>PVKZ01000068.1:803797-1403797 GCA_004027375.1 Macroglossus sobrinus
AAAAAAAAAAAAAAAAAAAAAAAAAAAAAAAAAAAAAAAAAAAAAAAAAAAAAAAAAAAAAAAAAAAAAAAAAAAAAAAAAAAAAAAAAAAAAAAAAAAAAAAAAAAAAAAAAAAAAAAAAAAAAACACTAACCCCATTTAATTTACTCCCTGTGAAATTTCTAAAGAAGAGCTGCCAGGGAAGTTAGAATCATATATTTATCACTTGTTTATTGACTACCTTTCCTTCCAGACTGTGAGCAATTGGCAAAAATGGGCCATATCTGTTTTGCTCACTATTGTAGACCTAACACCCAGAACTACATGGTGGCACTCAACGTTTAATGAATGAAAGCGATGGTGATGGACTCCTCATTGGGTGGACTTTTGCATCCAAGGGCTGGGGCTCCAGGCATGCTAGATGATATCTGTGAAACTATGGGGCTTTGGTGAATCAAAAGCATAGCACTGGGAAACAGCTGGAGAAAATGAATTCAGGCTCTGGAGAATTATTCTCTCTCATTCAGTTATATTTCACATTCCTCCCACATGAAAGATCCTGAATCAGATGCAAAGTAACATTTACTCAAATGCAAGCCCTTTTTAGCTGCTGCCCAGCATTCTCCAATTTCCTAAACACTAATGGTTCCTACAATCAGGAGATATGAAAGAGCCTTGATCCACCTTCAAGAACTGAGTCTTCAAAGGGATCCCAAGCCAAAGCCAATGAGCTTTCAGAAATGGAAATAAGTGAAAGATGTCTTTTGGGGCATGGCCTATCAAGACTGAGAGAAGCTTAAATATCCTTCTTATTTATCACGGGAAAAAAACTGGCCCAAAGTCACCTACCTAAATAGTAGCAGAGCCAAGATTTGAATTCAAGTCTTCCAACAGTCTCTAATTCAAATTATTTTTACCACTACAGAGGTATATGTGTAGTAGAAAGCCAACACAACATGTAGAAGAGAGCAGACAGCACATGATCATCATCTTCATGAACAAGATAGTCACTGGGATTCTGAGCTAAGTAAAACACAAAGAGAGACACATACAAATGCTCTCTGGACCCTAAGGAAACTTGTGTGTCAGGCCAAGCAAGGCAGAGAAGGAAGAGTTTTTGAGTGTTGTTTGAACTGAACATAGTGAAGCTCTGGGAGGACATGAAAGTTTATTGTTGAAGAAAAAATAGTACATAGAGTCAAAAACTTCAGTTTTAAACATGGGCCAGCTACATACTAATTCTATGACCTCTGGCAAGTTACATAACCTCTCTGACTCTCAGTTTTGCCATCTGAAAAATGTGGACAGCACCTATCTCATAGGGTTATCATCACTAAATGAAATAATGAATGCGTAACATCTAACATAATTATTGGCATATAGTATGGACTTGATCAGTCTTACATACACCATCCCCTCCATCAGTCTGGAAAATAGAAAGAGTGGATTAATTTATATGAAAAATACTAGGATATATCAGGTGTTTAATAACATTATTTCGTTCACCATGACTATGGTGTATAATTAATATAAGACTTTTAAAATGGTATAATCTTCAACAATGAAGTCATGATTCTCTTCTAAGAGAAACTGGAGTGTCAATTGTCTCAGGAGAAGAGAAAGCCCTAGGCAGCATATGTGGAGTCGTAAGAAACCCAACACAACTTTCTCAAATTATAGGACCACTATTAAATTTTGAACAGAGGTCTCCAATCCAGTACTGATTACCAAAGATGGTCATAAAACAAAACCTGAGCCAACCAGATTTTTTCTCTCTAGAATTTGAACTGAGAGATACTAAGTGGGTAAAGTATTTAGCAGCATAAGACAAAAAATCATGAGAGAGAAATAAACCAGAAGGCCCATGATGCATCACGAACAAGGTAAAGTTATGAGAGTCAGAAACTAGGAAGTCAAGAAAATAGAAAGGACAAAGTTTGAAGAAATCCATCAGTTGGAGGATGAGGACAAGCCATGAAGAAGGGATGTCGTGAAAACAGTGGAACACCAGAGTCATGATCCATACCTCCCTGAGTCCAACATTCCTGGAACCTCCAAGGATTCCAAATGACTTTACAATTTCACTTTCAGCCTCTGTGTGGCCCAGATTTTGCTGGAGTTCCTGACCTTCCCAAGGCCAACTAAATAGCTTTTCCTGAGCTCTCATATGCATTAATATTATGACAAACAAATAATTTGAGTGAACCTCTGTTTTTGCACCCAGATAAGTCTGAGGAAATCAACCTGCTTGCCAAATTTAACATATACCCTGGATTTCCTGGAATCAGTCTAATTTTATGAATTTTTTCTAATTCTCTAAAGGAGATTTATTAAAACTATAAAGAGTTGTGATCTAACTTTCACAGTTTTTTATGACTTTTTCTATAAATAAATTCACAAATAATAATGTTCTGGTTTGGGGTTTAGGAAATATGATTATCTTATTGATGTGCCAAGCCAGTGGCTAGGCTCTACGGGGTAAGAAGGTTGGGGAGGAGGGCACAGAGCTAGATAAGTCTCCCTCCTTTCATTTAAAAGTGCTCTCTGTTGAGTCCATTCAACAGAACCATATAAAAACTCATAAAGAAGAATGAATAATGAAGCTCTTAAGAATAGAGATGGTGTTTGTCTTATTCATTGTATATCACCAGTACCTGGCATGAAACCTGGCACCTAAACAGCGCTCCAAAAACATTAATTGAAAAGAAAAGAAGGAGAAATTGAAGGAGGAAAGAAGGGCAGAAGCCATGAAGTATGTCTCTCAGATCCTCTGCTACTAAGTGCATAATTGACTGATGGCTCCAGCTGCTGAGTTCTGAATGCATTACTGTGTGTGCACTAAGACCCTGCATCTCACAGCTGCTCTCAGCCAAAGAGTAAGCATGGCTGGGATACTAAGGCAGACGGGTCCTACAAAATATGGGACTCCTTTGCTGTGGACTGGGGCTCAAGGACTCCCCATTGGCCAGACTAAAACTTTTGTAGAACTGCACTACAGTCTGAGACTACCTATCCAAGCTGCCTTCTTCTCTCCTTCCCAGGCATCAGACTTGGATCATGATCTAACAGCTATTCCAGCGTCTTCTGGCCTTCTCTCTTTTTTTTTTTTGTAGTCATTTCTCCCCATAAATCTAAACCTTCCACCTTCTTACTTTCTTACATCACATCTCAGAGAACCTAACCAATGTAGGGACAGGGAAAATGAGAGGGAGTAATAGGCTGCCGAACATAGCTAAGTTTGGAACTAGCCCACCTCAAAGTTCCTGAGCTTCAAATTATGAAGCAGGTTTTTTAGTTCTGTCCCAGTGGTACAGGTAAAGTTAGAATGACAGGCTTGTTACAGACATCCAAATCCACTCTATGTCCTGCTTCGTGCCCAGGGAGGCTGACCTTTATGTCCTATCTTCTGGGCTTTTTCACTAGCTGGCTTCAGGTTCGGTTTGGCCATCGGGAGTCACCTGTGGGAAATTGGAAGTCAGAGAGAGAGAGAGAGAGAGAGTGGGATATTTCTTCATTGCCCTTCCCTGTTTCAGCACTGTGTTTCTGCCAGTAACTGCATTCTCTCACAACTATAGCCTCTACTATCTGACTGCCTTTCTGTTGTTCCAGCTGAGATTTCAGCAACTTTTTGATAAAAGAGAGGGTTTAGCTTATTGTTCAGTTGACTGCATTAATGGTCAGTTAATGGTCTCCATATATCTATCTTTTGCCCTGCAACTTTGTAATCCCCTCTCACTCTGACACTGGTCTTGGCCACGTAGTTAGCTTTGGCCAACTGGAAAGCAGAAGCTTAAATAAAGAAACAGTTGAATGTTTCTACTTCTTCTTTTGCTTCCCTATCACCATCATGAGATGGTGATAGCCTCACAACAAGACTGAGTCAGCCTGCTGGAGAATTATAAGAGAGTCTAAGTTTCTCAGCCAAGGTGTCTTGCACCAGCTGATAGCCAGCCAAACCCCAAACATATGAAAATGTTTGACCAAAATCAGCAGAGTGACCTACCAGACCCACAGCTGACTGCAGAATATGAGTAAGCCCAGCTGAGACCACAAGAACCATAGATTCATAAACAATAATAAAAATTTATTCTTTTAAGCCTCGGAGCTTTAGACTGGCTTTTCACACAGCATCATTTCAGTGATAGGTAACTGATATAGTGTCTTAATTTGTTTTCATTTCAGGAATGAAGAAGAGCCTGCCTAGCCAGACTTGCTCTAGGGTAGGAGGGAAAGAGAACGTGGAGAAGGAGGAGTTGGCAAAGACTCCTTGTAGAAGACAAGTTACTGCTCCCTCAAGAAAAGGCCAACAGTCTAAGGACCTGGTCTTCAATGACCTTTCTTGTCCCAAATCAGATTTAATTCAAGTGTTAACAGCTCAAGGGAGGAGACAAGGATACAACTCCCAAGCTGTAAGATATGCATTGAAGGTCGAATTCCAGTGAGTTTGGAATTTTATTAATTCCAGAGAATTCTATCAATGCAAGAGCAAGATTGAGGGGACTGGAGACTAGTAAGAAAAGATGGAGTGGATCTACCAGCTGCAGACCTCAGAAAAACCTCCAGGCATGGTCAGCACCCTGAAGAGGAGACAAAGCCCAGGGATTGAGAACCTCCAGGCAGAAATGGACCCAGAGTAGAGGCTACAGATCATATGCAGCCATAGGCATTGGTAAGATAAGAATGGTTGTATCTCCCTGTAAGTCTGAGAAGATCTGGAGTTTTGCCAGTGATGTCCTATCCCCCACAGTTGGTAATCACAATCTATAAACACCACTATGAAGTATATTCAGAGATAAAAATGAGGCAAAGAAATAATTCATCACTAAAAGTCAAGAAAGACTACATATACATCTAGCTGACAAAATGAAGGCATGTGTTCTGGCTCTCTATTGCTTTATGACAAACAATCCAAATATACAGTACCTTAAGACACTGCCATTTTATTATATCTCATATGTTTGTGGATCAGGAATTTGGGCAGGGCACAACTGGTTAGTTATTCTGGTCCATGTAATGTCAACAAAGAAGCACTCAGTGTTATTCAATTGGTGAACAGACAGAAGACAGCTTCACTTCCACATCTAACACCTGCACAGGGATTGCCAAAAGGTGAGGCTTAGCATGGTAATATCAGAGTAATACCTGCGTCTAACATGGCAAGTCAGGACTCCCAGAGAGAGTGTCCCAAGAGGTTAAGCCTCAAGGTGTCGTATGGTCCAGCTTTTAAGGAGCAAAAAATTTGCAGCCACCTTTAATTTACCTACCATGGTGTAAATAAATAGTCTTTAAAGTTGGTTTTAACATTCCAGAAGAGACACACAACCATCCCCAGGACAGAAAGAAAATATTAGCATTTCAATGCATATTTATTTTCTCTTAAAAATAAATTGACTAAGTTTTATGACTATTTAATATTAGATTGGCACCTGCAGTCTCCCTTGGTCCATATGTCACAGGAACATAGCACAAACAGCACACAAGACATGCTGAGAGTTGAGCAGGACTCCCACAATAAAGAGGCTGATGGTGACATCCTCAATGGTTTCATAAAATGATTGCCCATAATTCCTTTCTTAGTTCTTGTCTACTCCCCCTCTGAAATACACTCCTATTTGTCCAGAGCTGAGCCACAACCCACTACCTTTGTTTTAGGCAAGACTCTCTTAGTAACAACTCAGACTAGTTCAAGATTTTTTTTTAAGGAGAGGGAGAGCAGGGGACTCTCCGGACCTATTTAACTGGAAATCCCAGGAGGAGACTTCAAGCATACCTAGATCCAGAAATTCAAACATGACCCTCAGATCTCTCTCTCTCTCTCTCTCTCTCTCTCTCTCTCTCTCTCTCTCTCTCTCTCTCTCTCTTCCTTTCTCTTTCATCACTTCTTACTGATACTTCCTGTGTATTTTCTCAATCTCACCTATTCTGCAAATAGGTATTTCCCAGATTATAAAGAAGATGCCCACCCTTTATCCTCAATTCATATCTTTTTAGCTCTCTGACCTAAAGGCAAGCCACCTTCTTCTCCAAATTTAAAGTCCTAGGAACAAAGGAAAAAAAAATCCCAGAGAAGAACTCTGATGCACCCATCTTGGATCAAATGTTCATTTCTGTGATTGGCAGATCAAGACTATGCCCTGCCCCTGCATCCAGTGATAAGAGAGACCATGATTAGCTGTTTCATCAAATCATATGATTAGGAAGTGAAAGCAATGTCTTAAAGAAGGGGTGGAGGTTGCTGGGCAGACAGAAAAAAATTAACAGATATCTTCTTCAAAACTCCCTGGAAAGTTACTTGTATAAGAATCCCCATTGCTCTCTGGAAAATTCAGGCCCAATATTTGGGCAAAGGAAAAAAAAATATTCTTGTAACAAATCACTTTCTCCCTCTGCTTACCCACAGGCCCCTTCAAAGGAGATTTTGTTTCTCTCATGTTCATGTCCCTACCAAAATTACACTAGGTGGTCAAACTTTCAAGCCCCCTCAGCATCTGCAGCCAGACCCCAAGAAGCAGGCCCAGACCCCACCCTCAGCCCTAGAAGCCTTTCACTACAAGGCTGCAGTAAGCTACAGGCTGTGTTGTGCCAGCCCCAATTAAACCCAGGCTTGAGGGCCATTCTGAAGGCCAGCACCAGACTGCTCCGGGGGGCTGTCTCCTGCCAAAGTGATATCGTCAAGCTTCATGGCTAGAAAACTAGTCTCAGCCTGGCATTGATGGGCCTGTCCCCTGGCAATGGCTGGGGGCTATGGATCAACAGCACTTTGTCAGCCCCAGCAGCCACACCTTCTAGAAGCTAAAGTGCAATTGAATGGAATCATCTGCAGAGCTCCTGGCCTCCACAGG
The DNA here is from genome assembly GCA_004027375.1 of Macroglossus sobrinus. Lineage (NCBI taxonomy): Eukaryota > Metazoa > Chordata > Mammalia > Chiroptera > Pteropodidae > Macroglossus > Macroglossus sobrinus. The sequence goes on from PVKZ01000068.1 coordinate 810,619, forward strand.
CCCTCTGCGTGTTTGGGTAAAGAAATATGCAGCCTGAGCTGTGGTCATCACTGCCTGAGCCACTGAGCTGCAATCAACATCAACACCACAAGGACACAATATTTTCTCCCAATTTACAACACGTTCATTTATTTTGGAATTTCTGTGCCAGCTGAGGCTACAGGGCGGCGACAGTGGAAAAGTTGTCCTAGGGCCAAGCAAAAGAGAGAGTTGCAACTAAGCTCCTGTTCTGAAAAGGGGTGCTCGAAAGCAGCAAAAAGCAGGGCTAAGAGGATGACCTTGACCAGAAAGCAGCCCACGGGCCATGGTGCCAAGCAGGGAAACGACTAATTTGGAGGTCCACTATTGCTCCTACAAGAAGGTCTGCAGAGGGCTCCTGAGAAATTATAGTTATTCACTCTTGAATAGCTCAGGGGTTAAGGATACCAACCTCCCACACAGCTGAAAATTCACATAGAACTTTTGGCTCCCCCAAAACTTAACTATTAATAGTCTAATGTTGACCAGAAGGCTTACAATAACAGAAATAGTTGATTAACACGTATTTTGTATGTATATATTGTATGCTGAATTCTTACATTGAAGTAAGCTAGAAAAAAGAAAATGTTATTAAGAAAACTGTAAGGAAGTAAAAATATATTTATAGTATTAAACGAAAAAAATTCATGTATAAACAGACCATACAGTTCAAATCCAATTGATCAAGAGTAAACTTACTGACACTCTTGGGGTTTCCATTATACAATATGATATGCTTTCCTTCTCAAAATTTTCTGAGGAGTCAGAAATCATGAAATTTTGAAAGTGAGCACACTCCAAAATAGGCTTTATTGGAAAATATCATGAAGAAGTGAAAATGATGGGGTTTGAAAGACTTGAGTTTGGATTGTTCACACTGATACTTACTTAGTGTGTGTCCTTGAGCAGATGTCTTACATCTCTTAGCTTCAGTTTCCACATCTGTTTTTAAATGGACATAATATCTAAATAGCAACACTGTCATAGGAAATAGGGTAATTGATTGAAGTACACAGTGCAACACCCTGTCCTTTGTGGGCACTTAACACATGATAGTTTCCACCCCTTTGTCTTCCTAGTTTTTATTGGCTCATTTAGATGCTCCTCACTTGGCTTTATAGTGTACCTGTAAAACAGACCAGGATGTTCCCAGGATGGAAGGACTATTTATTGGGCTCCTTGGGACTGAGAACTTCTCTAGATTGGTTGATGGTCCTTGAAAGGAGGCAGTGGTAGAGAAGGAGATGGATTTCTCTGTGATGTGCAATGATGCCCTGCTCAACAAAGAGGCCCCAGGAGAGGCCCACTCTAGTTATTGTCACAAGGATCTTTGACAGAGAGGTCAGTCTGTCTCAGACACAGGAAGGTACCTGCTATTGTCATCTGGAGCTACTTTCCGCAGATAACCTACTTTTTCAAGGAAGTAACAGGCTCTTCAACTCAAGGCAAAGGGGAAGAACACTCCAAGTGCACCATTCTCATCCTACTGAGAGAAACCTGTCTGCCAAGGGGAAGTGACTACTCAGGTGTCATAGCTAGTAAGAAGCATAGCAGGGCTTTGGAACCAAGTTTGGCTCACCGCAAGTCTGGTCATCCTCTTATAAAACAATAAATTTTAGCAAGGTGATCAAATGCTGTTGATTCTTATGATTCACAGTAGTTATGGTCTATAAAGACATCTGAATTATAGAAAACTGGACCAGTGCTTCTAGGGGAAACACATGATTAAGTTCCTGTGAGTCTGTTTTCTATCAACTAATCAATCCATAACCCTGTTTAAGTGTGTTTCTACTTAAGACATCTTATTTAATATATGTTGTTGACTAATTAACATTGAACTCACATCCAGCAACACTGTAACTCATACCTGGACAAGGCTTATCTAATACACAGTATTTTTTCTGTAAGGCACATTATAGCCTTCTTGTTGTTGGAACACCAGACAGCACTGCAGCACTGCACTTGGGAGCACTTTTCAGCAGTGAAATCACCAATGAAAGACACAGATGCAAAAAAATGTGGCACTAAATAGATCATAGAAAGAACACAATATGAGATCTGAAACAAAAAGGCAAAGTCCCGTCTTGTTTGACCTCTGCTAAAACGGGCACATCAGGCGACTCAAACGTTTGCCACTTCGTGCATGCCCACGAGTGACCCACAAAAGTGCCATGGGTGTTGATTTGGGAGTTACAAATAAATTTTAACAAATAAGCAAACTTGCAAATATAAAATCTGCAATTAATGAAGATCAGCTATAATTTATCATCCACACCAAGACACTTTCATGAGTAAAAAAGGTTGCTATTAACGTTTACACCTAGATGATTGGTGTAAGCTGGGACTGTCCTGGGCGAATCAGGCTGCTTGACAACCTAATTTTAGCCTTTGGGCACGTCAGCCTTTGGGAATCTGAAGAAAGTCATGAGCACACACACATTTTTACACACAATCTCGAGAAATTCACAGACCCCAAGAGTCCTCAGATTATACATCTTGGCCTGAAAGAGCAATGAAAAAGAATAATATACAAACTACAGTGTGGCAATATATATATATATATATATATATACTCCTAAAACTTGAGGTCAAAGTAAGTGGAAGAACCCTCCTCTGGGACCCTAGGCATTGATAGACAAAGTCACTATTGACATACATATATCTCGCAAGGCCAGATGAATGTCATCATCTTAGATACAAATTTATTCTAAATTTAAACTCCCACACCAAGAATCTGGACAGGAAAGGGAGTGAAAACAAGGGATGGGGAATCTTGAAAGCTTTACATGGGTGTGCTCGAAGCCCATAGCACTGTCCTCTGCCAAATGCTCCATCGTCCGAACTCAGGCAGAAGGTAAGGCATGGAGACATCTGCGGCAGAAGAGGACCCAGCCAGGAGACAATTTAGACACTCAGTAGAGGTCACAAAGAGAAGGACCCTCACCCATTGCCTGGGACCAGAAACTAAGGACCCCCCCAAAAAAAATAACTGACACCTCCACACCCTATACCTTAATTTCAGGAAAAGGAAGGAACCTATGGCCACTCATGGGAACCATAGATAGCTCTGAAAACTTACTATTCCTGTGTGATGGGGTAAATCTCTGTGGGCTGATGGGCACTGAGAGGCACTATCTTTAACTACATGCCTGACCCCGTTGGTCACCTACTCACTTGGGAGAGCACAGCTGCCCAGATGTGTGTTTCCCATTAACTCCACTGGCTCTGGTCTAAGGTAAAGGAGACATTTTCATGTCAAATTACAAACGACTTGGAAATGTGCATTGTGTTGGGAGAATTGGCCTTTCCAAAGGGGTATAAAAATGAAGAAAGCTGATTTCATCACCCTGCTTGCAGACAGGCCATCAAAGCATCCTGCCCCCATGAAGCAGGCAGGCTGCCTCTGCTCTTTCCCCTTTACACACTGTGTTAGCATCTCCATTATTTACCCCAGGGTGAGATAAAGGCTTGGTGCAAAGGCTTAGATCTTTAAACTGCCTTGAGTGCTCAGTAAGCACATTAATAACATCCACCATCATGAGTCTTACCAATATAATTTCCGACTTCAAGCCGGGCGTGGAAAAAAAAAAAGGAAGTCAGCTGAATTTACCGACCGAGGAAACCACCTTAAATTAGAAGAGATTATGTGGCGATGGGGAAATGGGAGAATTAGCTGAGAAGGCTTCAGAACACTCTTGGCCATTACTTGGCTTCTATTTCCCTTCCCCCATGCCCTTGTCATTGGAAGGAACGGAGCTGAGCCCATCTGACATTAAGAGCATTTAACCAGTGATGTTAATGTTGCAATTCAGGCAGGCCCCCACATGATTAGAAGTCATGTGAGGATCAATTTTAAAAGAAAGGAAGAGATTTTAAAAGTAAATCTTGGGTTTATGCCCTAGTTGCCTACTCTCATATGTGTGTGTTGGGGTGGGGCAGGGGAGAGGGTCAAGGAAAGGAGGTTTCTAAAATAATAAAAGACACCACTTCCAGAAGGACAGGGTTTCAGGCAATTCACTTGTCTGAATTCACCTCTCCTCACAGCTTTCCAAAATGAGTGTAATTGTGTCCATTGCAGATGAGAAAACTGAAGTTCAGAAAGGTCAGGTGATTTATCCCAGGTCCCACAGCTCTATGAGGACAAGCTGGAATGGAAACTAATATCTTTGAGACCCTAAAGGATGTACTCCTAACCTCTCCGCTATCTTGTTTGATCTGATGTGAGAAAGTGTATGGAAAGAAGGGAGGGAGGTTGGAGAGAAATCTGTTTATTTACTGGCTTAGAACAGAAGAAATTTTAGAAAAACCTGGTCCACCAGCCCAGAGCGAGAGGCCTTGGGCCTCAGAGCTGTGTGGGGTCAGAGGAGGGCCTCCCTGGCTGCCGCTTTTCCTCCTCCTCTCCCCTCCTCTCACATCCCAAAGCCAGAGGACACAGCCTGCCAGTCTCCTCTCTTGCCTTTCTCATTAGCTGGGATTGGGACCAATTTGTGGATGTCTTTGGTGCCCTAAGGCAGTGTTTGAGTCATCTTCCCTGATGCTAAAGAAAAAAGAAAGAAGGAGACAGCCATTCCACAGGAGACTGGAGACTCCAAGAGAGAGGAGCAGTGATGGATGGATGCCAGAAGGGAGAGGCCAGTGTCCAGAGGTCATTCCTAGTTTGTCTTTCTTTAACTTCACTCTTCCCCAGGGATAAGCTCCCCCATGAGATCATCTCATCAGACTTCAAAAAGATAGGCTCACTCAGGATCAGCCCTCAATCTTTGTTAACTTAAGGGCCTCGCACCCTTCCAGCTCCCTGGTCTTCCTAGTGTTCCAAAGAAAGAATCCAGGTAGAACTCGGTAGGATTAGGACCAGCAAGGAGGATAGGTCTTCTCACATAACCCCAGGTGAGGGGTTCCATTTGTTTCAGAACCTGACAAATACTGGTGGGTCAAAATGGAAAAGCATGATGGGATTAGCCTGAGGAATTCAGCCTGATGCAGAAATGCAGCTCCACCACATCTAAGATGGAACCTTAGGGAAGCTACCTCCCTCTCTGAGATGATTTCATGACATCTTATAAGAATGGAATTAAAATAAGTAGTTACAGAAGTTTGAAAGCAGTAACATTTCTAAATGTTAGTCATTGTTGTTGTCATTAACGTTCATTAACTAAAATAATGTCAAGGATGACAATCTAAAACGCCCCTTTGCATTGGGTCATAAATATTGGAATAGCACCTGCATCATCATTTCATCGAAACCTCCCAAGAGTTCTGAAACAGTTACTAGTATCTCTGTTCTACAGTTGGGAAAACTAAGGCTGAGCTAGGTTAAGCACTTTGTCCAGCTTCATACAACAAGTATATGACAGTGTTGAAACCGAAACACAACTGTGTCTGGCTGCAATAATGATACGTAATTATCTCCTATGCCAATTGTTTTAAAAGTGGGAGAAGGAATGGGGAATGAACTGTGCCATGAAGGGAGGGTCAGGACACAGAGGGCAGAAGGAGCAAAATGGAAGCATTGACTCTGTACTTCCCATAAGTCAGGTACACAGTGATAGGCATTAGCATGCATCATGTCATTAAATCAGAGAGCAACATGTAAGGGGCTGATATGTGGTCTCCAACTCAAGATCAAAGAGGACACTAAAGTTGTTGGGCTGTAAGTGTGAGGACTATTTGTGCATTTGCTATATATGTCTTAAGCTCCTACTAAATACTAAGGCCAGCAGATACAAAGTTATCCTAACAGTCATGGGTGATTGCACATCATTCTGTCATCCTGCCTCCATTCACTTCACAGTATTACAGAGCAGCCCCAGAAGGTTCTCACTGTTCATCATATTCCTCAAAAGCTTCTCTGAAGCCCAAAGAAGCATGGTTTGTATACTCAACCCAGGACCCTCTCTCTCAAAGCTCTCAGATAGCCCCTTTCTGTTGCCTTTTAATATCAGTGCATAGACTTAACTATTATCCAATCTGCTTCTTGTATCTGTGTTGATGCAATAGTCCTCGCAATAGAAATCCACTGAATTTGCAGATATCAAAATGACATACTTTTTACAAAACAATTTTCCATGCTACACTGGGACATGTTATCTTCACAGCAGCCCTAAAAGGTTTGAAGAATATATGATGTGACCTTGCTCGACAGGTTAAGAGGTTCGTGGACTTCTAGGTAGTGACCTGCTCCAGGTGATACAGCTAGTAAGTGGCAAAGATGAGGTGGTATCAGTCTTCTGATTCCTCCTTCCCAAAGGCCAAGGACATCTTGTTTGAAGCAGCTCTTTAAGGATGAGAAATCACCATGTGTAACATTATGATCTCAGCTTTACTTTTGCTGTGAATGGTTGTTTAAGGGAGACCTAATGAAAACTGAATTCTTAAGACAGTCTTGGTTTGTCTTTCCTATCCAACTGATAGACCTGTCATTGATCATATTCCACTGGTCGATTCCTGCAGTTAGTTTCATGAATAGCAAAAAATGTCCATTGTGACAGGATGGGTAAATGGCACTCTTCTGGATGGTGTACAAATTGGAACATTTTAAAAGGGAAATTGGCAGCATTGAAATGATAAATGCACAAACCCTTAGATCCAACAATTCATTTCTAGGAACATATTTTAAAGAAATATTCACATGAGTGAGCGGGTGACTTATATCAAAGCTGTTCCCTGGTAGTTTTGTCTACAATAACAAAAACAAGTCGAGAAAACCAAAGTGCTCCTTATTAGTAAAACAGGATTGCTTATAATTTTTTTAATCATGATTCCTTCATGCTGCGGAAGAACATTCAGCCATTAAAAGGAATAAACCATTCTGTTTGTACTGCCACAGACACATATCCATGTGGTTAAATAAATGAAGTTGCGGAATAACATGAACAATAGGATCAAACACTTCTGTTAAAAAAAAAAAAAAAACATGGAAAATAATAGAAAAAAAATAACTTCGATGGAGGCCCATCTCATAGGCCTCGAATAGAGGCCCAAGCTGTCCTGGGCCTATGATTCAGGGAAGGTGAGAGGCAAGGAGAAAGGGCTGTCTGTGATGTGCTGCCCTTGACTTTTCTTTTCTGAATGTTATAAAAATTCTATTTTGAAATATCTGTTCTTAATGATATCCTTAGAGGCCTATAAAAGATGTGGACAGTGTGGATCACAAAATTACAAGTATGTTTATACTGTCCCCTCCCAGATTGAATTGCTCCAGCTCTGTACTCTCCATTGTGTATATGCATATATATTATATATTGTGTGATTATTGTATATACATACTATGGGAGAAGAATATACAACATCAGACTATTAATACTGGCCACTTTAAAAATGATGGGGGAGAATTTAATGTTTTTACTTTTTATATTACTGCATTATTTTATTTGTTTACAATGTATTATCTTGTCATTTTAAATTTTAAAAACTTAAAGGTAAAAAAAAAAAGTTCATTTAGGCATCATAGAAGAAAATAAGAAAAAAAAGCAAACAAAAAATTAGATACAGTAACTGCCTCCAAATTGGAGAAACTAAACTGAGCATCTCATCATCCAAACCTCACCAAACCAAATCCCAATTACATAGAAATATGGCATAGCAGTACCTTACAGAGCGGGTTAGTAGGGAGCGGGTGGCAAATTAGTCTGTTTTGTTTACAATCTGGAACAGTGCCTAGCCCATATTCTATAAAAAAAATTACTGAATGTGGAATGAATGGAGAAGAACTCGAGATATACACAGAAAGGCGATTTTATTTGACTTAAGCAATTGAGATTAGGAGACTGAACCCTGGCCAAATGTTAATACTCCTGAGTGTAGGTAACACTGCTCTGTAATTAGCATATCAAGTGTTTACCTACCTGTAACCACTCCTAAATTGGTTTTACATATTCACTCATCAAATATTTATTAAAGCCCCTAGAATCAGCCTTTGCCTTAAGGGGCTTCATTCAAGCTGTGCAAGTGGACCTATAAATTCGGTGCTAGAAAATTCTACTGGTTAGCAGAAATAGTCTTGGGCAGAGATGTAATCCTGCTTCTGACTTCATCTGCCATAGCCAACTTGGTGTGACCTTCTTTGGCCTCTCCCCTTGCTGAATGTAAATGCTGTCTCAAATATATAACGGCGATATGCTCCTGAGAATTGGTTCTCACAAATATGGGAGCTCTGAACCCTACTTGGAGACACCCTCCACTAAATGTCACTCTCGGGTCCCTTCAACTGAAAACTGCTAATTCTAAGCATGTTGAACTTTGTTTGTCCTTGCAGTAGAGGAGCAAGTCCCCATTACTGAGGGCGTCAGAGCTTAGCCCCAACCAAATGGACACTGATGCCAAGTTAGCTAGCAAGTTTTCCCAAAGATTCATGGGAGTCCTGTACGAGAGTGGTATATCGCAAGGATTAAGAGCTCAGTTTTTAGACTTAAGTCTGATTCCAGTCCTAGCTTCACCACTCACCAACTCAATAATGTGGAACAAGTTACTGAAGCTCTTTCAGCCTCAGTTTACATAAAATGGGCACAATAATAGTGTTACCTCACATTCAGTACATAGGAAGCCCCTTAACGTGATGCCAGGAACACGGTAGGTGTTTTAGAGATAATGGTCACTCTTCTTAATGAGTAAGGGAGGACAAAGAGAACAAGATTATAGTGAGAAGATTGGAGATTGGAATTTGATGTTTAGTAAAGCAAGAGTGACTTGGAGAGCATTCTCTCAGAAACGGTAGTTACTATTTCTCCCATGGCTTGGGGGCCAGGGGAGGGCAGGACACCTGTGAAGGTGCTGATGAAGCGCCTAGTTTCCCAAGGCTGACTTCTCTGATTATGTTGTAGTTCTCTCTATCTCTCTCTCTCATGACCATATGGGGGCACAGCAACCTTTGATTTCATTTCCCTGAACTGGTGTGTTGCAACAGTAAATCAAAATCAATTCCACCCTTGTTACAAGTCCCATCTGCATAAGACAGTCTCTGGCCCTTTCAAATCCCACACCAAAGCCTGACTGTGAAGGAAAGTCACTTGGGAGTAAAAAAAAAAAAAAAAAAAAAACTATTTCCCAATAGTTTTATAACTTCAGGGTCCCGGGCTGACAATGAAAAGCATGCTAAGGTGTTATGACCAAGTCACCAGCATTAAACTCTGGGAGAGAGGCCCAAAACCTGATTGCATTGACCCGACTCACCCACACAGCTAACCTCTCACAATTTCACGTTGCATCTCATTTACCCTGCAAAGCAAAGGCTGTGTTGGGACCCAGACTAGTTGGGAGAGTTTGTAAAACAGACAAGATCTTTTTATTTGTGTTTGTTTTGATTTTCCCAAGCAGCTCAGATCTAACATGAAAAGTGCAATAAACTGAGTGTATCAGTGTTCACTGAAAATATCACTTCACAAGTGAAAGTATATCCAAATAGCCAGTTGTAGTCTGAGAGGCTCACCCTCCTCAAAAATGCAGCTGTCACCAAAAATACATTTGAAATCTGTCTTTCTCTCTGTGTGTCTCCCTATCTCTGTCTGTCTGTCTCTCTCTGTCTCTCTGCCCCTCCTCCCCGCCCCTCTCTCTCTTCCCTCCCTCCTTCCCTCTCTCTCCCTCTCTCCCCTTCTTCTTCCAACTCTCCCTCTGTCTTGCAATTTAGCTTTAATTGCCCTGTCAGCTCTAAAGGCTGCTAATTGACGCCTTTCATTCTGCTTTAAAACTCCTGAGGAAGAAAAGAGCTCACCCGGCCCCCAGAGCTTCGAGATCGGCCGATTTGGCACGCCTGTCTCCCTGCGAATTGAAGCTGGGTGCTGGAGCGCTGGGGGCAGGCGTAGGGGAGCCGCGGAGGCGGGGAGGGGGCTGGGCAGGGGTTGGAGCGTCTATTTTTAGTGAGGGTTTTATAGAGTGGATCCCTGTGGCTTGGCTCCACACTGAAATATTGTCCTCGTCTCAATGACATAAACACAGGGCAACTCGGAGATCTTGGCGCCAGCCCTGGCCGGAGCCTGTGAATGGGCAGAACGGTGGGACGGGTTGGGAGCGAGAATCCTACTGTAATTACAAATAAATCCATCCTCCGCCCCCGCCCCCACCCCTGGCTCTCCTGGCTCACTTAATACCGCAAAAAAGCCTCGCTTTTGTGTGAATAAGATGAACTGAACTTACTGAAAGATCTACCAAGAGGCAGCTGATGGAATAATGACTTGGGTAAGCTTAGGTAAAAAAGAAGGGGCATTTGAGAATTAATTAAACTGCCATAGTCATCCATGAAAACCAGGCAAAGTAGGGAAGGTTTCTTTGGCTCCTGGAGTAAATCCAGTGTGTCGCCTCAGTGGGAGAGCGTGAACGTTCAAACCTGGCCCTGGTACACAAGAAATTGGAACTGATAAATTGGAACCAATTAGCACGAGGTCTCCATATGATTATTTGTAATGTCCCAGGCCAGGCTGGATGAAGCTGTCCCTCTGGACTGACTGCCTCAGACATAGAGCCACACTTTCCAAAGCATATTTAAATATAGCCTTGCTTCCCTCCAAATGTAATCCCAACCCTCATTTTTATCCTTGGAAGCTTGATCGGACAGAGGAGGGGGGAAGGGGTGTGCCGAGTGAGATGGGATTTTTCACAACCCCAGCCCCCAATCCCACAACCCTGTAAATAAATAAAAGATTACACCAAATTCCATTTGAAGTTGTCAGTCCCGGAATGGAACTTTTATCCCATTATGAATTTCATGGGTGAGACCGTTCAGACTTTGAATGTGGCTGACACCTCCATTGAAAGGCCCTAATTGCAGTTGTAGGAATTGACTACAGACACCACACTGTACACACCATCACATTCCTCTGAAGAAAGAGCATCCTATGAGAGCTGTCCCGGGCCTCCCCTCAAGTCCCTAGGACTGTCAAAGTTTCACTTAAACTTTAAACCAAAGTTGCCCTATCGAAGGGCCAGGTGCTAATTTGGGATTCTGAGGTCGGCAGATTGGCCTTGGCTGACAGGGCTGTTACTATACCCAGGGGGCTGGCCGCAGTCACATTTCAGCCTCAGAGAGGATCAGGAAGGGAGTCTTTCAATCCATGTGGACCCTTGAAGGACTGCTTTTATTTTCGGATGAACTTCCTAGAGCCTGAAAGCATCCAGCGCTTGGCTACGTGACAGAAGAGAGGATGGAGAAGTTCACTTCTCACAGAGCCACTGGTCCACCTGAGTCAAGAAAGCTGCTGGCTGAGAGTGCCCAGGGGAGGGGCACTTCTCATTTCACTCTATGTCTAACATCTCCTAGTGGGGACCAAGCCAAGGAAAGACGGCATGTAAGGGAGACTATGTGTAAAGCTGTTCTACCCCTCCCTCGTTGGACACCAAAGATTTTTTTATTATTATGGTAAAATATACATAATGTAAAATTTACCATTTAAACCATTTGTAAATTTGTAGTTCAGTGACATTAGTTATATTTCCATTGTCGTACCACCATCACCACCATCCACCTCTAGAGTGTTTTTTTCATCTTCCCAAACTGAAACTCTGTACCCATTAAACATTAACTCCTCATTCCCTCTCCCTCCCCCAAGACAACCAGCATCCTACTTCCTGTCTCTATGAACTGGGTTACTTAAGGTACCTCATTTAAGTGGAATCATTCAATCTTTGTCCTTTTGTGACTAGCTGATTTTACTTTGCATAGTGTCCTCAAGGTTCATCCACGTTGTGAATTTCCTTCCTTTTTAAGGCTGAATAAAAAGTCCATAGTGTGTGTGTGTCTACCGCATTTTGCCTACCCATTCATCTGTTGATGAACACTTGGCATTGTTTCCACCTTCTGGTTATTGTGAATAATGCTGCTGTAAATGTGGGTGTACAAATGTCGGCTCAAGTCTCTGCTTTCAGTTCTCTGGGGTATATACCTAGAGACAGACTTGCTGGATCATATGGTAGGTCTATTTTTAATTTTTTTAGAAACTACTATACTGTTTTATATAGCAGCTGCATCATTTTACATTCCCATCAACAGTGCCAGGGGTTCCAATTTCTCCCTATCCTTGCCAACACTTATTTTCCACATATGTGTGTGTGTGTGTGTACGTATATATACACTCACACATATATATACATACATATATATGTGTGTGTGTATATATACATACATATATATATATATATATATATATATATATATATATATATATACAATTCTAATGGGTAGGAAGTGGTATCCCATTGTGGGTTTGGACACCCAAAGATTTTTATTTGTTTTGTTTGCTTTGATAGTTCTCTCATTTTCCTTTTTATGAAACATGTTATAAATACACATAAATACCCACCAAGTACTTCAACCCCTCTCTCCAGAGATAATCACTGTCCCCAAATAAGTATGTATAATTCCCACACATTATAAGCTTTACCATCTATATTTGCATCTATTAATAATTTATACTATTTTGTGAGTCACATTTAATTCCACTTTTGCATCTCTCCCTACAACCACTTTCTATATTTGTTAGTTGTGTAAGAAACACCAGAAGCAGAATCCTGGGTGAAACAAAAAGAGATGATCAAGAATAGACCACAAGCTTTGAGGTTAGACAGAGAGTTAAACCACAGCTATGCTACTTTCTATTTGGGTGACCTTGGCCAAGTCACTTGGCTTCCCTGAGTTATAGTGTCCTTGCTTATAAATGGAGACATTTTGAGGACTAACAAATATAGTGCACTGTACTAGTCACAGGGCAAAAACTCAGTAATTGGTAAAAAGGAGGAGGAAGAGAAGAAAGAGGTTGAAATCAGTTTTTTTTATTGAGCTCTTGCCTCTATTCAGCTGTCACTCATAATACCCATGAACTATTCTTTCCCACATCTTCACATTGCCACAGGGTAGGACAGAACGTGTGCAGCAGCATAAGATAAGAAATGTGATGCATTTAGCCTTTACTAAAATGTGATTTAAGTTATGAGGAGTGAGGGTCCCCCTTATACCTCCCCTCCCCCTGCTCAGAGGGCAATGGAGACTGGAAGAAATTGAAGAAGGAAGGAGGGAAGCCTAAACTGTTCTGCCAAGTCACCCTACTTGGGGGAGGACATTCAGCTCAGGCCCTGAGCCTGGCTGCAGAAACTGTAATCCAATACCTTAATCCATTTCTTCTTCAAAGCGTTGCCCTTTGTGCCAGGTGGACAGAACCCCAGTGATGTCGAACTGCCTCTGAGAAGCTCTTGCATTGGGCCACGTCTCCCAGCTGGGAAAAGAATACCCAGAGGGGCACCTTTGACCTGGTTATCTGGACAATTGTGGTTGCAGAATGATAGCTTAGAGTACCTAAAAGATGTTTAGGGAGTTGCACCTAGTCAGTGTTGACAGTGAACATAGCCATTGATCCACTCACCCCAGTGAGTGCTGACTGTGCCAGATGATGTGTAAGGTTCTTTGGCTACGCAAAGAGGAATCGGACACCAAGAGGAGCCTAGTCTTCAGAGAGATTAGTGCTCTTCAGCCCTTTTGGAAACAGCTTCTGAATTTGCCTCTCCAAGAAGACAACAGGAACTGGAAGCAGTACGGTGGAAGGGAGAGAAAAGAGTTCCAACAAGGACTGGGGCCTGGGGTCTCAGGGATGGGGGTAGGGACTCTACCATCTTCCTTTCCAAAGGCCTGGGCTGAGTTTAGCCTGACATGTCACAGCAGCTGTGCCTCCCCAGAATGAGCTGGGATCATTCAACTACTCCCCGACCCCCACTCCAAGCTGCAGCTTCCTGGGATAGAGCCAACTCCTCACTCCCTCCCGTCCCCTGGCTTGCTCCTGCTGCCAAAGACAGGGGACCTTGAGATACTGAGCTGCTAATTTGTGAGGATTCGGGCTACTCAAGGTGTTAGTACATCAAGTAGGCTATGTCCAGTTCAGCATGAGCAAGTCATTGGTGTGTATCAGTTAAAAATTAAAGCATCTATTTGAGTTAAATTGGTCATTTTATTTTCCAGATAGCTAGGAAGGATCTGATATCTAAGAAAAGATCCAACACTATATGCTATTACTGTCTGGATTTGTTGCATTAACTAAGAAATGGGCATAGTTTTCACCATCATGATTTTCTTTCACCCACTACCAGGATCCATTATGGTCCCCAAAAGCAATTAAACAAGTACAGGCACCTACCATACACCAAACACAATGCTAGGCACTAAGAATACAGAGATAAACTCCCATAAAGAGCTTGCTGTCTAGCAGGCAAGACAGACAACTGCCTAGAATGCAAACTGGTCATCAGTAAACTAGAGGAAGGGATAGAATGATGCAGGATCTGAGGGAGGGAGCAACTAAGTCCACCCAGAGGGAATCAAGAGTGGAGGAGGCGATATTTAAGCAGAATCTAGAAAGTTGAGAATGATTTTGCAAAAGGGAGGGAGTAAGTAGACAGAACATGTAATACTGAGGAATGCAGGCTATGTGTAGAGAACCCCAAGGAGTTCTAGACAAGCTAAATAAATACAAGGTGAACATCAGAGTGGAAAGAGCTGACGAGGAAAGGTAGATTGTGGCCAGATTAGAAAAGGCCTCCAATGTCATAACTTTATCTTGAGAGTCATCAGGAGAATCCTTAGAGGTTTCTCAACAATTGCAAATAATTCTCTTTCTGTATATGAGTTTATTTTAGCTTGTTTCTCCTTCAGGAATACTAAGACTTTGAGAAAATGAGAGGGGCACTTCAGCGCACTTTAGCAGGGCACTGTCTTGCCTTGGGTGAGCCAGCACTATCTGCAAGCCCTCCTTCTCAGTGGAAATTAGAGAAACTTCGATGAGAAGAAATGAGGTCCTCACTTAGGATCCTAATAGGATGAAGAAGAACTGCCATTAGGGACAAGTCAGAGATCTCACCAAACCTCACCCCACAACCAATCACGACCCTAAGAGAAGACAAGTGCTCCAAGGCTTCCCTGACTGTCAAAATATTTAGAAGAAGCATATTGGAATCACACACAAACAATAGGACGGCCTAAGAAGTAAACGTTCATACTGTTGAAGAAGCCTGAGCCATAAACATTTAGTCTCCAATGTAGCTGCTTATCCTCCTGGGCCAGGGCCTGAAAGGAAAGCAGAGTTCTATAAAATGTGATCTGCCAGGATTTTTTTTACCCCGTGGCATGATAATTACGATGCCTTTTACTACATTTAAAAGCTCATCTGTGGTGACTCAAATCCTCGAGGAGGTGAGGGAAGCAGCTTTGCATTTTTCTCAATGTATTTTGCTTGAACCGCCACGGTAATTCACTTTTGAAACAATGCAAAGTGAAAATGAAGTTGGAACCACAACCTTACCTCATTACCGGCCCGCCCCCTCCCTACCACCTCCAGGCACTTCAAGGGCCCTTCTCCCAGCATTTTAAGGATTATCTTTGCGAGTTTAATCAAGCTTTACATTAACTAGTTAACATGGTTAAGCCTTTGTGTGAGGAAAGAAACACTTGTCTGAAATTGTAGTGTACTGGATTCATTTTGTGGGGAGGAGAACAAGGAACTGGACTTGGCTCTAAACTTATACATTCTCTCGACCATGAATGGAAAAAAAAATTCTACGTTATATGTATACAAATAATTTATAAAACTAATTTTTCCTAAAACTCTGTAAATCAGGAATCACACCTTAGAAAAATCCTGTGTTGAAATATGAGTATATGTACCACTCATGCTGGTGAAGAACTGGCCACTTTTTTATTTACTCTTATTTGTATTTTAACTAAGGCATTTACTTACAATCTTAATTTACTGTGCCAGAGAAAAGACTGGAAAGTTGTGATAGATGTGGGATGCTTGATGAGTTAGGAACCCCTTTTATTTTTACGTATTTAAAAATTTTATTTCATACAGGATCAATATCCTTTGTTTATTGTGAAAATGACTTTTTTTCTTTATAGAAACTAGTGAAATTTGTTTCATCTATGAAACTGCTTTTAGAAATTTAAGGAAGTTGTTTACATAACTTTGAAATCTCTCATTTCTGTAGGTATGTTTTGTGAATTATCATAATAAAATGCTACGATTTTTTTTTTCTTAATTGAGGGCATTTTTTTTTTTTAATCAAGCTGGGTAAAGTCACTAAGGTGAAACCTTAGATATAAGAAAAATAAAAACAGTTGGGGGTTTCAGAGACATTGTTTGTCTTGAAAGTGATGTGAAGAAGCTTGATCAAAAGCTTCGTTTTACTACAGTCATGCTCCATTATGGAGGGTGGGATGGCGGGCCCTGTGGGGAGGGGAAGATGAAATAAACCCTTGCCCTGACCTGACCAGGTTGCCTAAAGTAAGTCTGCCTACGGTGCTGGTACCGATGACCTCTGAAGTAAGTCAAATATGGATTCGGACCAAGAAAATAGTAATAGACCAAGAAGATCAGGAAGTCCTCTGGGCCCACAGCTCTGAGTTAAATAGCCTTGCCTTGCCTCCTGAGGTTGGGTCAAAAAGTATGGCCTTGAGGAGCTTCTTCACCTCTCTGGGCCTTAATTTCCCTATCTATAAAATGGGGGAGATAGTTGTCTCTATTCCAGAAGTTTCTCCTGTGTAATGTTGATAAGATAATGTTTGTAAGGCAGGTGGTAAATTACCAGCTCGTGTTAAACTTGTATTCTTGCTTCTAAGACTGGCAACTGGGAGAGAAAGCCCCCTTTGTACACCTCTGGGGACCCTGTCCTCCAAACCCTCAACTTTGGAGACTTGCTTCCAGTACCCATCCCCCACTCCAAACTCATTCCAGACTGCAGAGTTTTGATCAAGCATGAGATTGCTTCTTGGTACATTTTAGTTTTGTTTTGCTTCTCAGCCCAGTGGTGAATTTTGATGTGGGTATCACTTTATTTTTAAAGCCATCTGACTTTTCTGTAGATGCTTGAGATGGGAGATTAAAGTTTCATGAAACAGTGTCTGTCACATACTTATTTACATGCACACAAACGCTTGCCCCTGCACACAAAAGCTCCTCAAATGGGCTGCTCCCTTACTTTACCATCCTACATGGGTGCTGAATCATTTAACTAAACCAGAAACAAAGATTATCTAAGAAAATGAGTTGGCCATACTCCAGAGTCTGGTCCTGGCTTCAAAATTCTTTTCAACATATAGAACTTTAAATACTATTTCCAGCTTTACTAATGTCTGATAGTTATTTGGGAGCAAGTTATTTCTTCTAAATTCATGGATTTTAAACTTTTCTTGATTTTCCCTAAAATACAAAAATAATAATTGTGCACACTGTTTCTTAAAAGCAGATTTATATAACGATAATATCAAGAGTGAGTTTCTCTCCCCTCCTCACCCCACCCACTCATCTCATTCTTTAGTAAAAATTGTTACAATGAATAATTCGTAAACATATTTTTAGGAATTTTCTCATACATGTAAAATAGTCCCTGCAGAGAGATGAAAGACAAGAGTTCTAGGAACCGAATGGCCTAGATTTCAAACAGAATCAAGATTGTTTTTATTTTTTAATAGGTCTGTGGTAAAATATTAGGACCTACAATTGCCATTAATATGGTTTCCAAGTTTTCCTTCAAGTATTTCTAAACTCAAGTCTAGATTCGAGTTGGATTTCAAATTGCTTAAGACCCTCGATGGCACACCATGCAGGGCCCTTGTCTTCCAGCCTCTAGTCCTCAAGCCTTAACACTTGGCACTGACAAAACTTGTCTCCAGGATTTGGATTATGTAGCCAATCCCCTCCACTGCCCAAAATGTGATCCAGCCAATGCCCCCTCCTCACCCCTCCAGCCTGTTCCTTCCTATTGGTCTTTAGAACTCAACATTGACATCGAATTTCCTGAAGAGGCTTCTAGGATCCCAACCCCACCCCCGCATTCCTATGCTTCATCATGGCCATTGACATCATCTTTGATTTATTTTCCCCTTTTGTCCCAATAATCTTTGAGCTCCTCAAGAGAAGGGTCTGTGTCTATTCCTTAGCAAGCAGAGTATCTGGAATTGGGGTACATGCCTGGTGGATAGAAGGATGAGTGAGACTGATGGAAGACAGTAAGTGATCACAATGAATCATTTCCAAGGCTGCACTGACAGTTGGATGGTGAGGAGACAGGGTTAGGGACTAGGAAAAAATTCAAAGATGGGAGAATGTGGCATTCAGTGGATTCAGTAGTAGCTGGAACCTATTAATGACCCCAACCACTTGAGATGGGAGTGGCTTTTCACTTTATTTTTCACTCCATTGAACTCCTATCACCTTGTTATCTTGAGTCTTTGAGGGGATAAGGAAGACTAGACTATATTATCTCAATAAACATCTATCTGAGGCAGCAGGATGAGAGGATGTGGGGGAAATGTGAGCCTAGTCGAGATGGGTATTTATGTTTTTGAGGGTAGGGTGGGGGAGTCTACATGCAAATTCCTCATGGCAGGTAACTAAGGAGAACTGTCTCCAGAAACCTTTACAGCCCAGGTGACAAAGAGGAGGGCAGAAGGACAACAGTGTGTGTGTGTGTGTGCGGAGGGGGCATGGGGAGTGTGTGTGTGTGCATGGGTATGTCTGTATTTACTATTTCTGTATATGTTGCAGTGGAGAAAGGTATGCTGCTCAACAAATACATCAGTATCTGCACAAGAGGGTGCTTCTGTGAATCCATAAGAATGAGTGGGGGGAGGTACGAAGTAGGTCCTAGAGCACCTAGAGTTTACATTTCTATTAATTTGGCAACAGCTGTGTTTTCACAGAACAACCCCTCCATCATTTGGGAGAACCCTTCCCCACGCCAGCAATACTGTAACTGCATCATTCCATTCATTCTCCTTCTGAAATACTGAGAGTCACATAGTCCACAACTCAGAACCAAGTTCTGTTTGATTATTAAATTTATTTAGAATTCATGTGTGTGCATTCACATGCATACAGTGGCTGCCAAGAGAGGCACTTCAAAAAGTTTTGCTTTCCAGAAAAAACCTTGAGTCCAACCTAGCCCCGGACTCTAGCTGATGAAGCACCACGTGGAGCAGGGAGAGCTGAGGGCAAAGCCTGTGCAGAGGCAGCTTGTGCAAGCTCCGGAAGGGCAGATGCTCAGCCTGCTGGCGTCTCCCCCACCCACCCCCAGGCCCCCCACATCAGGGCAGGCTAAACATGAGGAGGCTTCTGTCTCCAGGGCTGGAAGAGAGGCGCCCTCGTTAAAACTCAGATAAACAGTTTATCAGGAGATGAATGAGCCACCAGGCTCCAGAGTCGGCTCCCCTTGCCCAGCATGGAGCCGGGTGGGGAGGGGGCGGCAGGCAGAGTGGGAGCCAGACTGGGGAAGAGAAGGGGCTTTGGGAGCTGGAACTAGCACTTCTCCATTGGTCTTTAGCTTTGTCTCTATTCCTGGAAATGCATTTCACAGTTTTTAAACCCATATTCCCACCCTAGCCTCAGATTTGAAGTTATCTCCCTCTCCTTCTCTTTTCTTTCTCTCCTCCTATCCCTCCACAATCCTTAGGCTAGTTAGAACTTCACTGTTCTAACTAGAATCCCATCACCAATTGTACACACACAAAATTGGAATGCATTATGAAGCTGAACTGGCCCCAGCCTGGCCATGAGTCCTGAACTGGCTAGGGTACCCCACCACACTCCCAACATGCCACGGGAAGTCCACCATCCTCCCACCAGTCAAGAGAGGAAAGAGACAAGCCTCATGGCTGATTTTTTTTCTCAGTTTGCTAAGTTGGGTCAAGTCCAAAGATGCCATTTTGGGTCTCACTAAGAAAAAGCCCATCAAATTCAACACTTAGGGGACCCAAGAGACAGAATCAGGGTGATGATTTTCATATGCCTGGGATGCTGTCGGGCCTAAAAGATAGCAGCTGTCATGTCTTCTGTATTGTGGTGCCTCATGGTCCCCTGACTTCTCAGTGTCAGGGGAGCCCCAGAGAGGTAAAGCAACTCACCCAAGGTCACACAGCAGGTAGGTTGCAAGTTTTCCAACATCAAGCCCCATGTCCTTTGCACATCTCCCACAGTGACCTCAGGTTTATATTTCCAGGGACAAAAAAGCAAGGAGGCTGTTGAACTATTCTAAAATCATTCTTAGAATCAGCTGTAAGTAGGGGGAAAAATGCATAAAATCACCCCCAGAGTCCTCTGGCTTTGATCTGGAGTTGCTGAAGCAGTTGTTCAGAGGAGTGCTTCTGTTTTCCTTGCCCAGAGCATTTTGCAGGGACAGAAATCCTGGGATACAGATAGTCAAGAATGGACCAATACTCCACTCGTTCACTAGACTCTTCCTATGCAGGCTGCCAAGGCTCAAGTCCTTAGCCAATCTCTATTAGAGTCCAAACACCCACCACAGCGAAGGCTGATCAGAAAGCTGAGCTGATAGCCATCTTTCCCTTGACCCATCTCCAACCACACAGCTTCCTTTTGAAGACATACAACCCTCTTTGTCCTACTCATCAAGCACCCTCTTCAATAGAGTCGTAGCACTGAAATGGGTCTGCTGTTGAGTCTGCAAGAAATTCCAGTCCTCCCTCTCCCAAATGCCTATGGCCAGCAGCAGTGGAGAATAGCTCAGTTGCACATGCTGAGTGGACAAAAAGCAGGCCCATAGGTATTAGAGTTGATTTCAATAGCATTCCAGCCCCTTCAAGTCTCTGATTCACACCTGAGGTGGTTGACCAATCGAGGGCAGTGGGGTTCCTCAAAGAACTAACATTTGTCAAAAGGCTATTGCCCATTATGTGCTTTGCCGGGGTACTGTGCTCAGCTAGACATTACATTGTCTGCCTCCTTTATATAGCACAGTTCTGAGAAGTATGTGTTATCCCAATTTTACAAATAAGGAAATGGAAGTTTGAAGTTACGATGCCTGGGTGAAGAAGATAACCCAGCGGGCGAGTGGCAGGGTCACAATTCCAGCCAAGATCCGCCTGGTCCAGAGGTCGTCTTTGTGTTGAGTTTCCCTGTTTATGTCATATTCTCCTCCATTCCCCACACCCCAGATCTTCTGACTATCCTTGATGTAGTGTGCTTCCCCTCTTCATGCAGACTCAAATGGTATGTCTTACATCACCTGATCTCCCTACTCAAATAAATATGCCTTTTCTCTTCATCAAGGTCAGGTAAAACTCAGCTCCACTGCTATTATTAGTATTAGTGTTAGTATTATTACTATTACTAGTACTAGTATTAGCACTAGTACTGTTTAGTAACTGCTAACAGCATCCCTAGATTCATTCAGTACCTAATTGCATGGGGAACTGACTGCAGGTTCCCCAAGTGGACCATTTTAGAACCCCACAGTGAAGTAAGCTAGTATAGTTTGAAAACAGTATAGCTTATATTATAATTGTTTTAACTTTGGAGGGAGGTCATCATAATGTATTATAAAATTTTGAACAACGTTCAAAGTATAGCATAAAACTAATATTTGTCGAAAGTGGACGTGGGTTTTTTAAAAGTTGTGAAACATTGTTCTACACTATTATGGGAATTTACAGATTTATATTTATGCTCCTTTAATATTTTTTTCATATGCTTGTCATATCCCCCTTAACTGAACTACAGAAGTTGATGGTGAGTTCTTTCTCCTTTGTGTTTTTCCCCATGATCTGCATCCAGTGGACATTCTATAAACAGGTCCCCCAATATATTGTCTAACATGGTTTGTTTTTCATTCCCAAGGGAATGTTTTTGTCGCTCAGTCAAATCTACCCAGCCTAGATAAAGGGCTGAAGGATCTGGGTTGGTTTTCAAACAAAAACAGGTAATCTGAAGGAGAGGAGATGAGATTGATGGAACAGAGAATAGCACAATAAAATGTCACTAACTGGAACGTGCCAACTCAGGAGGGCTGGGCTAGAATTTAGCCTTTGAACTTTTCACTGAAAAATTATTTTCTTAGTTAATTCACAGCAGTGATAAAATTGCTCTAGAATATTTAATCTTCCTAAGAAAATAAACTAGTGCCAAGCCCCCTAAAGCACATCAGAAAGAAAGAAGTATTGTTTAAGAGCCTACTACGTGCCAGGTTGCTGTCACACATTATTTCAGGAGCAACTCAATTCAAACTATCAATGGGTTGTTCTTATTTTCATCAAAGCAAGATTTCCTTTCAGGCAGTACCCTGATAGTCTAATTCTAGATACTGTCTAGGCTTAGAAGTAAAGAAAATGTTTTCAGCTAAAACTGGCCAAACCTCTCAACTGCCAAGGTTTTGCAGAAAGATTGTGTGGTAAAACATGTTTTCTTCCCTAGACAGATGATAAACTTCCTGGGGGTGGGAGAGAAGCACAGGTTGAAAGGGACAAACAGATCTTTGGGAAAAGAAAGTGGAGTGATTTAGGCTGTCACAATGAGATCTCCTAACTTTGCTCCATGGAATGCTGGTGAATACTTGAGTCATTCACTTCAAATCTCTCTTTTCCAGCTTTTTTTCAGACTCTAATCATCCACTATAAGGGAAACTGAGTTTGAGTTTTGAAGCTTAGAGTCAGTTCTTCATCCAAGAGAAAATGAACAAGAAGTGTCATTTCAATATTCATCTCTTAGCAGAGGGAAACCACTTCTGGAAGAGAAAACATCAGGCAGGTTTATTTCGAATCATAGAAAGTCAGGACTGGAAGAGTAATGTAGTTATGTCACCAATGCAGAAAATAAGGCATATGGTGCCACAAAAGTGACTTGTGCAAGATTAACATAGTTTGATCAGGATGAAGTCTGATTCAGGATTCAGGTGCCCCTACTGCCAGTTCATCTTTTAAGTTTCTGGTCTGCACTCTTGCCCACTGAGGCTGATTTCAGGAGGCAGAAGGTACAGTACTATTCTTTTGACATTTGAGAGCTTGGGGAGGAATCTTAAGGAAGTTTGTTTACATTTAGGGCCTGGAGAGCTTTGAGAGAACAGCCGGAACCAGAATGGACCCATCGGCGAGTGCGCGCGCATTCACACACACACACACACACACACACACACACACACACACACACACACACACACACACACACACACACACACACACTGACACGAACACAGAAGCAGAAACTGAGCTGATCAGAGTGGACAGCAGACAAACCCACTTCGCAGGGCCGCCCGGGCCAGAGCCAGGTGCAGGACTTACCGCGAACCAGCAGAGGGCGCGCCGCCCCCAGGGAGCCAAGTGGCAGCCGCGCGGAGCCTGGCGGGCTAGGGAAGCCGCAGGCGAGCCGGACGCGCCCCTGCAGCTCCTCCACTCAGGGTGCAGGACCGGGCCAAGGAAGAGGAGGAGGGTGAAGAACGGAACCCCCTCGTGGACCCGGGTAACAGACGGGCAGGAGCTTCCTAGGAATTACATCACGCTGCGCAACGCTGCGGCTCCTGAACTCCCCAGCGCAGACAGAGAGACAGAGAGGAGACAGAATGTGTGTGTACCGGGATGGGGGGGTGGGGGACTGAGACCGAGCCCGGGAGAGAGGAAAGCGAGACTCACCCAGGGATAAAGCTCCATGCACAAGAAGAAATTCCTTACGCCGGACTGCACGGAGAAACGAGCCCCCAGCACCTCCCCTCCCAGTGCTAAGCACCCAGCTAGTGAGAACCCTCTCAGTACCACCTCGAGCACCCCCTAAAGCCGGCCCTGCACCCTCCAGCCCGGCTCCAGCGCGGCCGCGAGCTTTCCCCAGGACTGGCCCTGGCGGGGCGCCTAGAGCCCCAGTTGCATTGCTCCAGGAGAAAGGAGGGGGGCGGTGCATTTTGCAGGAGGAGGAGAAGGGGGGTGGGTGGTGGGGGAGAGAGAAAATTGCGCGGAGACCTGCCAAGCGCCACCGCCGCCGCCACCGCCGCCGCCGCCGCCGCCGCCGCCTGTGAGCTCCGGCGGGCAGCCGGACTGTCGGCTTCCCGGGGCATCTGGGTCCGGCGGGGCACAGCCCTGGGCGCTGCTGAAGCCGCCGCCGCCGCCGCCTCGGCGAGTGCAGGAGGCTTCCCCTGGAGCCTGTGCCGCTCCAGCTCCTCGGGGGTGGAGAAGTGGGGGGTGGGGTTGTTGTTGGGGGGGGGAAGAAGGGGGAGGGGGCAACGCCGAGAGAGTCAGTGGTTTCCATGGTGATGGAGCTGAAAGTGCAGGAAATTTAAAGGCTTGGACCCTGCGAGACAGACAAACCGGTGCCAACGTGCGCGGACGCCGCCGCCGCCGCCGCCGCTGGAGTCCGCCGAGCAGAGCCGGCCGCGGAGCCCGGAGCAGGCGGAGGGAAGCGCCCCTAGGACCGGCGCGGCCAGCAGCGCTGCACAGAGCGGCGGACGAGGAGCAGCGAGAGGAGGAGGAGGAGGGGAGAGCGGCTCGTCCACGCGCCCTGCGCTGCCGCCGGCCCGGGAAGGCAGCGAGGAGCCGGCGCCCCCCGCGCCCGCGGTCGCCCAGGAGTAATTTCGGATGCCCCGCCGCGGCCGTCTTCCCGAATAGACCCCGGAGAGGAGTTGCGGCCAACTTGTGTGCCTTTTCTCCGCCTCGGTGGGAGCCGGCGCTGCGCGAAGGGCTCTCCGGGCGACTCATGCTGCCGGCCCTGCGCCTGCCCAGCTTCGGGTGAGCGGCAGCCGGAGAGACGGGGGAGCGCAGCGGCGCCGCGGGCTCGGCGTGCTCTCCTCCGGGGACGCGGGACGAAGCAGCAGCCCCGGGCGCGCGCCGGAGGCATGGAGCGCTGCCCCAGCCTAGGGGTCACCCTCTACGCCCTGGTGGTGGTCCTGGGGCTGCGGGCGGCACCCGCCGGCGGCCAGCACTATCTCCACATCCGCCCGGCTCCCAGCGACAACCTGCCCCTGGTGGACCTCATCGAACACCCGGACCCTATCTTTGACCCCAAGGAGAAGGATCTGAACGAGACGCTGCTGCGCTCGCTCCTCGGGGGCCACTACGACCCGGGCTTCATGGCAACCTCGCCCCCCGAGGACCGGCCGGGCGGAGGCGCGGGGGCGGCCGGGGGCGCCGAGGACCTGGCGGAGCTGGACCAGCTGCTGCGGCAGCGGCCGTCGGGGGCCATGCCGAGCGAGATCAAAGGGCTGGAGTTCTCCGAGGGCTTGGCCCCGGGCAAGAAGCAACGCCTGAGCAAGAAGCTGAGGAGGAAGTTACAGATGTGGCTGTGGTCGCAGACCTTCTGCCCGGTGCTGTACGCGTGGAACGACCTGGGCAGCCGCTTTTGGCCACGCTATGTAAAGGTGGGCAGCTGCTTCAGTAAGCGCTCATGCTCCGTGCCGGAGGGCATGGTGTGCAAGCCGTCCAAGTCCGTGCACCTCACGGTGCTGCGGTGGCGCTGTCAGCGGCGCGGGGGCCAGCGCTGCGGCTGGATTCCCATCCAGTACCCCATCATTTCTGAGTGCAAGTGCTCGTGCTAGAACTCGGAGGCCCCTGCCCGCACCGGGACACTTGATCGATCCCCCACCGACGCCCCCCGCACCGTCTCTAACCAACCAGTTCCACCACCCTCTCCCGAGGAGATTCAATGAACTTTTTTTTTTTTTTTTTTTTTTGGCTACAGAGACCTAGCTTTCTGGTTCATGTAATGCACTGTTTAACTGTGTAGGAATGTATATGTGTGTGTATATACGGTCCCAGTTTTAATTTACTTATTAAAAGGTCAGTATTATACGTTAAAAGTTACCGGCTTCTACTGTATTTTTAAAAAAAATTAGGCAAAAGGAAAAAAAAAGAACAGAGAAAAGAGACTTATCCTGGTTGTTGCTAATAATGTTAACCTGCTATTTATATTCCAGTGCCCTTCGCATGGCGAAGCAGGGGGGAAAAGTTATTTTTTCTTAAAATACAAAGAGAGGGAAGAACTTTTGTAGAAGGACTTTTAAAAAGCTATTTTCCATTCTTCGGAAAGTGTTTTGGTTTTCCTTGGACCTCGAAGAAGCTATAGAGTTCAATGTTATTTTACAGTTATTGTAAATATAGAGAACAAATGGAATGACTAATCATTGTAAATTAAGAGTATCTGCTATTTATTCTTTATAATATCCCGTGTAGTAAATGAGAAAGAAGTGCAGAGCAGGATTAAAGAAAACCACTAAAATCGACTGCGCTCGACACTGCGATTCTCTGTGTTGGTGATTGATGGTGGGGTGTTGCGGGGGGGGGGCGGAGAGGGGTGTCCCGCTGTGCTTACTACTCCTGTTGGGAGAAGGGGCTCATCCCCTCTTCTGATGTGATAGAGGTGACCACTCAGTTTTTCATGGTGTGCGTGTGGAGGGGGGGTATTCTCAAACCCCTCACTTGAGCATCACGTGGCCTCCGCCCAGTCTCCCAGATTTTTCTCCTTATGTCACCAAAGCTCGGCCCGTGGTGACCTCGACACCCAGCCGGCCCCCTGGAGCTGACCCCAGGCTGGGCCGAGGGGCGGGGGGGAGGGTGGGCGGCCGCTTTGTCCTGCCTGACAGGCCCTTCACAATGAGGACACGTGTCTTTCACACCTACCCTGGGGGCGGAGTGCCGCTGAAACTTGACCCCCGAGGAATGGGGGGAGATCTGAGCGCGCCCACCCAGATCCTGCCACCCCTCCCGCCTCGCATCCCTACCTCAATATCCAGCCCGAGTTAACCCTTTGCAGGCCCGGAAGCTACAGTGCTACGAACTGAGGCGATCCCTTAGAATCAACATTCACAGCCTCCGGGATCTTACCCCTCTGAGCTCCCGAAATCCCAGGTCTTCAGCCTGAATGGCGGGGGATAACTGGGAGATTTGACACTCACCTCCCTCGTCCCCTAGGACCCAAGGAGGACTCCGGGGGTCTGGGTTTCGGAGGGACCCGAATTTGGTCGAAAACTGCCACCACTAGGACCTTCCGTTGGGAACAGGGCGCGCCCCCCCCCCGCCCGCCCCCGCACTGGACACTTACTTGGGGGGTGGGGAAAAAAGAAATTGAATTCCAGATCTTTGAGCTTTGGGGTTAGACTGGGCCAAAAGACGTGTTATCCCTTAAAGAGACGTGCAAATCATCGCTCCCACCCACCCCTTAGAAAGCCAACTTCTTAGGGCGGGCGCTCGACTCGCGTGCGTCCCTCCGCCTCAGTCCGCGGTGGCGCCCATCCGCGCGGCTCCACGTGGGCCCGCTTCCTGACACTGCTCAGCGCTCCCTTTATTTATCTTGGACTCCAAAGTCGCTCTCCTTTGCTACCTCCCCACCCCCTGCCACCTCCCCGCGCCTCCCTCCTGGCGTCCCTCCCCCTACCCCCGCCCCAGTCCGGAGTCCCGGTGAATCTATGCTAATTATTTCAAACCTGCGCCGGGTCCCCAACGCAGTCTCAATGCCCCCGGCCCCGCCCGCCCTGTCCCTCCAGCCGGGCGCTTTCTTCCCTCCCGACGCAGCCTCGGTGGCTCCTCATTTCAATAGCCTGGCCCGGGAGCCGGAGCCCCCTCCCCGGCGCTGCCTCCGTCAGCCGTGGGACAGACGTTAGGGTATTCATTAACTGAGAGCCGAGGAATAACGGCATTATTCCCCCCAGAGAGGGCACCCTGCCCCCGCGACTATCTGAGGCTTCATTGTAAAAGGATTAAAAGTTAAAGACCTCCATCTTATGATTCTTTCATTTAATCTTCCTGGCGCCTGGGAGACATGCTCGATGGATGATGGCTTTTAAAATATTCCTAATGTCGGCTACCTTAAGACTCCAAGCCGGGCAAACAAACGTAATTTATTTCCAGAAGAAAGGGGATATTGAGATGTTTAAGTTTATGAACCGCCGTCCCCATGTATATTTGTTAAGGTCTGACAAATACCCAAATAACGTTAAAATCAGCCATTCATCACTTATGAATTTATGCAAAACTTTCTGTGCCCCGGGCCAATATTTTTTTAGACAGAGTTTCACTTGCAAGGGGCGGAGGTGGTGGGGAGGGGAAAAGGGGAGGGGGTGGGGGGGCGAAAGCAAGAATTTTCATGCCTGGTAAACACGCGAATTATGCGAAGAGAGTTATTCCCAGCTGGGCGGGCAGCCAAAACTCAGAGAGCGCGGGGAGGCCAGCGCCCCCACCCCCATGTTGGCAATGTCATTGGATTACAATGCGAGGTCTTCCCCTCCGCGACGCCCCCTCCTCCCTCCGCCCTCCAGCTCGCCCTCCCGCGCCCCTCCTCCCCACCCCTGCCCACTTGGAAAACCCGCTCGCAGCCGGCCAGCTTCTCGGCTTTCAGAGCCTGAGCCGGTGTGAGCTAGGAGGACAGGGCTGCAGACGTGACCTGCAATAGACAGACCACCGGACAGACAGACTCAAAGGGCAGGCTCAGAGCTGGTCGGGACGCGGAGAGTGGATCCAGTAGGAACCGGACAGTCCTAGTAAAGAGCAAAGGAGGTGCTGGCTCCTGGAACGTTGTGACTAAGGCACAGGCTGTTACGTCTCCATTATTATTAATGTTGATAATACTAATAATAGCATCAACGTGGAAAGGAGTACAGAGCTCTGGGCAGAGAGGCAAGAAAACTGTCCTCTGCGGTCACCTAGTGCCTATCTCCTGTAAGGAGGAAAATAGATCTTGGTGTCTTCTGAGGCTTTGACAGCCTGTGCCTATGAATTTATGCAGCTGCTGGGGACCATGCCTCTCCAGGATGGAGATTTATAACTAATACAGACACATGAACTTTTTCAAAATTCTGGAAGAGAATGGCAAGGTTTCAGTCACCCCAGCCCTCCTGCCATGATTGCAAGAATTCACTCATCCACCCTGTTTTCAACTCTTCCTTTTATTCCTTCCTTCTGTTCTTCCAACACTCCCCACACTCCATGCACAAGCATACTGATGCCAAATGTCCATGGAAAGCCAGCCCCCTCAAGGGAGAGGGGGTCTGGGAATGGGATCTGGTTCCCCATTGAGATGGAGAAGGCCAGCGGTCCATTATCAGTCTTGCTTGTGAGACTCCTGGGAAAGGGGGGTTGAAGTTTGGTGGCAGCTGCAGGAGGAAGCTGGCTGTGTATTAAGAGCTCTTAGCTGTGCTGGATGGGGACAGCAGGGGGAGGGCCCAGCCCATATTGGTATTTTGAAGGGGTGATTCATCCTTTTTCTTTAATGCTCTTGGAATGTCAGAGCTTAGATTCCAATGCACACTGCTCAATTTACAGATGAGAAGACTGAGACCTCAGCAGGGATTAGCTGAAGATCACAAAGATTAATATAGTTGGTACTGGCTAGGAGGTGTTCATTGTGCCTCTTCACTGTTCCCTTTTTTCTTTGCTTTGCTCTTTTATTTATTTTTGTATTTAATTATACTTTTCTTTTTTTAGTGGAGAGTCCTCTCCAAAATTGACATAACAATTGATTGTCAAGACGCTGATCAACCATTCTGTTGTATCTATTTACAAACCAGTTATTAATAATTTGTGATGTGCCAAGCACTGAGCTAGGTCCTTTGCACGCACACATTCTCACCCAAGGTTTCTAGTTTCCAAATAAGGAAACTGGAGTTTAGAGAATTTAAGCATCTCACACGAAGCCACACAGTGACACAGTTATGGTTCAAAATCTGAGCTGATGCTAAAGTCCACGCTTCTTCTAAATATCCTTCTTCCCTTCAAGCACCTGGCCTGAGAGATACAACATGCCATGTTATGTGTTGGCACGTCTCAATTCAAGCTCCATAGGGATTCATTCCTGATAATCCACACATAATATTTTTGTACACCCTGTTATATGCCAGGATCCCTCTCTCTCACTTCTGCCTGCTCTGCCCCAAAGAGTTTATAATGCAATAGAAGAGATAAGAAATGAAGAACAGGATGATGAAAGAGAAGATAAACGAATCATCAAAGAAACCTGGGCCAGAAAGAGGAAGGCTTACTTTTGTACTTAGCAGCCAGAGAAGGCCTTTGACTAAAGTCTCAAAGGACAAGTTGAATGTCAACCTACTGAAGTAGGCATTTAGATGAAGAAAATGGTATATGTAAGTAAAGACATGATATTGGAAAAGAATTTGTGTGTTTGGGAAACAACCCAAACTTTAGCATACAACAACAGATCTATGCTGAATGAGAGCAGGCAATAAAGTCTGAAAAGCAAGCTGAGCCAAATTACGGGTGACCTTGGATACCAGCTAAGGA
This sequence comes from Macroglossus sobrinus, assembly GCA_004027375.1. NCBI lineage: Eukaryota > Metazoa > Chordata > Mammalia > Chiroptera > Pteropodidae > Macroglossus > Macroglossus sobrinus. The sequence goes on from PVKZ01000068.1 coordinate 840,602, forward strand.
CACTACACTTTATATCTCAGGCAATGGGAGCCATTGAGAGCTCTCTAATGGAGCAGGAACACCATTAGAGTACTACTAAAAAGAAATCATTTATTCCATAGTTTTGAGCAATGTTCTGTTGATCAATTGGTGTGTAACAAGCTACACCAAGACTAACAATCTTAAAACAACTGTTTTATTTTGCTCATGATTCTATGGGTCAGAAATGTGGGAAAGGCTCACCTGAGAAGTTCATCTCTGATACTCATGATGTCATCTAAGGGCTGGAGGATTCACTTCCAAATGGTTTCTAGCCATTTCAAGAGCCCAGCTGATCTGTTTGTTGACTAGAGCCCCTACAAGTTGCTTCTTCATGTGGCTTGGGTTTTCTCACAGCCTGGTGGCTTCAGAATAGCTGGACTTCCTACATGACAGCTCATGGCTCTGAGAGAAGGTGTTCCAGAGACCTAGATGGAAGCTGCAAGGCTTCTTATTGCTTCAAAAGTCCCATAACATTGTCTCTGCTGTAGTCTGTTGATTAAGCAAGTGTCTAAGGCCAGCCAAGATCTAAAGGGAGGAAATAAGACATTAGCTCTCAGTGGGAGCAGTAGTAAAGAATCAGGGGTCATCTTTAATCTACCACAAGCACTTTCTGTGGGCCGGACTCTATATTGTATGCCCAGGGCACAAAAATTAGAAGATAGTGGGATTTTTCAGTTTAAGTTTGGTGCCAGTATCTAGGATGAATTAGAAATGGGATAATGGCTGCTAGAAGATTAGGTAAGAAGGACCTTGCCGTGATCCAGAGTCAGTCAGAGTCAATACTTGAGGAGCATCAATGCCAATAGACAAAAAGATCAGTTGCCAGAAGACTGGAGAGGACTTGGTGACTAATTGGATGTGGGACCTGCGAGGACTATGCACAGAAGAGGAATCTCAGATGAAAAAGTTTCCTTTACCACCTGCCAATCCTTCCAGACACACACACACACACACACACACACACACACACACACACACACACACGTATGTATGCGTGCATGCATGCAGGCACGCACATGGAGGTTTCAGGCTTGTCCAGAGAGGGAAGAATCTGAGAAGCCTGGAGAAGATTACAGTTTATAATTGAGATGGGTGAATGGATAGATGGATGGATGGATGGATGGATGGATGGATGGATGGATGGATGGATGGATGGATGGATGGATGAGTGGTAGAGACAGCAAAAAAAAGGAGGGCAAGGATAAACAAGCACTCTGAGTTTGAGTAGCAGTAAGATTTTCCCCAGAAAACAAGAAGAGTCCTATTGAGACCAATGATTTACACTAGGGATGTTATGAAGACAAGAGTGCAAGGAATCCTGGATGAGGCCAAAGGGCAAAGAAAGGTGCTGACATTGCCTGAGTGATGCTACCAGCCTGATACTTCATATTGGTGATCTCACTTTAAAATGAGGAGCATCATCACCATTATACAGATGAGGAAAATGAGAGTCAGAGAGCTAAAATGACTGACCCAAGGACACACATTTGGTAAGTAGAAGTACTTAGATTCAAATCCAGGCTCGTGTGATGTCAAAGTCACATCAGATTTCCTCCATAAAGGCTTTTCCTAGGTAAAATGAAATATCTCCCTACTCTGTGCTCCTTCATTACACTAAGCCCTAAGGGTCTTAAGGGAGGGGATTCTTAACCTGTTGTGCTTAAAAGAGAGGTGTCAAGGTTGGCGCTGCAGATTGTGTACAAAATGTATTTACATGTTTTTTGTTTTTTGGTTTTTTTTTTTTTCTGAGAGGAGAGTATGCCATTTTCTTCAGATTCTAAGTCTGTAACACAAAGGTTAAACCCTGTCCTTGCTGTGAGAATTTTTAAGTGTAACTTAAATAGAATTTAAAAATAAAAAATAGAATTTTTCATTATAACTCATTCGTTAAGTCTTCTCAGCATATAGTACAATGCATTTGTATAATGCTTGACATGGTAACTAGTCAAGCATTGGAGGTGCTTGAAAGTCCACAGGGAGTCATTGTAGGTTCTTGGGGAAGAGTTGAGGTAGGAAGATTCTTCTAGATTATATCTGTGTAAAAAAGAAAAGATTAAAAAGGTAAAACTGCAGGCTGGAAGGCCACATAAGAGACTGAAACTGTTATCCAGTTCTGAGAACAGTGCAATCAGGAGAAGGTTGAGAAAAGGACACAACTAAGAGATGTTTTAAATCAAAACAGAAGTTAGATCCAGTCTGCATTTTTATATAAAGCAATAATTTGCTAGAGCTGAGAAGTTGTCTCCTTTAAATCAAATATTCTTCCTTTTTTAACTTTTTTCCACAGTCCCTACCTCTCCCTGTTGCATGCTTCACTCATTATGTTACCTACCAGAACTCTTGCAGGCATTTGCAGTTGGGATTCTGGATTAGATATTAGGAGGGAACTGAAAGTAAACAACAAACTATGATTCCTTGAAATGAGAAAAAAAGAAAGTTCTTCACCCCTTAATTTGACCTAAGAAAGTAAGGCCTGTCAAGGCCAACTGACTTGTCTCAGTTCTAGCTACTTTGGAACAGAACTGGCACCAAAATTAACATTTTCAGGTTTTCAGTTCAACCTTCCATTTGCAGTTGCTATAAGCATAGAATGCAAAAAGCACTTTCATGAACATAATTTTATATGCAATGAGACATGAAAACTCCCAAAGGCAGGAAATAGGTTTGTCTTATGTCCCCAGAGACTAGCACAGTGCCTGATCCATAGGAGCATTTAAAAAAATATTTACTGGAAGGATATGTATACCTAAGTTGTTTTACAGATAGCAAAAGTAAAGCTCACAGAAAGTGAATAAAGGACAGATGTCATAGAGTTCATTCCAGATGTTAGAGGCAGGAGCTGCTGGTGCCATTAGCACTGGGCTCAGGAAACCAACCACACATCTACAGGTTGCTCAGAGAATCTACGGAATAAGAATAAGGAGGATAATGGTAGTCTGCACCTGCTAAGTGAAAAAGACCCACAGTTACTGGTTTTAACAGCTCTTCCCAGTCCGTGTTGTAAAGAACTTCTGACCAATGTTCAATTTGTTGAATTAAGGAAGGAAAGTTAGTCAAGCAAGGTTAATAATTCTTCCCCCATTTTATAGACATAGAAACTTTTGGAAACAGAAAGCTTAAGTGACTCACCCAAGAGCACAGAGCTAATTGATGATGGAGCCAAGGTGCAAACAGCACTAGCTCTCTGCTGGGCTGTTGGGGGAAGCAGAGGGGTTTAGTGCTCCCTGAGTGTATAATCCCAGCCAGTCTCCTTGATTCCATGCTTGCCCCAGCTCCAATCCATTCTCCACGCTGTAGTCTGAGTGACCTTAAGACACACATGTGGTCTTGTCACTCCCCTGCATAAAACTTCTAATGGCTTTCTATGGCTCAGAGGATAAAGGCCAGAATCCTTACCAGACTGAGGCCTCTCCACCTGCCTGTGGGTTCAAGCCACACAATTCAGGTTCTTTCACACAGAGCTTCAGGGCCTTTGCATATGCTGTACCTTCAAGCTGGGGTATTTTCTCTGCCACCAAACACCCCTAAATGCCCTTCCATCTATCAGATCCCACTCCTGAAGTCAGGTCAGGCCCCCTCTGATCCAAACTTTCTTGGCTCTCAAGACTTTTCTTTACAGGCTGTATCACAGTTTGTAGTTGGTATTTATAATTTTCAGTTTTTTCTGTGCTTGGTCTCTTCCAATGGACTGTCACCTCCCTCCTTGTTGCTCACCATGGTATCCCTGATCACTGGTACAGTTTGGGACACATAGACAATATATGTAGAGAGAGACGACTTAATAAATGAAATATTAATTCATCACCTTTTTGATATCAGCCAGGTTCTATCTGGGGCTCTGATAATACCAAGAGTTCAGAGTCCAGCCTCTGTTAAACAATGATCCAGGGGAAATGTAAGAATGTACCCAAATATGTGATACAGAGCACAGAGCAAGGGCTGTTCAGATGACCCTAAAGTGACTCTATCAGTTCTGGGGATTACAGTGACTTTTGGGTTACTGACTCTGAAGGTTTCTGTCTGCTTGAGAAGGGGGTGGTGGGGGAATGGCTGAGTTGCCAGATAAACTCTTTTAGCAAATCAAGGAAGGGAATTTTCCATCTAGAGAAGATTTCCCATCAGAAGCTAGATAGCATTGAGTGAGTCCATGGAGAAAATTCTGAGAAGACTTTCCATGTGTGGGTGGAAGATTCACCTTTCCCTACGTCTGAAATTCTTAAAAATAAGAGAGATTATCTAATCTGCTGGACAGTTAAGACTTGATCTTTCCTACCCAGGGAGCAATAAAATTAAACAATGACTAACTCGTGCCTAATGCTTCATAGTTTAAAACCACTTTCTCACCCATTATTTCTTTCAAACCCACACAAGAGCTCATAGCCAGAATTTTCATTATCATTTTAAAGATAAGATAAGGAAATTGAGGCATGAAGAATAACTTGCCCTGGAGACCAAAACCTTTCTACTGGGAAAGGAGTTTGATATTATAATAGTCTCTGCTGAAAAGAGGGTTTTGTATTTAGTGCCAGTTGTTTTTGGTTTTGTTGTTGTTGTTGCCCTTTAAATTATAGGCCAAAGAATGGATGAAAGTGGAAAAACTAGTGACCAAAGGCAAAGCTAAGAGGAAAAAATAAGTTAAATTAGGATGGAGAGATATTGGGAAACCAGGGAGTTTGTTTTACTAGAACAGAGGCAGAAATCCAGCCCAGGTAATTAGCCCTAATTTGTTCTAATTCTAGAAATTCTTCATTTCTAGTTCTTGGCCCTTTACCAGGAATCACCCAGAAATGACTGCCTCCCAGAAAGAATCTTGAGTGGTATCATTCTTGTCTCACTTCAGGGGTAGAGACCTAATTATGAGAGAGAAAATCACATCCAGGTAGGGGCAACGGTGTCGACATGCAGCTGATATTATATTGCATGGAAAGCTTTAAAGGGTATTCATATACTAAAGATCACCACCATGAAAAATGAGGAAACTGAGGCTCCAAGAGGGGAAATGACCTGGGCAACATCAAACCTCAAGTTAGAGACCAAGGCAAATAGAGAAATTTTGATGGCAGCATAGGGCTTCTGGTAACTAACCTGTGGACTCAAGTGCCTCTCACCCCCAAGGCTGAACAACTTCCCCCAAAAGCCACATTCTAAGGCAGATTACTCAAGTGTCCAGGTCTCTGCTACTGTTTGCCTTCTTCCCTTCAAAAGCAAGAGCCATGGGTAGGCCTCGTGCTTTGTCTCCAGCCCACTGAGATCCCTGGGCACATGTTCAATGTGACTCTTCTCTCTGGCTGGACCCTTAGAGACTGATGGTCCCCAGAATTCTGGTCAGCTCTCTTATTTTCCTTTCATATCCTTTGCCTGAGAGGAAAATTCAGGACTCCCACAGTGGGAACTATCATTCCTGGATGGCCACCACCCAAATCTTGGCCCTACGGCCAGACATCTGTCCTGAGTTCCACACCTGCAGATCCAACTGCTTCCTGGACCCCAGCACATTAAACACAAGTGTAAAGTTGAATCCTAACCCTATTCCTTAATGTATTCATCTGGCTGTTTTCAGTTTTCTCATTCTCGAGTAATGGCCCAACCAGTCACCAAGATATGTAGACCTCAAAAAATCTCTGTTCCACCTCTTGTGAGCATCTTCTTCTCTCTAACAAAGTACCTACCTAGACCTCCTGAATTATCTCTCAGTCCATCTTCTAAATCCCAACATCACCACGTGTTTTAGCTCAAGCCCTCATCATCTCTTGCCTCGGCCTTTTTTATTCACCTCTAGCCTGTTCCACCTTCAACGTTGCCACTTGTGTTGTCATTTCTCTAGCAGGTACTCAAAACTCCAAAGTGTTTTGCCTTTGCTCTAGAACCATGACTAACGTCCTTAGCATGGCACCCAAGATACTTCATCATCTATGACCACACCTTATCTTCCACTATAATCTGTCACCATTTTCTGCTCCACCCCACACCACCAACCACACCAACTTGCTCATGGCTTCCTAAACTTGCCAGCCCTTTGATGCTTTTGCTTACACTATTTGCTCTACCTGAAATGCCCCCTGCCTAACCCTTGCCCTCTCTCCCCAAACCAGGATTCCACCTAGGGGAGATCTATTCATACTTTAGGGCCTAGCCTACATGGTACCTCCTTAGCTCTTGGCAAAGAAGGAATTAATCAAGACACACTTTGTCTTCCCACAGTGCTGAGAATTAATAATAATAAATAATAGATCTTAACTGCCCATATGTGACAGGAACTGTCCTAGGTACTTTATGTGCATTATATCATTTAAATTTCAACAGTAATCTATGTGGTATTACTACGGCTATGTAATAGGTTCAGGGATGTTTAGTGACTTACCCAACGACTTTTAATTAGTTAGTGGCAAAGCCAGGACTCAAAAACAGGGTTCAAACTCCAAAACCCAACTCTTTCCAATCTTGTGTACTATATCTCATCACATTAGCCTAACTTTGTATAGACTTGTGCTAAATTTGCATGGACCCATATCTGGCCATGTCTGGATTTCAAAGCCCTTTGAAGGCAGCTACTGTATTTGATTCTGATTTCCAGCCATATTATCCAAAATACTGACTAATATATAGTAGGTATTTAATAAATGTGTGGTAAATGAGTAACTGAGTGACTGGGAATGAGGAGGGGTTTCAGTGTTTTTTCTTTTCAAGCCAAATACAAAAGAAAAGTTGGTTTGTTTAATGAACATCAGTTCATTCCAACTTCAGCTTCAGGAGACCTTTCGAAGACAGGTAATACGAGGTTATTAAAAGCATAGACTTTGAAGTTGAACCCAAGCTCTTTGTTGAACTCTACCCAATCCCAGCTCTGTGATTGATAATATTAATGTCTTTCTAAGCTCTAAAACTCTGAGCAAACACAAGTCACTGTTATTAATAATATGGGATTCTCCAAAGAGCACTCAGGTTGTCCCCACCCAAACAGAGAGGGAAAGCAGAGAGAGAGAACCACAGAGATCATTGGAGTCTCTCTGGAAAGGCCTGTGATCACCAGGTAAAGATGCTTTTCTGTAGACTGTTGTCTTATAAGGGGAAGATTTGATAAAAGACAGGGCAAGGAGATATTGTGGTCTATTTAAACCAGGAGAAACTGGAGGTAGAGTCAGAGATGACCAGTGTGGAAGGAACATTAGAAAAGTGACTGTCATTTATTCCTGCCCTCTCACATTAGAAGTGAGGAGACCAAGGCCCAGAGAGGGCAGAGACTTACCCAAAGTAACAAAGCTGGTTAGCATTGGATCTGAGACTAGAAATGCCAGATTACCATCCTCTCAAGATTAAAATCACTTTTTAGAAAGACTCGACATTGATTATCTTTCTCTGTATTCCTGAATGAAGCATTTATTTAAAGAATGTGCCAATTAGACCTGTTATCCCACGATGTCACTTCCACTGCCTCCAAAACCCTGTGTGAGAGGTATCCATGGGTAATGAAAGGCTAGCACCCAACATGTTCACAGGATCGGCCACTGGCTCAGTGCCAGGCTGAAGTATCATTTGGGTCTCAGAGACAGGCCACTTCCACTCCTAGCCCTCAACATCTTCAGAGTCATGGCCTTCCTCAGGCTGGGAAAGTCATCCCAGCATCTGAGTCAGGTGAACATGACAGTCTGAAAGAGCTCAAGTTTTGAGTGAGAAAGATCTGGACTGGCAGCCCCCTCTGAGAACCTAGCCATAATCTCATAGTTAGTCTTTCTTCATCCCTGAAAGTAGCAAAACCACAGTTATGTTATCCTTTCATTCCTGGATTGAGCACTTACCCATGGCAAGTACTGTGTAGTAACAATGAATTACAAACTCCTTCCTTTCTCACTGCTTGTCCTTGGAGACCATTAATCATAGCAGTGATCTGTTATTGAGAACTTATCATGTGCCAAGCATAGCACTAAACATTCTATATATCCAAACTCATTCCTCACAATGCCGAGAGGTGGTACTCTTGTCTACAGGTGAGGAAACTGGGACAAGCAGCAGTAATGGAATGTTACACAGCTAGGAAATGGCAGAGTTGGGATTCACACAGCCATTCTGACTTCACAGCCTGTACCTTTGACCTCCTGAACTCCCTCCAACTATGTAATAGAGGTAGTACTGTCTACCCTGCAGGGTTAATACAAAGATGAAAAGTAGGTCCAAAAGCAGAGAGCCCCAGCACAATGCCTGCCATGTGTGGGTACTTACGAAATGTATTCCTTGTCACCTATGAGGATGGAGGCAAATAGCAAAGAACGAGAAGGGGATGGACAAAGGCCAAGATTCTGGAGTCTGTTCTGACCATGCAACATAATTTATAGGGTCACCTAATACAGCAAATAAAAAATGTTAGTCTATCTTGGACAGTTTCAGTCTAAATGTTAAAATGTCAAGCCCCCTCACAAATGATCATCTTTCCTTTTTCTCTAGCTGTCATACAGGAGTATGCAAGCATGCACATGCATATACCCAACACATGAACACACACATAATATGGCTTTTCTTATTCTTATGCTTCTTTTGCTTCCTTGCATTTGGTATCCATGGTAACACATCCAGCTGAATGGAGGAGGTGGCATAGTTGCTGTTTTCCCCAGTTTCCCATCCTGCTGATCAAGATTTCATCTAACTCAAAAGTTAGAGGGCCAGGCTAGCATCGTCCAAAAGGCAATGGGACATTTTTCCAAGGGATGGAGCAAACGAGCAGAGGGTAGAGAACTTCCGCTTAAACAAACAAACAAAACAACCTTCTGTTTAGCATGGAGACAGAACCCAAGCTCCTGGCTCCAGATAAGCCTTTCTCAGGCATGAGTGCTGGTGAGGCTAGTTTGGGACTTCAGTCCCTATGGTAAACTATAATTAAGAACAGCTAGCTACTTCCAGCCCTTTTGAATGGTGGCCTTCTCTGGATGGAAAATTAAAGTCCAGTTCCTTTAAGTCTGGAATAGCAGAATCCATACTTTGTACCACTTATCAGATGTTGAACCTCTCAGGTCATGCAATTCTTCTCATGTGAGACAGGTCACTAAGTTACCCTGAGCATGAGGGTCCTCACACCATATTACACACAGCATCTCACTTGATCCTCTCATCAACCTGAGCTAAGCCTTATTATTACTGCTATTTTTTGAGGCAGGAAACTGAATCTTTAAGAAAACACCAATCAATTGTTCACAACTTCTTCATCCAATGTGAAGTCTGTTTTTTTTTTTTTTACTCCATGCTACAACTGATCCTTCCCCAAAGCTACCATTTGCATATTATTTTATATTACAATGGGGATAATATTATGCCAGTGGAACTGATGTGGGAACTATGTCATTTAGAATTTGAGAGGATATTAAAGATTAAGTAAAGTAAATCTCCATTTCCCTTCATTTCACAGTAGAGGAAATTGAACTTTATACATAGTAGTTACACAATATGTATTTATTGAAATTCAAAATGGGAAGTGATCTGCTCAAGATGACAGCTATTAACAGGATAGAATTAAGACTCCTATCCCTATTAGTCTAATTCAACATACATTTACTGAGCACCTGCTAAGCCAAGAGCAAGAGCTATAGAAATGGAGCAGAACTGATTTCTGACATTAGGGTGGGCAAGTGTTGCTATGTGAGCTTTTGGTCCAGCCCAGAAGCTTCAACAAGTCAAAGGATGAGTAAGAGAGAGTCAGGCAAAATGGGGAGACAGAAGAGAAGAGGCATTCCTGGTAGGAAGAATGGCATGACCACACACGTGGGATCTAAAAAAACTGTAGATGTGAACTGGAAACTCTATACAGTTCAGGGTTACTATAACAGAGTGTGAGCCTGGGAATAATGGGAAAATAAAAACTATGGCAGAAGTCTGATCACATGCAATGCAGGACCTTGTCATTGGCATTCAGGAATTTAGATTCTATCTTCAAGGCCATTGGGAGCTATTGAAGGGTTTGTATGGAGGGGACTCCCCTGTAAAATCATTGAAGGGTTCTTATGAAGCCACTGAAGGGTGGTGTATATCATGTAGAGGGCAGATCAGAAGAAGAGATTGATTAGTAAAATTCTGTAATGTCTGGGTTCAAGAATGGGCAGTTGTTTTTGTTTTTGTTTTTGATTTTAAATCATGGAAGGATTAGGGATGGAGAGGTGGTAAGTGATGCAAGAACTTCCTGAGAGGTAAAATCTACAGGTCTTGGTGATTGATTGAATATGGTGGGTAAAGAGAGGGGAGAAGTCAACAATAGTCGCAGTGTCTTTTCCATTACATAATCTTGACCACTGTTATTCATTCAGCAATATCCATTGAGAACTTTGCATGTACTTAGCCCTGTTCTAGGCTCTAGGAGTCCAAAGATGAACAGGACCCAACACCACATCTCACAGAAAGAGGATGGGAAGATACAGACAAATAACAGGCAGCTACAACATGAGCTGTGGAATCATAAAACGGTCAGAAAGGCTCTTCACCCAGGTTGAGAGTAGAGTGGGTCAGGTACTATTTCTCTGAGAATGAGGTGCCTAAATTGATATTGAAGGATATATAATTAATGGGACAAAGAGAGGGGAGAGATGTTCCAGGCAGCAGTAACAATATTGTACAAAGGTCAGAAAGTGGAGACTACATAACCAACTCAGATAATTGAAAATAAGGACTGTATGTAGAAGTGTGTGGTAAACAGCAAGGTACCATGTTGTTATCATTATCATCATCATCATGTTCTTAAGGTAGAACCTAGTGAAACCACAAGCAGGATGCACTGCACTTTTCTGATGACCAGGTTGTCTAAACCCACTGAATTCTGTTCTTTTCTCCCTGAATTACATTCTCTGGTGATACAGAGGAATATTTTCACTCACAAATTCTTTATACTATTTTCCATTACTTTTTCTTTAAAAAAAATGTGTGTGTGTATGTATATATACACATATACATATATATGTGTATATATATATACACATATACATATATATGTGTATATGTATGTATGTGTGTGTGTGTGTGTGTGTGTGTGTGTGTATATCTCAGATAAGCAATACAGCTTAATCATTCATTTTGTCTATAGAGTTTCAAACAATTCTGTAATAGCAAAAAAGAGAGAGAGAGAGACACTGTTGTCTTCATTTTACAGAGCAAGATGGTTATACACAAAGACGATGAGTAGTTCAGCTAGTAATAAAGAAACTAAGACTCAAACCCCATGTTTCTGGCTCCAGGTCACCCTCTCCTATCCAAAACCCTATAGACCTTCTGATTGTACTTATCATAGAGCCACACCCACCAGTCTCACAGACTTTCCTGGTAGATTGCACTTGCCAAAGTCAGTGATTCCCTTTCTTTGATTATCTTGTAGGTGGGTCTGCTTCTTAAATCTCTTCAGTTAAGCCATCTCCAAATCTCTTGAGCTAGAAGATAGGATTGGTTTATGTCTGTAAAGATTTCCTGTAGACAGAAAATGTTATAATGGGAAGATTCCCCATGTTTAATCAAGGAGGGTGATATTCCTGAGCTCTGGGGTTCTGACTTTTTAACCTTTGCATAAGTCAATGTTTGCTTAGAATTTGGAATCCAACTTACTTGAGGTATTGGGATGAAAGAGAAGTGGATCTGAACCTGCAAGACTAGGGTTGGAGTCCTCCTTGGCTGTGCCCCTTACCACCTTGTGACCCTGAAGCCAATCACTCTACCATGGGCACCTCTAGGGTCCACACATACCTTGATTTAAACCTCAATGCTGTTTATGATTGGATCGACGACCATGTGTAAGTTATACAGTTTCTTTGAGCCTCAGTTCTTTATCCAGAAAAATAGAAACAAACCTTATACCCTTCAAGATAATGTGATTCTAAAATATGATAGTTGCTGAGCTGATATTTGTTAAATAAATGGAGAATTTTAAAGAGTTCCCTTTACTCTTCTCTCCCTCACTGGCTCACTTCCCTCATCTATGAAAGTGACATAAAAATTTCTCCTCTGCATATCTCATTGGGCATCTGAGCGATATAGTCATGCTTATAAAAGTTCTTATGAATTTTAAGAACCTATGAAGACCTAAAGTATAATTTTTACTCTATGTAAAGAACCATAGGAAACTCTTCTTCACATATGTATTTATCATTCTATAAGTGACCTACAGGGTGGATTTCATCATCATTTCCAGTTATCAGATAAGGAAAACAGAGCCCAGGAGGTTAAGTGCCTTTCTCAGGTTCACAAAATAATCTGTGCTGGATCAGAGATTAGAAACCAGGTTGGTCTGACTACAAATCCAATATTCTTCTCACTATAGTCTCTTTCCCCACTGAGTCTAGGGTTTACAATCCTAGTCTCTGGAACTGGGTTGCCTGCAGTCCCATTTGAGGTCCACCACTGATTAATGGCGTGTCTCTGAGGAGAGTTCTCTTCTCTATGTTTCAGTTTCTTCACTTGTGAAAAGAACATATTAATAGTATCTAATTCATGGGCACAAGACTCTTCATCTCACTTACTTCTAGTTTCTTCAACTCAAAAATGAAAAAAGAATAATTATACTATGTCAGACCAGAGACAAGAGGTAAATGTTATTCAGTCTTGATTCTAGCTCTAAGATCTAGGGTGTTCTTTACTGGAGACTCAGTTCTCAGTCCTCTGGAGAACCTTCTGAGATCATTCAGGAGTTGTGTTTAGAGTCATCAACATGCCCTGGGGCATCAATTAACACTAGTTTTTCTGTTGCTAATTCAATTCATTTAAATGTCTTTTATGCCTTGCTAATACTGTGAGAGCCACAGCTTTTTAGCCTCTAATAGTAATTATCATCTCTTGAGGGCCTACCACATGCCTGAAACTGGGTACTTAACCTTATGAAGAGTGTTTTATTATTCCTGTTGTATATAAAAAAAAAAAAAAACTGAGGCTCACAAAGGTTAACTTGCCCAGGGGCACAAAGCTGTTTGTATAAAAAACACTAAAAAATAGTTTGTAGGATGAATAAATGAATGAAAGAATGAATGGATGGATGGATGGATGAATGGTGTGTCCTCAAAATCACTGATAACTTGGAGAACAAAGCATCTAGAATATAACTAATTGCAAGGACATCAGAAGCAGATGTGGATAGAGTAAGGGCCAAGACGTCAGACGACTTTTCTAAAGCCTCTATGTGGTAGACATGCGTCGGGAGTGGCGCAGAGGGGAGCACAGCAGGCCGGACGCGAATCTTGCCATCTGCAAGGGTACAGACCGGACGCTAAGAGGTCTGTGGATTCCAGGTCTACAAAGTGGCTGCCTAAATTTTCATCTCTTTGAGGATTTTTGCTTCTTTCATGATCTAAAGAGCCAGAGCAGAACTTTATTTGCAAGTTGAAATCTCACCATAGGTTTTCATTTATTATGAATATTGAATACTCAAAGGAAAATTCCCCTTGATACCAGTGACTCTCAGTTTTCCATACACTGTGTTTTAAAAAATAAGATAAAATTCTGAATTCATTAACGCTTCTCACACTCTCCTCAAATCTTTTGCTTCCTTAGCCATTTGGCACCTAAATCTGACATCAAGCCAGCAGGGGGCAGTATGATGGGGTGGAGACGGAGGCCAGGGGCCCAAGGGGAAGTCAGAGTTCTTACTGCATCCAGGTGTTCCACAAACATTTAACAAAGGTCTACCTGGTGAGGTAGTAGTCATTGTTTCTATATTACTGAAAGAGGAAACTGCAGCTCAAAGAGGCCTGTCAAGATGATTAAGATATGGTCCCTACACTCAAAGAGTCTCAATTCAATAGAGGTGACAGACCTCCAGGCCACGACCTATGACCCAATGAGAGTGGGTACAAAGTACTCAAGGTGTGTGGAGGATGGTGCAATTATCTTAAGAAGGAAGGCCTCCCTTTGGGAAGTATTTGCAAATGCAGTGAAGTCATGCCCGACAATGACATTTGACAATGACATTTGACTGTTCCTCAAATTCATGGTTTCATAATATTCAATAATATACATCCCGATTTCTTCAAGTATGTAAAAAGGGTCCAGCACTTGAAAGCTTGGCTATATAATTTTAGACAAGTGACTTCATACTTTTAAGCCCCAACTTCTTTATCAGCAGAATAGGAATAATGATAATCTTAATCCTTATTGGGATTATTTTAATGATTGTCATTTCCCAAGCTACCCCCATAGATTGCCATGGGGTCCTCATGGCGTAACATACAGTCCAAACACTGAACCAACTGCAACCTCCTGTATATAAGTGAAGGATTATATTGTTATTGTTTCTGCCAAAAACCTGTCCTTTGGTTCCTAAGTGACTAGGTATTCAATATTGATTCTTCAGTAAATTAAATCTTGTCCCAAAGATGGGTCAGCCTCCAGAAGGTCTCCTTTTCCCTCATGTGCCTCAGAGAAACAGTGCAATTCCACTACTCGGGTTTTTCAAACTTGACACTGTAAACATTTTGGACCAGGCAGTTCTTTGTTGTAGGTGTCTGCCTGCTGTCTAAGCAGTGGTCCCCAACCATTTTGGCACCAGGAACCGGTGCTCCTATGAGAATCAAATGCCTGATGATCTGAGGTAGAACTGAGGCAGTGATGCTAGTGCTAGGGAGCAGCTGCAAATACAGATGAAGTTTTGCTCCCTCCCCTGCCGCTCACCTCCTGCTGTGTGGCCCTGTTCCTAACAGGCCCTGGACCAGTACCGGTCCAGGTCTATGACCTGAGGGTTGGGGCCCTCCGTTGTAGGGTGTTTAGTAGCATCCCTGTCTCTAGTTCCTAGATTCCAATATCCACCCCTCAGCTATAGCAACCAAAATGTCTCCAGAAATTGCCAAATGTCTATGGTGTTGGGGGCAAAATTGCCCTGTTGAGAATTACATCCAACAACATACCCCTGGATGTATGTCACAAATAAGAAATAACCTGAGACACAGAACAAGGAACCCATCCAAGCTCGCAAAGGAGCTTAAGAGCCAAGGGTCCCAATATCAGTTTTCGAAGCACCTCATGTGTAGAACTGCAGTGCCCTCCATGGAAGAGATGCAGGGAGGGAGTCAGTCCCAGAGACCGAAGACTGAATGTCCTCTTTCTCAATCCCACCTCGACCCTCCACATCCCCTCCAGAGCAGCAGCCTGCAGAAATGCCTGCCTGCTCCTGTCCCTCCTTCTGCCCTGGCCTCATCCTTCCCATCTGCGTTGTGGGAGGGAGTTGCCCACTGGATGCCAGAATAAGCATGGAGCCATCATTACAGGAAGGGTGACAAGACAACAGTGAAAATAAAGCCTGGACTTCAACCTACCCTACACGTCAAACTTTAGGGAGATATGCTGTCACTAAGAAGCAAACATTAATAATTTTTAAAAAAAGAAAACCTCCTACGAGATTCCTCTGTTGCCATGTAAGGGAAGGCCTTGGCCAGCTCTGTGCAACCTGGGAGAGTTGGGGTGGGGGTAGCAGCACAGAGAAGGGTATTCTGGTTAGCTCCCTAGTCCCCACCCCCATACCTCCCCCCACGCCCCCTTTGCGTCCCTCTTGGAAGGGCCCCTTAGAATGCACCAAAATAACCCCTCCCTCCTCCTTCGCCTCCCTGTCCATTTGCCTCGTCTGTCCCCCCTGCAGAAGGACGGCATGCAGCCTGGTGCACGGGTTAGGGGTGTGTAACATTTTGTCTGAATAGGCCCCTATGTTCCCATAATTTATAGTGGTAAGTAATCTTATTTGCAAAGCAAGCCCTTACAGTTATAAAAAACAAGTTAATTGACTTGCATAAAAATCAAACATGTAAAAGTTTTCCATCTTAACACAAACAGCACACTGAGCCCATTTGTACAATAGCTATGGTGCAGCGCAGCCCGCGTCTGGGCTACCTTGGACCCGGCCTCTTTCATAACCCAAAATGGAATCTTAAACCCTGACAAGGCCACATACCGATGGGAGTTACTGAATTTAGAGTCAGTCACTCAACTAATTATACGACGTTTTATTTTTTTCCTTGTGTCAATAAACAAACTTGGGTCTGACTTCTGACACTGAGTCCTAGAAGCCAATTAAGAGGCGTTCCCAATATATTACAGGGTCTACAAACAAGGATGGCTTTTCTTGGAAAAGTGAACATCATGTTTCTTTTAATGAGTGTGAAAATATATGAGTTTCTTAATCACTGGCAACTTCGATGGAGTCTGAGACAGGGAAATCACTGACTCCCTACTCAGGAATGAACATGGGCCAGATTCTTGATGGGGTTTTATGATGAGATCCTCAGCCGAAGGACTGCTGGGAACACAGCATTCAAGAAATGCCACGTTTCATTGTGATGTGACAAAGCGTTGGTGGTGATAAAGAGCTTTATGGCCCCAGGAGAGGCAAGGAAACAAGGCCCGTGGTGGTAAGGGTCTTATGTAGAAAGCAGTGAGACCCTGCCTTATAGGAGCGGAGGAAAAATCATAAACCCACAGAGAAGCGCATCGCAAAGGGCTGTTCATGGTGATGTCTGCTTATCCCCATCCTCCGCCATCCTGAGAGCCCATTTCATAGGTAAGGGGAAGGGAGAGGGAAGCAAATATTTATTAAATACCTAAAATGTGCTGGGTACCTCTGTTTTCTGTATCCTATTTGCCTCTCAGAAGAACCCTGCCAGGAAGATGTAATTGTTCCTGTTTTACAAATGAGAAAACTGAGGCCCAGAAAAGTGGAGTGACCTGGCTAAGGTCACACAGAAAGTTAATGGCAGAGCTGAAGTCAGTTCCAGTCAGTCTTTTTATTTGCACACTGTTCTGATGGGGCAGGATTAATTGTAGCCAGAACTCTGGAGAACCCAGGATAAGGCAATGACCTGAGTGTCCACCCTTTCCAGAAAATGGGTCCACCCATCCTCCCACCCATATCTACACAGATGAGAAAAACAGCAAGAATAAGAATATGCTATGTGTTCTGGTGGAGGTATTCACAAAGGAAGGGCAACCAATTTATCTGGATGATGGGGGTGGGGAGGGGGTGATGGTCAGGAAATATTCCTAAGAGCAGGTGACTCTTCAGCTGTGATTTAAAATACCTCGGATTTTTAAATTACCTAGTGGACAAGTGAAGAAAGAGCATATAAGACAGGCCAGTATGAGCAAAGGCTTGAAGGTAGGAGAGCAGAGCAAGCGTGGCCATTGAGGTCCCAACGTCATTGGGGGTGCCAACACACATGGCAGGAGGCAGAGTGGATGCATGAAGCTACAGATGGGGACAGGAGGACCCACTGAGGGGATAGAGTGGGGAGAAAGGACTTAGTCCTGTACCATTCTCTGCATCAGACCAGGCAGCTCCTGCCTTTGGCTGGCACAGACAATTGATAGTAATCAAACCTGAAAAAAGAAGAGGGCGTGGCAGCTGGCACCAGGTTCAGGTCCAGCACTCGGATGCAGCACCTAAGAGGACCTAAGAAATGTAAGAGTATGACGAGTTTTCATTTGGGCCCCTCCACCTTACAGGCTCTTTCACCTCAGAAAAGTCTCCCAACCTGCCAGTAATATGGGATGTATGGGCTCTTGGTACACAGTAGGTGCTCAATGAAGAACTGTTGCTTCTGCTATCATTATCACTGTCTCTGGATCCGACGAGCGATCTCCTGCCCTTCCCCATCAAAGCGTGAGTCAGGGCCACCAGCCCCTCGCCACAACATGTCCAGGCTGACGGACATGCCACCCAGGGAGGCAAGACAAATGGACTTGCCACCTACACAGAGCGTGCATGCACACCCGGAGCACGTAGCCCGACTGTCAGCACAACAGGGCTCCCTTCTTTACAGTGGTGCTGCCTCTCCCCTCTGCCTGTGCTCTGCGCAGAGCGGAGGTCCCCGTTATTTATGTTTGGAAAATGCATTCGGGGCAGTTCCCAGAAGCACTTACAGAGCTCTTATTTAATTGCTACTTTATAAACTCGCTGCTCCAAAGAGTGAGGGATTGATGGCTAGGCCTGGCACCTGGAGTGGCCTTGCTGCAAATGCTTTTCCGAGAATGGCCTGGGAGCCGAACTCCCAGGAGCCCACAGCCCCGTGTGGCTCTGGCCTGCCGCCAGCTCTGGAGGGTCCTGTGGGCCTCGTCACCCTAATCCCCAGCTTTGGGATAGCAGCAGCTGCCGGGCTCTCACACAGACAGACACACACACACACACACACACACACACACACACACACACACGAAGACCCTTCATCAATTCAAGGATAAGTGCTTTGGGATGTATTGGGTAGGGGAGGCCCTATTACTCTCCAGTCACAGACCTGCAAAACCCAACCGTGAGGACATCCCAGGTCCCAGATATAAATGCGAGGAGGGGGGACATCTCTCACTTGCCTCACTGTCATCCATCGGGGTCAGGCAGGCCTGAGCTTGTATCCCTAGCCCCCCATTTTCAGAGCAAGCTATATAACCTCATTGAGCCTCAGTTTCCTCTCCATAAAGTGCAGTTTATGGATCCCACTTCCCAGCATCGTTGAAAGAATAAAATGAAATGATTGTGCCTCTCCTGGCATGTAAATGTAGAAGATCAATAAATGTTATTCACTGGGGTTCCGTAGCCACAGAAATAAAGGAGGAAATGTCTTTCATGAGGTCCTCCTAGATTCATCAAGTCTAAACTTCCCATTCAGATGGAACATAGAACTTCACAATGATCCCTTCTGTTACGCAGTCACTTCATACAACAACCATACAAGGGTGATTTAAGAGTTCAAAGAAGCATTTTACAAATCTCTCAAATCACCTTCACTATTATCCAACAGGATTGGATGATGAGCGTCATATTCTAGATGAGGCACTGATGCTCATGTCAGAACATGGGCAGAGTGACTACTCATTAATCAGTTTCTGTCTTTAAGCCTTGCCCCCGCCCCTTCACAACACACCTATTCTGTCCCCGGATTAGCCCAAGCCCCATCTGTGCCTCCACAATGGTTTCCAACAGTCACACTCACATCCTTGTACAGTCCCCTTCCACATGGATAGGGCAGACCTACATAACCAATAGGACATCGTGGAAATGACTGCCAAGGCTAGGTCATAAAACACATTGTCACTTCCACCTTGCTATCTCAGACCACACCCCATAGACTGCAGGGGTCTCCAGCCCCTGGGCTGCAGACTAGTATTGGTCCATGCACAGCAGGAGGAGAGCAGTGGAGGGAGCCAGCGAAAATTCATCTGTATTTGCAGCCACTCCCCAGCGCTAGCATCGCTGCCTCAGCTCCACCTCAGATTATTAGGCATTAGATTCTCATAAGAGCACCCATCCCTGGATCCAAAAAGGTAGGGACTTCTGCCATAGAGGAAGCCAGTTGCCATATCATGGAGACACTCAAGCAACCCTATGGAGAGGCCCTCTTGGTGAAGAAGTAAGGCCTTTTGCCAAAAGCCAGCATGGACTTGCCAGCCAGATGAGTGCACCATCTTGAAATCAGACTCTCCAGCTCCGGTCAAGATTTCCACCTCATCCTGGCTGCAACCTCTTGAGAGATCCTGAGATAAAAACACCTAGCCAAGCCAAGCCACTCCCAAATTCTTGACCCACAGAAACCATGAGATAATAAATGTTTGCTGTTTTAAGTTGCTAACTTTGAGGTAATTCTGTTACACAGCAGTAGATAACTAATACACCATTCATCTCGCCCTTGCTCCAGCTCAATCTTAACCCTTCCCTTACCTGCCCACTTTTGTCCTACACAACACATGCACTTATTTTAGACTAGACCGGTACCATCATTGTTATACGTATCTGTTCCCTTTTTGTATACATTTATTCTACAATTTGTCTTCAGTGAGAGAGAGAGAGAGAGAGAGAGAGAGAGAGAGAGAGAGAGAGAGAGAGAGTGTGTGCATGCTCACGAATGCCCATACCTACACACTCCCCAGATACAGGCCATGTTACCCCTACTGTGTATATGTAACCTATTCGAATGAGGATCCTAATAACCAAGCTTTTCAAAACACAGGTAGGTAGTCAGTACATATTTTAACATTTAAAGACCAAGACTCCTTATTCTCTTGGCTCACTCTTCACCTCCCCTGCCTGTGTTCCCAGCTCAGACCCTCATGATTTCACACCCAGACTATAGCAACAGCCTCCTAGCTGGTTGCCCCACTCCCAGCTGTGCCTTTCTCCATTTCCTCACACTATTGCCATGCAGATACCATCTCATTTTTTAAAAATATTATCTGCCTATAAACCCCTTCACTATAGTTCTGTCACCTCACAGGAGAAAGCCAAGCTCCACAGAGTGCCCAAGAGATTATCTTCCACTGGCCATTCCTCCCCAGTTAATTGCTGATTGCCCCCTGACTCTTGCCTCTGCGCCTTGGCACTCACTGTGCCTTCTCTCTGAAAGCCTTTCCTTGCCTTGTCCACCTGGCAAACTTGTATTCATCCTTCAAAACTCAGTTCAGTCATTGCTGTCTTGAAATCTTCCTCTCCATCCCCAGGCAGAGTTAGTTCCCTTGTGTGTTCCTGGCTGTATCTTTCTGATAACTTTGAGAACACTGTTAGAATTAAATGCTCATCTGTCTCTTCTGCTAGACTGGGGACCCTTAGAGTTTCAATCATCTTTATTCTCTTGGCATCTGCTTCAAGGCTTTGGCATGTAATAGCTGCTCAAGGAAAATTTATTGAATCAGAACATTTTGAGAAGGGGAAGGAGGCAATTTTTATTCTGTGAGCTGGCGTGTGTGCAACTCAATGGTGTGGGGTTAGACATACAGAAGGCACACCATAAATGTCAAGGCTGGTAACTTTTTGTCCTTTGCCCAATAAGCACAGGGGTGGAACTTGTTTGTTTAAACAAGGCCCCTTGGCTCTGTCATGCATTCCCAGGAATTCGTAGGATGGTTTGATTCTTCACTTACTTTATATTCTCTCTGAACTCTGGGGGCTGTTGCTCCCCCGTAACCTCTATCCTTGCCAGGTCTCCCGGAACCTTTGCACTTTTCTTTTGTAAATCCTAATAGTGGGTTTTATAAGGTCATGTAGCATTTACCATTTTTGTCTTCAGTTCATAGGATATCACTGAATTCATTCATTCATTCATTTGCTCATTATTAGCAAGAAGTTAAATCTTGAGCTCTGGGGCCCAACTACCAGGTTCAAGTCCTAGCAAGCTCTGTGATCTTGGGCAAGGGATTTCTCTATGCCCTTAGTTGCTACATCTGTAAAATGGGTATATAATTGTGTCTATGCCACAGGGCTGTGTGAGGATTCTGAGAGACACTACTGATACAGAGCAAGGGCTCATTGAATATTGGTGTTTGTTCATTCAAAGAATGAACTGCAGGGTCCAGGCACTGTTAGATGCTGAGGAGAATGAGACGAGCTGCCTGCATGCTGCAGTTCACAAACCAGTGGGAAAGACACACATAATTACAAATAATGCTGTATAAGTGCTCCAATAGAGGCAGGCCCTCAGTGTTTTGCTGAGAATAAATATCTTTGCTAATCAAAGTCAAAACTGCATCACTGAAGAAGTAGCAATTCACCAGGTACTCAAAAAGGAGCCCATGGGCTAGGGGACCAGTGTGGCTAAAAAGTGAAGAGCTGAGACAGTGAGTAGACTGCTTGAGAAACTCAGTAGAACATACAGACTGAAACACTAAGAAGGTGTTATTTGCTCCATTTTACAGATGAGCTAACTAAGATTTGAGTATTTATGAGGCACACAGAGTTTAGAGAGTAGAGAGATAGCTGCAAACAGCCTGCAGATGTGAAAGGCCTTAGATGGCAAGCCACTCACCACAGGCACAAGGAGAAATGGAAGCATCTGAGAGCCTGCCGACCTTACATTTGCATTTAAGAAAGCTTACTCCTACTGTGACCAGCTTGGTAGCTACTGCAGTAGTCCAGGCAAGATAAGATAAACTAATAAGGAAGAAGGAACACACTCAAAAGACAGTTTGAGCAGAAGTCAGCAAGCTTTGTCTATAAAAGACCAGATAAGAAATATTTCCAATTTTGTGGGCCATACAGTTTCTCACAACTACTACAATTGCAAAAGCAGCCACAGATAATCTGCAAACAAGTATGGCTGTGTTCTAATAAAACTTTATTATAAAAGGAGGTTGCAGGCCAGACATGACCCATGGGCCAGAGTTTGTCAACTCCTGATTTAGAAGGTGGAGGGACAGGAATTGCCATCCAGGATTGTAGGAAAAGTGCAGGAGGAGGGAGAAGGAGGAAAATTTCAAGAATCTCAAATGGTCATCAGGTCCAGGGCTCTGCATCTTTGCCAAGGTGGCCTAGCACTAAACCTATTTATTCCACATCAAGTTATTTGGTTCCAAGATTGAGATTTAACAAATTTCTCTGTATTCAAGAAATTGTTTCTTACAACTTTCACTTCCCAACATCCCACAGGACTCATGTGATTCTGTACCAAGAAAGACTAGAGAGATTGGAGAGCAATGGTGAAATATTAACCCACAGTATTGCCTTTCAGAGTACCTGGCTGCTCGTTTCCTACTCAGACTCCCTCCAGGCCTGTAGAAAAAGCCAGAGCAATCACTGCTCGGCTCTGCAGCAGGGAAAGGACTGACCCAGAAGGCAACACATGTGCTTCAGCCAGACCATTTGGATCTCGTCTGTAAAATGACTGCTAGAAAACAGCACATCATTCTAACAGGAGGAAATCATAAGTATCAAGAAAGCTGGCTATTGAGAAAAGATGCTGCAGATAATTCTAATGTAAAGCATCTATCATTATAACTCTGCACTGTTGGGGAGAATATGAACTGGCACAAAACTTATGAAGGGTACTTTGGTTGCAGCTTTCAAAATTTAAAATACCCCTTTAGTCAGCATTTCCACTTCTAGGAATCTATCACCTAGAAATACTTGGCAAACATCTATGCCCTAGGTAATCTACTTCATAGCATTCATTGTGTTATGGATTGAATGTGTCCTCCTCCCCAAATTTATAGGCCGAAACCCTAGCCCCCAATGTGTTGGTATTTGAAAGGGGGAACTTTGGGGGTAATTAAGTTTAGATGAAGTCATGAGGGTGGGGCTCTTACAATGGGATTAGTGCCCTTATAAGAAAAGGAAAGACACGAGAGTTCTTACTCTCTTCATGAGCACACACTGAGGAAAGCCATGTGAGCACACAGGGAGAAGATGGCTATATACCAGCCAGGAAATGAGCCCTCACCAAGAACCAAATCTGCCAACACCTTTATCTTGGCCTTCTCAGCTCCTATAACTATGAGAGAGTAAATGTCTTGTTTAAGGCACCCAGTCTATGGTATTAAGTTATAGAAGCCCCAACTGACTAAGACACATAATAAGAGCAAAGTTCAAATATAAATGTTCGTCAGTAGGGAGATGGCTGAATTAAGGTTCACTCATAATACAGAATACTACACAACTGTTAAAAGTTTGAGATAGATTTACAGGAATTGACACAAATAGATCCTGATTTATCAATGAGTAAAAAAAAAGTCACAATAAAAATAAAAGTTATTTCAGTTTAAAAAATAACTGTGTAGGTACTCACATAAATATATGCAATGTATAACAGAGTCAAGATTAGAGTGACTCAAGCCAAGTGTCCAGGGAGCAAAATGTAAGGAGGTGCTCCCTCCAGGTTCATGGAGGCATCAGCTCTGCACTTGCACAAACCTGCAAGTGAGCACCTCCTTACATTTTGCACCCAAGGTACTTCCTTGCCTTACCCCGGTCTCAACTTCTATGTAGAGAAAAAGGTTTGTATCTCTGGGAGAAGTATTGAGGGGATGACAGCGGGAAATTTTCATTTTTGACTTTACACCCTTTTGTACTGGCCAATTTCTTCTGTAAAAGCACAATTAATTGGGTTATTAACAAAGGAGAATGTCTTTTTTAATATCTTCCTTTATCTCATTAGTAAAAATTTGTATAAGTTGAGTGTTTTTTAAATGTGCATCTGTATATATCCTAATAATAGCTACCATTTGTTTATTAAGTGCAAATGTACTTGGTATTTTTACTATATTAGATGGAATTACCATAGCCCCCATAATAGCAGCTTAACCAAATAGGTGCTTCTTTTTCTCATAGCAAGAAGTCTGGTGGCATGTCAATTAATTTTGGTACCAGCCAGCATAAAAACTCATCTATCCCAAAAAATCGATGATGCTACAGAAAGAGCAGGCAAAGGGTGGAATAGAAAGCAGAAAAAAAAAACTGAATTTGAGTTCCCAGCTCTGCCTCACACCAGTTATTTAAAAACAAACCCAAGTATAGTTCAAAATCACTCCTCGATATTTTCATTTGCAAAAATGGGAATAATAATATCTACCCTAAAGATCTGCTGAAAAAAATTCAATGAAATAGTACAAGTGCTTACCTACTACAGGTAAGCTCTTTCCCAGTCAGTTTTCTCCCTTCTTAAGGCTTGCTGAGACTTCATCGGATTGTCTTATAAATCAAATCCCACCTCTCCATCAATGTGCATGGTCATCCCGGAGTAGTTCTGCATTTATTGCTCATAGCTTATCAGTTGGCAGAAATGCTCAACATTATAGTTGTGCCAGCCCAAGAATATGGCAGTCTGGATCAAGTTTTCATAAGAGATTCCAGATGTTGAGCCTTGAAAAACAAAGATTATCACGAAACTCTCTGGATTATTGGATGCTTTGTCCTGATTACTATTTGGGAGAATTCACATTACCCCTCTCTTCATTCATTTTTAGAAATATATATCAAGAGTCTCCTTCAATAGTCTTTACTAGTAAGGAAGGGGCCCCAAGCAGACCTGTAAATGGTAGAGTGTTTGGGGCTATGGGAGTGGCACATCCGGAGCACGATTTTCAGCTAAGTTTGGGGTCTGTTTTGAAGACTGACTTGTGCTCTAAGTGCCACTGCAAACCAATGAGTCAGAGCCTGGGCCCTCAAGCTCCCACAATCATTTGAAGGAGAGATTTGTGATATGTAAGCAAAGCTATAAATGCATTTTTCTTTTTGCTATCCCTTTATTGAGAAAGGAATTAGGTGGAAATTTTTTAATATATTGTGGCCAGAATGAGATGGAGAGGAGCTGAGGCATAGGACTATGCAGAGGAGCAGCTTTGATTGCTTTATTGATGATGATCAAAGCTTTCGTGCATATTGGCAGGGATGGGGGGTCCGTACTTTTTGTGCTATTTGCTCTTGTTGACAGCACCCTTATTGTCTTTGAGGAATTATTTTTCCCTCAGGGAAACAGTTGAGCTTTCCAACAATTACTATGAATGGGTACAGATGTACTGAGATGTTGAGTCCCTCAGCAGCCTAATTTTTTTACCCCACGATGTCTTACAAATATCTCTAATTATGTATGTCAGGATATAAAAAAAGTTGAGAAAAAAATGCAATTGAGACTTGAGGGACTGTTGATGAAGGTGTCCTGTCCTCCCCTGGTCAACAGGAAGGCACAGGATCCTATCATGGCCAATCAGCGAGTTCCTTTCTGGAACTTGATTATAAACAGAGTGTCAGAGACTGAAAATGATAGGAGAACATCCTTTCCAATGGCAACACTGCCAGGTTTTTCTCTTGTGAGCTCCCCTTACTTCCTTCAGTAGAGGAGTCTGCTGCTCGCAACCAAGAAATGCTAACCAATACCATGGCTGCTGAGTGAGATGGTATGTGCTTGTATGCATCTGTGTATAACTGTGTTTTGTGTCACTAAGGTCCCAAACACCATCTTGCACCTGTGAAAGCTAAAGCCCTTCCTTGCTTTCTAACACTCACTCCTATTCCGCCCCTCTAATTCCTAACCTCTTCTCTCAAAGTCTTCTCAGGTTAGAGGGCTGAATGGGAGGCAGCCGTGAACCCTGACTCGCTCCCCAGAGGTGCGCTGGTGACTGCAGGCTGGCTGCTGAGCACTGGGGAAGGTAGGAAAAAGGCCAACAAAAGAAAGGAAAACAGAAATACATTTCTAGGGCCTGGGGGCTGTGTCTCATATCAGTACAAATTCCACACAAAGGTCTTGAGCAGGTCTGCCCTTCAGGGTGCGAGGGGGACTTTTTGTTCCACCAAGGCCCCAGAGTCCTCTTCTCCTGCTTCCATGGTGGGAGGTCAGGAAGGGGTTCCCACCCATCCTTAGAGAGGCCACTGGGCTCAGAGCACCGATGGGTGGGCCTGGTCAGGGTGATATAAGGAGATGAGCAATATAGCTGGTATTTACTATTGAAAACACATAAGGGCAAATATTTGGCTAAGTGTTTATTTGCTAGTGGAACTTTTTAAATGGTTGAATGGAGCCCAAGTGTCAGTGTGGGGAGTTTGATTTAAAACAAACTGGAGAAGTGTTTCTCCGCAGTTGTGAACTTGAGAGTTTCTCTTTCTTTGGCTCTGAAACGCCCACTGGGCTCAGTCACTGGACTCCAGACAGCAGACGGGAGCTCACGTCCCTGCAGACAGTGAAGCCAGGGCCTCACAACCCCTTGTCAACACAGTGTCCCTGCAGCCAGCACAGTGCATAGGGTGACAGATTCTCCGCATCTCTGGGCCTGATTTGTTACTGAGGCCTAATGTCAGCAAGAAGCCATTTCAAGAGAGGATGGCTCTGAGCGTCACTTTGCTGATGACAAATTGTTTGCAGATCTGTCTTTCTCTTTCTCTTTCTTGTTTTTTCTCTCTCCAAGTGAAGTTTAGTGCTTCTGAAATGTATGTCTCTTGCTCTTCAGTTTGGACAGCAGAGGGCATGGGGAGGGGTGGGATTTGCTTTGCTAAAGGGTCTCCAGAGCACACATCTCTCACACAGAAAAACTCCGGCGTCTGCTGAGTTCCCACTCTGTGCTGGACTCCATCCCAGGCTCTTCCTCTATCCCTCATCTCGGTTCATCTGATAGCAAAGGAGGTTTTTCATTCCCAGTTTACAGATGAGTAAATTGAGGCTCAGAGATGTGCCATGTTTGCCTGAAACCACACAGTTGGGAAATGGCAGGATGAGATTTAAGGACAGATGTGTCAGACTCTAAAAGGTCACACTTCCTTACTCCCTCATCTTGTATCCTCTTGGTATACCCTGTGGCCATGGGGCTGGAGATCCCAGAACAAGGAACCAAGGCCTGTGCAAGTCAGGGGAGAAGATCAGCTGGGACATATCTACTTCTCCAAACCCAGGGTTCTTAGGAAGGATGGCCATCCACAGCTTGAGGAAAGAGCTCATCCTGAGTGCCTGGCTTCCTACATGGTAGGCTCAGAAATCCCAGAACAGCTGATGGGCACAATCTGGAGTCAGGTGCTGTGGCCATCACTTTCCCAAATTCATTCTGCTCAAGGAACAGGTGACCTAGGAGGACACTTGGACCCTCAGAAATTTGCCTTGTTAACCTGTAGAAACGTCTCTGCCTCTCTACCATATTCTCACCTGTGCTTCAGGGCCACAGATCTGGGTGTAAATACTGCTAGGCACATGCCTGGGAACAGTTATATATCTTCTTGGAGTCTCAGTGGCCCCATTTGTGAGAGGGGGATGGATAATCACGCCTCCACCAAGCATGTTGAATAAGAATACATCTACCAGGACAGTAGCTGGCACGAAATAGTCACCCAGAAAAGTATTTCACTGCCGCCTGCCCCCGTACACACACACACACACACACACACACACACACACACACACACACACACACACACTTCCACTGAATCCCATAGGTGAATGCTCTGATTCCTAAAAGAGAGAGAAAAGCCCAGCCTCTGGCCTAAGACAGTTCCCCACCCCTACCCAACTGATTGAATAGTCAAAGCCAGTCATTTACACCTCAGGAGTCCCGCAAATGGCAAACAAACAAGACTGCTCATGATAGGTGGACCTGGAATTTGGCCAGATTCCTGAGGATGAGAAA
Source organism: Macroglossus sobrinus (assembly GCA_004027375.1). Classification (NCBI taxonomy): domain Eukaryota; kingdom Metazoa; phylum Chordata; class Mammalia; order Chiroptera; family Pteropodidae; genus Macroglossus; species Macroglossus sobrinus. Next base: position 868,415 of record PVKZ01000068.1, read on the forward strand.
AAATATCACACTAAATCTCCAGGAGACACTCCCCAGAGAGAAACTGTTCTCATCTAGGGGACTCCTGCCTTGTGCTGTGGGTCTGACCTGAGCCCAGGGAGGAAACTCCTTAGGGATAAGGGATGCTTGACTCTGGGGACCTCAGCTTTTCACCATAGGCCTTGTAGATGTTGAGGAAACATCGTTGTCCCTCATCTCACTAAAAGAGAAACTGAAGCTCAAATCAGGAAAAATTCTCTCTTCCCAAAAACTAGCAAATTCACATTTCTAGGAGGGGGAGTTTGAGAAAACATGCTGGATGTGGCAGAGTAATATTATACTCAGAAAAATAGAGAAATAGGTTTTGCTCTAATCATACAAATTACTAAAAGTTAACAAATGTTCATTGAGCATGAGTTAAAAGAAAATTAAGACATATTCTCTTAGACAATGCGAGCGAGCAATCCAACCTGAATTATGGAAAAACTATGCCTCTTTCTTATGAAAAGAAACTTCTCTTCTGTCCCTGCCCCCTCCTCACACACGTACACAACTGTTCTGCAGTTGTTTCAAATGGGAGTGGGGGATGAATAAAAACTCATAAATAAAATAATGACTCACATAATACTTTTCTCTTATTTGAGCAATACATTCCTATATAGTACTGTATTTACTTTCCACATGAAGAAGAAATAGAGAGATAAAATAATTTTCCCAGTGTCACACAGCAACTTAGAATCAGAAAGAAGCCACTAGCCCCAGCCATCTCTAATACTAAAAGCTTTTGCAGAATCATAATGTCCCTGCTGCCTAAGCTTGAACCTCCCAGTGGGGCCTTGGCCAGACTTTGATCCCAGAACTTCTGGATCTTCTACTTTCTTAGCCGAAGGATATATTCAGAAGTATGATTACACTGGTTATATATACATATACATATACATATACATATACATATACATATACATATACATATACATATACATATACATATACATATACATATACATGTATGTATTTATGTATACATACATGAATTACACTGGTTTTATATGTGTATGTATATACATATATGTATACGTATATACTTACAGCATGTTTGTATATCTGTGTATATACATATATAATATATACACATATAATTCTTAGCAAAGTAATCTTACATTATATACATGTGTGTTTATATTATTGTGTGTATGTATATAAAAGACATCTCTTTTGAAAGCCATGAGAAGAGAGGAAGGGGAAAAGAGAACGTGTAAGAGGAAGAAGAATAGAGTGTGAAGGACGAAGAGAAGGGAGAGGAGATAGAAAAGTCAGAGGAATCAAAAGAGAAAGAAGAGGATGAGTGGGTGGAAGAATCACCAGAAGAGGAAACAGAGAAATTAGAGATGAAGACATCTCTTCTCAGCAGAGTAGAAACACCACTCTGAGGCTGTTAACTCGATAGAAATTCTCAGGCTGCCCCTTGGCCTGGGAAGTGTGTGTTTAGCCAGGGAGGGCTCCTCAGAGCCTGCCTTGTCTCAGCAGCTACACTCTGAGACCCTTACTTGTGCATACCAGAGGGGACGTGGGAAGGGCAGGCAGGCATGGGGCTGTTGGAGGGAGAGGTGTGCCAAATCTAGCCCCGGGAACACTGAGCAATGTCCTGCTCCTATCCTCCTTCCTGAAGCTACTCAGGGCACCCTCTCACCCAGGCCTCTGGTGGCCTCATGTCATGATCAGATTCTCTCTTGGGCCTGGCCTAACATCAGCCTTTCCTCTGCCTTGTATTCCTGGAGATGTAGACTGGCAACCTCACTGTGCCTTGGTTTCCTCATCTGCAGATTGGCACGGTAAAAATACCCACTTCATTAGTTGTCATAGTTCTTAAATGACTGTGCAGACTTGTCTTGGCCCTGAGTCAGCTTCAATGGCTCCTAGCCATGGTTGTTCTTATTGTGACCAAGGCTGAATCCACCTCCTCTGGCTCACATAGCTAAAGCTTTTATTCGGAGCAAGGCTCTTGGACTATCAAGCCAAGGGTTGACTGCACTAAAGACATGGTATCTTAAATCCAGGAAAAGCAAAATGGGATTTCTGGCATTTTGGAAATGACTACGGGGTAGAGAGATTGTATTCAGTCAGATGACATTTACTGCACATGTACTTTGTGCCTAGTCCCATCCATGTGCTTGACAATGCCATTATACAGCTAAGGGACAAAAGAGAAGCAACACTCCTTCCCAAACATCTCTTTTTACTTCTTTTTGAAAAATTATGTATTTGTCTGTCTTTCTAAGTAAACTGTCAGCTTCTTAAGGCTCTACCTTGCTCCTTTTTATCTCCTATAATGTATGGCACAAAGTAGATGCTTAGCAAATATCTGAGAAATAAGCCAAAAATAAAACAATGAGAGTCCCAAGGAGAGGCTTCTGAGTGGAGATAGGGAGAAAGGCCCCCATCCTTCTTCTGTCACCATCAGAAGTGGCATCTTAGTCAAGTCAAAAGAACTTGAAATATGGAGGCCAGGAGTTGGAAACTGGGCTCCGAGTCACTGTGTGACCTAGGACAAGTAGCTCAATAGATCTGAGGTTTTCCTCACCTTTCAAATAAAAATACACCCCCTTACCTCTTTGTGTTATTGGAAGGAAGAAACAGGAGAATTAATTGGTGGCATGTGGCCCACAGAATGGCTCAAGTACCCCTCTTCTCTGAGCCCTTTCTCTAGACAACAGAGTGGAGCCCAAGCCTTTTGTCTTCTCTGGTTTTCCAAGAAACTTATCAAGATAAAAGGATCCAGGTCACCCAAGGAGTAACTAGGTTCATCCCACAGTAAATATACCCTCTTAGAATTCTTTGAGAAAACTCTGGGAGCACACAGTTTTAGATCAATTGCGCTTTCATGAAATGATTATAGTACCATGGCGGTTGTTTTGCACATACTTTATACCTCACTTAATCTTTAAATCAGCCCTTTGGAGTAGCTGTCCGTAGCCCCATTTCACAGATGAGGAGGTGGAGCTCTTAAATGCTTATCCAGGTTTATACAGCTCATGGGGAAGGAGGCAGAATTTGAACATCCTCCTTCAGTCTGTGTGATTCTAATGTATATTCTCTTTCTCCTCTACCCCATGACATCTGTCCATAAATGTCAAAATAACTTAATTTTTACCAAAAGCTGCAGTCAGAAGATGAGGAAATGAAAGTGAGAGAATGGGTGGGGAAAAGAAGGCAAAGAATCCTTTTTTCTGAAATTAGTAGAGATGTTCCAATTCCATTTTTCACTGCCTATTGCATCCTAAGTACACGAAGGCCTCAGCCAAACCCCCAAATATTTAAAGAGTAACAGAACTCCAGATTAAGTTAATATCCATGTTCAAATAGTAGCTGCAGTGGGGGTAATTGCCAAATTATTTCTACCTTCATGAGAAAGCAGAGAAAACAAATATTAGCCAGGGCCTTCGATCTGGAGCACTGAAATCAGATCCCAACAGGGCGGTGCCATGGCGGGAAGTTTGAGCACAACCAAATCTTTTTATGTTTCCACTCAAGACTGCTCCTTTCTCACCAGGCTCCCACCTATCAGGTACCCTGCAGTGACAATGAATTGGTACCAAAGTGATCTGGACTGTTTTGACACTACGCATCAATTCCACAACCTTGGTTTTCATCGAGAATCAATTATTCTAGCTCATTACAGAGCCAGAGTGAGTTTTCCCGTCAGAAGGGAAACTTTCATTCACTCTGCCTTGCCCTGGCCCAGGAAGTAAAGACAAAGAGAGGAAAGCAGGAGGGATCTAGGCTCAAGTTATTAGAGAATGGCCACATGTTTTCTCCCCTGGGACCCAACCCAGAGAGATGGAATGTCACCGAGCCAAGCATACAGAGTTCCAGAAGCAGGGCTCGGGCTTCCTGAGAGCAGCCCAATGAGTCTGAATTATCCCCCATCTCAGAGGCACTGAGAGGTGCCCCCACTAAGACTTCAGAATGGCAGGGAGAGAGGGGCAGGATGAGTTTGCAGGAGGTGAAATCAAGCCACAGGTAATAGGAAGTGGGGTGAATATGTCACTAGATCACCAGTCTTTCTGCAATGAGACAATCTCCCCCAAACACTATGTACAGCCCCTCAGAAAGAGCACCTATTATGTGCTGAGACCCAAGGCAGGTGCACTGTATTCTCTCCCATGCTTTCCATGACAGGCTAATGCAACAAAGAGCCATTGTCCATGTATTTCCAATCTGTAAACTTTTTAAGAGGACCCCTGGGAAAAATGACTGTGGTCTCTCTGCCAAGGAGAGCTGCTCTCCTGAGAAACCATTTTTTTCTTTTTTATTATTATTATTTTTGCCTACAGCATCTGGTCTTCCTAAGTGGTCTCCCATCCAAGTACTAACCAGGGTCAACCCTGCTTAGCTTCTGAGATCAGACATCAGGCTTGTTCAGGGTGGCATGGCCATAGACAAGAAATCATTTTTTCAATAGACAATATAAATCATATAAATGATGTTTTCTGCTCTATTTTGACCAATTAGAAGCTTAGAGACAAATGTACTAAGCAATTTTAATAATTGAACAAGACTCCATTCTGTACAGGTTCTTGTATTAACACTGTCCTAGATTCATATTTCTGTCCAACTCTTATTTTCTCTTTGCCATTATTTCTTTAATGTATTACATCTCTTTCAGGGAGGTTGTCATGTCTTTTCTAGAAAGAAAAGAAGTATATGGGACCGAATCAATCCATCATTAAATAGATAAACAAATGCAAAATTTGGTTTGTCTTCACAGAATCCTACTGGGATAGTAATAATGATTCTTACATTTGGGATGAGAAAATTCAGGCACAGAGAGCTCAAGTAACTTACCCAAAGTCACCCAACTAGTGAGAGGCACAGCCAGGGTGCTAATTCAAGTCTGCCTGACTTTAAAGCTTCATGCCCTTTCCACTGCCTGGTGCTGTCAGCTGGTCCACACTCACATAATGTTTCCCCTGGTCTCTTGATCCAAGAGGTCTCAAGGTTTCAAAACCTTCCAGAATCTAAGCGTAGAGCCATAGAACCAGCCACTGCTTCCATCTTCTCTCATTTCACCAAGAGTAGGAAAAGAGGCCATAGGTGCAGGCTCCATCTCCATGTTGTCCTCCCCAGCCCAAGCCTGGCCAGTCCTAAGACAGCATGTTAAGCGCTTGGTACCTTCATTCCAAAGCCTCCTGTGCTGGGAGGGAAGCCTCATGCATGTGTTTCTTATTTGCTTGCATCCCCCGCTGGTCTCCACAGAATCATTCAAAGTCCAAAAAACTCCTGAAGGCCTTTTGTTTTTTATTTTACACACTCCTCAACCCCTCTCTTCTCTCTTCTTTCTCTCTCTCAATCTCAATCTCTCTCGCTCTCTCTCTCTCGCTCTCAGATTTTCTCTTTGAAACAGAGAACTAAACTCTGCCAAGTAGAAATGTAACTCAAACTCTAAAGGGCTTAACAGAGGCTAGAAACTCAAGAAGTAGGATCCCAGGGAGATGCCTGCTCTGCGGACAAGACTCCCACTGGGTGCGACTCTCAGTTGCCAGGAGGGGAGTATTACCAGGGGTCTGGGTATTTTTAGTTAATGATGTATCTCAGTGCCCTGTGCCTGACCACCTAGAGGTAAGGATGATTACTTCACTTTGTATGGGAGGAAACGAGGCTTTGAGAGTCAAGAAGACCCTTTCATTGATTTGGTGCCTACTATGTGCTGAGTGCCTTCCATTTGATATCCATCCTCACAGCCACCCAGGAAGGAGGATGAAAGGCAGGCACCCTGAGTCCCTATAAACTCATAGGGCATCTTCCCTTCATCTCACAGCTTATAAGAAGTGAAGTCAGAACTCAAACACAGGACCATGTGATTTCAAAGTCATTTTTTTCCCCATTATACAGAGGGGCATGGTTGAAAGGTATGAGAAGGGAAGTGGGTACACGCCCTGAAACCATCCAACTCTTTCTTGAGCACCGGCAACAAGCAAAAGATGTGCCAAGCAGAGCCTGTTGTCCACAGACTTGCCTGGAAGCAGTTGAGCAATATGAACAGGTGGGCTTATTCAGAAGTGGCTTTGCAAGGAGCCAAGTATTGAGCTGTACTGTGAAGGATGGGGAGCAGCAGCAGCTGGAGGTAAGCTTCTACAATGAGCAGGGTTTGTCCTGGGGTTTCCTTTCCTCAGTCCTTCCTCTCCAATTGAGACCACTGTGTGATTTGCCAGCACAGCACAAAATGAAAATGTGGGCCCTGTGTTCGAAAATTATTCTTCATAAGATGGCAACAGGGCATTAACCAACACAGGGCCCTTGTGCAACTGCTCAGATCATATGCTCATGAAGCCAGACCTCAGTGACTCCTTTCATTACCCACATCAGAGAACTGAGAGCCACCTTACATATCTAGTTCCAGAAGTCCAGAGTCAGAGCTGCATGGACAAGGCCCAGTAGCCCATAAATATCCCAGCAGGAACCATCACCAGCATCTCCTGATTCCTCATCCAGGCCTCTCCCCAAAAATGCCATTGCCACTGGCAGCTACCACCATCAATATGATCTCAAGCAGGCTTAATGAATAGCTGTTGATATAATTTCATTGCAAAAAGAAGTGGTACTCATTCAACCTATGTGTAAATTAACTGGTATCAGTTTAAACTGTGACCTTCCCAAAGAGATTTTTATTTTCATGGGAATCAGACTTTAAACTCAAGGAACACACTTCACTTGGTGGCCTTCCAGGCAACAAAGACTGAATGGGAAGGTGGTCGTGGGTACAGAAAGGAAAAGGCATTTACCTGCCCACCTATGGGTCAAGCCAATCCCGGAGGGCAATGCATAAAGAGACTTAGTTTTGGGTCTTAGGGACCCCTTCTAGCCTCTCACAATGGCTCAAACAAGTACTTAATTTCTATAGTGTGGGGCTCACTGGGCCAACTAAGCATTGTACTCTCCACCAAGATTAAAGTTCTCTCTACAGGAAACATGGTAGTGTGACTTTGGCTTTTCCCCTCAAACTCATGGTGGAGTCAGTTTTTCCCCACAACAAGACGTGAAGAAGAAAGAAGGGAAGGATAGAAAAAAGGATGGAGGGTAGATGGGAGGGAAGAGAAAAAGTAAGAAAGAAAAAAACATCAATTTTGCTTTTAATTGACTATAAGCTTCGTGAGAACAAGGACAATAGCTATCTTGTTCCTCCAGAGCCTAAGGCAATCAAGGCAGTCAGTATAGTGCCTGATATACAGTTGGTGTTTAATAAATATTATAGATGGCTGTCTGGATGGATGGATGGATGGATGGATGGATGGATGGATGGATAGATGAATGGGTAGATGGCTAGATGAATGGTTGGATGAATTAACATACGTGTGGGGATATAAACATGTAGATGGGTAGGTGAGTGATGATAGATGGATGAATTAATGGAGAATGGTTAGGTGGATAGATAAAAGAATGAGGAAGAGTGATATCGATGGGTGGGTTAATAGATGAATTGGTGGATAGATGGTTGAAAGTGTGGGTAAAATGCTTGGCCCTGTGGTAGACACTTTTGTGTTTAAACCATTTTATTCTCCAAACACTGCCTTGAATCTTCTTTGAACAAGTAGAACTTTAAACAAGTAAATCATGTCTCATTAGCTGTGTGAGTTAAATATTGTGCAAGATCACCACTCCTTCAGCTAGAAAGGGCCCAGTCAAGAGCCACATCTCAGTCTACCTGAGTCAACTCAAAGTTCTCTCCCCAGCACTAAGTGTGGACAGAGGCTGGCCATGTGCCCAAGGTACATCCAATAGCATTTTCTGTTTACACTTTATCCTGAACCTCTAGGCCCCATCCCCTGCTCCTGCCTCAAGGACGTAGGCACACTCAACATCTTTCAAATATTTTCTAATTCATTCAGGCTCCTTGATGTAGGACATGTTTCTTTCTGGAATATTCCAACCAATACCTCCTGTCTCTCAGAGATAAACTGACCAGGCTGGGTCAGGTGGGACATGAAGTTCCACTGACATGAAATCAAACCACACAAGAGAAATGTCCCAGTGAGTGCTCAGCTTTCTGTAGGCTGATTCTGCATTTGCACTTAGAGTCCTGACATACATCCTTCCCCTGCCCTTCTCCACCCCACCCTTTATTTCAACTTTCAAGGATAGTGCCATTTTTGGAGGTCAGAGAACCCTAAGAGAACTTGATGAAAGCTAACATATTCTACTCAACACCCTAAATCCACACTAACAAAATTATGAATATACAGACTGCTGACCTAATTCATTGTGTTGTGGAAGTCACTGTTTTGTGTGTGTCAACTCTTCATAACCAAGGCTTCTAGTATGTGAATGATCCAAAGTGGTTAATGCTGCTCCCATTTCTCTTTATCACTGTCAAATAATTAAACAGTAAGATGTATGCCAGGGCTCCATAAAGTTACATAAACTGACTCTGTCCTCTGTGAGTGTAGTAGGCAGCCTTACCACAGGCGCTCAAGGGTCCCCACCTCCTGGAATTTATGTCCTTGTCTACTTCCCTCCCCTTGAATGTTGGCTGGACCCAGTGACTTTCTTCATTGTGTAGAATCTAGATGTCCCTTCCAAGATTAGGTTACAAAAGAGCGTGACTTTCATCTTGTTCATTCTGTTTTGCTCACTTGTTCACTCACTTATGGAAGCCAGCTTCCATATTCTAAACTGCCCTGTGAAGAAGGGCAGCCTCTGGCCATCAGCCAGTGAGGAACTGAATCCTGCCAACAATCTCCTGAGTGAGATTGGAAGCAGACCTATCCCCTGTAGAGGCTTGAGGTGACTCTAGTCTCAACTATAGCTAAGCCGCACCCAGATTCTGCTCCACAGACACTGAAACAATAAATGTGTGTTGCTTTGACCACTAAGTTTAAGGGTAATTTATTATACTTACATAGATAACTAATATAATTATCTGACATCCTATTGAACATCTGCTCTTTGCCAAAGTTTCTAAGGAAAAAAAAGATGAAAAAGATGCACTCCATATCCTCTGGATAGTCTCAATCTGAGAGTCAGCCAGTAAAAACAGATCATTATAATTCACTCAAATAAATATTATAATAAAGTTATTCTACATTAACAGAGTAAATAAACAGTAAAAATCCATTGGTCAAGGCAAGTCACATAACCAAACATGAAGTTAAAGAGAGGGGAAATATACTCCACCCCCAGTAGTGGGAGGATTATGACAAAGGATGTAGGCACAAGAAAGGATAAGGAATTAGGGCCAAAAATACCATCTACTGCCATGAGAAGACATAATAAAGGAACTTAAGTGCATATTACTAAGTGAAAGAAACCAATGTGAGAAGTCTACCATCCTGTATGATTCCAATTACGCAACATTCCGGAAAGGCAACACTATGGAGACAATGAAAAGATCAGCAGATGCCAGGCAGGGAAGTGGGTGGGGATGAACAGTTAGAGCACAGAGGATTTTTAGGGCAGTGAAAATACCCTGCAGGATATTATAATGGTGGGTACGTGTCATTGAACATTCATCCAAACCTACAGATCATACTCCACCAAGAGTGAACACTAATGTAAACTATGGACTTTGAGTGATTATGATGTGTCAGTGTAAGTTCATCAGTTGTAACAAATGTACCACTCTGGTGCAGGATGGTGATAAAGAGGGAGACTTTGCACGTGTAGGGGCAGGGGATGTATGGGAAATCTCTATACCTTCTATTCAATTTTGCAGTGAACCTAAAGCTGTTCTAAAAATTAAAGTCTATTAAAAACACAATCTACTATGAAGGACTAAGGCATTTAATATATGCATCTAAAAAGACAGAAAGAATTTATGTCAAATGTTGACACTGGCTAATGGTGGCTTGCACATAATTCTTATTTCCTCTTTATATTTTTTCCATCTCCAAATAGTCTACAATGAGCACATTTACATTTAAAGTAAGAAAAACTGTTACAAAAAATATAAATAAGAAGGGCTCTTGGAGCATGAAGGAAAGAGAAATTATTTCTAGATGAGACAGCTCAAGAAAGTACCTAAAGGCAGCTAACGTGGAGCTGACATTGAAAAATAAAAAGTCCTCTAGCAGAGGAGTATAAGAGCATTTTGGTTCCAAGAAACAGAATAAGGCCACTAATCCAGGGGTGGAACTTGCCTGAAAGCTGCTATGACAGTAAGTGCATCTAAAGGGTCTGCTGTGCAACTGAGCCCAGGTGTGCTGAAAGGTAAGTGGTGAGAGGTGGTAAACTCACCTTATGGATGGCAAAGTCAGGAGGAAAGGAGCATTACTTAAGAAATCTAAAGTGTCAATGGTCGAGAGAACATTCTAAAGTAGATCAGTGCCATCATTTTATTTTAGGTCATCTTTAAAATTAATTTTTAATAGCAATTTCATACATTTCACCCTAATAGCTAGGGGGGACCTGAGCCCAAAGAGGATGCGTGCTCTTCCCACAGTCTCTGTGACAGTGAGTGGCAAAGTCCAGATATGTCCAGTGCCGTTTCCAGAGCAAAGAAAGGATAACGGCAACAACTGTAAGCTTCTTCTATGACTAGTTCTGATAAGGGTGGGTTTGGAGAGGAACATCTTAGGCCTTCACAAATGCTGACCTTGGAGGATTTTACTGTGTGTGCATTGTCAGGCTCATAGTAAAGAAAGTAATTAATGTTCACGCCATCATCACTAAAGCAGGTGCATCTGACTTTGTCTTTAAAGACCTTCTGCAGGTAGGCATGAGGTGAGCAGAGTGTTGGAAGGTCCTCGTGAACAGAAACAGCGTCCCATTCTTATCTGCAGGGCCTACAGGTCACGGCGCAATTCTGATGCTTGCAGTAATGTTTGCAGACCCAGTGCCTGATGTCTCTTCACTTCTATTCTTTCAGGCTGTGGGCCTTCAGCCAATGGTCTCACCCCTCTGTCTCCTACTCTCCCAGGGTCAGAAGGAGTCTCTGAGCCTGTCTTGTTCTGTGACTTTGATTGTTAAAGAGTTTTGAGTGGTAGAGGGTGGGGCAGAGGGGAGCAGAGGATGGAGATATTGTAGCCATTAGGGGGCCCTGAAGCTCAAGGGTGGCTCCATTGAGCCACTTTTTGTATTGCATTTTGAAAACACAGGTTTTTATAAGAAAAAAAAGGGGGCAAATCCATCCCTATGCAGGGAGGATTTGGGAACAAGCATTAGCCTCCTAAGAGGGTTCACAAGGTTATACTTAGTCCCGCTTTCTCTCTCTCTCTCTCTCTCTCTCTCTCTCTCTCTCTCTCTCTCTCTCTCTCTCTCACACACACACACACACACACACACACACATTTTGTATCAAGCACCAGGTTGAATAGGTCAGAAAGGAATGGTACCATTGTTCCCTGTTTATGCCTGTTTTTCAAGAGACTGCCCCAGAAAGTCACTTCTCTATCCTTCCCCTACCTGAAAATGAGATTAGAATTTGCCCTTGATTTTGCCCCAGGGCTAGTCCAGCTCAGAATGCTCACAGCAGGGCCATTCACTGAGCACTAATCATTTCTTCCTATCTCCCCATGAGATTAGAATGCTCTAGGCTCTGGCTCCTGGTACAGCCTGACTGTGTTAGGCCCCGACACTCCCAGCCACTGTGAAATACCCTGGAAAAAACAGGTCCTGGAAGAAAGATCTCCTTAAGGAGCTGCAGCCTCAAACTCCTCTTTCACTGTACTTGGCGGCGATGGGGGCAGGGAGTAGAGAGAGAGTAAGTGGGCCTGGAAGGAGGAGAATCTGTAAGTCTCAGGAGACCTCTGCCCTAATGGAGACTGCTTTCAGGGAACTCTGATGAAGCCCTTGAAAATTCCTCCTCCCCTTTGGTAGGTCCCAGGCTAGAGCCCAGTAATGCCCTAGACCCTCAGAAGCCTCAACTACCAAGTCTCCAAGATGAGCTTTTCAGTTCCACCTCCACATTTCCCAGGAAGAAGAGACTGCGCACTTTGAGTTACCTTTAGCCAAGCTTCAGGCTTGGGACCCACTTGCCTCTCTTTCTTTTCCCAGCTCTTATTTCAATCAAACAGATCTCCTGAATGTGGCCTGTAACACTAAAGCCTCAGAGGAGAGGCCGCTTCTGTGACTCTTTCCAGCTGTCAGAGAGGCCAGCTAAGAATAACCACACCCGAAATAGCACTTGGGGTGGTTTAGGTGTGGCTCAGCCCAGAGGCAGGTGGATGGAGTAGATGACTTTGAGGAGTTCCTTCTACTCCTTGTACATCTCATTCATTCAACAAAAATATACCGATCACCTACTATGTGCCAGGCATTATGCTAGGTACTGGGTATGCAACGAAGATTAAGATACTTGACCCCTGTCCTCATGGAGGTCTGAGCTTAATGAGTAAACCACAGCCCCACCTTTGTCCCCATCATCTTGCTTGCCTCAGTTGGGGTCAGTAGGTCCTACCTGTGCCATGGCACTGTGTTCAGATGTCCGGCCTTCCTTGGAACACACTGTACTATATGTACCCATCTCTTCAGTTGCTTCCTTACTAGATTCTGAATTTTGGAAACAAGAATCATTTCTCTATCCCCAGAATTTAGCACACTGCCTGGCCTATTGTAGATATAGAATAAAGGGTTTTTAAATAAGTGGATGGATGGATGTATGGATGGATGGGTGGATGGGTGAATGGATGGATGGATGGATGGATGGATGGATGGATGGATGGATGGATGGATGGATGGATAAACGGATGGACGGATGGACAGATGGACGGACGGATGGACAGATGGACGGATGGACAAACAGACAGACAGATATAGATCAATCAATCAAGTACTTTATTCAGATACTAACTTCTTTCCTTGAACTCAATTTGGTTTGGCTTCACTATATAAATTTGGGCCACCCTAAAATTAAATATAAGACATTTAAAGTGAACACTTGAGGGAGAATAAGATGGCAACTTTATGACATACATGTCAATGCTTCTCACTCGCACACTTTTTTCTGCTAAGTTCAGACATGCCCTCAGAGTCCTTCTCAACACACTTTCTGAGACATTTGCAGCCAACAACTGGAGATGTTAGGTATGGTGAGGCTTATTTGCCATCCACAAACTAGAAGATCAAGGGGTTAGATTCTGATAGATCATTGAGATCGAATGATCAGGTATAAAGCTTCTAAAACAAATCATGATCAACAGGCTTGTCCTATTTAAACTAATACCGAGCAGTACTTACAAATACATTAACATTTTATTTAGATGCTATTTAATGATTTTGTTACATATACTGAATGTCAATTGTTCATGCACCTCCATAAGAAGCCCTCTGAAATTCCCAAGTTCCCTAGGGAAATTCCAGAATTTCCAAAGCCAGCCCTAGAAAAGGTCAAACTCTAATCATGTCACCATCTTATCCAGAACTTCCAATAGCTCTTCATCACTCACACAATAAAACTCTTAGCAGAGCATTCCAGACCTCCCATAAGATCCAAGATGCAGCCACAGTAGACGTCCTGCCCACATGCTACTTCTCATTGCTGGAACTTTGCCTTCCTTCTCTCCTTCTCTAAGAATGTGCATTCCCCATCTCTACCTAGTTAAATCTGCCCATTCTTATGAGAACATGGAAAAATGCTTCTAATTAATGATACACTTTTAACAATGAACATAGGGGCGTATGCTTAATACAAAAACATAGGGCATGACAACAATAGCTATCACGAAGCTGTCCCCAGGGGAACAGATTGGCAAAAAATGCAGCAAAATGTCAACTTATGTTGGTGGTATGGAACTGTGAGATACTTCTTCTTTCCTCCATTTTCTAAATGCTTTTTAATGTAGTTCTGTTGTTCTTATAAGGAGATTATTACATATAACCAAGATTTACTATACAATAGGAATTAGGCTACTTTTAAACCTTGTGCCTTTATCACAGTTCAGTTCAAATGTTATCACCTCCAAGGTGCCTTCCCTGACTACCCACTCCTATTGTCTCCATAAGACACTGGATCTTCCCCTCTGTGTTCCATAGTCTTTCATTACTGCCTCTTTCATTACTCAAAGAGTTACCAGGCTCTATACTGAATCATAGATGATTGTATATATGCCTATCTTTAGCTTTATGATGAAAAGATATTATTTTTGAATTGATAAATGAAAGAATGGTCATATTTTCAGCTTCACAGGTCAGAATATTATAATATGATATGATATGAAATAAATCATTACATTCTAATTACTACTTTCAACTTTTAATATGACTCCTCTCCATTTCCACCTCTCCTCCCCAAAATTATTTCAAATCTCAGACAATTATCTGCAAGCATTTATAAGACCAAAATGTAGGGACCAACAGGGTGGCAACTGCCCAGATCTCCTTCCACACACTGACCTTTAAAACAAGCAAAATCAACCACTTTAGGTAACTAATTTGTGGGAAATATGAACTTCAACTCTTGGTTGCAAGCTGTACACTGATCCGTGCGATTCAAGCATTCAGTCAGTTGCGGGGAAGAATTAGGTGTGTCAATGCTACTGACAATAAGAGAATGGGCCCTCGCTCCGGACTGAGACTGTGCAGAATTACCCATCAGACTCCCACAAATACAGCATAATTGGTGGAAGATTATTTGTTTGAACTTGTAAAATGGATTTTTCAAATGTTTGAGCTGGTTCTAGAAGAGTTTTCAAAGTGCCTGCATACTCATCTTAAATACACACATTATTAAGGGATTCTATTTTGACATTTAACAATTTTGTATATTAATATTCTCCTCTTTGCCCTAAATAGCCTAATACATCTTAATCCACAGCATCAAAAGTCATTACACAAAAAGAACAAGGTGTTGCCGGAGCCACTGTGGCCCAGCATTGAATTTGCGTGAGCTGAGATGATTCAGGCAGATTTATATCCTGTTATTTCCTGAACTCAGAGCAAAACCTCACAGGTTCAAGACTTTGAAAGCATTTGTCTGAGCAATCTCACTTCATCACTTTGAAAGGGATGGAGTTTCTGCCATCTGCTCAAGCAGCGATACCTTCATGAAAAAGAAAAATTTCTCTCTCTCTCCAGCTGGGTATTGTGAACTCCAGGGTGAGTCCAAGGCCCATGGCCACAGGGGAGAGGGGATCTTTACTTAATCTTCTTTTCCCTGGAAATTTTTCTTTTACCTCTTGCCTTGGGTTTCTATGACATGGAAAGATACTTGCAGAGAGTGTCGGTGGAACTTCATATTCCGAAATTACTACTTTGTTCTTCTCACTAGCAAATGACATAAGGGTTGGGCTGGAGTAGTGGTTTTTAATCATTTTTGAGTCACACACATCTTTGAGAATCTGATGAAAGCTTTGTACTCTCTCCCTTGAGAAAATCAAATATGTGCACACATGCAAAATTTTGCTTGCAAATATAAGCGGTTCACACGGTGAATTACTCATCCATGTGTTTCCTAAGAATCCATGAACACTAGTTTAAGTATCTCTTATCTAAGTAACAAACACTTACATGTCCTTTTGATTTGCAGAGCATTTTCGAATCTCTCTCTCTTGTTATACAACTTAGTAAGGTAGGTACCCATTTTACTCTCATGCAAAAGAAGTATTGTCAACCTGACATAAGAAATACATTTTGACTTTTTGTTCTCATATAATTTTCACCCACTCTTAATGGGAAACTGCACTTTGAAAATTCAAATTCTACTTGTTGTGTTATTTAAAACTCATTTATTTGTTAACACCAATTCCTCTTTTTTTCTATAAAAATGAAAAGATAGTGGACCAAATTCAAAAGGCCTGAACTAGAACCTATACGCTGCCTTCTCTAGCTGTCTCTGAGCGTTGGCTGTTTCATCTGAAGAATGGGCATGACGACACCTACCTCACTCTGGTCCAGAGGATTACATGAGTCATGCCAGGAGTCTCTTCTGAGCCACACCCCCCAGTGGGACATATCAATATCTCAGAATACATTTCAGACAACCTATTGTTTTCATAACACAAACTACAAAGAGTCCACCCTACAAAATCTTCTAGACTAGTGGCGCTAAGCAGAAGATAGAGTGAGCAAGTGTTGCAGGTAGCAGGAGGGTTTTTAAAAAAGGTTTCTTAACTCCTGAGATAATGATGATTTAAAGTATCTATCCTGATGGTCATTTCCCTGCCATCTACCTTTGAATGGGAGGCTATGAGATCAAAGAAACCTAGTTATTTCATCAAATATCCTGAGTTATTAATAAACTCTCAGAACAAATGCATGGTTACTGTCACATGCTAAGCATGAACTTAGCCAGAATTCAGGCCTCTTGCCATCTGGAGGAACCTACTAGACCACCACTTAGACATTGCCTGACACCTTTGCTCAAAATAGCTATCCCATCCTTGATCACTGCATCCCTGCTTTTCACCGGTAGGCTACTGGCAGCCATGGTCAGGGGTAAAATGGCAAGCTGGCATGACAGACAGATGAGAGCTTCCAGGCATCTTTGCCCCCAGACTAAGAGGGAACAGGCAGGGCCACAGCTAGGCTGTCAGCACTGCTGTGTGACCTAGGATAAGGAGGAATGATTAGAAAGATGGCTCCCCCAGGCTGGCCCAGCTCTGTGAGCACAAGACTTGGTGGTCAGAAGGAAGGCTAGGTTTCGGCCCTTGTTCTCCCCCAGACCTGATGCTTATGGTCAGTGAATAGACCTATTAACCCTGCAGCAAGCCTCCCCTCAGGTATCAGTCCTTCTCGCTGAAGATTTAGGCCTGAGAGCACAGGAGTCAGCAACCACAAACAAGAAGAAGGCAGATGGCCTCAGCCTGGGATTAGATATCACCAACCCTGCTCTTACTGACTGTCATTTTTTGATTAACAAATACTTAAAGAGCCCCTTCTTTTTGCCAACTACAGAGGTTTTCTTTTTTTTTTTCAATTACAGTTGACATTCAATATTATTTTACATGAGTTTCATGTGTGTTAACTACATAGGGTTTTTCATTGCCTCCTTTAAAATCTCAGCAAGATAATAATTATTATTCCCATTTTATAGGGAGAAAAATTGAGGCTCAGAGAGACTAAGTCATTTGCTCAATGTCATGCAACTAATGAATGGCAGGGTTTGGATGCACACTCACTTGTGTCTGGCTCCAAAGTCTCAGTGGACCCAGCTAAAACCCTAGGTCAGTGGCTGGCAAATCTGGTTGCATGTTCGAATCTCCCACAGAGCTCTAAAATCCTGCCAATACCTAAGCCTCATTCCAGAGATTCAGATTTGATTGGTCTAGGGTGGGATCAGGTATCAGTGTTTTTGTTTTTGTTTTACATCTTTCCTGGTGATTCTAATCTGCACGCAGGTTCAGAACCACAGATTTAGTTGAATTACTCATCCTAGTCAAACTGAACCTATTTCTACCCAAATATCTAAAGAGACAGATGGTCATCATTCAGGGAGTGAGGTTTGATATGGCCTCAGACAAGATTCTCATTTCCAAAATGTAACTTTACTCCCTGCCACTCCTTTGGATCTTGAACTTTTTCACTGTCTCTCTTTTTAATATTAAATAATACTTGTTATCATGAATCATCTTAGTGGAGACTAGCTGTAACTAACTAATATTAAGAATGGACTGTTTGAGTGGGAAAACTCAGAAATGGTGAAATTTGTGGTAGAAAAGTTAGGCTAAACAATAATAATAATAATAATAATAATAATAATAATAATAACCTGTATTGGGCACTTATATTCTGGTCCTTTTCTATGTACTTCATAAGTATTAACTCAAATACCCTATGAGGTAGGTATGTCTACCTACTATTTTACAAATGCGGAAACTGAAGCATAGAGAAGTTTTTCAATAACTTGCCCAATGTTACCCCAACAGACAACCTGACTCCACAGTATATGCCCTAAATTTGGTTCACTTGATTGTTTTCCTCAAGACTAGGACTGAATGGGGCTCTCTGACCCACTCAGAGCCTTGTTTCTGCTTCAGCCTCCTGTATGTGCAGCTGTCTAGCTCTTCTACGTACATCAGCCTCCTCTGGTCTGCCTGGCCCAGAGCAGCCAAGACACATTAGCAGTGTGCAGTTAAGGAAGGAGCCTCAGCCTGATGGTCAAAAGGTCTGGGACCTTACTGCAGGGCTGCTACTAAGCATGTGTACATTCTAGTCATGATACTTTCCTCTCTGGGCTTCAGTGTTTTTCTCCTAAAGCAAAGACTTTAGGTCCAATCATCTACATAGGCTCTGAGAAGTCCTGCAATAAAGAAATTTAGGGTTTCCTAAATTAATATGACCACTGCAGATACAATTTTTCACCCCTCCCTGCATCCACACTCTTTGCTGTGCTTTTGCATTTCTTGCTACTAGAAGTGGAATATATTTTTTTGCCTCATTAACACTGGGCTCAGCCATGTAACTTGACCTAGCCAATGTGATGTTAGTTGTCATAATGGAGGAAAAGGCCTGAAATATGCTTATGGATGTAAGTCTTCCCTCTTATTCTTCCATTATCATGAGGAGAACATGCCCTGATAGCTTTCTGATCCCAGAAAAATAAAAGACTTGTGAAGCAGAGGCACCCCAGCTACCCTACAGGTTTGTCAGCAAAGAAAAAAAAGGAAGAAAAATATGTTATTATTAGCAACTGAGTTTGGGGTTGGTTTGTTACTCAGCATAAGTGTAGCAATAACTGGCTGATGTAACTACCAAACCATTTCTTAGTTAACAGCTATGAAACATCCAAATGAACTAATATTCCAAGGAATACATTTTAAGAAGTTCTCTGGGAACATCTGAGGTGAATCAGTTTCCCCAGTTTTCCATACCTTCTTTAGCCCCACCACACACACCCTTTGTTTAGAGTTTAATACAGATGTCTCATCTCCCTGCACAAACTGTAAGCTCCTTGAAGGCAGGACCTTCTCACAATCGTCTTTATATCCTCACTGTGGACAAGAAATGCAGACAAGATGATCTCTAAGTATCCTCCCATTTTCAACATCCTAGAGATAAGCAGCCAACACCCCTCCTTCAATAAAACATCTGTGTAGGCTGGGAACCAGTACCATTCTCTGTGCCAGCCTCTTCATGTCCACACTTGATTTCTGGTCATTTCATCTATCAATTCAGCCATCATTTACTGGGCTCAGATTAACTACTGCCTGCCGTGACATTACAAAGACTAGCAGGACACACTCTCTCCACTGTCAGTTAGTTGCAGCCAATCTAATTGACACTGAGATTTGATCCTCAAAGTCCATAGACAGAGACACGCAGGAGAGGGTCAGTCACCCAAGGTTTCCGCACAGGACATGGCATGGCTAACCTCAAACCTTGGGCCTTTGTGGCACTGTTTACTGCTCTCTCCTCTGGAGTCCAGATTATAAACCATCCTGCCTTCATTGCAAATCCAAGAAAGTCAGTCTGTTACTTCATGGATCTTCTAACTAATTAAGCATCCCTCCTCCCCTTCTCAGGCAACTCTGAAGGCTCTTAAAGCAATTTTGGGGTATTTCCTAAAGGGGGCCAGGCTCTTGTCTCTTGAGCAACATCCTTTCACACCCTCTAGTGGTTAGAGGGCAATCTGACATCCTGGAGAAGCGAGGAGACTCCCCAGGGCCTATAAAGAGAGCCTTTAACACTAAACATGGTCCTCTGGGAAAGCCATTTGGCAAGGAGAATCTAAAGCCATAAACACAATCCTACCCTTTAACCCAGTAATTCCACTTCTGGGACCGTGCTCCAAGGTGATAATCCAAAAATAGAGGGAAAATCTGTTAGCACAATGATGTTCGGTGCCTCATTGTTTATAATATCTAAAATTAGTAAATATCTTAAATGACCAAAAATAGAAAAATGGTTAATCAAATTATGGCCCACCCACACAAAAGAATAAGTATTGTGAAGTCACTTAAAATGGTGGGAAGATACATGGTAAAAATGGAAATATAAAATTAAAATGAGAGTGACCAATCTAGTCTCCATCAGCTGGTTATTGTTGACAAGCTGGTTAAGCTCTATGAGTCCCAGTTTGTCAGACTGTAAAATGGAGCAAATGACAACCCACTTGAAAACTGGAAAGATTAGATGAGAGACTGTGTGTGGAGCCTCTGACATATCTGGCCCACAGCCAGAATAATTATAGTAATTATTGGCATCTCTAAGTTTTAAACTTATGTTACAAAAGGGAAAACACATCTGAAATCATGGTAAGAAAAAAGCAAGATGCAAAATTATATAGTCACTATGACTGCATTTATGCAAAAAAAAGGGAAGGAAGGAAGGAAGGAAGGGGAAAAAAGGAAGGAAGGAAGAAAAATACATAAGAAGAAAAGTTCTGAAAGATATACATCAAATGCTGACAATTATTTTTTTCTTGAGTACGGTATGCTCGGAATTGAGTATGCATTGGAGATCTAAATATTAAATAAAGCACCCTAAGGTGCTCACAGCTACTAAGTAACACAGTCAAGTCCACTAGGTGAGACAGTTAAGTCAACAGGCAACACAGACAAGAGGAAAGGGGGCCAGGGCAGGGGGTGGAAGAAGGGAGGGAGGACTCAGAAAAAGTTATCTGGGAGACAGAAATAGTACCTGAATAGTACTCGAAGACTGGCGCACTTTTCCCCCAAGTGACAACTTATTTGGGGGAATTTAATTTTATGAAAACTCACCCAGCTTCACTCCAAGTAAGGTATTTGGATGTAGTTGAGGAAAGGAGCTGAGAGGAGGGCAATGGAAACTAAGTGCACTGGCTTTTGTTGTACCCCACACCCACCCTCATCCTGCAGAACCCTCAGTCATTCCTACACAGGAAAGTACCCAACCTTAAAGAGACAAAGATAATGACAATCAAATCAGCACCACATGAGTGAGTTGAGGCCATTTTTCCCTTCTGTCTATATTAGCTACTTAGAATTTTCCAGAGAGACTCACAAGTGCCAAGTAAAATTTTACATATTTAGCAAGGTTTTACTCCCCTGGCTCTCCTAGCAATAAAGAAAGAGCCCTGCAAGCCTCTTTGACTCTACCCTAAATGTAACAGGTGCAATTAGTAATAGATACAATAGTTTACAAGGTCTCCAGCCTAAAATATACTGGAGTTCGAAGCCAGAACACTCTCACTGGCCCTTGCTCATGATGGAGGTCACTGAAGCTAGAGCCTCATCCGACTCCCCTCTCTAGGCCAAAAGGTTAGAGTCATAGGGGCCTCTAGTTTTCTTTTATTTTAATTTGACCCCTAGGTTTCCAGGTCATAAAGGTAAGACCTAGATAATTTGAGGTGCTCCGAGAATCCGGATATCAATGTAACTGGTAGTCATATACCTTGGAGAGCTTGCTTGCTTCCAAAATTTTTTCTGTTCACCTCAGAGAAGTAGCTCTCTGTTCTAGTTACTGTGTAAGAAAGCTTAGTGGTATTAAAAAAAATTGATCATTTTCTTACACCCATGGATTCTCTTAATCAGAAATTTTAAAAGGGCGCAGTGCAGTGCCTGACTCTGCTCCATGATGTGGAGGGCCTCAGCTGGGAAGATTTATGCTGAAGCTGACTTAATGTCTGGGAACTAGGATCATCTTAAAGTTCACTTACTCAGATGTCTGAAAGTTGAGGCAGGCATTAGGCTGGGACCTCAGTGGTGTCTGTCAGCAGAAACACCTACACGTGGCCTCTCCATGTGACTGCTTGAGCTTCTTCATATCATGGTGCTTAGATTCCAAGAATGAGCCCCCTCAAAAAAAACAAGCCTTGTAAGTCATATACCATCACTACTATGGCCACAATGCTCTTAGACTCAAGATGAGGGAACACAAGAACACAGACTGTGACTCTTGATGGGAGAAATGTCAGTCACATTACAGGACAAGCATGTGGGATGGGAGATGCAACTATTTTCAAATAATGGAATCTGCCACACTCTCCTTTACCATTGGAACCAGTAAGAAGCTGTACCTTATCTATCAGTCTAATTACATTTTCTGCTGAGTCACAAGACATAGTTATCTTGAGGCCACTGCTATCATGAAGAGTGAATCACTTTTATTTTCTTCCCTCTTCTTATAGCTTCCATCCCCAGAATATTCTGAACTTGTTCTGAGGGAACCAATCCAGAAATCTGAGTATCCCTGAACTGTTCCCAAGAATCATCTATACAGCATGTTAGGACATCCTGTCCCACCAGAATGCTCTTCTCCTCCACACCTACTACAATGTCTTAGGAGGACAAGGTGACCTTTTTTTTAATAGCCAAGAGGTCTTACTCCAAAGGCTAATTGTCAGTCTCAAAATGTTCAGTCACATAATGTTTCTCATCAAAACAAAACAAAATAAATACCTAAATAAATTCACCTGGCCAGCCCACAGTGTATACTAGGTATATATGAGTTGGCTAGAGCTTAAACCTATACAATAGAAGTTAAGGGAGAAGAAAAAAACTCTGAGGATGTGGTGACATAAAACCTGAAAGATGGCTTTGTTATATATCACCCCAGAATCCCAAATTAGAAAGGAGTTGTTTGACACATACAAGTAGGCCCCATTTTAAGAAAACTCAATTGGCAATAATCTAAGGTCTAACAACAAATTTTAAAAATGCAAGAGTATTTCTTCACTTTCGATCAAAGATGACATTTTATTAAAAGAACTTTGTGGATGGATGGATTTGGGTGTTGGTTTATAGACTGGCAACAACTAAGAGGCAGAAAAATACAAAACTAAGGATTGGGATCATAGCCAAACAAAGACCAATCACAAATCAAGACAAACTTCTGATGCTGTAACAACCAGAACTATGAAATCAAGGTTTGCTTTATACACGTGCACATAGATTTTAAACGACAAACCAGGAATGTATTTATTGTGTTAAATCAAATATTCCTATGATGTGGACCTGAGGCTGCATTCCAGGCTTGAGGAGTAAGATGAACAAATTCATAGAGACAACCAAACAAGTATGGCATGTTTATGGGATGTGGAGGAGACAGACATGCCTGGAGAAGAGGGTGTGTGTCGGGAAGTAGAAGAAAATAAATTTGGCCAGGTAGGGTGGAGCCATCTTAGCAGGCTTTGAAGGCTAAGCTGAGGTGTTTGAACTTGAATTGTTAGACAATAGAGAGTTTCCAAGTGTTTTTCCTCCAAGAGTGGCATAATCAGGGAGAGTTTTAGGATTATTAATCTAGTACGAGCATCTGAAGATGGAGTGCAGACAGGGACAGCAGCTATGAGACTGTCACAGCCTTGAAACTATGAGGAAAGGAAGGCTTGATGGTCTTTTTCCATATGAAAGGCATTTCTAAAGGAAGATAGTACATATATTCATCAGGGCCCAGATTTTACCACAAGTCTTCCCATCTTTTGAATAGTGATACTTCTAAATTATTTCTTCAGAATTATATGTTCTTGGATTGAAGTCCTTCTTCAACTGTTTTTTCAGCTTTTAAAAATCCATGTTATTAGGTTAGGAAACAGGGTGGGTTAAATTCATGGTTGTTCAAGGTAAAATCAAAGATAAATGGAGATTAAAATATTTGAAGCAAACCTATGGGCCCTTAAGCCTTCAAGATCAGGTTCATCTTTCAAACTTGAACTCCGAGAAGGCCATTTTCAATGACATGCCAAGTGATCAAGTCCCTATACTTCTTTGGGAACTGCAATATATTCATTTTAAATTCAATAATATCTTCTTTTAACTATGTAATTAATTTCTTTTTTAAGAAATGGTTACAGGTAAAGTCTGATAGAGAATAAGATGATCACTCAAGTTGGGTAATGGCTCTTTGGGTTAAAATCAACAATGACAACAACAACAAAACAAATGAGACTTCAAAGAAATGTATTGAGATAAAGTAAAAATGTTTTCCTGTTATCTTTTGAATCTCTGTATATCTATAGTGATATCCCATTCTTTATTTATATTATTCATTTGTGCCTTCAGTCACTTTGTCTTGACTGATATGCCAGTTTGTCTTACTTTGAAGTCTGCTCAAAGATCTAGGTTAGAGGTACAGGAAACAAAAAGAGAAGAAAAAAATGCAATTTATCTCCTAGTGTAATCTGAACTGGGTGAAAAGGAAATTTCCAGAGAGAAGTTGCAATAAAGCTTTTGAATAAGGGTAGGAGCTCAATTGGATAACATTAAGTAAAGACTCTGCCAAGATATGTCATTGCTTTCATCAACAGAACTGAGATGCAGGTAAAAATTAACAAGAGGATCCCTGTCCTCAAGCTCATAATCCATGAGCTACTGAACATCCTTCTTTGTCAACTTCTTTTCCAGAGGTAACATTTACTTAAATGTCTAATTCATATTCTTCACTTTTCGACTCTTTTGACAGAGATGTTAAATCTTCACTAAATAGCCATGTGTTCCTCCGCCTTTCCCAAATTCCCTTTCAGTTAGACTGGAGCCACGTGACTAGTTCTGACCAATGGGATGTAGAGATTCACTCAACTCTTATTGGGAGGTTAGGTGAATGGGAGAGGTAAACTTTGATGAGTTAAGCCAATGAGCTTGGGGGTTTTATTTGTTACCACAACTTAGGCTTCTTGCTTAAAATTCTGAAATAGCTATGCAGAAGATGGTTAAAATTGACCCAGGTGTAGTGGAAAGATCAGGGGCTTTAGGGTTGCTCTAGCCTGGATGAAGTTAGTGACAGGCTTAGAGGCAGCACAACAGAGTCATTTGCAGTCTAGAAATCTCAGAAGAGATCAATTTTTTTCCTCCCGTGAGAACAGACCTACTGCTCCTGGAGATAGTGAAAGAGAATCAATGGCCTCCTGGGAGACTGACCACAGACTGACCACAGACTGCTTGAGTTTTTGTACATCATAAAGGGTGTAGCCCTTTATCCCATCTCCTCTGTCATCCAAAAAGGACTTCCAAGAAAATAAATTATGCTATTTCTTCCTTTAAAACACAAATATAAGCAATGGATAAGTAAATGGTATATCCAGACAAAGGATGATTCAGCACTAAAAAGAAATGGACTATCAAACCATGGAAAGACATGAAGGAAACTTAAATACATATAACTAAGTGAAAGAAGCCAATCTGAGAAGCCTACATACCATATGATTCCAACTACATGCCATTCTGGAAGAGGCAAAACTATGGAGACAATAAAAATATCAGTGGTCACAGGGTGAGGTGGAAGAGAGATGACTAAACAGCACAGAGGATTTGGGGCAGTGAAAATACTCTGTATATTACAACGATAGATACATGTCATTATACGTTTGTCCAAACCCACAGTGTATGTACTACCCCAAGAATGAACCCTAAGGTAAACTGTGGACTTTGGTGATTATGATGTGTCAATGAAGGTTCATCATTGTAACAAATGTACCACTCTGGTGGGGGATGTTGATCCTAGGAAGGCTATGTCTGTGTGACAGTGGGGAGTATACAGGAAATCTCTGTGCCTTCTTCTCAATTTTGTTGTAAACCTAAAACTGCTCTAAAAAAAATAAAATCTTTATTTAAAAAATATACTAAATTAATATTTCCTTCTTGATAGCTAGAGATAGAGACAGAGACAGAGACGGGCAGAGACAGAGATAGAGACAGAGACGAGGACAGAGATAGAGACAGATATAGAGATATATTTAACCAAAGAGTCAGAAGGAAAGTCCCTTGTTAAACCCTTTCCACTGTTCCCACTCTACTTACCTGGAATAACCACACTGACCCACTTTTTATATTCATCAGAGCTGTTCTATGCATTTACACATGTATAAAAAAACACAGTTTTGCTTTGGGTCTTTAGTATAGTTTTGGTCTTAAAACACAAAGTGGCCAAACAATAGGTATTATTTTGCCCTGTTTTTTGTTTTGTTTTGTTTTGTTTTATTTTGCTTGTGAATTTTTTTACTTTTTTTTTTTTTTACTTTTTGACTTTTTTCTTTTTTGACTTTTGGTATTTTCAATACATTTGGCCAACTTAATGTCTTTTCATTGCTATGTAATTCTCGGTGGTATGTAGGCACCATAATTTACATAATCATCTGCCTGTTGATGAATACATAGGGTGTTTTACAGTTGTAGTGGACATGCTTGAAATGCCTCTTGGTTCACACAGGCCAGCGTTCTCTAGGATAGATACCTGGAAGGGGACTATGTGGGTCAAAGGGTATGCATATTTTTAGTTGTAACCATTCCTGCCAAATTGCTCTTCAGAGAAACTATACCACCTTATATTCACACCAATAGCACATAAGTTTCTCTCTTTTCTGCACTTTTTTTCTAGTGAATATGATGACATAGTTTGAAACATTTTATGTTAATAAACATGTCATATTTACTTTTTATGAGGTCACCTCATGCAATCACCTGATTGCAGAGAAGAATGAACCTCTTCTTCTGCCCCATATTCCACCATTGTACATTGTACATTGAGCTCACAGGCCCTGGACTCACCCGGCAAACCTCTTCAATACTGACAGAAAAACTTTTCATTTATTTTAGAAAACAGTGACCTCTAGCTCTGCACTGCATCTTTGAGAGTCATAATGCCCAGGTCATATCACCCAGAAGTGTTGAAGTGAAACAGCAGTGGTACAGGACTGGGGTAGGGGAATGGGGCACTCACTTCAGGGGCCCCCAAAAAACTTAGCAATTGAAATAAATAGGATTGAATGCAATATTTTTAAAATCAAAATTAATGCAAAAATTTCATAATGAACAGAATATCAAAATTTTAAATAAAGACAGGATTGGTATTATTGATCTTTCCATTTGCCTCAGGTTTCCATACATTTCACTACAGCACAGAGCAGTAGATACTTGTCATTTTAAGCAGGTCTGGGAGACTTTTAGACACACACACACCTAAAATCCTTGTCTGTGTGACTTTGGGAAAATTGCTGAACCACTCTGAGACTCAGTTTTATCATTTGCAAGTTGTCAAGAATTAAAAGAAATAAAATATGTAAAATAGTGGGTTTTCAATAAATATCTACCATTACCTGTACCTGTAGTACTATTATTAGGCCCCAAGGCAACCTTGCTGGATACTGATTGCTGATTTCACTTGCATTCTTGAGTTTGGTTTGGTCTCTTACCTTGTTCCTGGTGACCAAGCGACCTCTATATAGACTCAAGATTTCTAATAGGAGGGAATGAACATTTACTGGGCACTTACTTTGAACTATGTTCTCATGTATTATCTCAGTTATTCTGCACAACAATCCTTTAAGATACATTGACAAGAAAACTGAAGCTCAGAGTGGTTAAGTGACTTGCCCAAGGTCACAGAGCAAGCCAGTGGCTGAGGTATGCTTTGGACCCAGTTGGGCCTTGTGGACATATACAGATATATGGTTCAATGTTTACATCACTCTGGGCAGTGTCAGTAAGAAAAATGAAAGAACCTACCATTCCTGAACACAAATCTGAGGACAAATTCTCCCTTTAATCCTCTACCTGACAATCATCCAAACTAAAAATAGCAAGTTTGGTTCCTAATTCAGCCCAGAGCTATTGCCCTCAGAGGGGTGTCAGTTCTCTCAAGCTCTAGAAAAACCATGATTCCCTCTCTGGAATCAGGCCCACTGCCCCTGCCTCTCCCCACTGCCTCCTACACTCCTATGTCCCACCACCACCTTCCCACACCCAGATGATACCTCCTTAGCCTACCCGACATCAGGGTAGGACAATAAAACAACACAACTTTGTCTACCTTCACCCTGACCCACTTCTGGGTCAGTCAGTCCTTTCTCTGGGCCTTTCTGCCCAGGCTTGCAGGCTGGTATGCACTCAAGGTGGGGGGTGGGGGAGGGGAATTGTGTAAAATGAGGGTTTTCAGAAGCACTCTTGGTTCCTACACTTAGAACCTTTGGACACCTCCAGGGGCTCAACAGTCACACTCTGCTCCACTTAGTTCAGGGGGTGAAGGCCACCCGACCACATCAGAACAGGCCATATGGCAAGCTAACTCCTGGGGAGGTCGGAGGCTGTGGGGAGGAAGGCACTCCTTTCCCAGAGGGTCACACCATTGTCAGATTCCATTCCTGGAATCTACTCCTGCTTTCCCGATCCTTCTCCCAGCTTAACTTCCCGAACAGTGTCTGTCATCACTGGGAGAATCACAGTTAGCTGTCTCCATAAATTCACAAATCACCTTCCTGTCATCACTTGGCAGGAGTGGGGTGTAGGGAGGGGCAGAAATCAATAACTCCATTTTCTGTCACCTACCCCCTCCTCTTTCCCGTCACTACCCAGGGCCAGAAGCCTTAGCGGGCTAAGCTCACACAAAATGTCATTTGTCCAACCTGCCAGAAGATCTTAGCATTGATATGCCCTCTAGTGGATTTTAAAAAACAACAAAAGCACACACAAGCGGAGTCACACCCACACCAAACAATGATCGATTAACTCTGCTATGTCCACAAGGCCTCGACGTCAAAGAGATGCCATCCAAGGAAGCCAGTCACCCAGCCAAGCACAGCTTTTACATCCTAACCAGCAGCCTGGTTGTTTGGAGCCAATCATTGCCATTAATAAGAAGTACTGCCCAGAAACTGATTGTATTGGCCCAAGTCTCCTCTATCTGGAGAGTCTATAACACTCAAGATTCAGTTCTAAGTCTATGGCCATGCTACCCTGAACAAGCTGGATCCTGTCTGATCTCAGAAGCTAAGCAGGGGTGGGACTGGTTAGTACTTGGATGGGAGACCACCTAGGAAGACCAGGTGCTTTAGGTGTAAAAAAAAAAAAAGAGAAAGAGAGAGAGAGATTGTAAGCTGACAAGGTCCTTGCAACCAAGGGTTGCCTTGCTTAAAAAAAAAAAAAAAAATTTTAGTTCTGGTATCTCCTTTCATCACCATTTCTCCTGGCCACCCCCTGCCCTTTCCCCAGTAGAAGTGACACTGTATGTTCAGTCTTTCTTTCCCTACCTATGTCACCTGGTATTGGCTTCTAACAGAGTTTCAATGCCTATGGGTGAGCACCCCTTTATTGTCTATCTCAGGGTTTCTCACCCTCAGCACCATTGAATTTTGGTCCAGATAACCCTTTGTTGCAGGGAGGCCATCTTGTGCATTGTAAGATGTTTAGCAGCATCCCTAGCCTCTACTCCCTAGATGCCAGTAGCACTCCTCCATTTATGGCAACCAAAAATATCTTCAGAAATTGCCAAAGGTCCCTGGGGGTGTAAGGGACAGCAAAATCACCTCCAGTTAAGACCTGTTGTTCTATCTGTAGAACTTTTTATAGATCTGGGGTAAGATCTAGGGGTACAGGAAACACTCCAGCCCAACTATGAGATCAGAGATTAGTCATTTATGTCTCTGAAGTAGAAGGTCTTTTAGGCTTCCAAGTGTCCCATGAAAGTGTCCCCTCCCCCGGGCAGGATCAGTCCTACAGGCTACTGCATTTAAGCCACCTGGCAAGATAAGGTGAGGTATATGGGTGGGAGGCTAAGGATGTGAAAGAGGGCAGGGCAGAAAGAAGGATGCTGGAAGGGGGCGCTGCTGGTGCTGGGTTCCATGCACTGTATCAGGCACTCCATCTATCTTCTATTTCACTTCATCCTTAGAAGGTCCTGATAATAAATATCAACAATTTGGAGACATTACTATACACAGGTTACTCCTGAGAGAAAAATGTATATCCTCATTTTATAGATGGGGAAGGTCAGTTACCTACCTGCCCAAGGAGCCAGCGCCAAGGCTTCGCTTGTCCTATGACTCCCCGCACTGTGTCGCCAGAACATCAAATGTGAGGGTAGGTGCTTCCAAGGGTGTAAAATCAGGTAAGTCTTTGGCCTAATTTCGGATTTTGCTGCAGGGCTGATGCAACTGGGGCACTGAGCTGAAGCAGCCTAGATTAATTTTTTCCCAATTACCCAGTTAACTTAGTAAATGATTTGTATCTGTTACTTCCACACAGATCCTATCAGCCTGGGAGAATGTCCCACCCGCCCCCGACTCCTCCATGGAGCCTGACAGACTGACCTGAGGCCAACGAGAATGCAAGAGGCCCCACCCCACTGTTTTCCTCCTCACAGGGTGCTGCCTCCAGTCAGGGCTCAGCAGACAGCAAAGTATGAGGTGCCCAATGGCAAGCCAGGCACCTCGGGGCCCAGGTGGCCTTGGCAAAGTCATTCACCTGTCTGGATTTCAGCTGCCCCGTCACCCAACAGAGCAGGCCTGCCCTCAGAACTACCCCATAGCTGCTTAAACAAAAATCAGCCACTGCAGAGCTCTGCAGAGGCCCTGACTGGCAAAGGAGGCCAGGGTCGCCACTCCCAGCAGCTGTTCTCCTCCAGGTCGGCTTTGAAGGTTAACCTTCTTCCTTCTGGAACCTCGGCCAAAAGCAGGTGGGAATAAGAAATGGCTCTGAGCAGACCTGAGAGGGAAGTTCTCTGTCTCTCCAACATGCCCACCCTGCATTTGGAAAAACTGCACACAGGGTGTGACGGATCACCCAGCTTGGCTCCAATAAGAATACACCAATTGCCAAAAAGGAAGAAGATGCAATCGTGAGGTTTCTAAACTTCCAGCCTTGGTCTAGGATTCCCACCTACTGCCTCAGCATGCACCAAAAAAGTGAGCATCAGGAGTTGTGGGCGAAAAGGCCATGGAAGAGAAAGGAGGTAGGGGAAGCGGGAAAGACTGAAAGGTCTGTGTAGGCAGACGGATGCCCAGGCAGCCCCCAAGTGCTGGGTCGAGGGGACAATGGTAACTTGTTCTTCTCTCCTGTGCTTCGACGACCAGGCCATCTGTACTGGGTGAGCATGGCCTGGGCCAGGCCCAGCGCAAAGGTTGTAAGAGAAATCAGGTACACAGCATTATTTTGCAGAGATGAGTATGGCGTTCATTCTCTTTAGTTAGAGACGAAGATCTCAAGCACTGTATCTTCTGCATCCCTCGCACAACACCACCCACCAAGATGGACCCCCACTGTGGGCACCTAATACCATGCCTGATGTCCAGTCAGGCTGTGGAGGTGAGGAGCTAGGAATCTGGACACTGTGGTTGAAATCACCTTGGCTTGAATCTGGGCTTCTGCACCTAACAGATCCAGGTGGATACAGATTCACCTTGTATGACCTTGGATATGTTATTTAGTACCCTCAGTCTCCTCTGTAAAAATCCTATCACGTAAGCTGTTTAGAGAACTTGATAAGTTGGTACATGTAAAAATGTAGGGTAGTCAGCACAGGGCTAAGACGTGTCGTCTTCCCCACCAGACAGACCCCTTCTTCCTGTTCCAACCAGACAGATAGAGGCAGGAAAGATAGCTGAGTAAAGAGGTGGGGGAGGGGGCTGAGGGGCCAGTGAAGCCCCAGCATCACAATGTAATGTCCCAGAGGGAGAAAAATGATCACTGTAGGAAATGACGCAGGACTTACCAAAAGTAAGTGAAATTCACCACTCTTTTGATGCTGCACTGGTTAAAATCACAAAACTCCACTAAAGAGAGCATATGAAAATAATGAAGAACTGTGAGATAATAAATGCCAGCCCACGGCCAGAACCGTCATTCACAGGGCCAGATCGTCTTGGGCCCGTCCCTCCCCCTGATCATTTCTTTCCTTCTTTGCCTACATCCTGGCAAGACAAGGGTTTGTTTGAATAAGCCCTGAGCTCTGGGAAATGTGGAGGTGATTCCCAGTGTCCTAAAGCTGCCAAGTGCCCTAACCCAAACCCAATGCCATAACCCTGCCAAGGAAGCAGACGCAGAGTTCACCTCCCTCTAGCTCCCACCTCCCACATACAGAGGGCTCACCTGGGTCTGGAGGACAGAGACACTCGCCAACAAAGGAATCAGGCTGTGGCAAAGAAAGAATTTAAGCAAACACTGGAATACACACACACACACACACACACACACACACACACACACGCAATGCACAGCATTTGAACCTCCTGGCTTTCTTGCTCCCTGCGCTGCCATGGCCCCTGCCATCTGGACAGTATGGAGTGAGTGTCCAGGAAAGGTTATTCCTGGCTGGGAGATTCTGAGAATCACTCTGTAAGGTGATCCTGGAGCTCAGTGTTTGGCGGCAGGAGAGGAGCTACTTCAAGATAAGGCAACATGATGGGAGTAGAGGAACTGACCAATGCCATTTGGAGAGCATATCCCAGCCTCTACTAGGTGCATGGGCTGTGAGGGTTGCCCATGTGAACAAGACATCACCATACCCTCCAGAAACCCCCACTCCAGTGAGAGATACCCAGAGTTCAGTGTTCAACTCAGTGTTCTCTGAAAAAAAAAAAAAAAAAAAAACGGGGAATAGGGTGGGGATCTTCAGGGACTAAGGGACCCAGCAGTCTCTCCCAGCCCTGATCTGTGTATAACTATGTCTTGCTCCACATAATCAAGGTATATACAAGGATACAGCTCATATTCATTCATTTTATTTTATTTTGTTTTTTTCAGTTGATAGCTCAAGCACCCAATGCCTCAACAACAGAGGTTCAGTATCTCTTGAGACTCCAGCCCCAATTTTTCTAAGAACATTGGAAATTTATGCAGCCCAGAGGGCCAGTCCCCATCTAAACTAGCAAGGAGAAAAACCCTAGAATTTGGCCAGTCCGCTGTCACTGTTAGTCCCCTCTGCCCAATGGCATGATTACTGAGGATGAGTCCATGGTTAATGGGATGCCCTTTCTGGTCCAGGTCCCTGCCCACACCACTATGATGTCTGAAGTGACCTCCAACATAAATCTTTGAAATTCTCACTCCTTCCCCAGCCAACATTGCTTAGAGCCAACCACTTTTTTGGGAAAGCTGGTAGGAACCACCTTACTTTGAGCTTAGGGA
The DNA here is from genome assembly GCA_004027375.1 of Macroglossus sobrinus. Taxonomy (NCBI): domain Eukaryota; kingdom Metazoa; phylum Chordata; class Mammalia; order Chiroptera; family Pteropodidae; genus Macroglossus; species Macroglossus sobrinus. Next base: position 901,072 of record PVKZ01000068.1, read on the forward strand.
AATAGGTATGACTGTTTTTCCTTTCAGAAGGCCATGAACTTTTTGGAAAATTAATCTCCCTTCTCCCAGCAATCAGATCTGCATGCAAAAACAAACAAACAAACAAAAAACCCAAGTCTTATTATTACCTTGTCCCGGAATATACATATAGATGGGGAAAGGGACTTTCAAGTACCTGTCCCCTAAATAGCAATGAGCTGAGCCAAAGAGATTTGCAGAGCCTAGGAATAGATTTAAGACAGGCTGGCATAATTTCTAAGTACCCTCACCAATACTTTAACAGGATTATACAACAGGGTTATATAATATTGTGGTTTTCAATGTCCTTAATTCTGTAAACTGCCCACTTCTCCCATATAGCTAATGCTCCCAGCCCTTGCCCATACCCCAACCTAGCACCTCCAGACCCATCACTTCAAAACCAATTCAAATGCCACCTCCACCATTGTCCTGGAAGTAGTCCTAATTTACCACAAACTATCTCAATAATTGTATGAGTTTGCTAGGGTGGCCATAACAAAGTGCCACAGACTGGGTGCCTTAAACAACAGAAATATACTTCCTCATAGTTCTGGAGGCTAGAAGTCCAAGATCGAGATGTCAGCAAGAAAGGTTTCCCCTGAGGCCTCTCTCCTTGTCTTGTAGATAGCCATCTTTTCTCTGTGTCTTCACATGGTCTTTCCTCTCTGTGTCTGTGTCCTAATCTTCTCTTTTTATAAGAATATCTGTCATGTTGGATTAGGATTTACCCACATGACCTCATTTTATCATAATTATTGGAATGAAAATCCAAGATGGCATGGATATGTGCCTGATACATGACATGGACTCAGTCAATAATTATTATTTGAGTAGATGGATGGATGGATGGATGGATGGATGGATGGATGGATGGATGGATGGATGGATTCATCTCTTGGGGAAGCTGCCACTTTGTACCACATAGTGTGATGTAGTCATTGCTGGGTATAACTCACTTCCACCATCTGGAAGATGTTTTCACTCAAGGCTCTTATCTGCTGCTTCTAGGTAGTCCTCACAGCCCTCATACTGGACCTCGGTCAGGTGAACTAGAAGTTCAAAACTTGAGCTCCACTTGGCTCTTTTGCTAGTTACTAGCCAACTGCCTCTGAGTCATTCACTTAATCACTGTAAGCCTTGTCTTCCCTTCTGTGAAAATGACATAATCCCAGCATCACAGGATCCTCCGGAGGTCTAGCTGAGAGGTCTTTCATCAACTCTAAAGTGTTTTACAAATGTTAGCTGTCATTCTCAAGTGTCGTAGCGGGTGCTTTATTCAGTTACCATGGCTGCATAATCAATTACTTGCAAAACTTAGTGTCTCAAAAGAATAACAACATTGTTTTTCTCACAAACCTGCAATTGGTCAAGACTTGGCAGGAATAGTTCATCTCTGTGCCACCCAGTGTCCACTGGGGTAGCTCTAAGGCTGACCACTAGAAGTATATGAAGCCTCACTCACAGGTCTGCCAGGTGATGCTAGCTGTCAGCCGAGAGCTCAGTGGGGGCTGTCAGCAACAACATCCCCACATGGCATCTCCATTGGGCCTGGGCTTCTTGCAACATGGTGACTAAATTCTAATATGGATCATCCTGAGAGAGAGCCAGGTGAAGACATATTGCCTTTTATGACCTAGTCTTGTGGCACCACTTCCTCTGTATTCTATTAATTAAGTACTGGCAAAGGCTCAAGGGTAGGGGAAATAAACTCTGCCTTTTGATGGGAAGGGCAATGTTCTGGAAGAATAGAATATGTGGGCCTGAAAATATTGCTGTGGTCATTTTTGGAGAATACCATCTGCCACTGTACTTGATACATTTTTTTAATGAACCAACCTTTCCTTAGTGCCTTTCAGCATTACTCAAGACTCCCGTGGCAAGTCTCCTTTGGCTCAACCTCAGGCTGTAGATCTTTCCTAACTTGCTTCCTCAATTAAAACTTAGCCATCCTCATCTCAATCTACTGTAGCCCTGCTTTTTTGTATGAATGGGAATAATAGATTAAGAGATAAACTAATTCCTGACACTGGCTTAGCCAGGAAACTCCTCTTAGGTTATAGAAGTCTACTCCTCTACTACAGCTGACATATCCAGAAGGTCAATCTCTGGGATCCTCAGAGAAAGAAGTAGTCCGGATTTGGGGCTGGGGCAAGTGGCTGTGTGGGTGATTGGAAAGCTTTCCAAATGCTTCAGTCCAGGCAGCACCTGGCCTTTGCAGAGGTAAATTCCTTTCTCCCACACAGCATCCACTCCTTCTCTTTGTACTTTGTCCCCTGCCCCTTTCCTCTGCTTAAGATCTGATGATGGGTAAGCCCCTAGGTTTAGAAGGGTAACCAACCCTCTGGTCTGAATTAGTTCATTGTGGACCTGGCATCATCAGCCTGCCATGTTTCCAGAGACTGGTAAGGGGAACCTGGGAAATTCTAAGGACTCCCCAAAGACCACTTAAAGATCAATTGCTTAATAAATAATCCAGTTCACTGCAGGAACCATCCAAAGAACATTAACTCTCCTGCCCAAAACCATTTTGTTTTCCACACATCTCTTCTGATTCATCTGCATTTGTTCTCTGACTCATTAGTTCTGTGTTGTCCTAAATTGCATCCTGCAATGATGATGAAATATCAGCCTCTTTCTTTTTTTCATCATGTTCCCGCTGGTCAGGAGTATCCAGCTTATACCATAGAGCTCAAGGGGAAGCTACTGGGAGAGCACTCCCACCCACCCACCCCCCCCACACAGCCCCTGTTATCTCTCCTCTTCTCTCTCTCTCTCTCTCTCTCTCTCTCTCGCTCGCTCGCTCTCTCTCTCCTTCCCTCCCTCCTCTTCTTTTCCCTTCTTTTCCCTTCCCTCCTTTGTCCCTTTGTCTCTCTGTCTCTCTGTCTCTCTGTCTCTCTGACTCTGTCTCTCTCTCATTATTACAGGCATCTTCTCTCTCTGCTGAGTTGACTAGAATAAATTATAACTGAAAATCTAGGCTAGTTCTTTGCCACTATTGACATCTGAAGCAGATCATTCTTTGTTGGGGAGAAGGGGGTGCTGTCTTGTTTATTTTCAGGATGTTTCACAGCATCCTTAACCTCTACACACTCAATACCAGTAGCAGCCCTACCCCCACCCCCAACAAGCTGTGACAGTTGAAAATGTCTCCAGACAAATATTCCATGAGTATAAGAGTGAAAAGATCTCCAGAGAAATATTCCCTGAGGACAATTTTACTCTTGGTTAAGAACAAATGGCCACTTATACCAAGGAGCTCTCTAGGAAAGTCAAATCCAAAAATATTGTTGGTGACAGTAAGACTTTCTTACCCTTAGATAAGTTTTTAGCATTTACAAAGTTTTTTTCTCTTTCCTCCATGTGTTCCTTACCTTCTTTGCATGTATCGAAGTTTCTAACTGTAGCAGATGCTGTCAGTGCCCTCATCAATATGGAACATCATTCTGACTGAGTGTATGACACAGAATTTAACTACCCTACCCACCACACTTCATCCCAATAGCTCTCAACTGATGGCTGACAAGAGCTGGCATATAAATACCCCAGCTCCCTTGCCCCTTGGGCACAATAACCCTGAGACATGTACTTTACACTGTTTCCCCAGATTTCCCCTATGGGATTGAGTTCTAGCCAGTAATAATCAGTCCCTACTGATTCCCTGGCTCCAAACCGTGTCTGGCACATGGGGAGGGGGGCATTTAATAAATATTTCTTGGATATCAAATAAATAAATCCAATGTGAGAGGCTCCTACTGGCTAGGCTAACAAGCTATCTCAGTCTCAGAGAGGGGAAGTGACAGCTCAAATCCCCACAGCAAGTCACTATCAGAGCTGCAGCAGAATCTAACTCTCCTGAAACTTTTTACACCACTGTGCACTGCCCTCCTGGCTGGCATAGCTGGGAGATGGGTATGATAAATAAGAGCTTCCAATGCTATGGATGAGTCAGAGCATAAAACAACCCAAACCTTCCCCCATCTTCAGAATGCAGTTCAGCAACTCCTGCATGGGAAGCCTCCTCCGGCCCACTCCAGCAGGTTGCTCACTCACTGTTGGTGTCCCCACCATTGCTATATGGGCCTCTATCACAGCAGCTACTGCATGGCATTAAATCTCTGCTTGTCTGCCTTCCTTTCTGAACTTTGAGTTCCTTACAAGCAAGGGACCACATATTTGGGGGTTCTCCCTTCTCTGTGTCTCTATTCTTTAGCATAAAGCCTCAGTAGGGGCTCAATAAATGTTTATAGAATTATTAAACATGGAGCTAAAATGAGTAGTACAATTCCTAAGTGGTACAAGAATTATAGGATTCTGGCTGCCTTTCCAACCAAACTTTACTTCTGAAATCATCTTTAACATTTAATGCAGAGAAACTTTAAAGTGTTGCAAAAGAGGCATTGAGGAAACAGAAAAATAATATTTGCTAACATTCGTTGAGCATTTATTGCACGTGATGTATCTTTCATGCATTATCTCATTTAATGTTCATATCAATCCTTTGAGGGGGATATAATTATTGGTCTCAATTTATGGTTGAAGGAACCGGTTTACCAAGATAAATGTATATTGCCCAAGATCATTCAACAACAATAGATAATGCTGGAATATGGACCCAGATAGCCTGACTTTGGTGCTCTCAACTCTCCTAAGCCCTATCTATCCTTGACAAATTCACAATGAGATGTGGCAAATAAAATGCAAATGTGCGAAAGCCTTGCTTCTCTGTTGAGTGTCTCATTCCCAGGTCTAGGATTTGTATAAGGTAGAGACCACATTTTTCTCATCTTTGTTTTTTTCCTTCATGCCAGCATTGTGCCTAGCATACAGCAGTGCTAAATAAATGTTAGAAGACTGTGTGGGTGAATCCCTATACCCTAAGCTGTGAGAAATGAAGTCAGACAAGATAAGGGCTGATCACGACGACTTGCAGCTAGCATATGAGTCAATAAAGGCTCTGAGTGGGTGTTTTTATGCATGTGCCACAAGGAAGAGTTTGTATTGTGAGACCCCCACAATGGGCTGCTCTGGCTCACCAGAACCAGAACATTCTCAATCAAGACACAGGTCAGCACTCACTCCCTGACTGGCCCCACCTCTTCTTTTTAAATCTCTTCACTTTGCAGAAGAATAAACTTCTGTTCCTAGGCCCCTCTGCAGTTTTATGGCAGCATATATGGCTTGTTCATTCCTTTAGTCTCATGTTCATTCATTCAACAGAGGCCCGGGATTAGACCAATGTGAGGCTTCCAAGGTGTGAAAGCTGGAACAGGTAAGGTCTTTATGTTGACATTCTCAACTGGGGTAGCAGGAAAACACCACGCTCCAACCCAAAAACATCTATGTGTTAATCAGGCTTTCTAACTAGTCTGGCACTCAGTGAGTTATGTCCTGGTGTTGCCTTTTAAAAACCAGGGTGGTGTCATCAGTTTGGTTAACAGAGAAGAACCTCTGAGAGTCTTCAGAGAAAGCACACATGTCCTATCCTAGTAGGTCATTTGGGTTTGCATCATTGGTCTGATTGCTGCGTGAAGGATGTTCGGCACGATTTTCTAAGCAGGCCGACTCTCCATGCTTGAACACTGAATTAAACAGGTCCATAGACCTTCCAGGGCTTCTGCTAGGGCTGTTTTAAACTAGATCACCCCTTCTTTTGGGACCCCACTGCAGCTGGTGCATACACATTCTTAGATTTACCGCATTACAGCTTAGCAGTGTCTTTGTTCTCACCGCACAGCCTTCATCTCATTTTACCCATAAGTGTGGATTCTTTAGGGTCAGGCACTGATTTTAATCATCTTTATATTTCTAGCACATAGCACAGTGCCGGGATAGCAGATACTCAATAAACGATCAATGAATTAAGTTATAATTGCTCGGCTAAGTCAGAACCAAGGCAGTAGAATGTTTTTTTCCTTTGTATGTGAAGAGGCAATGATTTATTGAATCTGGCACTGTTTTGGGTACTAGGGTATAATAGTGAACAGGAGCTACATAGCCCCTGCCTTTGTAGAGTTAACAATTTAGTGGGGGTGTTGGACAAGTAAACAGACAAATGTCTGGGACAGGTCACCTCACCTCATCCACTCTCTACCTTGGTCCCCACCCTGGCCAATAGCATCCACTAGCATGTGGACCACCTGAGGGTGAAGATGGAGCCAAGAAATGTGGTTCTTCCTTACCAGAATGAAGCAAGCCCTGCCGGTGACCAAAATAGGACCTAAGTATCCAGGAATGCTTGTTTGTAGAATTAACCTGGGGCCCAACCCCAGCGGCATGGCTGGATAAAGCACTGGACTCGTGATTTGTCCATGCCCAGGCTGGTGTCTTTGGAGGTGCACTTTGTGTTTTGCACAAAGACACCTGGGCGGGAGAGTCAAGCAGGGGGAGAAATTCAACCTGTGGTTTAATTGACAAGCTGTGTGCCTAGCTCAAAGCTGTGTCAGGTTAGAGGAAAGCACCATCAGCCTGGCCACACTCTGCCTTGATCTCCAGGGGCACCTTGTTCCTAAAGATGCCCTATCAGCCAGCAGAGGCCCTATCCAGGCCACAACAAGCCAGCTGGTTGGCTGGGCAGTAGGGTACTAGAAAAGAACATAAAACAAACAAAGGGCACCCTCCTGAGTTTGAGAGCTTGGCAGGAGGCCTGGGTGAGGCGCCCATGCCAAATGGACCAAGTTGCAGTATCCAAAACCCAAAGTGGTTATGTCTGGGGTGAGGGGTGTCAACCTCAGGTCCTCCTCACCCCCACATCACCTTGAGCTCTGAACTAAAAACAACGCCTCTGGGACGAACCTGAACCTGACCCCACACCACCCATACCCCTTCAAACCTCTGGCTACCTTCCCCTTTTTTAAAAATAACCCCCAGTAAACGTTCCACGTGCTGCTGGTGTGAGAGCCAGGCAACCCACTAAATCATCGCGGGCGTCCACATTTCAAAGGGGAGCTGGAGGAGTGCCGGTGATTTCTGGGTGCCACACAGATCACTCCCAACCTCTGATCTATGGATTGTTTTGATTTCCTCCTTTGAACTCTTCCTATCCCGCTCCAGCGGCAGACAGAGATACTGAATTAAGCGACAGACAAGTTGGAGACAATGAGCGCCAGGGGCCCCCTCCCTCCCCTTGCTCCCCTCCTCTCTCCTCCCCGAAATTTGCAGACATCTGCTAGCTGGAGCCCAGTGCTGGAGTCATAAAGAAGAGCTGGCAGCAGAGTGATGTACAGCCCTGGCCCTCCCGAGTGACTGGCGTTAACCTCCAACGGAGAGACTTTCACCCTGTTTACGATGGAGCCTTTTGTTTTACACCCCTCGGCAGAGGTGCCTTAGCCATGCTGAAGATTTAACCAAATTATAATGAATGATCCTCAGCAGCGCTGTGCCCCTAATTAGAACAAGTCGCACAGACATATTGTCTCCCTGATTTCCTCTGTTCCATTTCTCGCACCCTCCTTCTCTGTTCAGGACACATGGGCCCCATTAAACATTCTAGTATTTAATGTGGTTCCCTTAAATTACTTCTCAAGTTTTCGAGTTCCATTTAGAATTGGATTTTACTCTTTGGACTGTGTTTTTGATTTGGGGCTTTGTACATTTCGTAACCGCTCTTTTCCTCCACCTAGTGGAGGTGGCAGAGGCCTCAAAATAGCGCACCCAGCCCCAAGACAGACAGCAAAGCCTCTGCAGAAGGGAAAGGGGTTACCCAGGCCCTCCATTAAACGGAGACCTCTTTTGCCCTCATCTTGGAGGGGAAAGAAGAGCTTAAAACAAACATAAGCTGATGTTGTCGATTTTTCTGGCCCTCAGCCCAATCACCTCATCCCCATCAGTAAAAGCAGAGAACTTCTAAGTATGCCACATACTGAAAGAAAGGGGAAAAGAACATGTCCTTGGTCCATCCCGGGGTTCAGTATAGAAAGAGATGATATTTGGATTCACTTACGATGACCTATTTCTGCAAATTCACAAATTCACGTTCTGCAAATTCACACTCTGCAGAAAAGGACTTTCCTGCAGTATGAAAGCAGGACGGGAGATTCACACGCTTTAGAGAAGTTGGCAACACATGCAGAAATCAAAAGCATACCTCGGGCAGCGAGTGCGCTGAAATTCCACATTCCCTGAGCTTTTGTATGTATACATTTTACCCTGAGTGTCTGGATATAGATGCACTAGATACACATCGGCGCCAAAGGTGGGGACCCACAGGGAGAGAATGGAGAAGATTCCAGGGCAACATACCATCAACGGCTGCCACAGGCTGGCTGTGTGTGAAGACACATTCTACATCCTGCAAGTGCTCTCAAAAGCCATTTGTAGTTTGGGGGTTAAGAATATTCTGGGTGAAACCTTTAAATTGAAAGGCCTATTGAGGTCCTGTGCCACCCACCCCCACCCCATCTTCCCATACCGGAAAACCCTCTAATGCACACCTGCAATGTTCACGTGATTTCTGACAAGAACACCGCGACTTCCCAAGGCAGCCCATGGCATCTGACTGCTGCTCCAAGGCACATCATGGACTCGGGAATCCACCTGTGTGACCTCAGGAAAGGCTTTCGGCTTCTCTAATCTCACTCATCCAACAAATATTTACCAGAAAATGTTCTAGGCACTAGGGACATAGCAAGATATAATTTCTTGATTATTTCAAACAATTACCTTATCAATAACATGGAAATGATGGCTCATCTCACAAATGAGCTCATGTTTTTAAAGCTTGTAAGTGGTATACAGCTGTCATATTTCTCTTGATTATAATGATCAGGAAAGTTTTTTTATATGCATATAAATTGGCTTCCCTGTATCATCTACTATTTGGTTTTAGTCTTACCTCAGAGAATGGACAAACTTATTCTCAATAAAATGAATCTCTCTCACAAATTCTTTTTTTTTTTTTTTTGCTTCTCTAGGCAGAATATTCTGATCTTTCAACCTCTCCTCACATCAAAAAATTTCCAGAACTTTCTTCATGTTAAACAGCCCATAACTGAGTGTATTCTCATTTGTCAATGCCCTTCTCAAAGTCTAGTGCCCAAAATGGAACATGATATTCCAGATGTCATTTGACTGAAAATAGAGACCACTCCTCTCCAAGGGTCCTGGATTTCTATTAATTGTTCTGTCTCACATTCTGTTGGATTGTTAGCAATCACATCACACTGTTGGCTTACTCGGAGCTAGTGATCATTTAAAAGCCTCAGATATTTCTCACGTGATTTCCTGCCAAAGCAATCTCCCCCCACTCTATGTTTTTGCCATTTGTTTTTTGCACGTAAATGCCGGATGTTACATTTAGACCTGTTAAATTGTGTCTTATTGTTTTTGACCCAGCATTCCAACCTGTCAGGATCACTTCGGGTCCTCATTCTGTCACCTCTGGTATTAACTCTCCCTCCCAGATTTGTGACATCTACACCTTTGATCAGTATGCCTCCTGAGTTTTCATCTAGTGATAAATTAGACAGGAGCAAGGATAGAGCCCTGAGAACTCTGTAACAAACCTCTCAGAAGGTTGACATCTATTGTCAAGAGTTGGACACAGCCCCCCTAAGAAGCGAGGGAATGGAGCACAGAGAAGGGCTCTAAACACACCCACCCATGGGACTGTCGCTACTCCTACCTTATTCCTTTCTCCTACAACCTGCCTCTTTGTCTACAACCACCTCTCTAGGTCTCCCTAATGACCCTTCCTTTCATTCCTTACCCAACCAATCCTCTCAGTTTTACCCAGAGCCTCTGGGCAACAGGCTCTGGCAGTTGTCCTGCCCATCCCAGGGCTGTCTCACCCAGAGAGTCAGACTTTCACTCCCAGCCAAACTCAAGCCAATGTGTGACTTCTCTTCTCACCACCCTGACTGAATTTCGCACATGGGCTGTGACATCCATCTAATACTCAACACTCATTGGATTCAGCTGTTGAGCCAGCTGCAAATACATAAAACCACTGCTCTCATCCAACCCACATTTCACCATCTTAGCCACAAGGAAACCATGAGAGGAACTGTTAACCCTAAGCTGAAATCAAGACCTGCAATGTTTATGGCGTACACCTGACTTGCACACATAGTAACCTTATCAGAAGAGGAAATGAGGTTAGTTTGAAATAACTTGTACTCAGTAAAGTCATTTTGCTTTCAACTGACCACCGCATTCCTTCCTAAATGCTCACGCACCATCTGCTTCTTAGTCCATTCTGCTTCCCTGTTGTCAAGGATCTACCTCAAACTTGCTTGTCTGGAGTTTCCAGGAACAACTTTTTTCCCCTTTATGAAAGTCAAAATAATCTCTGCCCAATTCCTGCTTCTGGCACCACCTTCCATTCTTCACAATTACTTAAAAGTTACTGACTGTGGCTCCCCAATCCCACCGGAAAGTTCTTTCCACACCTCGGGATGTGAGTCATTGGGTCAGATACTTGGACCCATTTGAATCAGCTTCTTGCCCGCTTCCCATCTAATCTCCTCATCTTTCTCAAGCTCTGAGCCAGTCAGGATGCCTTGGGCTGCAAGGAACAGATACCCCAGGTTCAACTGGCTTAAACAATAAGGAAAATTGATTATCTCATAGATTTAGAAGTGCTTGGTAGTGGGACTTCAGGATTGGTTACTCTGGTAGTTTAATTGCATCTCCAAGGATACCTCCCTTCCCTTAAACTCTGCCATCCTCAGATTATCAATTTAATTCCCTCATGGTCTCAAGATATCATTGCAATTCCAACAATCTCATGCAAACACAATATTGTCCAGCAGTAAAAGAACAACTGCTGGTTCCATATATCTTTTAGAAGCAAGGATGCATTTTCAGAAACACTGGCAGATCAGTCCTCACATCTTATTGGTCAGAAATAAGTCTCTAGCCTATCCACAGACCGGTTAACAATGAGGAGAATGGAACCACAATGATTATCTTGTACTACACAGAATTTATCCCTCAGACATGGTAGAGGAGTGTTGACACTTTAAAAAATCAGCTATCTGCCAACAAAGAGGAAGAAAGTGATCGTCAAATGGGTTATCACTGTCTCTATATAGTGTTTTCCCCTCTTTCTGGTTTGACATCCTTGATGAAAAAATTATATTTCCAACTTACATTTTACTTTCTTTGTTCTTTTACCTAACATTATTTTCTTTTATCAAACATTATTGCCCAAGCAATGGGTATACACTTGCACTATTCTTTCACTAAACAGAGCCCCAAAAACCACTTATTGTTCTCAGAATATCTCCCTCTTTGAATATGAGTTAATTTTGAGCCTTAGCCTTATTGTCACTATTCCCACAGGCCCATTCTACTCTTTAGTGCTCATCCTCAGGGTCCTGCGGGCTACATTTCTTTATAAAGTCAGAGCTCATCACAGAGCAACCTGCGTGGCTCCAGTGTGGCTTTCATCACCTTTCTCGACACTTTTTCTCCTTCTTGGGATCAGCTCTGACTGTAGTGTTATAATGTTGTTTCTAGGCGCATTCTATCTTCCTTTATGATGTCATTGGCTACTGGACCAGGCTTCTGTATGAACATTTAAAATGTGGTATGCTATCCAAGACAAGGAAAAGCTGCAGGAGTTCATCACCACCGAACTAGTATTATAAGAAATGTTAAAGGGACTTCTTTAAGAAAAAGGAGAGGGAGAAAGATAACAAATATGAATAATAAGATGGCAATAACTACATACCTAGCAATAATTACTTTAAAAATGTAAATGAGTTAAATGCTCTAACCAAAAGACAAAAGGTAACTGAATGAATTAGAAAACAAGAATCATACATATGCTGCCTACCAGAGACCCACTTCAGATCAAAAGGCACACACAGACTGCAAGTAAAGAGATGGGAAAAGATATTGCATGCAGATAAAATTAAAAAATAAGCTGGAGTAATGACACATCAGACAAAATAGACTTTAAAACAAAGGCTATAACAAGAAACAAAGAAGGACATTTTATATACAATGGCCAAGATATGGAAGCAACCTAACTGTCCATCCGTAGATGATTAATAAAGAAGTTAAGGTACATATATACAATGAAATATTACTCAGCCATAAAACAAAATGAAATCTTGCTATTTGCAACAACATGCATAGACCTAGAGGGTATTATGAAATAAGTGAAATAAGTCAGTCAGAGAAAGACAAATACTATACAATTTTACTAATATGTGGAGACTAAAGAACAGAATAAACAAATAAAACAGAGAACAAACTGGTGGTTACCAGATGACAGCGGGTAGAGGGCTAGTGAGAAAGTTGAAGGAACTAAGAAGCACAGATTGGCATTTACAAAACAGTCACAGGGATGTAAATTATAGCATAGTGAATATAATCAATAATTTGTTAATACTATGTATGGTGCCAGGTGGGTACTAGAGTTACCAGAGGATCATTTCGTAAGTTATAAAAATATCTAACCACTGTGTTGTCTACCTGAAACAAATATAATATTGAGTATCAACTGTGATTTAAAAAAGTTTTTAAATGTGTTATGATAGACATCACTATGTTGCCCCAGGGACCCTATTTACTTTGTGAGACTCCTCCTCATCCATCATCTCCAACCCAATCTCTACCTCTGGGAGCAACAGTGACCCAGAGTAGGTCATCACAATATGCAATCCATCTTGCAATAGTGATTAGTTCAGAGGTGGACATAAGCTCCAGCAAGGGCAACTAGAGATCTGGCTTGGGTTGAAAAAGAGAGATAAAGGGTATTTTTCCATCTAGGTTATAAATCTGAAATTTTAAGCAACTGCCTTTCCCATCTATCTATAAGATACCAATACACAGAACCAAGGAATGAGGCAAGAGAGATAAAAGTAGCCCTAATTGCTTTGTTTGAGCTCCTAAAACAGCAGTGCCTAAAGCCAATCACCCTTGGGCTTCACAGCCACAGAGGCCAATTTACTCCCTTCTTTCAAATGCCAGCATAAGTACCCTGACTAATATGTTTACCTTGATAATGTCCAAGATACTTGTTAACTGTGGCCAGCATTCTCCTTCTTCACTACCACAGCCCCCAACATCTCTCCAACATCTCTCTCTCAAGCTTCCTATAATTTTCATAGGGACAGCAAGTTCATTCCTCAGTGAACAAAATGCAAAAGGACAGTTTTCTCCCTTGTCTCCTTTGTCTTTTCATAGATGATATTATTAGCTATGCAAGCAAAAGGCTTTTGCAAAACACTGGACTTTTAAGATAAGACCCCCACCTCAGCAGACGACTGGAAGTTGGAAGTCCTCATGATTTCTTTCCCTCGTGCCTATGCTAGAGAACCAGAGTTTTTTAAAACCACCTATATCTTCTGTTAGTCCAAGTTAGTCACACATCCATAAGAGCTTAGACTTTGAAGACTTCTTAGGTCTGGATTTTCACTCCATTTTCTGTCTGGGTAGCCTTGGACAACTTGCTTGGCCTTTCTGATCATTGCTTTCCCCCACTCATCATATGGGAATAATAAGTCTTATTTTTTAAGATTGTAGTGAAAATGAGATATTACATGCAAAGTGCTTTGGTGGTGCCTGCCAATAGAAAAAAAAAATGAACTAATATTAGAAGAAATCATTATCATTCTTATTTCTTCACCACTCAAATTTTCTACTCTGTATACCCTTAAGTTAATCAATTTTAACGCTTCTTGTATATACTGGGTTACTCCTCCCTGCCTTTGTTAGAACTCTCATTTAAACCAGCCACATCCTTCTACTGCCAGACAAGCACCATCCCACCAAGTGTTCAACTTTCTAAAATCAAATTTGTCTCTTCATGTTACTTGTCAAGTTTGCCTTGTTTCTCTACTGCGTATGTTGGTGCACAAACTCTTGAGAATCTCTGCGCTTCTTTGCTGCTCTGCTTCCTGTTACTTTTGCCTGAATGTCTGGCTCTGAGCTTTTGCTCATGTCTCATGCATTTAGTTTATGGATCATCTTGCCTTCTTGTTTGCATTTTTCTTGCCATATCACATTAAAAGCCAAGTTCTTATCCTTGGTTTCTAGAAGAAAGCACTAGCATGGGGCATTTATAAGCACAGCATGGCTCATGTCTCCTTTATTTACCTGCCATAAAGCTCCACTTTGCCTTTTCTCTACTTTCTGCTCTCTTCCCAACTCTCTCCCACTTGCTCCACATTTTTGTTCTTTAATAACACGCATATTTTTACCGATTCTTTTTTTCCTTCACTCATGCTATATTATTTCCACAGGGTTCTATCTTCAATCCCAAACTGCTTATCTAGGCACTTTTCTCAATAAAATAATGTCTTAAGAGGATCTCTTGTTCAAGTCATAAGATTTATTTCCTTCATTAATATAATTTATGTCAATTTATCTGAGTTCTTTTTCTTCTTCAATTTAAAGTATTTTGATCAGGTAGGCAAGCCTTCTTCATATACATTCTTCTTGGTTTTTATGACAGGCACTCCCCACCAGATGATCCTCCTGTTATCATAAGCCATGGTCTCAAATACTAAATCTTATTTTATTTTGTTAAATGTAAAGGACCCCTATTTCTTTTAGTTGAAAGCTCTAATTTCAGGAGAGAAAATAAAATGAGAGAAATAGAGATAGATATGCTTTCTAAGCCTTTAAGTTGTTCTTATCTACAGAATTAAAAATCCAAACAGTTATGGTGGCCCAGACATCTGCTCACTCCATCAGAAATGTCCAGGAGATCCAATAAAAGTAGGTGGTGACAAGTTCTTCTGATGACTGTTGGTGGGTTCTTCATCACACTTGATACTAGACAGACTACTTACCACTTAAGTCATGTCAGCAATACTCATAAAATTCCATATCACTTCTCGAGAAAATAGTACCCATCTCTCCCCTCCTGGAGAGATGAGTAGATGACTTCAACTTTCTTATACCTGTTTGTGTGATAGTGGGTGAATTTTGAGTTGGAATTTCTTCAGAACATCTAGAATTACCCTTTTTGATGCTATATGGGCAAGCTGAGACTGAACTGGTAGAATGTAATCAGATTTTATCACAGTAGGTAGTAAAATTGGGTCAAGATCCAAAAAAGAGCACCGGAGGTGGGCCATATGTTCATTAACAGGTGTATTTATTCACAAAGAGTACCTAGGGTTATTCCAGAAAGAGATGTTTGGGCTGGGAAAGAAATTAGAAACCTTAAGCCTGGAGGAGGAAGTCGAAAAGGAAGATTGAATACAGGTGCAGGGGATCAGTAAGGGGCCACTCAGAGAATCTTATCAAACTTTTTGCTGCTGCTAGAGTGGCTTCTTATTGACTAACTATGGATGTCATGGCTTCTGTACCCACAGGATGTGTGTCAGAGTCCCTGGCAGAGGAGGGATCATGGGTCTGTCTAAGAGCACTTTCTGCTTCTCTTTCTCCCTTACTTTCTTACACTATTCTGATTCTTGACCTTTTTAGCAAAGTCTCAGCCTGAGCCTAGCTATGTCTGTTAGCTAGGAACTCAGATGTGTCTCTAGGATGTTCTGGAGTCCCACCAAAAGTTTATTTATACACATGGGAAGCTTAGGGGGACTCCTAAGAAATAACTCACCCTGGGATAACAGGGAGTTGGGCAGCAGAGCAGAGCTTAAATAAATCCTCATGTTCGGAGAAAGGGTGGTTCTCACTAGCTTAGCATCTGCCTCTTGGATGTGTCTCCTGGCCAGCCTCCCTCATAGCCTCATGCCTAGATCCTGAGAAATGACAGGCTATGAGTAAAAATAAAAAGAACTAATGTTGCCGAAATTCTATATGAAATCAGAGTTTCTGTCACAAAACATAACAAAAATAGATGTTCTCCCCTTCTCACAGTGCAACATACAGCATTTCGCATACTCAGAGAGATGATTCAATAGAGGCATATGGTAGCCATCTTCAAGATGGCACTCGAGATTCCCCCACTTCCTGATATTCACACCTTTGAATATTTCCCTCCCACATTGTATCAGGGTTTGTCTGTGTGACCAATAGAATGTGGTAGAAGTATAGCATGTCACGTCCAAGGCTAAAGGCACTACATTTTCCTCTTTGCTCTCTCTCTCTCTCTCTCTCTCTCTCTCTCTCTCTCTGGTAACTTAATTTGGAGGAAGCCAGCTATCATGTTATGAGGACATTTTTGACACTATAGAGAAGTCCATGTGATGAGGAACTGAGGCCTCCAACAAAGAGCTGTGTGAACAAGCCATCTTGGAAGCCTTGACAGACTGCAGCCCCCTGAGAGGCCCTGGGCCAGAACCAAGCAGCTAAGCCATTTCTGGATTCCTGGTCCTCAGTAACTAGAAGATAATGTTATTTTCAACTGTAAAGTTTTATAGTAATTTGTTATACAGCAAAAGATAACTGATATAGATTTTGGTATCGGAAGTGAGATGTTTTCATAATAAATATCTAAAAATGTAGGAGAGCCTTAAAAATCAAGCAGAATTTTAAGGAGAGTATTAGTAAAACCTTGAAGAGCTTTGACAGACCTATTTGGAGGTGTGTGGTGACCTTTGAGGAGACCACAGATGAGGGATAAAGGAGACTGAGAAAATTCTTATTGAAAACTAGAAGGGGGGTGGGAGGTAGGTCAGGTAAAAGAGGTCAAATAAGTGGTGACAAAAAGAAGTCTAACTATGGGCAGTGAACACACAATGCAATATATATATATATATATGACTTACTGTTAAATCGTACACCTGAAACTTACTGCATTTTGTTAACCAATGTTGCCATAATAAAAATTAATTTAAAAAAAAAGAAAAAAAAGAAAAGTGGGGAAAAAAAGGGGGATCCTTGTTATACGGTGGTAGAAAGTTTAGCAATACTGTCACCTAAAGTTATGTGGGAAGAAAATGTACCTAATTCAGTAGGTCTAGCTAAGGAGAATTCTAAGCTTTGTGTTAAAGATGCCACCTAGTTTATTCTTGTTGTTTGTAATAAAATGTAAAAGGAAACAGGTTAAAAAGAAGGACTCTTAAGCATGGAAGAAATAGTACTGAAATTTTTTAACCTCTCAAGATGGCAAACGAGGCTAAAATTAAGAAATGTCTTTCATACAGTAATCAATTCCAAGGCACTGCAAGGAAAACATGCAGAAGATGAAGTCAAGGTATGGGACTAAAGCCCCTTGTTAAAATTTCAGAAAGCTCTAAGGCAGTATCTCAGCGGCCTGTCCTATCAGACAAAATTCATTCTAAGCCTAAGTATGTGCATTGCAGATACTCTCAGTTGAACAATAGAGTTTCAAAAGAACTTAAAGATGTCATCCCTCAGCCATTTCGGTAGACCCCATGGGCTTATCTCAAAGAGATTTCTGGGGGTAGCCTTTATCTAATGGCATAAACTTAGTATTGTTCACAGGAGACTCAGAAAGTTTTTAAGAAAATAATATTTGCAAGAACACAACCAGCTTAGACCAAAAGGGACAAAGACAGTACAAAATGAAAATGATCTTTGAACCTCTCCCCCAAAATTCTGGCAGGAAACAGGCTGAGGAAACTACACAGCTGCGAACAAGACAACTTTTCATGGAAAAGGAAAGATGACTCAGAGGAAGAACCAAGACCCCAGAGGGCAAGGCAAAGAGCCACAGAGAATTAGTCTCAGTCAGGAGTAAAACCGAATTTTAATCAAAGAACGTTCAACGCTGGTCCAGCTATATTTCAGACTTGCTGTGGACCAGTAGGTCCTTTGTGTCTTCCATTTTCTTCAGTTTTGAACAGAAATATCTATAATAGTTAGTTATCCTGTGCCTGTTCCATCACTGTATGTTCAGTGTGTGTATTCACAGGTCTTCTTATTTGAGAGGAACTATATGCTTAAGGAGCTGGATCTGAGGATCATCACTGGCTCCTGCTTTGATGACAAAATTCTGGAATTCATACTGATGTTCCAATGGAATGATGCTTTGGGGGCTTTGGACAGGAGTAAGTGTATTTTGCATGTGAGAAGAATATAAATCATTGCTGTCAGAGGGTGGAATGTGCTGGTTTTTAAATGTCCACAAATTGTTTATACTCTTCTCTTCAATAATTGGAAATTAATTTCCCTCTCCTTGAGTGAAGGCTGGACTTAGTGACTCAATTTTTAAAAACAGAATGAAGTGGAGGTAATGATGCACAACTTTGAATACGAGGTCCTGAAAGGCACCACAGCTTCCTGTCTGCTCATGACCCTTTGCCCTGAGAGAAGCCTGATAGACTATCAGGAGGACACTCAGACAACCCATGGAGATGCCCACATGATAAGGAAGTAAGACCTCTTGCCAACACCTATATGAGTGTGCTATTTGGAAGTGTATGCTCCAACCCTGGTCAAGCCTTCAGATGACTGCATCTCCTACTGATGTCCTGACTACAGCCTCATGAGAGAACCTGGGCCAGAGTTACCCAACTAAGTCATGCCTGAACTCCTCACCCACAGAAACTGTGAGATAATAAATGGTAAGTACAGCCCCTCATCTCTCACCCTGGGGGCCCATATTGGGCCCATATTTCTCATGTAGCATAAGAAAGAAAGAAATCTTAATTGTTTTAAACAACTGACATTTGGGGTTTGCTTGAAATGCAGCATAATCTAGTCTTGGCTAACTGAAACACTAGGCTTGACCTCATGCTAAAGCACAAATCCAGAAAACCACTGCAAAGTACCTATATTTTATAGGTGTCTTAGTAAGGTAATAATAATTTCTTGCTTAGGTCTCTGCTGGAAACTTTCACAACACCTTGGATCTCCTATGCTCATGGAAAATTTGTTGAATGAAAGTAAGACCTATTCATTCCCTAGTTGAGTGGTTCTCGCACTTTAATGAGCACAAGACTCTCTGGAGAGTTTGATATTATACAGTCCCAAGTCCTACTCCCAGAGAGTCAGTCAGCTCCAGGGGGTCTGGAGAGAGGTTTAGGAATCTGAGATTTTAATAAGGTCACCAGGAGATTCTGATGCATTTGGGCTTCAGACCATACTTTGACAAACTGGGCAGATACACGGTGGACAAACTGCTAAGGGACATTTTGCTATCAGTAAGGCAAAGTGGAAGCAACATAACCCAGTGCCTAAGAGCATGGGTGTTGCAGTTAAGCAGAACTAGGTGAGAATGCAGGCTCTGCCACTTATTGTGTGACTCTGGATAAGTGACTTTGTTTTTCTGTGCCTCCATTTCCACATCCATAGGATGGGGATCTATTATTAACTTCCTTAGGATTATTGTGAGGTTTCAATTGGCTAGCATATTTAAATTACTGGGAGTGGCATCTGACACATCATAAATGCTCGATAAGTAAAAGGTGCCATTAGTAGCAGTGTGGTGTTACAGAAAGAACAGAAAGAACATGAAATGAGTAGAGAGAGCCAGGACTAAGTTGCACCACATGAGGTTATGGTAAGGATTAAATAAGATAAAGAAGTGCGACAAGCCCAGCACACAGAAGCACTCCGTAACTGGTAGTTCCCTTGGTGCCCATTCTCTCTGACAACACAGATCATATACACAGGTTGCACCTCATAGATCCTTCTGTGTTCCTGGGTTTCCAGACTACATGGAAACAAACAATATAATATATAATGTTCTGCTCCTGATTCCATGTATGTCTGTGCCATTTCTATGTTAAATAGCATCACAAAGACGTACTAAGCATATTAAGTATAGAACGAATCCTTTGAGGCCATCTGGTGCCTGCTACATTCATTTTATAGAAGGGAACACTGAGACCTTAAAAGATGCAAGACTGTGAGAAAACTCCACAACTTGTGAGTAGCCATGCCAGGCCTCAACCCCTTTTCTCTCAGCTCCCAGACTTTTGTTCTTTCCTTCATAGCAATAGAGCACTATAGTTGTTGTTTGCTCATGCATTTGGAGGGGGAAAAAACAGGCACTGAGAATGATATCTCTTTAATTAATACAGAAGAGGCACAGATGGGGTGGATGGGTGAGGAAGTTCCATGCCACTGCCTATGCCAGCTCCAAGTTCCAGATGTCCTTTGTCATAGGGGCTCTTCCACATGACATCTGTCACCACGGCATTGGCTGGAGAACATACCCTGCCTGGCTAACATATTAGGGGATGGGTGAGGGTTGAAAACTTCCTGGACAGAAACTGGGTTCTATGCCCAGGTCCACTGGGAGTTCATGGGGAAACAGACATGAAATGCAGGATGGTGTAATGGAAAGCCTATCAGACAGAGATTCAGTTCTGCTCAACTGCCATTGACTTGCTGTGTGAGTCTCTCCCTTAACTTCTCAGAGCCTCAGTTTTTTCATTTATCTCAAAAATAATAACACTGACTAGTCTACCCAGTTAATATTGAAAGAAATCTCAGGAGAGTCTAATCTAACCCCTAATTTGATAGATAAGGATTTCATAAAGTCATTTGTATGAAATCCTAGACACGTGTGAGATAATAGTGGAAGGTAGTTTGCACATTCTGGTGTCCAAGAATCAAGTTAAATGAAATCAGCCAACCACACACTATTTACTAAGAGTCCAGAGGTTAGAGACAGTTTAATAGCATCTACCTCAGAGTTGATGGGATTCTTGAAATCAGAGGGAAAATGCTCTCAATCCCTTCGTCAAAAGAATTACATCAACAGACATTCTGGATGAAGAAACCCAGAATGCAGAATGGGAGAGAGCCCAGACAAGTGGAGCTCTGGGTCCCAGCCCTGAACACCAAGCATCAGGAAGAGGACAGGAGGAAGGCCGAGTACAGGGCAGGAGCGTGTGGAGAGAGGAAAAGTAGATTAGCAGGCTCTGGAGAGACATTCCAAACATCCGGACTTCATTGCTTGAGCAGGGCACCAGGCTCCAGAGACATGCTGAGCAGAAGATTGGGGGTGGAGGGGAGCTTTATTTTATTTTTGGATTTTGCCAAATCAAAAGAATTTGGGAAATTATGAGAACTGTTCTGCTGAAACACAGACTCTGCCAGGTTGGCATAGGCCTGTTTATAAGTAATTCAATCTGAGTCAGGGAGGAGCTGCAAGTGTGTATACACGCACACACTCACACACTGGTGTGTGTGTGTGTGTGTGCACACACACACACTGCCTTCCCAGGCTGGTGGTGGGAGGAGACCTGATCTTTCTGTGTTGATTCCTGAGAAAGTGCCCAAGGCATGTGGGCTCCAGGCCAGTATTCATTCATCCATTCACTCCAGTATTTACTGAGTGCCTACAATGCATCAGGCATGTGATAAGCTCTGGGGATAATATGGGAGCACAACGGAAGTGGTCCCTCCCTTCACAGTACTTACACCCCGGTAGGCTACACGGCTGATGGGAATGGAGGCCCTGCCCATCTGTTCCAAGCCTACGTGTAGAGTGAGAAGTGGATTAGGGAAGAGATTGTTAGAGGAGGAGAGTAAGGGGAAAGGAGATATGTGGCAGACACTGGCAGCTGCCTACCCACCTGCCATCCATACTTCCAAATTTATTCTTGCTCAGGTAGTAATCAGGGATCCCTTGATCTTGGGGAAGGAAAATATCTTTCCCACTTCCAGAGGATATATCATTATACATCTAAACCAGTGCAATCATCTCATCACCCTTGGCCAGTAATTGGCCTAAGCGTATAGACCTGCGACCCAACTATGGCCAAATAGCTATAAGAACTCTCCTGGAGAGGACTTTCTTTACCCAATGGAAAGACGAAGCCCTTCTGCTCTTTTCTCATCTTCCTACTGGAACATGGACAAAGTGCCTAGAGGTGTAGACACCCTTTTAAAACCATAAGGCAGCGTGTCAACAAGCTAAGATGACAGAACTGAAAGAACCTGAGTAGTAGTTAGCATCACTCAACCACTGCACCAGAGCTGGACCACCTTCCTCTCTGGGCACTTATCAGGTGAGGAAGGAAAAGCCATATTTGCTGAAGCTGCTTTTAATTGGGTTTTCTGTTACTGGCAGCTGAGAGCATTCTAAAAGGGTCTAAGAGAGGACGTTGTCTCTTACCATTGTGAGAAAGCAATGTTGCAAAAATAAATGGGTCCCAGCCTCAGGGAAGGCCTCTGGAAAGAGCCAGGAAATGAAGAGTTCAACGAAACTTTTAAAAATAAAAGTTGTTGCCTTAGCAGCCTGTACTCTGTTAGGTACTGGGAATATGTATAGTGGGGTACCACCTCTTCTCCCTAGAGGGACTTTAACACCACAACTTTTTTCTAAAGAGGACTTACCAGATTACTTCAAGCCCAATTTCTTGCTCTTCAGTGTAATTGGTGTTACAGTTGTATTTGGAGGAACCAGCGAGGTAGGACTTTAAATCCCGTGTGTGTGTGTGTGTGTGTGTGTGTGTGTGTGTGTGTGTGTGTGTGTGTGTAAGAGAGAGACAGACAGACAGACAGAGTCAGAGAGGGTTCTTATTTTAAAGTTGGTATTTCATATCTAGTAGGAGGGGCATTTAACTGCCTGATCTTGAATCCAGCTGCTCCCTTTGTGACATCATGTTACATAGCCTATATGTGCTTCACTTTTCTCATTCATAAAGTGGGGGTTATTATAATAGTTTCTAGCTTATAGAACTATTTTGAGGATTCAATTAATTCATTTAAAACTCTTACAGCAAGTGCCTACCACATGGTAAATATTTAAGAAATATTAGCTAATGCTGTTAATAATTTAACTGATTCTGAATTGCATGTAATTTTGCATTTTTAACATCTCTGAAATCATGATGTGACTTTCAGGGAATAGCATGTCACAAGTAATTGGAAGCATTTTTTTCTTTCTTGATGATGCATTAACTAAGGATTTTTTTTAAATCTGTAGCATCTTAGATTCAATTATATGTGAAATTATTATCGTTATTGGAGCAGATCTTATTGTTGTGAAAAGCATCACTTGAGCAGTCTGTAGGCTTAAAGCAAGTAGGTGTCTCATGTCACTGGGGAAGTTTTGGAGGTTTGTCAAGCGCCACCCTGCCTAATACTCTTTGTTTTCAGAACTCAAAGGCTTCTGATGAAGAGGGGAAATTTGCGTAGGCAACCAGCAGATCCAGACAGAGACTGTTTTTTTGTATTCAAGATTATTTAAACATCTGAAGAATTAAAATTGAGCAGTGCTGTCACCTGAGCAGAAAGGACAATAAGGATCCCCCAGCAAGAAGCTCCAGGGGAAAGGAGTGCTGTTACCCCAACTAGAGGCAGAGCTGACATTGTCACAGGAAGACAAGTTGTTCCAGCACCTTAAGTGACAGAGGTGGGCTGAGGGGAGCAGGGGCTGCCACTAGCCTCCAGGTGGCACACCTGCATCTAATAGAATCCCCAACAGGGCTGTGTCTGATACAAAGAAGCATTTGGGGAATTGTGGGTTATTGTGGAAGGGTAGACACGAGGAAGGAGAGAAGCATGTTCTGATAGGGAAGACAGGGCCTACAGTCATTTTCAATTCGAACAATGAGAAAAGCATGGCCTTATTTTAGCTCAAGCAGATGAAGCAAGTCTTATGAGCAAAACTGTTATTAAGTAATTATAATTATTGGTAATATGACATTATTACTAGCAGCAGCCAACATGCGATAAGTGCCTACTCTGTGCAAAGCACTAGGCTGTGTACCTTGTGTACTTTTCACATTTTCTCTACACAGCCTCAAAGTGGCAGTGTGATTCATTTGACAGGTAAGTAAATGAGACAAGAAAGGTCAATTAACTTTTATACAGTCTCACAGCTGGCATGCAGCAGAGCTCAGGTTCAAACTCAACTTGTCTAACTCCAGAGCTTCAGTTAACCACTATTTGTGATAGAAAGTAGAACTTCTTTTAATGTCAGTGTTCCAGTTGATTCCAGACTACAAAGTCCTCCAGGTGGGTGTGACTTCTCCCTCTGCCAGCAGAAAGTCATCACTCCTCTATGGCTCAATAAACTTTATTAAGGGCTTGCTGTGGACTCTGTTCTCTGCCTCGGTGCTCCTCTCTCAAGATGCTAGTGACTTAGTTAGCTCAGACTGCCTTAACAAAATACTATATACATTGTGGCTTAAACAACAGAAATTTATTTTCTCACAGCTCTGGAGACTGGAAAGTCCAAAACCAAGGTACCAACAGAGTTTGGTTTCTGGTGAGATCTCTCTTCCTGGCTTGCAGATAGATGGCTGCCTTCTTGTGTCTTCACATGAATGGAGGGAGAGAGAGAGGGAAAGAGAAGAGAGGGACAAGGAAAGTTATTACTCTCTCCCTCTTCTTTAAAGGCCACAGTCCTATCCGATTAGGGCCCCACCCTTATAACCTCATTTAACCTTAATTACCTCCTAAAGACTCCATCTCCAGACACAGCCACACTGAAGGTTTGGGCTTCAACAATTCAGTCTATAACAAGCAATTACATTCTTCCTGTGTTCTTTAAAGAATGAAATTTTTCATGAACATCTACCCCCCGGTATTTTATATCTGAAAAGAATACCAAAGGAAACCAAACCCAAACTCCTCACTTTACAAGTGAGCACATGTGACTCAGAGATGTTAGAGAACCACTCAGCTAGTTAATGGCAGAGCTAAAATTAGATCTAGGTCTTCTGATTCCAGTGGTATAGTGGCAGTTGTTGCTGGGTCTTGAAGGCATGATGATGATGATGATGGCAATGATTCAAGCCCCTACTGTCTGACAGGCATTGTACAATTCACTTTATGCCATCTTATTAAGCTTCACAGTAGCCCAGTATAGTGGGTATGACTCTCCACTAATACAGATGAGGAAACTAAGACTCACATAACCAGTTGCTGAGTGGTGCCAAAGTTTAAAACCGATGCCTGGAGCCCAAGTGCATGCTGCTCCTCTAGTTTCATTACCTTCTATTTCCACTGAGCAGGTGGGCATCTTGGTGGGGCCCAGGGAGGTAGTTCTCTGGCTATGAGCCATGGTTTGGAGCCAAGTCAAGGTCATGAACACTCAGGATCAGCCCTGAGGACCTAGAGGTTGCCAGGAGTGACAAAATATAGAAAAGAAAGGAAGGAGAGAAACAAGAGACAAAATTTGATGGCTTCCCAACAGTGCCATTGTCCCACTTGGGGAGTTCCAGTTCTGTGTGTTTTCCCTAGGGAGGTAGAATTGCTTTATCCCCGCCTTTCCCTTCAAGCTCTACATCCCTTTATCAGTGAACTAACCTTGCAGACAAGTACGTTCCAGCCCACCCTTCCCTCAGGCTGCAAAGGAAATAAACCTGGCATTTTATAGTCCTCACCTGGCATGAATCTCAAAGCCAAAGGACTGAGTGAAGGCTGGGTGTCAGGCTGATGGGCTATTGTCTGGAGCCTTGAGAGAGGAAAAAAGGAAGCCAGCCTGCAGGAGAAAGGTGAACAGGTTGGCCCTGGCCCAAGAATGACAGAGGCCCCTTGCTCATTGCTGCTCCATCTCCATTTCCCTGGCCCAGGAACAATAAGGAGGCGCTGTCAGGAAGTGACACTGAAACGACTTTCCCCTTATACCTCCTCCAGCCTCTGGCAAAAGGAGGTTCCCGGAGGGAATATTTTTAGTTTGACAAATGAAAGCCTGGGACCGAGGACAGGAGGGATTAAGGGAGCTCTTCTCTGACACTCCTGGAGACGGGGAGATGATGAGTCAGATACAGAGGGCTTAGGCACGACTTCTCAAGACATTCCTCAAGCATGAGCACAAGCCAGCCGCTTGGATTCCGCCTGCCCGGCTGCCGGCCGGCCTTCGGAGGAGGGGCCACGGGGGATCAGCTCTTCTTCTGTCTTCTCTTCCCGTTGGCACATTGTTGGACAGCAGCTTTGGGAGATCAAAGCAGCCGGCTGTGCTGCTTTCCGGAACTGGGAGTCAGGAGACCTGGGTTCGAGTCCAGACTTCTCCACTTGCTGGCTGTGCCATTGGGTGTCCTCATTTCTCCTTCTAAGCCTCAATTTCTTCACCTATAATTGGGAGTACTGCAATGCCTCAGAACAATTATGAGGCTGTACTTTTGGAAAAAGCATTGAGAACACACAGTACTATAGAGACAGGGTTTTTATGCATTTCTTACTTCTAGCACCCCACATACAGATGTACACAAAATATCACACTATAACAACTAAACGAGCATGTAACCCTCTCCACACCTCTATGAGGTAGATCTCATCACCGCTATTTTACAGAGAAGAAAATTGAAGTTCAGAAAGGTGACATGGCTTGCCTAAGGTCACAGAGCTAATAAATGGTAAGCTGGCATTAGAACCCTGCTCACTCTGACTCTGAAGCTCACGTCCTGAATCCCCTTAGTGGGGGCTCCCTGGCTGGACGTGTACCAGGTAGGAGCACGTCTCTTATCAGAAGCCACAGTGACGGTAAGATCAAGGCAACGCTCAGGGCCAGGAGCCAATCAGGGAGCCAGAAGGGGAGGCTTGGGCTGCCAGCAGGAGGAAGAGGGCCAGAGCAGACACAGAGACTGGAGCCCAGAGCCAGGGCTCAGACGCGGAGAACGGGTTGGAGGAACACGGAAGCCTCCCGGGCTAGAGCCCCGGCCTTGAGCAGCTGTCCACAATTGGCTACAAGAGCTCGTGGTGATGTATATGGTGGGCAGAGGGAGGGGAGGTGCACTTAAAAGTCAGAATCTGCTCATTTGGTTGAAAGAGAGAATGAGGCCACCAATGGTCTATAGATAGGTTTATTTCTTACTTTCCAAACAGCTGGGTTAGGTAAGTGCTCCCAGGGACTTGGCGCCAAGTCACTACGGAAATTCTATCCAAAATATGTTGCGGCCATGATGAGCAACCCACCCACATGACCCACCTATCCGAATTTCATTGGCTTGAAACTGAATTTCAGAATGCATAGCAAAAGGATGAGTGCTGCTTCTCAAAAATGCCGATAGTGATAATCGTATTATTAAAATTAGTTTTTTTTCTACTCATTAACATTTTTCTCTTAAATTTGTGATCTGAGTCCCAAGAATAATTTACATTTTACCCCCTCATAGAACTAGATAGAGCTATTTTGTCTTAAACAGAATACAAAAGGTGGCCCATAAGTTTGATTTGCCTTCAGGGTGAAAGGAGGGAGAGAGTGAAGAATCAAGGAAGGTAGGGGGGCCACCACTCACACCGCAAACTTCATCCTCCATGTACTCACAGGAAGAGCACTCCACTGCCAGTACTGCCAAGCTAAAGTCCAGAGGCTTCTAACAGCTCTTCTCCTGGGGCCCAGGCCAGTGCGAACACAACAGATCATGTCTTCATTTTTGCATTAGCCACTAAAGATGCTCAGAGCTACAAATTAGTTGATAGATGGTCACAGGGATGGGGAGCACAGAATAGGAACTGCAATTAGCGTTAATATACTGGCTAGGTGGAAGATCATGGGAGGGAGGGAGCAATTAGGGGATCATTTTATAAACTATATAAATGTCTAACCAATGTACTGTATACTTGAAACTAATTAAAATAGATAGATAAATAAATTTAAAATAAATAGATAAATAAATAAAATAAATAAATTCAAAAAAAAATGCTCAGGACTAATTTTACACCTTTCCTTCAGGCCATGAGACCTTGGGCAAGTCACTTAAACTCCATGAGCCTCAATTATGTCATCTGTAAAAAAGGATTAATTACCGCCTTGCCTCATAGGGAAGTTGTGGAAACAAAATAATATATATGTAAATATATATTTATAGATAGATAGATGTGTGTGTGTGTGTGTGTGTGTATGGGGGGGTGAGAGTTTTGGTGGGAGGGAGTCACAATCCACCTCAATATCATGGAGGATAGCATGTCAAAAACCAAACAAGTATAATCCTGAAGAGAGGACTCTAGTTTGTTCTTGTCAGACTCCACAGCTGGGCTGATCTGTGTTTTTGTCAAGCTTCTTTGACTGCAGGAAAAGAAAAATCTCTTAAATATTAGGAACGCAAGAAGTGGGTGTGGGAGGAATAGGTGCTTTAAGGACCCCACTGGGGAAAGAGGGATCTGGGATGCAAGAATCAGGCCTTATGGGCACTGGAGGTGGAAAACCATTCCCAAGCCAGGGTGCTTCCAGGAACAGATGGCTTGTCTTCCTTTCGACAGCCACTGACCGTTTTTCTCTCATGGGGACATGGTCACACAGGGACCCAGCTTTTCCTGCATGTGCTTGTTCTCTTGCTCTCAGCTGGCCTGCCCTCTCTTTTGATTCTGTGTGCCTGTTCTCCATCTGGTAGCTTCTACTTCTAGAAGGCCCAGTGGGCTTTGCTACCTTCTCTGTAGGTCACAAACTTTCAGCTTTAGCTTCCTCTGCCAGCTGCCTCATTCACTCATCATTTCCAAGGTCAAATTCCCTAAGGAGGAAATCTGATTGAGCCAACTCATCATTTGCCTGTAAGCCACTTCCTAGGCCCTGGCAGATTCTATACTGGATGTCACCCTCTAGACTAATTCTGTAGGGTTGAAGTGTTAGGATGGGGGTGGGCAGGATACAGAACACATCACCCACCTATTTAGCTGCCCCTTGAGCAGGGGCTATGAGAGATAAAAGGCAGGCCCCACAGTTAACATGTGGAGACACTCTGACACCTTTCAATTAGTTTCTTCCTGTGTTCTCAGAGCATAATTATTCTCTGCCCGTAGGCTCTAGAGTTAGAAGAACTGGGGCATGAATCTCTGTCTTACCACTGACTAGCTGCTCTATCTTGAGCAAGGAACCTCTTGGACCCTTGGATTTCTTGCATATAAATTATAATCTTAATAGTACCAACTTCATTCAGTTGTAATGCAGAGTCAATAAGATAATTAAAACAGAGCCTGAAACATAGTAAACACTCGGAACCCACAGTTATTATTGCTAGTGCTGCTATTGCTATTTAGCATTGAATAGATTGGCTCCTATCCCATTTCTTTCACCTGAGAAATTTCTCAACTCTCCAAGCCTCAGTTTCTCCATTTATACCAAGGGGCTTCTAAAACCCACCTCATAGGGCACTAGTGTCTTTGTTCTCTTTCTCTCCCTCATTCCTTATGGGATGTTCCTCAAGTCTTTTCCTAAGAGCCAGTCTCCTCCCTATATCATACCTCTAGAAGCATCCTATAAAGGGCTCAGTCCTCAGAGTCCAGATCCAATAATTAGCTAAAAAGAAGCTGTAAGACAGTAAAACAGACCAGAATCTTGAAGCAGGTGACCTTATAGATTACAAATGGGGGAAACAGAGGCCCAAAGACAAGAGGTAGCAGACCCAAGTGAAAGACTGACGAACCCAGAAATAAGGCTCTTCCTTTCCTGACTCCCAATTCAATGCTTAAGGCCACGCCTGATCTGCTCTCGGTAGATTTCACCGCTTAGGGTTCTCTTTTGTCATTTAAAACACACACACACACACACACACACACACACACACACATAGGCCTGTGCTCCCAGAACTATCCTGTGAAGACTTCAAGGCCAGGGCCTTGAGACAAACTGGAAAGGGCAATACTCCCAGAGGCAGTGAGAAAGCAGCAACAAGCAGACCCTCAACTTGGCTGCAGAGCCCAGCAGGGGCTTAGCCATAACAAGAGTCATTAGGGAAGGGAGCCTCTGAGCTATGACATCATGTGACTGGTGGGTATCTATGGGCCTTGAAAATGAAAGGGGATTAGACCAGTATTCTGGGGCTAGGCCACCCGGCCCTGGGGGCCCAAAAGCAGACCCCTTGCCCTGCCTGAGAAAGGTTTGCTGAAGCACCAACATGAGAAATGAATTTTAAAATTTGACATTATTATAAACAACCAGCTCTGATTTCAAAGGCTAGCAGGCCCGCCCCTGAGCTGGCACCCACCCAGGCCCAGCCCACCCCACCAGGACCACTAACCCAGGACATCAGAGCCTGCCCCAGGGAGGGGGTTAGATGAATTAGCACTATCTACAGAGGCGGAGGATGGAGTTACAACATCTCTAACTGGGGAGAATTCGGGACTCATTCCTTAGCTCACGTTCCCCACTGCTTGTCAAAATGCACTGCCCACAACTGCTGAGTCTTGACAGCAGACATCCAGCCCTCTGCATCCAAGGGGCATCCTAGTCCCCAGAGATGAGGCCAATAGTTCCCAGAGGGAAGACAGACAGGTTCCCAGCCATCACCACCACCTCTCTATCTTTATCTCTGTCTCTAACTCTATGTCCATCTCTATCTGTCTCTGTCTCTGGTCAGGTCACATCACCTCTAAATTGTATTAAGATGTTGATATTGCCTCCAGCTGCTCTCCCTCCCATCCAGGGATCCAGCTTGGGCTGAACAACTGGGTCTTGCTTCCATCTCATTTAGATGGCCAGGAACAGAACTTTGATGTTGGTATGTTTTTAAAGCACCCAGGAGACATGAATGAGTAGCCAGGATGGAGATTCCCGACTGCAATGTACCCTTCATGCTGCAGCCCCGCTGCTCTCTCCAAAACACAGATCTGCTGCCATCTCCAAGAAAGGGGATCCCAAGCCCTTCCCTTGGGATACCAGCTCCTTCACCATCTGACCCCATCCTCTCCTTTGTGCTCCATCTACTTCCACTCTCCCTTACACTCTAGTCATTGGCTGAGATCTTCATGTTCCAAACAAGCCACCTCTTTCAACTTTCAGACTCTGACTCTTCCCTTTGCCTGGAATGCCTCGCCCACCTGGAGTGCCTCCCACTCATACCTGGAAATTTTTTTAACTGTCATAGCCCAACACCACTGTCAACCCTACTGGAAAGGTTTCCCTCATGCCCCACACAGTATTAATTACTTTCCGCTGATAGTCGAAGCCAATGCTTCAGTAGTGCTAAGCACAGGGTAGGCACCATACATCATAATGGTTTTACATATTCTAATTCATTTCATCCTCACCCCAACCCTTCAGGGTAGATATTATTATCATCTACATTATACAGATAATAAAACAGAGGCCGAGAGATGTGAAATAACTGACCCAAGATCACAGAGCTACTGAGTGACAAATAGGCATTGAACTCAGGCTGTCTGACTCCAGAATCCACTGAGGTAGAAACTGCTATTTGGTACTTTCTTCTGCTTCTCTGTTTACAGGCACAGGCACTTCTTACCCACTTAACACTGAGCCCCTTGAGTGCAGAAATTATGTCTTATTATTATAAATATTATAGTATTATAAGTATTATTATTATTACTAGTAGATTAATAGAAATAATAACAAGCACTCTAATGTATAGAGTATTCTCTGTGTGGCCTGAGCTTTCTATACATTATCTTCTCCACAACTCAGCAAGCCACATTGAGATATGTATCATCTTCACTTTGTAGATAAATAATCTGATTTATTTACAAGGCTCTGTGAGATCGAAGTCCAAGGTCACCCTTGCCTCTACCCTTGATTGCCCCCTCCTCCACAGGCACATAGTCAAAGCATAAAGACTCAGCAATCTGTTGAATTAAACTGAGTAGCTTACTTATAGGCCCCTATCTTTGAGTTTAAAGATTAAAATTACTACTAATGACCAATAGCTATTACATCCCTCAGATGTGCCAGGAATGGTACAAGAGCCTCCACAGATACCAATTCATTTATGCCCTAAACCCCACAAGTTAGGTCTCATTGCTTGCCTCAGTTTTTAGATGTCTCATGGGAGACTCAGAAGAGTTGTACGTTGTGCCCAAGTCACAGAGCTGATTAGGACAGACCAGTGAGGAGCCGAGGCCAGCTCAAAGTGCTGTGCTCCCGCCCCCTCTCCAAGCTGTCTCTTGAGAACAGAAGCCCCCCAGGCAGAGGAGTGAGCCAGGCTGGCAATGAGGAAGGAGAAACTGTGAGGCACATTTCATCAGTGGCAATTTTCTCAGAAATTTCCACAAAGTCCTCAGTCTCTGTAGGACCAGACTGCTTCTGAAGCACGTGATGAAACGGACCATCCGGTTGCTCTCAGTGACATCTTATTTCTACTCTTTCTGGGCCCCTGCACAGACCCCTGTGCATTCTTAGTGACGTCACCCAGCTGTGCTCCCTCATCTCCCGGAGGAAGCTCTGTCACAGTCAGGAAGGGGGAGGGACAGGCAGGAGTGCTGAGAGATGACACGGAGACAGGCCACCTCTCAATGCCTGCTGGAATGCGTTCCCGGCAGGGCCCCACAGCCAGGTTGAGGGAATGGTCCCCAAGCAGGGTCAATTCCCGATGATCAGAAGGTGGACGCCAAGGCCCGAAATGCCCAGGCTAGAGATGAAAACTAATCCAACTGAATAAATCAATCACCAGAGAGAGCAGCAACCATCGGCTGCCAAGAAATTTAATCCCAAATGTGGAGAGAGTTGGTAGGGGGTGGAGGGGACATGGGATGGGGTGGGGCAGGACAGGGAGGACTGAGGTTCTGAAAAGATTTAATTGGTGATAGGGCCCTAAGAATATGTAAATAGTCTCTTGGTTTCTGTCCTAAAAGGAGAAACAGATGCCAAGGACTCCAAGTTAAGTTTTCATCTGAAAATCACTAAGACTCTGAGAATGCCATTTAAAATGTATGCAATCCGATTGTTATCTCCTATGGGGGAGGGCCCCTGTTCAGAGTTTCCTCTTTCATCAGCCTCCCACCACCATTTTAAGAGCCTTTTTGTACCCCCTTCCCCATTCTTTTCTTCCAAAGCCCTGTGGTTAGACAGCACGAGATGAATGAGAGAGGACTGGGGAGTTCAGTGGCCCTTTAATGCAAAGATCATCTAAATAAGGTTAACAGTTTCCAAGTCCAGCCCCTGCTAAGAATCGTCCAGTGACAAAGAATCTGTTTCTGTTTCTCCTTAGGCAGCCAATACTATTAGTTTGGACGATACTAATTCTTAGACTGTCCGCCCATATGTTGAACTACATTTTGTCTCTGTAAAGCGTTTCACTTCTGCTCCTTGGCAGGACACAAAGCACGATGGAGCATTCTTCCCTACAGACAGCCCTTCTAGAAGCCCTCTGGGGTTACGAATGCATTGGACCATTAAAAATAAAAGAGAAGCTGCAACATCTAATGGAAGGAGTTTGGAGTGAGGAGAAGTCAGGACGCCGGTGTTCCAGGCTCATCTGTAAAATGGGAAGATTGGTGGCTGCCCTTTATCGGTGGGGTGAGGATAAAATGAGAAAAGGAGGACAAGTATTTTGAAGGTAAAGCGATTCTACAATAGTGGGTCATAATTTAAGACACGCAACAAAGTCATACAAGTGAAGGATTTGGGATGATTTTTTCTCCCCTGCTTATCAGGAGGCTTGAACCTGTGATCTCTAGAGTTCTTCTTCACTCAGATGTGCAAGAAGTCCAGTGTGAACAGGATCAGAACAGAGCAGGAGTTTCCAGCCCCGCACAAACCAACAAGCACTGGCCCATTTGCCTCTGGACCGGGTGACTCCTGTGAGCAGATATATTTCCAGAATAGCAGAGAAGGAGGGGCAGGGAGGCAGGAAGAAAATGAGGAAGGGAGCGGCTCTTCTCATTTTTTTAACCATTGGCAAACAAGTACCAGGCTCCCAGGGCATGCAGCACATTGGACAAAGCAATGTGCCGGAGAATTTTTCTAACAGTGGCAAGTTCACCAGTTGCCCACACAAGATGATTTTACACGGTGTGGTAGGCTGAATAATGACCCCTATCCCCAAAGTTGTCCTCATCCTAATCCCCAGAACCTGTAAATATGTTACCTTACAAGGCAAAGGGGACTCTTTAGGTGGATTATCCTGGTGGGCCCAACGTGATCACAGGGTCCTTATAAGAGGGATGCTGGAGGGTCAGAATCAGAGAAGGAGCTGTGATGACAGAACGGAGGTTGGAACAATCGGGAGTCATGAAGCAAGGCATGTGGACAGCTTCTAGGTGCTAGAAAAGTCAAGGAAACAAAGTCTCCCCTCGAGCCTCCAGCAGAGTACAGCCCTACCAACCCTCTCTGGACTTCTGACCACCAGAGAATAAATCTGTGTTGTTTTAAGCTACTAAATTTAAGGTGATTTGTTGCAGAAGCAATAGATAACTAATACACATGGTTCACAAAGGAAACTTCCTATGTAGATTCTTATATGATTATTTTCATCTGTATGGCATACATGGGCTATGTAAAATACACACACATACAAACACACACACACGCGGTGCAAGCACATGTAACCTGAACTCAATCCCACCTCGAGGTATTTGCCTTCTGTCTGGAATATTTTCCCCTAGATCTTCACGTAGCTCCCTGCTTCTGAGCTTTGTTACCTCAGCTCAAGCTTCACTAACTCAGAGTCTCTTTCTCTGGCCACCCTTTCTAAAATAGTGCCACGCATCCCACCACCAGTACCCTGCAGACCGCAATCCATTCATTGATCAAAAGATCAATCTTTAGTAGCTCATAATCAGCATATTTAAAAACAAAATGGATAAGAAGAGAAAATATCAGAACATGTCACATGTAGTAAAAGTAAGTACTGTTTCTCAACGTTTTTTTCAAAACATTTTCTGTTTTGTGTATGTTTGTATGTATATTGGGCTGCAATGTAATCACTTCCTTACTATGGATCAAGACTTTTGATATAATATATCACCTTGCCAAATTTTCTCCAGAATCATTATCATTATCTGAAATTCTTTTATATATGTATAGTCAGTTCTTTGTACCTGCCGGTTCAACATCCATGGATTCAACAAACCACTGGCCAAAAGTATTTGGAAAAAAAAAAAAGTTATGTTGCTGCTGATCTGTGCTACGTAATTAGGCCAACCATGCCTGCATCTCTACTAAACATGTACAGACTTTTTTCTTGTCATTATTCCCTATACAATATAGCATAATAACTACTTAACATAGCATTTACATTGTATTAGGTATTTTAAGTAATGTAGAGATGATTTAAAATATATGAGAGGATATGTGTAGGTTATATGCAGATGCTATACATTTTATACGTGAGACTTGAGCATTCGCAAGTTTTGGTAGCCGCGGAGATCCCGGAACAATCCCCTGCAGATACCGAGGGCCGACTGCATGTATTCTCTGTCTCCTTTAGGAGAATAAGATCTCATGAGGTGGAGCCATCGCCTGTTCTTTTATGTGCTACGTCCCCGGCATCTAGAAGAACCTGCCACCCCGTAGGTTCAATCAAGGTTCAATCAAGATTTGTTGAAGGAATGAATGAATGAACCGAGCCCATGATTTCATGAATATTATTATTTATAGAATGAGAGTCACGTTTTTTCAAAGAAAGTTGATGTAAAGGCTCATATTAAGTAACAAGGGGTACTCAGTGAGGCAAAGATCATGAAGAGGATACTGAGGACATAAACTAATAGATTTATTCCCTGCTCTTGAGGGACTTCTAAGCTAGCCTGGGAGACAAGCTGCAGAGGGCTGAGGAACAGATGAATCCGGCCCCGAAGTGTTGAAGAGCACGTCCACCTCCGCTGTTTCACCCGCCAGAAAGCGGCAGCGCGGAGGCCGGAAGTGCCTTCTCCCAGGCCACCGAGCGGCCAGCTACAGAAGCAACAGGAGAGCCCGGTGTCTGCCTCCCAGGGCTGCGGTCTCTCCCTTTGCAGCCTGAATGAGGGCTTTGGGCATGCTGACCTCCCAGTCGGTTTCCTTTCAATCCAACCACACTTGGGCCTGGAGTCTAAAAATTCAGGATGAGGAGCTTCACCCCAACTCTAGCCCCACCCACCCCACCACCTACTCCCATCCTGGTTTTTTTTTTTTTTTTCCTCTCCTTTGCAACATACTGTCCAGGAACTTGGAGGCAGCGTCATGCAGTGGAAAGATACCCAGCTTGGGAATCAAAAAGAGCTGGCTTCCAAAAGAACTGTGTCTATTGCTTATTTACCAGGAAACTTGAGCAAGTTTCTTAACTTCTCCGACTCTTAATTTCCTCATCTATAAAATGTGGAAATAAAAGAATTCTGTAAGTATCCAGAAGGAAGTAGATTCTCAGAAAATGCTGTATCCCTTCCCTTCTCTTCCAAGGGGTTTATACATGACTGCTGTGGTTTAACCTTTAACAAAAGCCGGCAAACAGTGGGCACTGTTCAAATGCCATCAATTGCAAGCTGTCAGGGGGTCTCAATCTCAAGTGTCAGCTCCAAGCATTCCCAAATAGGTATCTTTGCGAGAAGACTTTGTTCTGTGAGGCAAGGGTGCTCCTTCCAGGGTGATGAGACACTAAAGCAAGTGTCAGAGCATGAATGAAGGTGCTAGGAATGGTGACATCCCAGTTCCAGTCCTCAGGGTCCCCACCTTTTCCCTTCTAAGTCATAGTCTAGCCAGGGCCACAGGATGACTTTCATGGGCTGGAGGCATTTTTGCTTTCATGAACCTCTTCCTCCATCAAACAAATATTAAAAGTGATATTTGTCCACTGCACTGGTATAAAGATAAATTTTATATAACTATTACATAATAAAACATTTTCTTCAACCCAAAAGCTCTATTTTTTTTCTGATTTTTAAAAGGAATTAAAAACATGTCCATGGGCTCCTCAAGCTTTCGGAGGGAGTGCAGCCCTGATGACACCCTGATTTCAGACCTCTAGCCTTAACCGTTGTAAGCGCTCTGTTTGTGGTAATTTGTTGCAGCAGGAAACTAACACGCTGTCCGTTCCACTATGGTTCTGTGCCACCCATCCACCCTGGGCTCCTACTCATGGATTAATAGAAAGAACAGGGCTTTAAAGTTGAGGTTCTGGTTCGGACTCTGTCAGTTAGTATCTAAGTAAACTGGACACATCGCTAGCCTCCCTGCACCCTGTTAACTCAACTGTAAAATGAGGACAAAAATATCTACTTTGCAGGGTTGCTGTGAGGATCAAAAATAATAACTAGAAAAGGCTTAGCTCGCACCTAACAACATAGGGAATAGTCAAGTCCTTTTGGGCTCCAGTGATGGCCACAGAACCCAGCATAGGCCTCTCCCTTGCTAAGCAGATTGGTCCTAGTACTTGTGGAGAAGATAGGATGCCCAGAGTTCTGAGGGTGAGGAGTCAGCTCTACAGGGAGTGAACCCCGGAAATATTCCCAACTAGGAGGCAGTGTTTGTCTTGGCCTAAGGGCCTGGAGCATCAGCTCCATTCTCATACTTTGAAGAAACTTGGGTTCCACTATCTTCTACAAAACCAAGAAAACATTTGATTCTTTCAATATATTTCCCATTTGATTATTTAGAAGAAACGAATGTGGAGAAGTGGATGGAGGAGGAGGAAGAGCATCTTCATGAATAAGAGTAAGTCTTAGCAGAAGATCTAGGGCTGCCAGAAGGCCACAGATGGACATGATGATGCCAAGTGACATTTATGTGAGGCACTGGAGAAGGGTATAAGAGCAAGAAACCATGAGGATTCCAGTTGGTTGGAGAAAAGAGTGGGAATTATCTGTTTGGGCAAAAGCCATAGGAAAGGTAAAGACTGAGGAGTCTTTACTGAGGAGGTGGGAAATGTGACAGATCCCAAAGGCACTCTAAAACACTTGACTCAAGACTGATTTTTGTCAGGCCTGCCTCCTCTCACCTAGGCCTCTCATTCCAAGTATCTTCCTCAGGGATCCCATGAGGCCAAAGCAAGTGGCTGCAGAAGTGGTAGGCAGCGTGGGTCACCTGAAAGTGCATGGATGTGTCAGGCAGACCTGGGTCTGTAGTTTGGTGAAAGAAGTAGTTTTAAATCTAGGTACTAGACTCTGGAGCTCACACTCTGAACCTTGAAGCCATGCATTCCCTCTTCTTCTGCAAAATGAGGACAAAAATACCTTCCTCAAAGACTGTTTTAAGGATTAGAAATAGCGAACACACTGTCCCTAGCACATCCAAGGCCATTCACAAAAGTGTGCCTAGTGGCCAATGTGGCTATTCCTGGGCCAGCTTCTCATCAGTCCCCCAGGACATCGATGGCTGAGCAATCACTTTGTTAATGAGGCACTAATACTCTCATTCAGATAAATGGCATATGCCTCTCCTATATCTCCCCTTATTTATGCAGCCCTGTCCTTTATCGAATTTATCTCTGTTTATGCAATTATAACCGTCAGTTTAGATCAGCATGTACCTCCTTGAAAAATGAGGGGAATAAAAAGGAATGCTGACTAGTTAGTTCAGAAACAAGAAGACCCAAATGGTATTTTCCAAAAGCCACATGAACCATTCCTTAATTCTAAGGTGAACTTGTTATTTCCACCAAGAGAATCCACCAAGATGAGACAAGGGCCATTAATACATCGCTTCTCAAAACAAGAAATGGCACAGTGCTCTATGGTGTTACAGAGAAGCCTGCATCCCAAGAACCCTCGGTGGACCCTGGTTTCTAACATTTGGCCATGGGGTCTGACATTACACAGATATTTTCCAAACAATCAATCTCTAGCTGTGCCAGGTAAGATAGGAACTGGAGGGTTACTGTGAAACTCATGAGCCAGATTTTACTTCTTCTGTAACCCAAGAATCTGAAGATTTGGAATCAAACAGACCAGGTTTCAAACCCAGGCTTTTTGATTTGTTACTCTGGGAAGTTAATTCTAATTACTCAAATTCTCTAAAGCTACAATGAATGGGAATGACTACTTTCTTGGGCAGTTTTGAGGCTCAACTGAGGTGACTTATGGAAACGGTTTAGGCAAATGGCAGAACTCAAGGACTGGTAGCATTTATTACAACAGGGCAAGCTTTTTTTTTTTTTTTTTTTTTTTTAGGAACTTTAGCACTCCCCAAAAGGCCAATATTGTTAAGACTATATGTTGAGTCAACAGCACCACCTGGTGGTAAGCTATAAGATCTGGCGAACCTCTCCGTCTTCAGACTTTCTTAACTTGGTCTCAGGGAGGCTCACATCACAAAAAAGATGACTTTCAAAAAGGGCCTTGGGTTTGAAAGAGGCCCAGGAGTCAGGAAGGGAATATAACCTGATCTATTTATAATTCTTTCCTGACGGAAGAAAAACTGGTTCAGTCCATCTTATAAGACAAGACAAGACAGGCAAGACATGTAGCTTCTCTGAGCCTCTGTAACTTCACCTGTTTAATGAAAATAATACCTCATTTGTAGCTATCAAAAAGAAAATAAATACAGGTTCAGTGGCTGGCATCTAGTAGACACTCAAGGCAATTTTTGACATTTCGGCAGCAACTGCATGTGTCTGTACCTGGTCTTCTAGACATCATCTGAGATATATGCCCTCAGAGCTCCAAGAAATGGCTAGCAGGGAGCCTTCTCCTGGGCCAGGCCCTCTGCTCTCCACTTGCTTTTTCACCTCCCCACCTCTGGGAGGCACTGCCCCAAAGTCAGACCTACTTGGGAAGCACCCATAAGAGAAGACTGGAGAAAGATCATTTGTTCATCCATTCATTTGTTTGACAAAAGTGCTGAGCATTCAAGATAAGGACGATTTTAACATGACTCTGGTTTCAAGGAGCTTGCATTCTAACTATGGAAGCAAAAGAATAAAGAAATACATGAATGCCATGGACCAGCTACTGCAATAGAGGCGTGTATTGATTAGGAAGTTAACACAGAGAAAGGAGCCAACTTAGCTGGAGGAGTCGAATGGATTCAACAGTTACCTGCTGAGTGCCAAGCACAACGTGAGGACCTGGTGATACAGAATGAATAAGTCCCAAACCCTACCCCAAAGAGACTGTGGTCGGTTGGGGTAAAGAAAGGATGCAGAGAGAATGCGACATGTGGTTTGGTACTGCAGGGAGTGTGGGTTCAGGGAACTTGAAAGGAATAGCCTGAGCAAAGAAAGGTGGGACAGAGCAGGATCAGCCAGTGGCTTTTCCACACCTACCTACTCCATCTTCTGAGCTTCTTTCCCTGCCTTGGGATTCAGAAAAAGTAAATATCATTTTTTTCTTTCACTGCTATATTTTAAACCTGTTTATCCTCCATTATGGTTTCTATTCCAAGAGTCCCAGATAGACAAGTACTGTGCCATACCATTTCACACATGCCCAAGCAAGCCCCCTCCCTGCTCATTCTGCATTACCATTGAGGATGCTCTCGTCACCAGGGCAACCTTCTCAACATGGCCTGACCCACCTTCCCTGCTGTCCTGAAGCTCTGGGCCTCACCCAACCTCCTACCTGTCTGAAGCTCTAACACCCTTCTGCCCTACCAATTGGAGGAGGCTAGGTGGGAGGTACGACATGGGTGCCAGGGGGCAGGATGAGGAGTGCCCACAAGTTCCAAGTTCACTTTGTCTCCAGTCTCAAGAGAAATAAGTGGAAACCACCATCCAGGTAGCTCCATTTCCTGAGTGCCCACTGTGCCCATTCATTCTTCAATGGCGGCAGAACAAGGCAATAAAGAACTTGGGGCCTGAAGCTCACATCCAAGTTACACTCCTTCTTTGCTGGATGGCTTTGGACAAGTTACTTAAATTCTCTGTGCTTCCATTTCTTTATCAATTAAGTAGACAATAGTACCTACCTCATATGGCTATTGTGAGGATTAAATAAAATAATATAGCAAAGTACTTCAAAGACTGCCTGACACAGAGGAAAAGCACATTAACTATGAACTATTATTCAACAGTAATTATTTATTGAGTTTCTACTGTGTCAGGATTGCAGCTACAGCTGTGAACCAAAATGACCTGGTCCTTGACTCACAGAATTTACAGTCTGCTGGGGAGGCAAACTGTTAATACTAAGTAAGGAAAAGTAATTATATAATCACCAACTGTGATGAGTACTATGAAGAAAATGGATAGTATGAATGGAGAGAATAAACGAACTAAGAGGAGGCATTGGAATTAGATTGGGGGTAGTGACATTTAAGCTGAGACCAAAAGGATGTGCAGGAATGAGGTGATGAGCTGAGAATAGCGTGCCAAGGCCCAGAGGTCGCCAAGAATGCTATGCCATCAGGATCTGGAAGAAGAGGGCCAGTGTGGCTACGGTGTAGTGAACACAGGAGAAAGGACCCCGAGCTAAGGTTGGAAAAACAGGCAGAAACCAGCTCCTAAAGGGCCCTAGAGAATTGAGCACTTTATTCTAGGTCAGTGGGAAGCCACTGAAGTGTTTTGGGAGCAGTTTTACTGTTAAGATATTATTTAATTTACATTTTCAAAATATCACTCTTGCTGGTAACCTTAAGAGTAGGACTGAGGACATCAGAAAGGAAGTGATTATAAATAGAGAGGTGGCTAGGCCTAGTGTGGAGACATCGAATATATACCCACAAATATAGTCAACAGGACTTGATGAGGGAACGTATATGAGGGGTGAAGGAGAAAGAGGATGAAAATAACACTTAACTGAAGTGGAGAAAAATTAAAGAAGGAACAGATGTCAAGTAAAGGGTCCTCTTTGGAGATGTCAGGCAGGCGATTCCGTATGGAAATTTGGAATTCTAAAGAAATATACTTTTAGGAGCTATACATTTGGGAGTAAGAACATATAGATGTCATATCAAGTCACGGAGATGAATGAAATCACTTGGAGAGAGATTGTAGAGAGAGAAGAAAAGCGGGCTCGGAACTAGGGACCCCAACTTTCAGAAGGCAGGTAGAGGAACAAGAGCGAGCCAAAGAGATTGAGAAGGAACCAGCCGAGGTAGGAGCAAAGCCAGGAGAAACCAATGCTTTTAAAAAGAATGAGTGGTTCACATGTGGCTACTTCAGTGTTGAGTGAGATGAGGGCAGAAAAGGGGCCATTGTGGTTGGCATCATAGCGGTCACTGGTGACCTTGGCAAGAGCACCCTCACAGCGTAGTGGGGTAGGTGCCATTTTGGACTGGGCAGATGCAGGGCCAGCATGTGAGGGCAGTTATTTTTAGCAGCTTGAATCTGGGGTGGGTGGGGAGTAGAAGAAAAGCAGTAGCTGAAGCAGGATGGAGAGGAGGGGGTCAAAGGATGTTTTCCATTTCCTTAAAAAGTTGAAAAAAAATTGAGCAGTTGCTAGAGTGCTGATCAGAATAATCCAAAAAGCAGGGCAAGAGGACAACAGAGTCCAGAGATGGGATAAAGATCAAGAGAAGGCCCTGAGAAGTCATGGGGGCCGGCGTCCAGAGCATCTGAGGGAGAATGAGACTTTAATGAGACAAAGGAGAAGATGCAGACAGATGGAGAAGGGTCAGTATATTGACTGTAAAGAAGTCGGGACCCAGCAAGGCCCTTCCACATTTAACCCTCAAAAAAATCCTGTGAAGTTTATTTCCCCCACTTTAGAAATGGGGGGGCGGTGAAGCCCAGGATCGTTAAGTCACTTGGCCCCCATCCTGTTCTTGAATGGCCATGCCAGAACTCAAACTCTAATGTGTCTAAATGACAGACTATGATCTCTTTGGCCTATCACCTCGGAAAGCTCACGAAACAGTACTCATTACAAAGGACTTACTCAATAAATGTTAGCTGAATGAAGTGTTGGTTATAAACATAAGATGACCCCCAACCCAGCTTAGATATTGATTTGAATCTCTTAGCAGCTGTGGAGCATGGAGCTCTAGGGAGCATGAGGGGTTGATAAAGAGAGGGGTCGCTTAGAAAGGAGTAGGCAGGCTAAGATGAAATTGGGGTAGAAGAGCAGGTACGAGATGAAAAAGAGGAAAGATAACATCAGCATAAATCCACTGGGAGGCACATCCTCACATAAGGTTCCTGAAAGTTCTCTAATCTCTGAGCTCACCTGTTTCATCCCTACTAATAAGTATACCTAACTGTCTTTGGTCTAGACACCACACACCAGAATATAGATGCACTGGGGTTCTCTTGGATTCTTGGCTTGCCAGATTTCATGGTTTGGGGATCTCCAGCAAAGGGGTTAAGGCTATGGATTCTGGATCAAGCCCCAGCTCTGTCATTTACTAGCTGTGCAGTTGTCGACAAATCACTTTCTCTCTAATGTTGTGAAACATTTGTTGATATGTTTTCCTCTGGTATTTTCTGTTTGAAAGTCCCTTTTTCCATTAGGTGGCTGGATTTTGTAGCATCTGTTTCTTCTGGGAAAGAAAGCTACATCAGAAGCAAAGAAAAGGCTTTTGAGTTTTAAAAATAGATAGACCCTGGGGTCTCAGGACACAGCAATTACATGATGAATCAGAATTAGGTTGTTTGATCTAAGATTGATTAAAGGACCCCCATATAAAGAAGTAATGATGTGGCCGAGACAGGTTAACTGTTTACCAAGCCCATCCCACTTTGGCCCTGGGCACTGGCCAGAGACCTCTGCAGGTAAGCACAGCCACTCGAGTGAATTCTAGCAAACTGAATGAGACCAGCAGTGATGCGTGTGGCACTTTCAGACCCAGCCCAGGAATACCCTCCAACCTCAATTCTTCAACACTCTTGCTTTGTCCATTGGTCTGAGGCCGACACACCAAGCAACTTTGGGAGCCACGTGTTGAGGATGAGGGATCTACAGATGGTAGGTGCCCGAAGAGCCACCTAATGATGAGGAACACCCTTTATGGATTTCATGTGCCTGATAAATAAACTTCTACAGCGTTGGACTGATCATACATTTTTGAGATTAGCATCTAAAGCTGCCTTCATTAACACCATTAGAAAAGGAGGT
This sequence comes from Macroglossus sobrinus, assembly GCA_004027375.1. NCBI lineage: Eukaryota > Metazoa > Chordata > Mammalia > Chiroptera > Pteropodidae > Macroglossus > Macroglossus sobrinus. The sequence goes on from PVKZ01000068.1 coordinate 944,395, forward strand.
AATGATGAATAAACTGTTGGCTGTGGTGGGGGTGGGATGGGGGAACGGTAGGCTCTTTCTGTTTAGGTTTGTGGGATCTGAGAATAGAGGAGACCTGTGCCTCATTTCCTAGATAGAGCCCTGGGGGCACACTCACAGAGGAGTGGCTGTGTAGCCTGTCCAGTATAGCTCCGCTGAGTTCAAAATCACTAGAGTGGCAAGGGAGGAGCCACCTGTTCCCCGTGTAGCTGAGAGATTCCCAGAAGTTAGCCGAGAGAGAGCCAGACTTCTTGCAACTGAGAATAAGAAATGACAGATACAATGGTGACTGCATTGACCAAGAGCCAGATAGGAGAAGGGAAATCTCAAAGGAAACCTGCAAAGACTGGTCTGCCCTCGGAACTTTGACAAAACCCAAGAGAAATTCTGCAAGGCCATGCAAAGGGCCACAGGGAAATGAAATTGATCGAAAATTAAATCATACTGCCCCAACACAATGGGAGCTTGAAATTTAAGCAGATTATTTACACATCAGAGTTTGCAGACTGAGACTCTAACTTGCTGCTTCTCTAGCCATAGGGCTGAAAATCCCACCCTGACTTCCTCACAGAGCTGTGAGAGCCAAAACCCAATTATATGCTTCGTAAGAAACTGCAACACTCTGAAATCTGACTCATCATAGTCATCATCATCATCATCGTTAGCTCTGGCAGAAGCTAAGGTGGAAGGAGCCTCGAGAGTCCAGTTCTGGAAGCTTTTGTAGCATGATCAGGTCCTCGATCCTCAGGCCCTAATCCTAAAGAAACGGCTTCTTCTCTGTCCTTAAACCCTCGTCCCCTCCTTCAAGCAAAGAGCCCTGGTTCCTAGAGGTTCATCTGTGGCAGCTGAGCTCACCCTGCAGCAGGTAACAAGGACTTTTGATGGAGGAATAGAACTCAAGAAGACTGAGGGGCATCATCATGTCACATAGGTGATGGAGCTAAGCCTTTTGTCCCCAGGAAGGGACAATAGGGCCTTCCTCTCAGAGAAGTTCCCCAGCAAATGGGCCCTATGACTCTCCACAGCCACTTACATCCTTCACTATGTTTGGCTCTTAATGGAGACATTGCTTTATGGAAGCAAACATTATTTCATATCCAGAATAATAGCTAACAATGATCAGTAAGTATATTTATTGAGCATTTACCAGATGGCAGACACTCTACTAAAAATATTAATACCATGTTTCATGTCATTCCCACAAAAGATATTATATCCTGTTTCAAAGCACCTAAGTCTCAGAGAGGCTAAGTAACTTGTTCTAGGTCACAAAGCTCGAAGGTGACAAAGTCCAAATTCAATTCTAAGACTACCTGACTTCAGAGGCCCAGCTCTGACTCATTAAGCTCCATGTCAGTATCTGGTTTTCTATACATCTAGGGGGTCTGAAGCTTTTAAAAAGAAAAAAAAATGTATTAGTATAAATAATTACAAGCCATCCTCCCTTTGCATGGTACTATGCTAAATGAAACTCGTGACTATCAGAACCATGTCCTCACTCGCATATCTCAGCTGCCGTGGAATTGTGCAAAGGGAAGACTGCCTGTATTATTCTCACTGCTATTATCATTGTATCAATAGTGCCACATAACAAACCTTCTCAAAACTCAGTGACTTGCAACAAGCATTTATTTGTGTCGCTCTCAGTTCTGTGAGTTGGCTGGGGCAGCTCTGCATGAGGCTGCACGTCCGCTGTGCTTAGTTCTTGGCTCTGAGCTGCATGCAGATCTATCCACGTGCCACACATTCTTTTTGAACTAACAGCTATTGTTGTATGTTCTTCTCAAGGTAGATCTTTGATGCACAAGAGGCCAAGTTATATAAGCACATTGAGGGCCTCTGAACACTTTTACAGCATCTTACTGGGCAAAATAAGCCAAATGGCCAAGCTAACATTAATGGGTGGGGAAGTGACCCCTACCCACAGAGCAAAGAGTGGGAATGTACAATCCTTTTCCAGGGAGTGAAAAATTAAAACCCAGCTCCAGCCTGCCACAATCAGCATCTTCATCCTCACTGCCAGCCGACTCATAGCTTGGGTGTAAGAATGGGTTGGCAGAATGCTGTCCTGAGACCCTCCAAAGCCCTGTGTGGGGCACATGAGCCAGCAGACAGCTAGTGGTCTCCCCGTCCCTCTGCCCCCTCCTGCCTCCCGGTGACCTCTCAGTTCCTCCCACAGCCTCCAGGCACCCTTCCCACGGCTCTTCCTGTCTCCCTGGCTCTGACTGTTGCAAAGATAGTCAGATTCTCAGCAAAATCCAGCTGAAGCAAAAATCAGAATCAAATACGTTATAACACGTAAAACTCTTCAAATCTGCAGTCATTTCTTGACTTGAACTTCACAACTCTCTGAAGTACACAGGGCTTGAAGTGATATCCAGGTTCCCACCGTATAGATGGGGAAATTGAGGCTCAGAGAAGTGATGTGATTTGCTAAAAGGCTCACTGTAGCCTAAGGGTAGCCTGGCACAGACTTGAACACAGGTCTTCTCTCTCCAAACCCCGGTAATGGGAGGGAGAGAAAGTCACCAATCTCAGATCCCGAAACAGCTGGGTTTAGGAACAGTTACACCTGGGAAAAATGTCTGGGGAGAGGTGTGTCGCGCACAGATTCCCTGCACACACTTCCCTCCGGAAGCTTGGTCTGCACGGCCATATACACAGCCCGGCTCACAACCTCCTTTTGGACGTGGCCAAAGACCTCCAAGCCACAAGAATTCAGTGTCCTTCAGAGTGCCTTAAGAAGAGCAGATTTTCATCTTAATTCTAGGAACTGTATGAGTTTATTCATATCCGTCACTGAGCACCAAAGAGACATAGTATTCTATTTCTCCAAGGATTTTTCCTCCTGCTACCCATCTTCCCCTCCTCATCCCCTCCACCAGCCCCATTCCTGCCCCCACCTTCTCCAGGCGTGATTATCTCTCACCCAGTTTAGTTGGTTTTAAATGGGATGAGACATTGAAACAAAATCCATTCTTCAGTCTTTTTAGCTATAAAGTGGTATTGCTATGTTTTGGGGATGATAGTAAAATAAGGACTTTTTTTTTTTAAGGTAATGAATTGGCTGACATTATGATGTCAGAAGGACTGGAGCCAAAGGTGTTTTGCTAAAGGGAGTCTCCCCACAGCCCCCACTCCAGACGACACGGCACCCCTGGAGCCCATAGAACCTGCGACTGTTCACGCTGTTTACACACCCAGCTCCCCTGACTGCCTCTTTGTGGGAAGTTGTTTACACGAATTTATTTTGGGAAAATTCCATTAGACGGGACCAGGATTTCTTCACAAATCATTGCCTCTCACTTGTGTCTTGATCAAATCTGGGCAGGCCAGGCTTTCTTCAGAGCCCTGACTCCCTGTGTGTTTCTATTAGAGGTTGGGGGAGAGGGAGGAGGGGGAGAGGACGTGAAAGATAATGAAGTGGCCAGGGATGGGCTTAGAAAAAAAAAGGCCTGTCTGCTGGGATTAGGAAGCAACAGCTTGGGAGAACAAAGGGGTCCTCACTGGCTTGGAGACTGCTGACTCCCATCAGCAGCTTTCCAGACTACAGCTGTGTATGAACTTGCCCATCATGTGCCTGGCCCTGTACTATGCTGCTAGGACACAGAGACAAAGTGGTGATGCTCCCTGACCTCGAAAAGTTCAAAACCTAGAGAAAAAGCCACAGAAACAAACGATTCAATTGAATGGTTTCAGGGTCCTTGTGGAGTCTCCACACCCTTGTCCCACCTCAGTTGGTCACTGAGCATGTTGATTCCTTCTGACCACTCACTCTGGTCATTCACTCTGTTGAAGGAGAATTCCAAGTATGAGATGCACCCCAATTTGTTCCCATTGGTTTGATCTTACATTGACATCACATGTCCACAGGCCACATATTTGCTTCATTAGTGCCTGAGCAACTCCCTCTTATTGCCCAAGAAGAGACTTACTGGAGACCTACTAAGAGCCAGACCCTGTGGATTCAGAGATGCTGAGACATTCTCCTTGTTCTGCAGGAGCTCAGCCTGGGCTAGGTGAAGTGGGGAAGGGAATGGGGACCACAGCTAAGCCACAAAGTGGATGCCTTCTCCTGGATAAGGGGAGCTGGCTGATGTTCCAGGTGTCATTCCAAGGAGAGTCAGAGGGAAGGCGGTAGCTCCTGGCAGTAACTTAGTACCACCCTCTGCCATTATCTGCCCGGCAAGCCTGGCTTCTCTGGTCAGGAACACTTCCAACACTGCAGACTGCTGAGGCCCATGGTCAAGAGCACACTGAGCAGCCCTGGGAGTGGTCTGCCTCTCGAGGTGGGTTTCCTCAACAATACTAAAGAAGGGCTGCATAATCAGTTTTGCAACATGGAAACCTTTGTGGAAACAAAAGCTTGGGCAGTGCTCATGGCTCACACTTAATTGAGCACTTACTATGACCAGGCACAGGTCTAAGTATGTCACATGTGTCGAGGCACTTAATCCTCACAGCAAACCTCTAAGTTAGTACTTACTGCAGATAAGCAAATATATAAAATATTAAATTATTTGCTTATAAATCCAATATGTGAACTAGATAAAACTACAATCCCTTTCATTGATGAGAGGATGGGTTTTCTTTGCTCCCATAGATCTGACTGTAGATTCTCAGGGTTGGAAATTAAAAGAGCATGCTTTGCAGACACTGATCCATACCCCCTGGGAATTTAAAAAGCTACCACCAGGGTCTCATGAGTAGAGAGGTGGTGGGGCAGGTAAAGGGAGCATGCCTTTCGGAGTCAGATCTCAGTTCATATCCCAGCTCTAACTCTCACTAACTCAGCAAGCAATTTCAGCAGAATCCTTAAGCTTTCCAGATATTGCTTCACTCACAGAGTTGTCATGAACATTAAATGAGATCATGTGTGCAAAACACCTAGTATAGCATCTATGGTAGATAGTCGAAAATATAGCAACTGCTCATCTTACCCAGTGGGTGCAAGAGGCAGCATGTTGCAAGGTAGTAATGCAAAATGTAGTGCCATTATGGGCTATTTCTTGAGCTCCAAAATAGTTGTATTTTAGAGACAGAGATCATGAGAGGGACTGGCCTTGTATATCTTATATCCTTCATGGCTCTCAGCACATTTCCATGCACGTTATAAGTGCTATTGAATGAATGAATGAATGAATGAATGAATGAATGGTTTAATGGATGGAAGGATGGTTTGATGGACGGACAGACAGACGGACGGATGGATGGATGGTCCAAACAGGTCAGTTCCTTATGAAAAGCTCCACTACACCCCAGGACATGTCTCATTTCAACACATCAGGGAACACTGCAGTCTTTGACTCCTCCCCACTCCTCCAAAACCTGTGAATCATCTTGCCAGATACCTCCTTATTGCCTCTCTGCTCAGCCCCTTCACAGTAATGCATTGTTCCACTATCTGATAGGTCTGGACTCTGGCTTTGCCTTTGAGTGGTGTCTTTTGCAGCTACGCTCTACAGCCTATAGGCTAACTCCATCCCAACTCCCAGATGTACCCTCCACAACCAGAGCCTGTGCACCGTGCTTTCAGGTTGTTGGGGAGGAGTTAATGTGCAGGCATTCATTCCCTGGAGCCCCGGTCCCTGGAGACCTAGGCTGGAACAGTGGGGCCTGTGTATCTTGGCATTCCATGGCCAGACTCCAGCCATGCACTGAGGTTGTTTCATGCACAATCTTAAGTGCTCTGTGCTCTGCCTACTCAGGAGCCGGGAGCAAGCCCAGCCTGAGGCTCTGTCGCCCTCCCTTGGTAGTGGCTACAGGTGAAGAGAGAGCACAGCCTCCAGCAGAGTAAAGGAGTCATAGCTTGCTGTATTTTCCTGGGGGCCAAGGCAGCCCTCCAGCTGCAATTGATCCAGGTGCAGCTGGCTTCCCCAAGGTCAGGGCTGCCAGCACAACACACTCGTGTACCACTAACACCATGACAGCTGTTGCTGTCTCCATTACCAGTCCCAGAAAAATGCCTGATACCTTGGAAAATCTGTCTTGTCTCCTTATGGATGCAGTGGTACCAAGAGAACCTCAGGTCCAGGTTCTCAGATGCATGTCATCTTCCTAGTTCCATACCTGGTAGGGAAGGTAGAAACGTGGGCATGACTTGACTGCGGAGAATGAAGAGGGCATGTTTAGGTTACGGGGGCATTAACTGGCTTTTGTCTTTTTCTACATCCCAGGCCTCGGTTTCAGAGAAGAATGACCCATATTACAGCAGGGTTCTGGGAGGATGGATACAGTTATAGATTAGCAATTATAGATTCAGTGAAAGGGCACCAGCTCTCCACCTGCCTGAAGCTCAGGTCTGAGCAGAAGGACACTGATGACAGGCACCCCTTATGAGGGGTGGGTAGCTTGTGACCTATGGGTTCTCGCTGCAGAGTGCATGGGAAGCACATCCAGAAGCTTATGATACCTGTCACTTGAAGCTCACTTTACCCTTTGGTCACTGGCCTCTTCTGCCCAGAGGTCCTGATCCAACCTGTCCCTGGAAAACCCATATCTTGTGCCTCAGTGCTGCCCTCTCCTGGATACTGGTTCCAGAAAAAAGATGTGTGGGGCAGGGCAGACATGGAGGGAGAGGTCCTTCCCTGGAATCACTTCCATCAGGTTTGGCCCCGAGCCCACCTCTTTGATAAACACAGCCACTCCCTTAGCAAAGACATCAATACCAGGCTCTCCACCTTTCCAGCAGGGCCCCTCTCATCCAGAGCCATCTTGGAGAGGACCAAGGAGAAGCAGAGGCATCCTGAAAGACACAGCAGGTACCTAAACAATCCAAGCTGAAGGCAAGTTCCCTATGAGACTGTTAACTACTAGTTTGGACCAAGATTACCTGATGGAACCAAAATTTAAGGGGTGTTTTTTCCTTCCCACCTTCCTAGAGAAGAGAAAGCTCTGAAGGAACACAAAATCCATAATCAAGAATTGTCTTTGATCTGTAATTCCACCGCATATATGATTAGAGTATGAGGACAGTTATACTCCCACTAAATACATATAAGTAGCAACCTCAGAGGATGGGTGGGCGGGTTAAAGGCTGTGAGTGAGTGCTCATTAAGTAACTACAATTATTAATATTTTTATCAAAACGAAGTTTATAATTATTGTGCTTCAGACGCCAAAGAGATTAAAAGAGACCTTCTCAGGGCTCTCGTTTATCCCGCTCAGGAAGGTGCTAGTGTTGCAGAGACCTGGCCTGACATCCACAGGCAAGTCAATGGATTGTCACTCAGTTTCATGATTGAGACCTTTGGACACTGAGCAAAGGAGGGTTCTCAAATTGTGGGAGAGGGTGGGGACAGAGAAAGACAAGGAAGGGGTGCCTACTCCTATTCATGACTGCAGTCCCGCCCAGACCCCTGGGCCAGGAGTTCAGACTTTGCCCCAGGCCAAGCTTGAGGGTAAGACCATTAGCTTTGAACCTCCATCCAAAGGAAGGAAGGCCAGCGGCTCTCAACCTTTAGCCAAGGCAGGGGATGAGGTCACCACAATGGCTTCTGCCACATCCATCAAAGAGACAGTTCCCAGGGTGCTGGCAATGTCCTGCCCTTGATCCAGATGCTGTTACAAAGGTGTAATAGCTTGTGAAAAACTCCTCAGGCTGTACGTTTAGCATTTATGTAGTTTTCTGAACTTATATATACTTCAATTAAAAGTTTATTTTTAAAAGTCACCAAGAAAATAAGTGCCTTTCCCTACAAACCGCTGGGCAGAGTGGAGCATCCTCGCACCTGTTGTTGTGAATTGTCCAAGCCACTGGAGATTGGATCAGGCCAGGAATTGCCTCCCTGGGATATTGTATTCTTGCCACAACACTCAGCATCTGACCTCGATTCCTTCTTTCACTCATTTAACAAGTTGATGTGTGCCACACAGGTGCATGTCTTAAACTGAACATCTTATACCTTATCCCAGAATCGTCTGGCCTCCATTAACCTACATCACCATTTACCCTGAGACGAAGTCCAAACATTATGTTGCCTCTTGTTCCCCCACTTTCGTGGTTTACAACAACCACTCAAATATGTTACAGATTCTGCTTTGGAAAATGCTCCAGACTCCATCTCTTTCTTTCTTCCACACGGTCAGTCCCTGTCCTCTATCTCCATCCTCTTGCACTTGGGCCATTAGAGTGTCTGCCTACCCTGTATCCTTGCCTGCAGCCTCCATGCTATCATCAGAGACAATGTCATTCACATGAAGGTGAAAACCTTCAAAAGCTCCCTACTACCTATGAGAAAAAAGTCTAAACTCCTCAGCTTGGCCGAAAGGCCCTGCATGATGCAGTCCCACCTCCCACTGGACCCCTCGTTCACCCACCACCGACTGCAATGGACCACTCTCCACTCCCCGTGTTCACCTAATATTTATTTTCTCAATCCCAAATACTCTCCCCACTACTCTGTCTTTTGCCAGTTCCCTTAGCTTCCACTCAGAAATGACCTCTGAGAAGTCTGCCCTAATCCTCGGATCAGATTTCATTGCCTCCTCACTTGGCAGCTACCACATGCTACTAGTACTTTAAGACCATTCTGCCTCATCTAGTCATGATCATTATGCAATCAGAAAAACCAGTTGGCTCTCTCCCTTCAAAACGTTTCCAGAATCTAGACATTTCCCACTACGCCCGATGCTATACACTGGTGCAAGCCACCATATCTCTTGTTGGAATTTTTGCAATTGTTTCCTAACTGCTCTTCCTACTTCCACTATGGCCTTTTTCTTCTACAAGATCTGCTCTTTACAGAGTTATGCTCTCACATATACCTCAAGTTATGTCCCTCTTTAACTCGAGAAAAGCAATTAGTTACCTACAAGGATTCCCATAAGAGTGTCGACTGATTTCTCAGCAGAGACTTTTCAGGCCAGAAGGGCTTGGCACAAAACATTCAAAGTAGTGAAAGGCCAGGATCTACAATCAAGATTACTCTACCCAGCAAAGTTATCATGTAGAATCAAAGGAAAGATAAAGAGCTTCCCAGACAAGAAAAAGTTAAAAAGAGTTCATCACTACCAAGCCAGTATTACCAGAAATGTCAAAATGACTTCTTTAAGTAGAAAAAATATATATATCAAAAATATAAATAAAGAATGGCAGTAAATCCATATCTATCTCAAATATCTCAAATAAAAAAGAATTAAATGCTCCAACCAAAAGATAGGGTGGCTAAATAGATAAGAAAACAAGACCCTTAGATATGCTGCCAATAAGAGGCTCACTTCAGATTAAAAGACACACACATATTAAATATAAACAGGTGGAAAAAGATATTTCATAATGGACCTAGAAGGTATTGTTCTGAGTGGAATAGGTTAGATAGACAAAGACAAAGGCCATATAATTTTACATACATGCAGAATCTAAAGAACAAAAACAAACAAAAAAAATAGAAACAAACTCATAGATAAAGAGAACATTTTGAGGGCTACCAAATAGGAGAGGGTTAGGGGGTAGGTAAATTAGGGGGAAGGGATTAAGGAGTACAAAATGGTAGTTACAAAATAGAAATGGATATATAAAGTACAACATAAGGAATATAGTCAATAATATTATAATAACTGTACAGTGTCAGATGGGTACTAGATTTATTGGGGTGACCACTTTGTGAGTCATAAAAATGTCTAATCACTATTTTGTACACCTGAAACTAATATAACATTATATGCCAACAATAATTTTAAAAAATAAAAAATATTATTTTAAAAAAAATCAGGTGTCGGGGGGGATTTGGCCCATAGGCTGTAGTTTGCCTATCCCAGTCTTAAAGGATGAGTTGATGAAAACGAAGGAATGGATTAGGGATGAAAGTAAAGGTGACTCAACAGTATAACAGCCTTCACAAAGGTCTTTAAAACACAACATATAGTCTATTTGCTAAATGGAAAGATTTTTGATGAGAAAGTGGGGCCCGGGGTCATGGTTGAAACTGGAGAAATCAGTGAGGTAAGATGAAGAAGGACCTTATCTTTCAAATTACAAAATTTACCATGACCTTTAAGTGGGCAAAGGCATAATCAGGTTTGTAGTTCCCAAACATGACTCAGGAATGAAGAGACGCCGGGTTAGGCAGTCTGGCTAAGAGACTGCGGCTTTACTGCAGGCTCTATCATTCTGGATCCAACTGATAACACCTACAAAAGCTGATTGTTAAATATTCAAGAATTTTTGTAAGCCAGCTGTTGAACACAGTCATTACTTAAAAATTAGATTATATGAAATTATGATTAAATAAATTACATTTAAAACAAAGATAATAAACATAAAAAAACTCATCACTTTCTTATTTTTCTATGATATTTTACTTTTGTCTTTGCTCTTGAGATTTTTTAACTCTAGAGTATCCATGCAGTGAAAATGCTACAGAATGCTCTGCTCCTGGGCATCTCTTCATAGCTCTGCATTCAGAGGTCTCACATTGGTCGCTTGAAATTGACCACAGAAATGGACACATACAACAAAATCAGGCCGTTTTTTTTCTCCCAGAAAATCAGTTGTTAAACATTTAGGAGCACACTTCTGAGAGCAGGTGAAGGAAGATGGGCCAGGGCTTGCTGCGGTGATGGCCTAGACAGAGAGGTGGGGATGGCCGGATTAGATTCTACTCAACCAGGTAGCTTTGGAGAAATGAAAAAGAAGGACAAGGAAGAGAGAGGTGCCTTCCAGCCAGAGAGAGCGAGCTATTTATAAAGAACTGCATCGAACCCAAGACTTGGCTCTGTACTTCTCCCGCATGCCTTCTCACCAAAGACCTCTGTTAACAACCCAGGGTAAGTATGTGAGGCTGAGACCAGTGCCCTGGCAGCCCTATGCAGCGGGAAGAACGGAAGCACTTGCTAAGATCACCCAAGGAGGTCGGCCGAGCCCCCAGCTTCCATTCAGCCACAGTCCCTGCACCACAGGCCCGTCTATGTGTTTACATCTCATATATAGCTGCGTGCAGAGCTATTTGGGCACCCGCAGCGCTCCACGAGCGGGTCTGTGTGTATTTATAACCACACAGCTATGTGTGGACAGCCCCCCATATAGATCTCACCTACATCATTTCACACATCCCCCAGGTGCCCGGGGCCTGCTTCCTGACCTCACGTCAGGGGCCAGCCGCAGTAATTGACTCTGATGGGAACCGTGCTCTCTCAGCCGAAGGCACACAGCCCACCTCCCACAGCCAGCGCCTGCCTCCCTCCCAGGACCTGGGGGGCCAGACCTTCCTGGTAAAGCTCTGCAGAGAGGAGAGCTATAAACATACCACAGGCTGACCCGCATATGGAAATGAGGCTCGCGGTTGGGCCTGGTGCCCAGCCACAGGCCTGTGGCCTCACTGCCGCCAAGTATCTTTAGCGTGAACTTCGTCAACATTGGCCCCCCTCTGCCCCCTCCAATCTCTCTCCTCCCCTGCCCTGTCTTACACTCACAGTTTGTGGTGTCTCTTTCAAGGTCTTTTCCTCAAGCCTGCAGGGAGGGCTGGGCTCCATCATCCCCCTGTCTGACAATAATAATAACAAACATATACTCATACCTTCCATGTACTGTTCTAGGCACTGAGCTAGGCGTTTCATGTCTATGACCTCATTGAATCTGCATGGAAGCCCAATTTTACAAATAAGAAACCTAAGCCTATAAGGGGTGGGTCACTCAGTGAAGAGACCAGAAGCAAAAGAGATCAAAGTTGTCCTAAGTGTCTGAGGCTCCAGGCACACAGCGAGTCCCAGGGCCACAGGCTGGAGTCCCAGGCTGGATGGGGCCACTGCATGCAGAAGAAAGATGATAAGTCCAGGATGGGGGCAGTGATGTCACAAGTAGAGAGAGAAGGAGATGGATGGGATAGAATCAGAATCAACCAGGTACTTTTGGAGAGATGAGGAAAAGGGAAGGAAGAAACGGATGCCTCTGTACTAGAGACAAACAGAGAAAGAACAATTTGTGAAGAGGACAATCAGTCTCCTTCCAGGTGAGAGTGCGGCAAAGGTCATTCAGGAGGCTGTGGAAAGAAGACACTCCCTGCCTTCCCAGGCTTCTTCTGGGCACTCTCTTGCAGGCAGTGCCAAGCTGTTTCCAAAGGGATCTGGGCTGAGAGCCCCCCTCTTGAAGATATAAGCCAACAGCTCCTCAGAACCATCCTTCAAGAAAGTCAAGCCCTTATTCCTTCACCAGCTTTCCAGGTCAACCTCCGGGTGGGGTCCAACCACCTTGAGAAGAAGGGAGGGGAAGGAGGTAATAAGACTTGTCTTTCTCAATGAGTGGTGGTCTGCAGAAGCTCTCCTGGTCTTTGTTCTCTCTGATGCCCCTGACAGGGGTTAGGGTTAACCCTAGGCTCTTCTGCCTTCATTGGGGGGTATGACTGTCCACGGCAAATTTGTCCACTAAAGCCTACTTGTGTAAGCTCTATTCCTCTATCCTTATCTCTGTCCTTCCACCTTTCTTCCCTACTTCCCTTCTTCCTATTCCCTTTCTCTACAATTCTAACAGTTAGATTATTCTTTCTTGAGCTGAACCACACTACAACAATGATAATGATGATGCCAATGATGATGTCAAATGTTATTCAGCTCTTATTTTGTACTAAGAACTTTGCATGCATTATTTCATTTAATCCTCAGAGCAACCCCATGGAATAGATCCTTTTATTATGCCCATTTCAGAGACAGAGAAACTGAGGCTTAATGGGATTAAGTAACTCACCCCATATTTCAGAGCCAACAGGTGGCATTATTATGATTAAGACCCAGGCAATCTGATTCAAAAGCCAGTTCTCATAAGCACCAGGATACATAGGCTTCTCTCTGTCTTCCATTTGCAAATCTTCAAATACTAGAGGATTCTCCACGTCTTCATGGGGCAGGATGCTTTGGTTTTGTGGCTACAAACCTGCCGAGCAACTCTTCACTCAATCTAGTTTCCCACGCTGCAGTGAAGCCATGTCTTCCTGGCCTCAACTTTATAGAGCTGAGTACAGATAAGCCTTTACCCACAAGCCCATCAACCTTCCCATAGATTGTCTTATCCAGCCCCCTGCTTTTGAGAAGGAATGCATTAGCCCTGCATATCCAGCCTACACCTTTCAGAGGCCTTAGAGACTGGACTACAAAACCGAAATAATGAAATAAACTGTGCTGAGCATCCATGAGGAATCAAGCCTGCCATCTCTGTTATGTCGCTTGTGGCTACCCATTTAGGGATCCTCCCTAAATCAACCAACATCCTTCCTGCTCCTCCTTGAACACGTCTCCCCAATTCTGTGTGGGGGTCTTCACTGCCTTACTCAGGTTAGACATGTCTTCTGTCTGCCATTCCCATGCCTCTTCCCATAATAAACTCAAGCCCAAGCCAGCCCATTGTCACTGCAGTAAACAGCCCGGGCTCAAAGCCTGCCTTCCTCACTCCCCAGAAGATTAATAAATCAGATTCAGACGCCTATTGTTCTGGACACAGTCAGAATCAATTGCAGGATTTTAAATCTCTCAGCACAGAGCAGCTGGCTGGCTATGAGAGGCCCCGCTTTGTCTCTGGGAAAGCTGGCCAGGGTTGGAAATAAGAAAGAAAGAAAAGAAGACCAAAGAATCAAGAGTTACCATGAGCTCTTGGCCATCTTCACACAATATCCTTCAGGAGGTAGATCCCCAATTTAGGATTCTCACTTAGAATAGGAAGGGGGAAGGGGAAGGAAGTCAGCCTGAGAAGAGAAGGGGCTAAAATGAGGCAGGTCAGCAGGCCCCAGGGTTAGCACTCAGATGGGTGGGGTGCTCCACACCCACCTCTTGACCTCACCAATAGCTAATTTCATCTGCAAATGTTTGAATCTTTCCAAAGTGAGCACTCACCGCCTGAAGCCACAGGGTGAATTCTAGATGATTATCCCAGAATTCCCAAGAAGAATTCATAGAAATCTTTGTATCTCAGACTAATTACCACTCCCTTGCCACCCTCATCCCTTGGCATTGGTCTTTTTTTTTTTAATCCCTTACTCTCCCGGGAGACATAGTGTGCCTGCCACTGCCGCCTGAGTGGCTGCTAGCATTTTCCCTAGCTGTTTATGTGGAAAATCATTAAAATATTTGGTGGCCAAAAAAAGAGAGGGGAAATGCTTTGGTGGTCTGATGCAACAGAAATGCTTTGGGGAAGGGGGAGCAGGGCGAAGGGAGGGAGAGCTGGATGTCTTATCCAAATCCAAAAGCATGCATAAACGCAGTATTGATTGAAAAATACTAGGTGGAAGGCACATTTTTCTCGGAGACCTGCCCCACCCAACTCCCTTCAAGCAGACAAAAGCACTGTTGGCAGCTGGCAAAGTGTAAGTCACTTATAATCCAGCCACAGGGGTTGGGAAGAGCTAAAAGCAGAAATTCTTGTGGGCTGTGTTCAACCCTGGGTCTGGTATGATGCTCCTGCCCTGGTGGCCTAATTCTCTTGGCTGAAAGAGGAGGCATTGCTGATGGTGATGATGGTTGGTGATGGTGGTGGTGGTGGTGGTGGTGATGGTGGTAATGGTGGTGATGGTAATGATGGTGGTGTTGATGGTGGTAGTGGCGGTGATGCAGATGTTGCTATTGCTGCTGCCACTGATACTGATCAAAACACATTTGTGCTGCATTTTACAGTCATGAAGGGTCTCCACATACATTCTGTCCTTTGATACTCAGTGATTCCCAGAAGGAGGCGGGGCAGGAATCATTATCACAGGACACTCATTTCATAGAGGAGGAAAACAAAGCCCAGAGACACAGTGTCCCATCTGAGAGCACACAATTTGTCAGTGGCAAAACCAAGACTCAAATCCTGAAGATAAGCTTTAGATCGTGTTGCTTTGAATTCTAAACAGCGCTGCCCAACAGAAAGATAATGTGAGTCATGTATATCCCTTAAAATTTTCTAGTGGCTGCATTTTTAAAAAAAAGAAAAAGGAACAGTCGAAATAATAAAGATTATGTAACTGACATTCAGAGTATTATCATTTCAACTTGTAATTAATGCAAAAATTATTAAGGTGGTATTTTGCATTCTTTGTTTTCATACTAAATATTTGAAATCTGGTGTGTATTCTCTGCTTTGAGCACATTCTTATATCACTGTGGCTAGTGACTACGTTATTGGTTAGCATAAGTCTAGAATAATTACACGATGGCTTTGATACTGAATGTGAAAGAATCTCAAACAGAAGAAAGCTTAGTCACTGCTTAATTCATCTTTATTCCCACAGAGGAAAAACTCTCATCTTAACTTGAGCTCTCCATAAGCATTCAGACAAGCTGCAAAGACTCTTTCAGTTCACAAACCCTATTTTTTCCTCTTCTTATCCTCCTCTTCTTTCTCCTCCTTCTTCTTGAGCATCAGTTGCTAACACATCTAACCCAGATATTAGCACTGAATGATCTGCAAGTCATCTTCAAGCCACAGCTGGGCCTCTACCTTTGGAAGGTTTTCTAACCTTCAACCAAATTATGCATGGTGCATCCCCGGGGACAGTGCAAAAACAAAGACCCCTCTAAAAACACTGGGCACTCATCCTTGTGTTTCCAAGAGGGAGATGTGGTTGAAGGGGGCGGTGGGGCGGGGGGGAAGAGGAAGAAGAAAGAAATGGAGAGAGGGAGGGGTGGGGGAGAAAAGAAGGAAGTAAAATATACTAAGTTGAATGGTGTTCCCCAAAAGTTCATCTTCACCTGGAACCTCAGAACATGACCTTATTTGGCAGTAGGGCCTTTGCACATGTAATTAGTTGAGATGAGGTCACACTGGATAAGGGTGGGCCTTAATCCAATGACTGGAGTCCTTAGAAGAAGAGGGAAATTTAGACATAGACACAGAAGACACAGGGAAGAATATCATGTGAAGACAGAGGTGGAGATTGAGTGATGTATCGGCAAGCCAAATGCACCGAGGTTACTGGCAACCACCAGAAAATAGAGGCACAGAACAGATTCTCTCCCTCAGAGCATCTGGAAGGAACCAACCCTACCAACACCTCGATTTTGGACTTTTGGCCTCTAGAACTGTTAGAGAATAATTTCTGCTGTTTTCAACCATCCAATTTGTGGTAATTTGTTACGACAGGCCTACCAAATTAATACGGAAAGGGAAGGCCAAGGCAGGCATGCTTTCTTGTGAAAATCGGTAAAAGACAGACATGTGATCAAAAAGAACTTGCAGTTAAGAAAGTAAACTCCGTGCTGTCTTCCCCCTTCGCACCTGTTCAATTACTAGTGAAATCAAATCAGCTTTGCTCTCCTTCTTCCCCTCTCTAGTCACCCATTCTGGTAATTACACCTGAGTCCCCTGTTTGTTATGAAAAGATAAAGCCTTAAAATGAGTTCAAGGATTTCAAGTATTGCCTGCTAAAAGAGAATCACTCACTCTTTCGTGACCTCTGAGGACAGAATGAAGAACAAAAAGTAAAATAGAGGAAAGCAAATTTCAGTGCCACCTGTAGAAATCTTGAAGACACAGGGTGACTGATGGTGAATAGGCTAGCTCATGTGCAAGCCCTGGTGAACACTGGTCCTGGAGTTACTAAAAAGAGGCGATAAGCATTCATCTTTCTGTTATCCACAAAGGAATTCCTGGTAGGATAGGAGAAGAAACTGGATGATCTCAGGATCCTATTCCATTGCAAAGCTGACTATGTGACTATGTGGGTTGGAATAGTCTACATTGATGCTGGAGCAGCTCTGAAGGGGATGAGGTTTGACAAAGCCACTGTCTCATCAGCCAGACTCAGATGGGACAGTGAAGTGGACACTGTATAAATGAGTCACTGGGTCTGCTAGGTCCCAGCCTCCAGGAAACATGGCCCATTCTCCATGACACGTGGCCTTGCCCTTGACCTTGGCTGATCAGATTCCCAAGTATTCTAACGAATATGGAGACTCTAATCAGAGAGATGTGGTTAGATAACTGGGACCACAGCACGTCATAGGCATTTGCAGATTAAATTTATGGAGGAGCAGGAAATATGAGTAAATGAAAAACTAATAGTTTTTCTCTGAAAAGCAGAAAGAAATAGACTTCTGGTGTTCTGCTTATTTAATTCTGCATGTCAAACTATTTCAAAACTTAGTGATTCCAAATGACAACCATTTTAATTTATATCATGAATTTGTGGGTTAAGAATTCAGGCAGAACTCCACTAGGTGATTCTTCTGTTCTATGTAATATTGGCAGAAGTCACAGCATTGTAATCAACCAGCAGGTGAGCTGATGCAGGAGTGTCCAAGCTGGTTTCACTCAGGTGTCTGGCACCTTAGCAGAGACAGCTGGAAGCCAGGCTCAGCTGAGGCTGTAAACTACAGAGTGCCTACCTGTAGTTTCTCCAGCATGGATGGCCCTGCAAGGTCATGAGGGTCAAAGAATTTTGGCCATAGTTTAAGAGTACCTCCCAAGAGAGATGGATGAGTTGCTTTCCAGTTCACAATTCTCATGAGATAGCTTCATTCTTAGCGATAAACCTTCTTTTCTCTTGGCTAACATGAGTGGGGTTCTGTGCCTCGCACCAAAATAGTTACATTTCGGGCTAAATTTTGTTCCTCAAATTTGAATGTTGAAGTCCTAACCCCAAGTATCTTAGAATGTGACTATACAGATGGAGTTTTTAAAGAGATGACTAAGTTAAAATGAGGTCATTTGAATGCACCCTAATCCAATACAACTAGTCTCTTCACAAAACGAGATTAGGACAGACACACAGAGGAAAGACTATGAGAAGACACAGGGAAAATACAGCTATCTACAAGCCAGAGAGAAGCCTCAGAAGAAACCAACCTACCAACATCTTAATCTCGAATATCTAGCCTCCAGTACTGTGAGAAAATAAATTTCCATTTTTCAAGCCACCCAGTCTGTAGTGATGGCCACTACAGACTATGATGGCCACCCTCACAGACTAATGCAAGCCCTGACTAAACAAATGTGCCCAGTATAAGCATCTGGGTGCTAATACAAGCAATAGGGAGTCTGAGTCTGCAGCCCAATGGTTAGAGCAGGGTGTGGCCCACACCCTGGGAGCTTGTGTGGGCTGCAAGATCAGAAAGCATGCTTGTGGCACAGGTTGGCTGCCTCCCCAGAGTGCATCCACTGGAAGCAGGAGATATGGAATGAGTGAGTCATCTCTCCAGTCTCCGCTCCTTTATTTATTGTCACCCTTTACAAAGGGAACAGCATGTTTTTCTTCAGCAAGAGAAACACTGTCTTGGTCCAGCTTTCTTACAAATACAGACACATGAGTGTGGATTCACATATGCACGCATGCATGCATACACACTCACCCCTATACATCCACCCACTGGACACATCTGTGTTCCCTTCCTAACACACTTTCTTCCCTATCCCACCACTGATGCCCAGCAATAAAGCAAGGGTCAGGAAACCAGAATTCAGTCCCAGCTCTACTAAACTCCATTTAATAGTCCCAGTTTTCTCTTTGCTCAGCTTTAAATAAAAGGATTTCTAAAATGACTTTTAGCACTAAAGGCTAATGGGTCTATAATCTCAGTACAGTGAAGAAGCACTAACCTAGGGTTAGGGTAGCATGATTTCTGCTGCTAACTAGCCGTGAGTATCTCACATCACCTCTCCCAGCCTCAATTTCTCCAGCTATGAAGCAGAGATATTAGCGATCTCTAGGCCCCACCTCTGACATTCTGGAACCCAGGACCTGCTCTTTCTCCTACAAATTTACTTTCTAGACTTCATTTGTTCTTGCCTCTTCTCCTTGCCACTTTGAGCCTCCCTATTTCTGCTCATTCTTTGACCTCACTCCCACCTAGACCCTCCCTGACACTTATTCACTGAGGGTTCTTAGGCTCCCACATGTCCCTTTCCATCCCATGTTCCACCTCACCACAGGCATGACCTACTCACCACCCTGGCCCCACTCTAACGACCTTCACTCCCCTCCACTTTAAAGCCCCTCCCCCATGATCACAACAGGAACTTTCCAGTGCCTACCCCTGAAGTCCCACCCTCAGTATCTCACCTTGGCCACGGTAGCCAGTCTCCTCTTGTTCATTCACTCCTGCAATGCCCGCTCCATGTTCTCATTATGACCTCCCTCCCTTGTATGCTGATTTCCCTCCCTTCCTAGTGGATTTCTTATTTAACCCATTCGCCTATTGTCACTGCCAAACCCTTGCCACCTTGTCCCTCGGTTACATTTTACCCATAAAGCCTTGCAACTCTGTAGTCAACCCAACAATGTGCCAGCTCTATCCCCAGCTCTGGACACCAGAATTCCACAAAGAGACATTCAGCTGAATGGACAGATGCCAAATGAAAGCCCTCAAATAGCAGCTGACCTCAACAGAGATTGACCAACTTTCTACTTGTCCTCACTGGTCCTTCTTCTATCCCCCACAGGGCCTTCCAAATTCCCCCAGGCCCCTCGAGCCCCCAGCCTGAGAAGCTGGCCTCTCACTCTCATGGAATGACCTCGCCTCCTACTTTGCAGAGAAAATAGAGGTGACCAGGAAAGAACGCCTTCATCTTCCTGCCACCCCACCTACAAGCTCCACACATTTGCACTGCCCTTCCTGCGGCATGAAAGGGGTACTCCTCCACCTGTCCGTGGCTAATCCCACCACCTGTGCCAGGATTCCACCCCACCCCCACCTCCCTAAGGCCTGGTCCCACCAAGGAGCACATCTCCCCTGCTATCTCTGTCTTTTTTCCCAACCGTGGACAACTTTCTCTCAGCACAAATGCTTGATTATGTCTTTGAAAAAAAAATTGAAGTCCTGGACTTTTGTCCTTGTCTTTAGTGGCAACATATCCCCCCACACACACCCCCATCTTTCTGGTTGAGAAACCTAAAAGCAGGCACAAGTCTGCAACTTCTTCCTTATTTTACACTCATGAATTTTAAAAGTGAGAATATTTTAGGGTATTTCTTTCTGTGTATAGAAGGATACAGTCTCACTGTTTATTTACAAAAGAGTCAAGTCATGTAGGAATATTGAAAAACCAAAGTCAAAATCTCTTCTGCCAGAGAGAAATCTCTAGTCTGTTGCTGCACTGCTCCCCGGCGTCTGTCTATTCGCAGACGTGGATACATGCCAAGCTCTGCACAGATAGGGTCATGGTCAGTGTACAGGCCTCTAATCCACTTTCCTCATTATACACCAGGTTATGGGTGTCTTTCCACATCAGCAAATATGGACGTAGAACCTTATTGGTGGCCACTGAGATTCTGTTGCATGGACTTACTACTATTTGCTCGATCAGTCTCTATGATAGTACATTTCATTTTTCATCTACTCTCCCCCTCCCAACTCTGCCCCTATTAAATAGAAGAAACACTCCTTTCTAGCTTCTCCTTCTAAGTACTCAGGGAGGGGCACCCTCCACAAACCCATAGACTCTAGGTCGAGTGTCAGTATTGCCCTGACTGTGTAGGGTGGCAAAGGTCACATCAGTTCCAGCAGGACCCAGGGAAGGTAGCTAGGGAAACACACACACACACACACACACACACACACACACACACACACACACACTCCTGGCTACTAATACCAGCAGCATTGAGAGAGAAACTCAATAAGAGAGCCCAAGAACACGACCCAGCCTCCCTCTGACTTATGGAAAACGTG
Organism: Macroglossus sobrinus; assembly: GCA_004027375.1. Taxonomy (NCBI): domain Eukaryota; kingdom Metazoa; phylum Chordata; class Mammalia; order Chiroptera; family Pteropodidae; genus Macroglossus; species Macroglossus sobrinus. Next base: position 964,984 of record PVKZ01000068.1, read on the forward strand.
ACTGTATTAGCCCACACTGGTGGTGAGGACACCAGCTTCGTAGTTCACAGACCTGGGTTTGAATCTTCTTTCTACTCCCTTACCTCAAGCAAGCAACACAATGACAGTGATGAGAGTGATGGCTGCTGCCTTGAAGGTTCATCTGAGGGGCAGACAGTGGTGTGATTCGCTGGCATTGGTGCTTAGGTGAGGAGAGGCAAATTACAGCTGCCGGTTTCATTACTGCTATGGATGTGGAGTGTCCCACCCCAAGTGGAAAAAGCCGCAGTGAAAAGTGAGACTCTGGAACCTAGGATCGGGCTGGACAACCTGGGGCCTCAGTGATGACAAGGATAGAAGCTAACACTACTGAGTGCTTAGGTGTTGATTAACTTATTTAATTCTCACATAAACCCCATGAGGTGCCAATTAGGAAAAAAAAATCACTCTTGTGTCCTTCAAATAGAGTGGATTTAATGCAGAAAACTGGCTTTCTTAGTGATGGACAGAAAAGTCAAACAAGGCTAGTAAGACAACCCAGAGATTAGCATAGGAAGGAGCTGCCACCACCACCTGCAACCGAGGCTGGGCAGACAAAGGGGGTGGGTGTTATGGCTTCTGGGGTCATGGTTGCCCTGTCCAGCACGAAGGAGCAAAAGCCATGAATGAGAAGGAGCTGCTTCCAGAGACCAGGCTCAAGGCAGAGAAAAACTCTGGCTTCTCTGGTGGAAACCAGATGCCACAGGAGTCTGGCAAACACAGCCTGCAAGGGTCAGTCCCACTCGGATGCAGAGCAGGGGAAACGCCTAGAGTGGGTGTCAAGGTAAATAAGCCCAGGCCAGAATGGGCACTATTATTATCTAAATTTATACACAAAGGAATAAGGCACAGAAAAGTTAAGCAACCTACCCAATATCACACAGCTAGGAAGTAGAGAGGTGGGGATTTGAACCCAGGCAGCCTGCCTCCTATAATGAGGTCCTTGAGGGTCTGGTACAGTATTACATTTGCTCCAAAAAAAAATGCTAATAATCCCCCTCCTCCCTCTTTCTCACCTTCTTGTCTCTGTTAAAGCTTTAGGTCTTCCTTGCCGGGGTCACTGTTCACCATAGCTAGTAGCTCAGGTAGCAGACATTGTTGGCCACATTGGGCTAAGCCCCCAGAGCAGCCACACCCTCGAGTCATCTGCTGCCCTCCAAGCCAGCTCTGCATCTCTTGGAGCCTCAGCGTCCCCATCTGAGTGGGTTGGGGACTTAGGGCCCAGCTATCCCTCAGCTTAGCCACAAGGAAGAGAAGAGGAGGATGAGGGACAGAGGAGGATGAGAAAGCTCTTTGTAAATGTGAAACTTTGCACAAAAACATTTAATAACATGCTCAATAACGGTAATGGCTTCAGACAGCAAAACATGGTGTTTGTTCACTCTCCCTGCTCCCACTAGTCCTTCCACTTCATGAAGAAAGGAGATAAATAGCTGCTGGGCCCAGCCATGCAGGAATCCATAGGTCAGGCAGAGTGATCTGTTCTCAGCACAGGTCGTGCACGGAGAGGATGCGTGGTAGGGATGCACGCCAGTCAGGCTGACCTCCCACTCCATGTGTCCCCCAGTCCTCCCTTCCTGCCCTGGAGTCCGCTTCAGAGGCAACATATGGGATCTCATGCAGGTCCAGGTCAGTCTATCCTGCTTTCCAGACCCCCTGGGTGGTGACTTTGGGGAGACTCGAGTTTGGCCTTGGCAAGATCTGTAATCCTGGGCCCTGACCTCCTCCTTTGTGAAATGGAGGAAGAAATACTTGGCAGTATCCACACAGGGGCCTACAGGGAAAAGAAGGCATACTCAACAGGGAGATTTGAAGAGAACTTAGTGAAGGAAGGAAGCTGTTACCTCCTCTATAACTGAGATCCAGGTAAGAGCTGGAGACACAGGAGGTGCTCACCATAAGTGGCATCACTGCTGAGGGACACCGAGCTGTGGCATAGAGGGCTGGGGAAGAAATACCCCAACCTCTCTCTTTTTGGCCTCTGATGTCCTGCCAACATCTCAGGCAAGCTCAGGTAATGCTGTCTGCAGGAGTCCAGACTCCCAGGCAAAGAAAGAAAGGTGAAGAATGGACCTGGAGGGGAAACAGTCACCACACTCTCCACAGCAGCCTGTTACATCAGAAGCAAATGGCTGTGAAATGCTTGGCACAGCTCCTGCCCAGAGCAAGCACTGCATGTACTCCAATTCTTGCTGTCATCACTCACGATGCTTTGTTTTTCTGGCATGAACACTGCCCCCTGCTCTGTTCTCCTGTCCCTTCTTCCTCCAGGCCAGGGAAAGAATTTGATTATCTCTTGTCTTCTTGGGGAGGAAATAATTGATAACAAGGACAACATTTAGCTCCATTCTGCTGACCAGATTTCACCCCAGGTCTCATTTTACAGGGGGTGGCAAAGCTCTAAAACCGCCCTTGTCTTCACCAAAGCTTTAGACCCCTTGCTCAAGCCTACCAAAGGGTGGCAGCTGGGCTTCCATCTTTAATGTGCTCTTTGTCCCTTGGAGACAAGGAATTAAGGCAATGAATCAAACCGATTGAGCCCATATGATATGCCTAGTAAATTCAAGTCACATACCTCCATGTAGCTTAGCAGTTTGGTGGAGAACATTCACTTGGGAACCAGGCCAACTCCAGGCAAGCTGGTGAACTGCTCTGAGCCTCACTTTTCTCATTATAAAATAATAATGCCTTAAGGTTAAAAAGAAGATGGAGCATAGAGAAGCCCTCCATAACCTCTTCCCCACGTCAACCTTGTGGCGCAGGTGTGGCAGATGAAGGAACAAGAATCATAACCAGGAAAAAGTTTCTTCTGGACCCACACCAGCAAGCTGGTCTCAGATCCAGGTCTGCCTTCGCCCAAAGCCAGAAGCCTTTCTTTCCCCCGCTACATCACCTCTCCCAGCTGATCTATCCCCGTCAGGAGACATCACTATATTTCAAAGAAGCTAAAAACATTTTTTCTCTGTTTGGTTTGAGAACACATTTTGTGGCTTTGTTTTTCTGGTAGTTTTGTCTTTGTTGTCACGGACACATGGGAACATACGTGTGTAGCTGTTGGCATCCTTGAATGGCAGGTGTGGACACAGCGTCAAAAGATGGAAGGGTGATGGGAGGGAAGTCACAGAGTGGAGCGTCCAGGTGAGGACGTGAGGTGCTGCCTGCATCTTGTTCTTTGGGTGTTTCTTTTATGGAAACTACAAGCATTGGGTATTTGACCCAGGACCCTGGGAACCTCAGCCCTATTCCTGACCTTACCGATAACCCAGAGCAGTTCATCCCTCCAGATCCTACCCCCAGATATAGGAAGGGTCCTTTCCTCTCTTGCAAGATTATGGGGTGAGGTTAAGTCTTTCAAAAAGCTGAGATGCAGGAAGCCAACGGGGGTGGTTCAGAATAAACTTTGGAGTCTAGGCTTTGAGCTCCGATATGAACTTTTATCTGTGTGACCTTGGACAGTTTACTTCATCCTCTGAACCTCAGTTTCCTCATCTGCACAATAGAGTAATCAAGGATACTTCTGGGTGTCATTAGGAAGCCAGGATGTATCAGAGTGAAAGCCACCTTCTCCCACCCACTCCCACCAAAGGTGCCAGAGAGCAGCCTCCTGGTGTTCTTTAGACCAAGACAAGGCTCCTGTCTGTCGGCCTCAGGCCTTCCAGCCCCTCTCAGCCAAGATTTCCTGTTGTCCTCTTTTACTCTTTTAAAGAAAAGAAAAGAAGCATCCCTCCTCTGGAGACCTTTGTCCTGAAACTAGCTGGGGAATGCAAGAGACATTCACTCCACGCTGAGTATGTTGAGCCACTTTCTGGGCTTAAAAAAATATATTACTGTTTACCTAATGGTTCTTCTGTGAGAAATGGGTGTCTGTTCCTTTAAACAGAGCACAGCGTGGCAGACAGAGCGGCTCCGGGTTGTTTGCAGCAGGGGAGGGGGAGAAGGAGGACATCCTGTTGTTGAGTAGAAACACAGAGACAGACAGACAGAAAGGAGAGAGGAAAAGGTCAGCACAGACCTGCGCAGGGGAACCCAGCTCCTTTCTTTTCCTGTGGGGCATTTTCTTTTTCAAAAAGGGTATACTTACTTTTTGGAGTGCAGGGGGTGCGGAGGGTGGCAATATTCTGTCTGTCTAACCCAAGATACTGCTGGCTTAAGACAAGGGAATCCTCTCTGAGTAGAATGGCTTTTCAAGATAAAGTCCTGACAGTCTCAAGTCTTTGAACTTTGTGCAGAAGGTGGTGTGTTGTGAGCATTTCCTGGGTTCAGGATTTGGGAATAGGAATCAGGAAAAACACATCTCGTTTACTGAATGGCCATGCTTACTGCGCATTATCTGCAGTCCTCCCGACCGCCCTGCTTGCTGAGAAGGTTTATGCATCCCCATGTTACAGATGTGGAATCTGAGGCTCAGGATGACTGAGGCCGTGCCCAAGGTCAAACGGATACCGAGATGGCAGGTGGTGGGGCTGAACTTTCCCCTGAGTTGTCAGGCTCCGACACTGCCTCTTTTGTAAACATAGCAGCAAATCTGAGGGTAGGTGGAGGGAGACCAGCGACAGGATGAACTTCTGGCTGCATGGTTTACTGGCCATGGTTTTAAACACCTCTAGCAATCCCTCGATTCTTAGGGTTCTCTGGCATCAAGGAACAAGTCCAGGATCATAAATTCTCAAGCATACGTCTGATTCAAGCATTTACCATCCTCAACAATGTTACAGAGCATTAAAAAAAATTTAAGACGCATTTTATCAATTGCCATTTCGGACTACGTGACTCTCCCCCATACATTTAGAAGGTGGCCCCCAAGACCTGCCTGTGCTGGTCTCAGTTCCTTCTCCTCACCCTCATCCTTTCTCACCACACTCTGTCATACATTCAAAAATCTCTGTTCCTCTAACACAGTGCTACCCTAAATGAGAGCCACAGCTTCAGACCAGCAGTACCAGCAGCACCTGGGAGCTGGATGGAAATTCTGGAGGTCAGCCCAATTCTAGACCTACTGGGTCAAAATCTGCCTTAGGTGCACGCACATAAAGCATGAGAAGCATCACTATTGCTAGTTTTTTTTCCACCTCAGGACCTTTGCACATGCTATTCCCTCTATCTAGAACAATCTTCTTTTATCTTGGCCTGACTTGGTTCTCCTCATTCTGAACTCACATGTCACTTCCTCAGAAAAGGCTCTTTTGACCCTCCAATAATGTCATTCTCTCTTTAAGAGTCCAGTTTTTTTTTTTTATAGCACTTTTGCAGTGTGTAATTACATACCAACTTATTGAACGTCTGTCTCCGTGAAGGCTGAGGCCATGTCTCGCTGGTTTACCAGGAACGTAGTAGGAACTGCACAAACACATGTCAAATGAATAAACACAGTGCTATTTGTGGAGCCGCAGGGAGAGAAGTTCACAGACAGACCCTGCTTGGGGTGTTTGGTCTCTCTAGGCATTTTCATTCTGTTTCAGCAAATATTTGCCAAGTGCTATTACGTGTCTGGAGCTGGGGTCATATGTATAAGGAAACTACTTGTTTCAAAGTGGATCCCAGAATTCAGCACAGCAATTCTGTTGTCTCCTTTAGGGTACAAGGTCAGAGGCTGAATGAGACTAAGCCAAGAAGTGTACATTTCTGGTGGTAAAACAAGGAACTCTCAGAAGATGGATAGGAAATTATTATTTCCTGGGCCTCACTTCTGGGCCAGGCACCTACACAGCTTGCACGTGGCACAATTAGTGTGGTATTGGGACAGAAACTAACAAATAGGCCAGTAGAACAGAATGGACAGCCCAGAAACAGACCCGCAAATGAATGGAAATTAACTATATGCAATGGTGACATTATAGATCAGTAGGGAGAAAGATGTATTGTTCAATAATTGGTGCTGGGCTAACTAGCTACCCATACGAAAAAATGAAAATGAGATTTCTGACCCACTCTACAAATAGAAATAAAGTCCAGATGGATTAAAGACTAGATATTTTTAAAGCTTTAGATTGTTTTTAAAAACCTAGAGGAGAGTATCTTTATTATATTGGCATATGGAAAAATCCATAAAACAGGATGAAAAAGAAATCATACAAAAAGAAAAAGATTAATACATTTTATCACAGTAAAAATTTTAAGTTCTATACAATAAATGACACCATAAACAAAGTTAAATGGCAAATCACAGATGTTCAGTTCACATGACTGATAATAGACTCGTGTCCAGAGTATGTAACACCCGCAAATCACTAAGAAATTAAACAAGCAAGAAAAAAAAAAAAACACAGCAAAATAAAAAGAAGAGGGGCAAAGAAAGTGACGCAGATCTTCAAAAAGAAAAACCCAAGTGAGCAATAAAATATGGTCAACAACACTCATGATCAAGCAAATGCAAATTAAAATGAGTCACCCAACAGATTGCAAAAATTAATACATCTGTCTAAAAAGAGTGTTGATGAGGATCTGGGAGAGATATTGACACACCTCTGGTGGGAGCATAAATTGACAAAAATTATCTTGGAGAGCAGTTTATCAATACTCAGTAAAAGTGAAGATATCCAGATGTCATGACCTAGCAATCTCCCTTCTGATTACGAACCTTAGAGAAACTCTTACGTACAAGTACAAGCATTTATGTATGAGTGTTTATCGTGGTTTTGTTGATAGCAGAAGAAAAAAGAAAACCTGGAAATGACCTAAATGCTCAAGAATAGGAGAATGGATAAACAAATTATGGTATATATTTAAAATGAAATAGTATACAGCAGTTAAGTGAAGGAAAGAGGGTCATAGGAGGAAAGGAAACAAGTGCATGTAGTTTATTTGTCATTCTAACCCAGAAACCAGCCTATGCTCTTCCTTAACACCAGCCTGACCCCTCTAAAATAATTAAATCTCATTGGACCTTTCATTGCAGGTAACAAAAACTGACTCTAAATAAAAGAAGAAAGAACGTTTGGAAGGATACAGGAGTAACCCACAGACTCGATGCGAGAGCTTGGAGCGAGGCAAGGACTGGGCATCTCTGGGACCTCAGTGTGGAAGCACTTAGCTCATTCATTTATAGAAAGGTTTCTCAGCCTTGGCACTAATGACATTTGGGGCTGGATAATTTTTTGAGGGCCGTTCTGTGTAACGTAAGATGTTTAGCAGCATCTTTGACCTCTACTGACTAAATGCAAGTAGCAGCCCTCCAGTAGTGAAAAATCAAAAAAGTCTCTAGACATTACTATATGTCCCCAGGGCGTCAAAATCACACCTGCTGAAGAAGCTCTGACTGTGGTCCCCTGAGCAGCCTTTCCCAGAAACTTGTTAGCAATACAAATTATTGGGCCCCATACCCAGACCTTCAAAATCAGATATTCTGAAGGCAATCTCAGCATTCTGGGTTTAACAAGTCTTCTGTGGTGATTCTGAGAACTGCTGTACTAGGCCTGGGCTAGGGATGATCCAGCTACAATGTCCTTCCACCCCAATATGTAACTTCCCAAGATTCGAATGCTCAGGAGCATGTATCTCATTGGTCTAGATTAAATCACATGCCCCTCTTTAGCATGGAGAGGCAGCTTCACACAGAATGACACTGAATAGAGAAGGAGGTGATCCCCCCAAAGCTGGAAGTAGAGGCTGCTGTTCCCAGAGGATGGAGAGAAGGGATTCTTTTCTGGGGCCTCCACTCACCAGACATTCAGTGATCCTCTCCTGAGTCCTGAGCACTGCCTAGGAGTCTTTGCTATTGCTGATGGTGCTACTGAGCTCCACGTTGGCCTCTAATCATTCCAGGAAAATATTAGGAAGCACTGTGAACTAGAACTTCCACAATGGGAAGAGCTGGATTCACTCCCTAACTTGGCTCCTTACCAGTCATGTAAACTGTGGGTCTCTGAGCCTCAGGTTCCTCACCAGCAAATGGAAATGATAATCGATATGTTAAGGTGTTAAGGTGCCATACAAATATTTACTACTGTGGGAAAGGCACAGGTTTACAGCAGTAGATGGTGTGGGTAGCCTGGGAAAGCAGTGAGTAGCAAAATCTTTTTATCAGCATTTTGGCAATATCAAGTGGCCTGCTCCATGCCCAGTTCCCTCATCTCTGGCTAAATCATCAGCAACATGAATTCTCATGTCTCAGCAGCTGCATTAATGATACCTTATGTTTACACAGTGTGTCAGAGCTTGCAAAGTGCTTCCTCACATGTCATCTCATTGGACGTGACCTTTACAGTGTCCTTGGGAGGCAAGAAGTACCAGCATCCAGATTCCCATTTTATAGATGAAAAAGTTGAGGGTCAGCATGATAAAAAGATGACCATAATTACAGAGCTGATATGCTCTGAGACCAAGCTCTAGTACAACTGAGACCAAATGCAAACCATCTAGAAAAAGGAGATTTTTGTCTACAGCCATGCCACCCTGAATGTGACCGATCTCGTCTGATCTCAGAAGCTAAGCAGGGTCGGGCCTGGTTAGTACTTGGATGGGAGACCACCTAGGAAGACAAGGTGCTATAGGTGTTTAAAAAAAAAGGAAAAGAAAAAAGAGGTTTTTCCTGCCCTGTGCTGTGATGCCTACTGTGGAAAAACACAATTTAGGGGAACTTTAAAAAGCAGAAACCTACATTCATGCAGAAGTTACTAAGGACAGGTGAGAATACTCATAGTCTCCCTTTTGTAGTTGGAAGAAATAATCCAGAAGTGGCTAGCCGGAGACCAGATGGCTCGTCTGCATACCAGAGTTTTGTGTGGCAACTCAATGTTTTCAACAGTGCTGTATTAATCACCATTTAAACATACCTAAACACAGCTGATGCTACCCATGTGATCTCTCCATCACTCATGTAAGATGCCTGTGCCTGGGCTGCCAGGGGCAGGGATAAGGAGGAATTCCACAGTGGGAGCGGGGTCCTCCATCCTCTACCTTGTTTGACTATGCGCTACACAAAGGGCAAGAGTCAGGGCGGAAATCCAGCCTACCTCTGTTCTCCAAGTCATGTGCCCAGCCCCAGGGCTCAGTAAATGCTTCAGTCTGTGCTGGACTATGCTCCAGTCTCCAGTTGTTCTATCAGCTGAGCGCCCTTCTGCAACATGCAACCTGCACAGGCACACGTGGCAGCCCTGCTTCTCAGGAGAACTCCGACGTGGCGACACTAGACTCCACTCCCACATGGCAGCGATCAGAGGAAACCCAGTCACAGCTGCCCTGCTTGGACAGGGCACACACTCTCCATATCGCAGCAGTCCCCAACCAGCCTGCTTCACTTGTTTATGTCACCTGCCTAGCCCCTAAGACATTTGAGCTTATAACCCCTGTCTTAAACAATAAAATTTTTTTATGTAGGTTTATCCAGGTAGTTTCATGGTCTATTTCTGAATGGCTTTTTTTCTTTCCTACCCAACCCCCTTTCCCAACACTCCTGGTTAATCTATTTATTTTTACTCTACTTCCTGCTAAAAATATATACAATACAACAAGATTTTTTTTTTTTTAAAGTCAGACTCCTGGTAATCTCTGGAATGTGGGAAAAGCACTTTTACCACAAAGTTATATTAAGAAGTTTAATTATCAGAAAATTACTGTATAACAAATATATCAAACATTAAGTATGTACACTGTATATATACACTGAGAATTCCTGGGCAACCTCAGTCTATAAACCCATTCACCTCACCCACAACCTCAACCGACTCTTTATTCCTTCCCTGTGACCAGCATGGGACACTTTGAGGTACACTTGCTCTATATGACTCCCCACCTTTCCCAGGACCCACCATTCATGCTGAGTCTTCAAGGCGGACAGAAGAACCTTCTCAGCTTATCCCAAGAATATTATCATTTTTTTCTTTCTGTTGGCACTGACGTACTCCCAATGTTTTAGGCAATTATTTGTTCACTTCTAACTTTCCGGAAGCCACGGGGCTCCAGGCTGCTATTGTGGGACATCTCAGTCAACTACTGCTGTGTCACAACCACAAATATCACAGTGGCATACAACAATAAGTATTTCTCACCATATGCTCGAGGGTCATTTGGGGTGGCTTTGCTTCAGGCTACAGGCCTACAGATCACCAGGGCAGCTCCACATATCTCTCACTCTCCTGAGCCCATGTCACATTTTTCTCAGGGCAATGACAGAAGTGCAAGACAGCAGACTCATTAGCACAAGCATCAAGCCCCTGCTCATGTCATATCCATTAATATCTCATTTGCCAAAACAACAAAATAACAAAGCCCAAAGTCAAGAGCAGGGAGGAATACTTGCCCCACAGAGATGGACAGAATGGGGAGAGAGAGAATATTTGCAGATAATGCCCACCCTCAGCCCTTTTGGTCACAAATACTCACTCCTTTTTTTACATGCAAAATACACTCACTCCATCCCAAAGACCCTCCAAATATCTTATCCAATCCTGACACTGAGCTGAAAATCGGGAAACTCATGACATGTATCAGAACTCACCAAGATTCCTTTTGATCCAGGGACCTAAAAATCAAAAAGACAAGTTGTTTTCCCCATGTCGCCCCAAAATCCTATGGTGGAACAGGGACAGAATCACTGCAAAAACATACCCATTTCAAAAGGGAGCAATCTGGGAGTAATGACTGTCCCTTGACATGGCCCCTGTTGTACACCCTCAGAATAGCTCCCAGTCCTTTCTTCTCCAGGGGCCCTGGCTCTGTCCTCTGGAGGGTCACCTTTTCCCCTGGCCTTGGCCACTTTTTAAGTGTCCATTGGGGAACATGCCCTTTTTAATGGCGAGCAGCACTGTCAGTCTGCTTCCTGCCTAAAGAAAGGTGGGGACCCAGAAATCTCACATCTCCAACAGTCTCCTTTTTTTTAGATCAGTCTGGCGGCAGTTTTGACAATAAACTCTCCTCAAAACTCTGCAAGTTCTCCATGTATTTTATTTTATTCTATTAAACTCTAGGCAACAAAACCATATCCACAATTCCTTTAGAGATTCATTCTCTCTCTCTCTCTCTCTCTCTCTCTCTCTCTCTCTCTCTCTCTCTCTCTCTCTCTCTTCCCCATCCCCCCCACCACTCCTCACATTCTTAATTTTTTCTAGGAGACTTTTTGTCCAGCTAAAAGGATGCACAGACCCTCTCTTCACTCAGAAAATCTGCAGCTTAGTGCAGGAGACAGAGAAGATAGAAAATAATTTCCAAGTGGTTATAAACTCTGATGAGTGCTTAAGGTAGATGTGGCAACCTCTTTATAGTAGTTGTTATTTTTGTACTATCCCTTCTACTTCCAGACGTGACAGACTAAACCATCTCAACTCCTGGGGCTCATGTCTGGTACAGTGTAAATGATCTTCCCTGGTATATATTTTTCAATTCACTTCGATGATCCCATTGTCCCAGGCTACTCTATGTGAAATTAACTCCCTTTTACTCCATCAATCCTCCTGTCTTATTTGTCTCCCATGATATAGTTCACATTTTTTTTATTATTATTTGTATCTTGTCTGTCTATCTACAACAGAATGTAAGCTCCATGAAGGCAGGGATTTTTATCAGATTTGTTCACTACTTTTCCAGTGACTAGAAAAGACAATTGCATGGAATATGCTCTTAATAAATATTTATTGGATGGTTTGAACACCTTACCTGAACAAAATCTTATACCCTGGGCTCCACTCAGGCTCTAGCCTTGCTGAAAGATAAAATATTGACTTATCTTCCTAGTTCTGACTTGATCTTCTCTCCTTATTTTACCCAACACTCTGTGGCTTCTTCAAACTTCCTCAGTTAACAGCTCTCACCAAGAATCCTCCCAAATCTCCACCCCCAAGTTGTCTGAACATCCTCTGGATTTCAGTGGACTTGAAGGCAGAACTTCAACAAATAAAAGAGAATGATTAAAACTCAGGCAGAAGAACCAGAATCAAAGTCAGAATCAAAAAGCTTAAACTAAGAAAAACTAGTATAATTGAGCGAGAGCTGTCGCTGAGTTTCCTGGAGACCAAGGCACAAAGGAAAAGATGATGAGGTGCACCATTAAAAGATGCAAGCTTTGTCTGAGAAGGCAACCTTTTTCCTAAGGACCATCAAGTACAGCAAGCAGGGTAGAATTCAGATGAAGAAAACTTCGAACAGTGAAGACAACTTCCTCAGCTCAGCAATGACCTTGTAGGAGCTCACGTGAACTTCAGGAAAGGGTGTCACATTCTAAGGGCAGCATCCTGTTTCCTGGGAGAGACAGGAAGTCAGGGCAGGGGAAAACGATGGAGCTTAAAAGAACCTCCCAAGAGAGAAACTCAAGATTTACCTAACTGTATTTTATTTTGTTTTTCAAGCTGCAAAAAGCTGAGGTGGATCATAAATTAATTAGCTCCATTAATGAGAAGCAAGTAGAAAGATGTGTTGTTTCACTAGTTCCTTGACGTGTTAATTTGCTGGTTCACTGTACTCTGAAGACTTTTTATTTAGTCTGAGAACCAAGGACTGATGTGGAGGGGTTTTTTTGAGGTACTGGGGAGCTGAGATCCCTGGTGCTCCCATGTGAGACTTGGGGAGAGCCACCCACTTCAGCCCATGGGCTTATGAGCAAGATGCCATAGTGCTCCTCTGGTCTGGAAGGCACGGTGTTTGCTGGACAAGGAGAATTGCTATGTTAATAATAAAAAATATCAAAGAGACAAGCTTCTTTTGTTGAAATTCCCTTTTGCCATATGGAGTGGGATTTGGTTCCCGGGAGGATCAGCTACAAAACTCATTGCTTATTCATGGCTTTTGTGAAACAATGTCAGCCCCTCCAGTTCAATGGTTTACATTATTACACTTCATTTTACAAGCCAGGCTTCCAAGCTCCCGAAGCCGCTTTGCCAGGGTAGGACAGGGAGATGCAGAAATCATATTTATGGCATATCCTTCATTAGGAATTCCAGGAAAGTGACTGACTTCTTAGTTCAGAAGACCTTGAACTCAACACTACCCTCCTTAGTTTGGCTCTGTTCGGTTTGAGGCAGAGGTAGGGTAGACAGAAGAGTTTACTGGATCCCAAAGGTGGTGTTATAAAAGCACCTTGGAGCGGATGCCACCAATACAAGAGGAGGTTCTGTCTTCTTGGATCTGTCTCCTGCCTGGTTCATGGCTGAGCGCCGAAGCCAAAATTTGGTCAAACGTTTCCCGGATTCCCAGCCGGGGCTCCCCTGTCCTGGGTTGCTGGCATAATCTCTACTTACTAAATGTGCTTTGTGATCTCAGTTAGTGGGAGGCAGAAAACCCACTGCTAAACAGGGAAGCAGCTGAAAACCCAAAATGCCAGCATGTCTAGTCTGGTACATGGTAATGCACTATCCCATTCATTCATTAATATCTCCATTCACAAATACCTATTGCTTGACCACTGCATGTAGCTGCAAATGCAAGGGCTTTCAGATCTAGAAGTTTTATTCAAAACTAGAAAGGAACACCAATGGTGGTCAAAGAGAAAGTGCCTTCAATCTATGATGATGGCGCTGAGGACAGCCTGGAGTCAGGGTCTCTTTTGAGACCCCTCTCCAGCTGCGGTACCCTTAAGACAGCGTGAAGAATGAGATGGAGCCAGTGGGCTAGTAAAGCAATTAAAGAACAAAATTAAGGACACTCTCAGCACTGGCTTCCGAGGAGCGTTAAGGATTGGAATAAATCACAGCAAGCTTCATCTGAACCTCGCCTTAGAGCCCATCCCCAGGACACTGTGGAACTTGGGGTAGCCTGCCTGCTGTGGGGCAGGCAGCCTTGGCCAGTGAGGAATACATCAAAGGCTCTGGCCAGCAAGGAAGTCATCAAAGCTTCCAGCAGCAGGACGCTCTAGCCATTAGACAGTGGAAGACAGATTTCCTCTAAAACGTGCCTTTAAAGGCAGCTCATTTGCCTTCGTGGGCCCCAGGAAAACCCAGGATAGGTACCATCCAGGAAGCCCGGACTCTTTAAGATCAGCACGGTTTAATACAGCTTAAGAGCCATAGGTCAGACCAGGAAACGACTTCCTGATGTAAGGGCTTATTAGACCATGAAAGAGGACTCCCAAAGAGACTGTGAAATTGCCTTCTCTCAAAGTTTTCAGATTCTTGTTTCTTTGCAGCAATGAATCGAAGGCCAGCCCAGAGGCAGACAGAGAGATCTGATGAATTCTCAAGCCCCTTCTTCTCACTCCAGGAAGTACTTTCCCATCTAAGAACCAAGTTTTCCCTCACTTTTCTGGATGGCTACTTGGTTCCGAAAATAGGTGGAGACAGCAAATATTAATTTCTGCCTAACTTGCTCTTTTTTTCTCATTTGCATCTCCAGATTTGTTTTTCTAATTGAGGTATGACTGACATATGATATTAGTTTTGTGCGTACAACAAAATGGTTTGATATTTGTATATATTGCGAAATGATCACCACAATGGTCTTCATAGAGAGTTACAAAAAAATTTTTTTTTCTTGTGATAAGGACTTTTAAGATCTACTCTCTTAGCAACTTTCAAATATGCAACACACTATTATTAACTACAGTCACTGTGGTGTACCTAAATTGCTCTTGAGTACTTGGGGGTGACAGGTGTAGGATGAAGGCTTCATGTTTTATTTTTGTATTTTATTTTTCAGAGATGGGTCAACTCCAGATCTTCAAATATTGAATAAGAAAGACTCTGAGCCTGGAAGCCATTTTACTATTTTAAATATTTTAAATAGCTCCAGCTTCATGACAGCTGTGGGATATAAAATAAAATCCTGGGTTTCTCTCCAGTCTCTGGGATACTCTAAAGTATCAAATAGCAAGCCAGGGTGGTAGGTGGCGGGTGGTGGGATGTGAGGAGGGGGTGTACCAGGCGAGGGCAGGGCAGAGAGTGCACGTTCCTCATGTCGTGGAACATTTTCAAATATCAGATGTGATCTCTCAGAAGCCTGGAGAGTTGTTGATTTTATATCAGCAGAACATCTGAGAACTTTGGAAATGCCCCCAAAATTTGAACACAGACCCGCTGGGTTATGTGGTCAGACTCAAATAGGCTGTGCCTCCTGGCAGCTGCACACTGAAGTTCTCTGCTGAAGAAAGAGAAAGGGCCGGAGGGTGGGGATAGCACGTGGCCCTTTCATCTGGGTTGATTTTAGATTTGTGATCCTTCTCCAGGGTAATTCTTATTATGGTTACAGGCATAACAATTGCCACACCAAGGTAGAAGCCACAGCCAGGTGGATTAAATGAGTTCGTGTCTTCAATGACTATTTATTGGGCACTTACATTGTCCCGGGAAGCAAGTTATGGGATCGGTGCTGGGCTTCTGACAATTACACTAAGTGGCCCTGATCTTACCTGCCCTTCTCTCCCTACTATATCCCTAACCTTAGTGCTTTAGACAGCACAGAACTATTGACTCACTCATTCATTCATTTATTCATTCATTAAATCAACCATTCAATGCATTCAGTAAATAGTCACTGAGCTCCTCCCAAGAGCTAAAAATGCAGCGATGAACAAGATAGTTCACTGCCCTGCTCCCACGCACCTCACGTTCTAAAGAGCTTCCCCTGTCATCCTGGAGAAAACACCCATGCATAAACTTCAAACACTTTATGCTTATTCACAGTCACCAAATATCTATTGAGCACCTATTCCATGATAGGCACGGCACTTATAACTAGAACCAAAAAAAGAGAAACAAACGTGGTCCTGCTAATGCCCAAGATGGGTAATTATTGACGTAACCACCCAAAGTGCAAGGTTGCAATCAGAAGAAGTGCTAGGATAGGGATGTTCACGGGGTTTTGAGAGACCACCAGGAGGAGGGCCGTCTGGCTGGAGAGGTCAGCGTGAGCCTCTCTGAGAAAGTAAAGCTTGGGATGCAATGTGAACCATGAGCTGGGGGCAAGCAGGCTATTGATAAGAGCAAAGAACAGTGTGCTGGGCGCATGCCAAGGTCCTGGGGTGGGGTGGACATGAGTGGCCAAAAGGAAGCCAGAGTGGCTGCCAGAGGGTAGGAACCCAACAGAAGAAGCGGACGGAGATACAGTTAAGGGTTGGACCATTGAGAGCCTTGTGCCAAAATAAGAAGTTTGGGTTTTATCCTGAAAATAGTAGGAAGGCTTAAAGGAGATTTTAAAAGGGATGTTTGAAACATAATCTTGTCATTCTCTCTAATGTATTATATCATTCAACAAACATTTCCTGAGCACCTTGTATGTACAAAATGCTTTTCCAGTCACTGCGAACACATGGATCTGCCCTGGGCACTAAGGCTCTTACAGATCAGTGGAGCAGACAGACATGTTAGCAATAGTTTCCTGTAGAAGAAGGAATACTGGACTTGCATATTGAAGACAATAGGTTCAAGTCTCAGCTCTGCCTTTTACTGAATAACCCAGCATTCCCTGAGAACAGTGACTGGTTTAATTATCTTTGAGTGCCCAGCATCTGGCATACAGAAGGATTAATAAACTTAGAAAAATCATGTTACTTTAGATAATATCAATAAGGCTTTACATTTGTTTAGTGCTTTATCGTCTTTAAAAATCTTTCACATTCTGGATCTTATTTTATTCTCACAACATCCCTGTGAGGTAGATTTGGAACCAGTTACACAATTTGTGGGGCCCAGTGCAAAATGACAATATGGAGCTCTTTGTTCAAAAGTAAATAAGAATTTCATGACAATGACAGCACAGGATTAAAACAAGGACAAAAATCACTATAAGAATGGGGTCCTGTGTGGCTGCTTGAGTTGCATGTCCATGAAGGCAGGCTTGAGTAATTTATATTTTATTTATTTTACAGGTGAGGAAATTGAAGCACAAGGTTTAGAGATTCTGTCAATGTCACTCAGATAGCAACTGAAAGGTTGGGTTTCAGAACAAACACAGGACCTCTAGTCCAGGTCCAGGATGCTTCCTGCTAAACTAAGGCTGGCCTAGTTTCTGCTCTGGGTTGCAGTTCTGCTCTAGGTTATATTATTGTGGCAAGGCAGTTCTAAGCATCTATTTGGAAAGCAATATAGACAAAGAAGTGGAAGGCAAATGTTCAAGATGCTGCATGAAACCTTTCAATAGGTCCCATTGCTCTCAGTAAAAAGTACTAAGGTTTAGGGCAATGCAAAGTCCTCTCTTGGTCTGACCTCTGATTAAAATTCTTCTGCTGCACCACCGACCTCTGCTCCCTCCTTCAAAAAGTGTTTTCCAACCCCATATACTTTCTTGCAATTTCCAAAGTGAGCCTTTTGCCCTCTGGACTCCTGGCTTTTGTTATGCTACTTGCTCTGCCTCAGATGCTGTGTTATATGAAGGGTGACTTCAAGTTAACCAGCTTAGAAAAAAGAGCAGAGCAGGATGAAGAAAGGCATCTGAGGCAGAGAGAAAATCATAACTAGTCTGGCCACATCCTTAGAATTGCCATTCATTCATCTATCCATCCTTCATTACTCCCATCCATCCATCCATCTATCCATCCATTCACCCATCTTTCCATCAATCCATCCATCCATCAATCCAACCCATCTATCCATCAACCCATCCATTCATCCAACAACTATTCACTGAGCTCTATGTGCTATGTGCCAGGTATTAAGTTAGGCACTGGGGATCCAGAGATAAATAAGCCACACTTCTCTCTCCCAAGGAGCTCTCAGTCCAGTGGAAAGACAAATAAGTGTTACCCATAGTTCAAACCTCCAACTTCATAACTTATGTGAGTTCAGATTCCCTCCCCACAATTTATGCAAATTCCCACTTTCTTCTTCCAGATCCTGTCTTCCTTCCTCTTCATAAGTGTCATCCCAGTACAGCCTTGAGCTCCCTCCACTGGGACAAGGACTTAGTCCCCTTTACTATTTTTCCATAAGAAGTACAAAGTGGTGATTTTGCAGATGTGGTGACTTCACTCTAGAGCCGAAGAGGTACAGTGAAGGATTACGTCCTACACTCTACAGCCTTCCACTGTCTTGCTGGTTTCTCACTAACAATCCTCTACTTCGCAAAAGCCCAAGCTATCAGCATGGAACCCTCCCCAGTGCACTGCCCCCAGGGAGTGTCTTCTAGTCCTCACTCCCTATTCTGATATACCCCACCCCCCCCCAGAACTGTTGGCTGTCCCCAGAACCTGGTGAATATAACATGTTCCGACTTGCATAAATGGGTCACTACATGGCAGAGTGGTAACCAAGTACAAGATGTCCACACCAGCTGGCCTAAAAGAGGTGAGCTCTGGGAAGGGCACCTGGACGAAGAGGGGGATCACAAGAGGATACTGGACGCATAACAAAAGACCAGGACAAAGAAAGCAGGGAGGGCATGGTGATTTTGAAGTGACAAAAGTGGTTCAGCAGAGCTAGAGAATCGAGTATGAAGAGTAATAAGAGATAAGAGGTATTCAGGGGAGAGGCCATAAAAAATCAGAGGGCCATGCTAAGGGCCGTAGACTTGAAGCTATTACCACAGAGCTGATGCTTAAGCCTAGAAGTAACATGATTAGAGAGTTTAGAAAGATTATAGAGGTGGGAATAAGGTTCACTCGACCCCAACTTAAAGGCTATGGAAGTCTTAAGCTCAGGGACAAATCATTGCAAGGCAGCAGTCACTTGCCTCCCTGTGATTAGGTCTGAGAACAGAGAGAGTGCATCCTGGGGACAAGGCCTTGTGATGAAGACAGGCAGGCAGAGCCCAGGTGGCTGTGCTTGTGTCCCTGAGGAGGTGGCATCGTACCTATTCTATTCTTCAATAACTCCTCTTGGGAATTTGTTATCAGACAAAAAACAAAGTCTGCAAGATCTGTGGACTGTCAGAACCTGGCAGAAGGATTCAAACTAATTTTTAAATGTCTTCAGGGCAGAGCAACCTCAGATGCACTTTTTCAGGGTTCTTTTCTACTCTCCACACCCCCACAACCATTCTTCTGCTGCTTGATTCTCGAAGCCACGTAGATTTCAAGGGAAATGGAATTAGTCTGGTCCTGGTTCGTTCACAGGCTATTTTGTAAGAAGACCGAGGGCCTTCAAGATACCTTCTTCGCAGGCTCCTTTAGAGAGCAGCTTGTTTTGAATCAGGAAACTGTATTTTGCCAGAACCTTATGTTCAAGTTCAATATCCACATCAGAACCCACGAAATGTGAGTGGGTTCTAAATTTGGAAAAACATTTTCTTCTCTCTCTTCCCAAAGCATTCCTTCAGCTATTGACTTTGGAGGCACCTTCTCTATACTATGCGGCTTTGCTCTGAATGACACACTGAGGCTTCGAACACATGAAATGCTTACTCAGCAGATCGATACATTGATGATTTTCTTTGGAAGAGCACTCCAGAATCTAGTATACAGCCAGCTTTCTTTCTTGGCAAATCTGCTGGCTTGAGTCTTGTTTCCACATAAGACATCTGCCCTGACTTAAACTTTGACTCCCTACCAGTATCCTTTCTGAGCTATTTGCACTGTGAACATAGTACCTAAAAAGATTTATTAAAAAAAAGAGAGAGAGAGAAAAGGCGAGTGTCATTTTTAGAAAAGCAAGACACCCAACACATCCTACTCTGAGTAGATTTCTTTGATGGCTTGTGATGTTGCCTGAATAGTAAATATACCCTCAGACTCCAAGTAAATAGTCCATGGCATGTAACTTGGGTATAAAAGAGGAAATTTTACACAACGTGGCCACAGACGCCTTGTCATTTCCCAGAAAATTAGAGGGTCTTCCAGTGACCCTATAAATTTATCACACAAGTATTCTTCCACAACTTCAGGAACACGTTAGGCCTGTTTTGATGATGTTTTCCAATCGCCATAGATAATATGCTGTGGGGGAGGGGAGGGTGGCAAGGTGAGAAAGCCTGCCACTGCCCCCAGAAATGGGAAGCCAGTGCTCATGGATAGCTGCCGGGCGTTCTGTGCCTCTGTGTGTGAAAGACACTTTGTTAGCACCGAGCATTTCACTTCTGAAGAGAAGCAGCAGGCATCTGGGGGAACACTCATTCCTGTAGCTGGGAGCCATCACTAAAGCAGGAAGACATTAAAGGATCAGCTGAAAGAGAGACTCGAACCCAGAGGATGGGCTGGAATCAGACAAGCTGCAAAGAGATCTTGAAAGGCATCCTTCTGCCTCCAGAAAAAAAACCACAGAATCATAGAGAGATTGCACAGCCTCCTTATCAACTCTTTCCAGTGTCTCAGTGGAGATGGAGAAAGACAAATCAACATCTTCCGTGTAGTGACTGTTGGTTTACTTTAAAATAGGCCCTTCCACCACTAATAATAATAGCTAATATTGACTGAGAGATTCCCAGGTGCCCGGCACTGTGCTGAGCACTTGGTGGTGTTATTTCAACTCATTCTGAATGCCAGTGGAGGAAAATGCAGCTCAAAGAGGTCACCAACCTGCCCCTGTCTGCAGCTGGTTACGGCAGGGCCGGAAGGTGTGGCTGCGTGGTCCTCCACATCTGCTGGGAGTTCTTTGCCATGATTCTTCACTTATGAAGTGAAGCTAATAACAACAGTGCAACACTAAGGTGTTCTTTTTCTTTTTTTTTCTTTACTTTTTTTTCCTTTCCCTGTTTTGGCCAGGACTTTATGCTTTGTTTTGGTCGTGGTTCTCCTTTCCAACTCTCATCATTCATTTGTCCATTTAAGAAACGTTATCCAGCGCTTACTATTTATGTCACTGCCATCTGGACTATTAATCCAGACCTTTTTAATTATCTCATCCATTGTCTTTTCACTGTAGGCTTTCCTATCATTATCATGCCTTTAACAAGCATCTCATCATGCCACTGTCTGTTTTACAAAAACTAAATCTGTTTTGTACTTGCTATTCAGAAAGGTCTATAACAGACTTCACTTGTGTGTGATCCTTATGACAATCTAGCAGAGACCAGAAAAATAGATATATTATCTATTATCATTATTATTTTCCCATTTTACACACAATTAAAATGAATTCCAAGCATTTTAAGTGACTTCTGGAGCCAGGATTCAAAGCCCGTTCTCATAACACCTACCCTACAGGTAAACCCTTTCCACAGAGAAGCGGACATCGCCCCCCAGGAGCTCACCATCTAAACGAGGCAATGTCGGTAGAGTGCTCCAGCCCAGAGAGGCTTGGTGGTTAAGCACCTGGACTCTAAGTCTTGCCTCTGCAACTTACTAGCTAATGGCCTTGGACAAGTGATTTAACCTCTTGATGCCTCAACTTCCTCCAGGTTAAAAGGGGATAATAATAGGATACTTTCCTCACAAGATTGTCATGAAAATCAATGGTTAATATACATAAAGCTCTTAGGCGATCTTCTCACACTTCATAAATGCCATCTAATTGTTCATTGTTTTAACATTATTATGGAGGTATCTGAAAGTAAACAGGCTATGAAGGGAAGGGCAGAGTAGAGCAAAAAGCTCTCTAGCTGGAGATCCAGGAGGAGGAAAATTAACTGGTACCCACAGTCAGGAGATGTGGTTCTCTATTCTGCATTCTGCCACTTACTATCTGCACAACCTGAGGTAAATCAGTCACTTTTTTAGTCTTAGGTTTCCTCATCGGCTTGGTGAGAGAATTAAATCGCATTGTGTAGGGGGTGCTTAGCCAAGACCCACTGACTCCCTCACCTGACCCAGTGCCCAGGAGACTCTGATGAGTCCCCTTCCCACCCCCAACTTTAAGACCTACTAGTAAAGATGATGGGTTAGTTTCACGCAGGACCAGGCTAATCAACTCATCCAGTTTGTCTGGGACTTTCTTGGTTCTAAAAGTTTCACATCCTAGAAACACAATCCCAGGAAAACCAGGACAGCTGACCACCCTAATTAGGTCAGCCCCTTTAAAAAAATTCTATAATCTTGTTCATCATTTTCTAGACTTTGCCACTCATGTAACCGCCTTCATATGTATTTGCCATAACTGTGTTTTAACTGTGAAATTACTCAGATATGTTTATTTCAAAAAGTATTTTACATCATTGCTGCAGTAAGCAGGATAAGCCAAGTTAGCTGAGGTGACAAATGACCCCACAAAACAGAAAGTTGGAAATATACAGTAAACAACACTATAACTGTACAAGTAAACCAGCACTACATGCCATAAAGAAAAGAAAAAAAAAATTTAATGAAAATAAAGCATTGTCACTTGTTAGTGGAGCTGGCTGATGGCTGTCTAACTCTAGGGATTTGTTCACTTTTTGTTAAAAGAAACAATTAGTAAGGGTTAAAAACATCCTAGGATTTTCTTTTTTCCATAAGCAGGATTGAAAACAAAGTAAGTTTATCACTGTGGACTTAATGTTATTTAATTTCATGCCCGTCCACCACTTAAAATCGTCTTCCCTGCCACTGGCAGAGAATACTGCCTACACTGAGGATCAAAGAGGGTATAAAGGGGAGGGAGCTAGGGCCAGGCCGTGCACTTAAATGCTCAGAACTTAGAGAGGCACCCCTCTCTCCCAATCAGCTCTTAACCTAAATTTAAAGCCAAATCAGACAGGCTGCCAGCTGAGAGGGGACCCCCCCACCAACCTTTCCTATCTCAGGAATCTCCACCTTGCCCCAACGCTACCTAGGCAGTACTACAATGGATCAAGAGACAGAAAGAGTGCCTAAGAGAGGTTCCTGTTCCAACAAGATCAGTGTGAAGAATTTCAGCAAATCGAAGCAAAGCAGCAGTAAAGGGCCCATGACTTATAGATCCAAACAAAGTTTAGGCAGCTCCCCAAAGAAGACTAAGAAACAACTGTAAAGACTCATGGTGTAGCTCAAATTTCAAGGGCCCATGTTATTGCTGCTTCTTTCAAAGCTGTAAGAATGCCAAACCTGGCTTGCTACCTAAGATCACTTACCCAGACAAATGCCAAATTGTGTTGTGGGAAAGCCCAACCCCACCACCTGCAGTCTTCCCTTGCCCACCCCCTCCAATTCCATGATTGCCATTTACTTTCTCTGTTCCAGGACTAGCTTGCTCTCTCAGTTGGGCCACTCATCTATTCTGTGGCTTCAAAAGCCATAGACAGCCAATGACTCCCAATCCATAACACCAGCCCCACCTATCAGCTACACTCCAGATGCTACCCAACACCCCACTTAGATTTCTCACCAGGACCTCAAACTCATCCAACATTGAACATACAACCTGCTCTGCCCCAAACTCATTTCCCCTCCACCATCCATCCACTCCTTTGCTCAAACCTAAAACCTGGGAATCCTCTCCAATTCTTCTTTGTCCTTTGTTCCCCCAGACCCAATCCTATCAATTCTATCACCTAAATGTTTGTAGAAATAATCCACCTTTTCCATCCCCACCCTTCAATCTTCCTCCAGACCACCCACGTTTCTCCCCCAGGCTACTATAGAGGCTCCTAATTGGCCTTCTAGCCTCACTCCTTTGCTTCTCTCTAATCCTCTCCAATCCACATCAGAGGGACAAGCAACTTTTTTTTTTTTCATGTATATCTTATGACCTTATTTTCCTT
Source organism: Macroglossus sobrinus (assembly GCA_004027375.1). NCBI lineage: Eukaryota > Metazoa > Chordata > Mammalia > Chiroptera > Pteropodidae > Macroglossus > Macroglossus sobrinus. The sequence continues at coordinate 988,384 of PVKZ01000068.1, forward strand.
GCTTAAAATCCTTCGACTGTACTCTGTTGCTCTTGTAATGAATCCTCAAATTCTTAGCATGGCTATCAGATGTGACCTACCCTCCCCCTATAGTAAACCCCACAGGTTTACCTCAGCTCACTTTCCCTGCCCTGTTGTTCTCTTCATTCCAACCCCACAGAACTTCCTTCATGTCCTTTCTCCTCGGCTTCAGGGACAGACTTGGAACAGGCTATCTCGTCTCTCTACCTAGCTGACTTCTGCTCATTCCTCATCATTCAGCTTCAGGAAAGCCTCCTCTAGGAAGCCTTCTTTCCCTGATCCCTAGGCCAGAGCAGAGCCCCCTCACATACCCCCGCCCTACAGTAAATTACGTAGCACCCTGGCCTTGTACTTCATAACCCTCAGCATAATACCACTTATTGTCCACTAGCTGTTCTCCATTAGGCTGCACCCTCCATGGAGACAGGGAGCCACCAATATCCCCACTCTTGGTACACTAAGGACACAGTAAGTGCTCCATAAACATTTGCAGACTGAGTGATAACTCAGAGAGTCATTCCCAAGCAGTCTGAGGACACCACCCACACTCCTCTTGGTGCACCTCCTGGGGAAAACTCAATAGCATGCATTCTGGTCTTAGTGAACCTGGTATCTGGTGACACCACTGGGAACATTGACAAAAATGTGGCTGTAGTGGGGTCACCCAGGCCTCAGGAAGGAGTAAGTACCGAGTCATGCTGTATCCCTCACAGGAAGAGCATGAGCTGGTGCCGATGGCGCAGGGTGTCCTGAGCCTTTGGTCTTGGGTTTCTCTTCCTAGAGTATTTATAGCCATCCGGAGAAGTAGCTGGCTTCATTAATTGTGAGCGTATGTCCACCCAAAGCAGCCATACACTGAATGTATTGAATACCAGGCCTTATATGGGCATTCTTGTTGATTCATATGTTGTTAATAAGTGACATAAAGTGGATGGCTAAGGCAGAATGCCAAATGCTTGCCTTCTCCTGTCATCTCAAAGGTGCAAGGTTGTTAGTGTGGTGTATTGTTTGTTTTTAATGGACTGACTACTTTTTAAATGAAAAAGAAGGCGTTGTGAGGCCCACAAACAATTGGTGAACTGCATAGGAACAAACATACAGTTCAGAAGTGGCAGCAAAGAATGCAGATTCTGTATCCACCATTTCAAATGAGGAGTAGGTGCTTGTGCCAACCCCCATTCAACGCAAGTATGTTAACTCATTTAAGCCTCACAACAGCTCTAAGAGGTGGGTGCTACTATTTATTATCCCCATTTTGCAAATGGTAAAACTGAAGCCCAGAGAACTAAGTTAAGCAATGGGACCAGTTAGTAGGAGGCGGAGCTGGAAAATGAACCCAGGTAGTCAGGCCCATAGGGACGTGTTCAGTCCAAACCCAAACCAAACCTGGGGACTCACTTCCAGAAGACTAAGGCCCCTGTCCTGATTTGTTTTTTGGTTTTTGTTTTTTTTATCTCTTGAAGGCTACAGAGAAACTGCAAGCACAGCCCTGGCCTTAAGGAGCACTCATGGTTTACAACAGCACCAGTTAGCAAGGATGAAATGTCATGTGAGGGATCCAGCTGCCAGAGAGTAGGCCATCCAGCAGGCAGACGTCTTCCAGTCGCCAGGTTTGTATCCCTGCTCTGCAGTCACCAGGTTCTGTGTTGATGGGCAAGTCACTTTCCTCATCTGAGACTCAGCTTCCAAATCTGTGCAATGGAGATGATGATGATGATGATGATGTGTTAATTCACGTCTAACAAGGATATCAGAATTAAATAAGAGAAACCATGCAAAGTATTTAGGACAGGAAATGTGTTCAGTAAACACTGGCCATTATTATTTTGAGCAGAGAGGTTCAGGACATCACTTATTTTTTCACGAACATATATCAAGCGCCTCCTAACCATGTACCAGGTACTGTGCCAGGTGGTAGGCATGCAAAAAAGGAGATAGCAGCCAGGCCTTCAAGGAGAGCATTGTCGGAAGAGGCTGTTGATATAGTTCTACAGTACGGACAGTGGGGGAGGAGGGGTGCAAGGCAGGCAGGAGTCTCTGGTCCTTGCAAAAGGAATCAGAGAAGGTGCCAGGAAGGAGGGTGACAGGATGTGGGAACGCAGTGAGGGCCGCTTCGCTGGTAACGGGCAGTTTTGGGCGTCTCATCTACAAGTCTCTGGGCTTGAGGATGGGTGGTGACAGATCACAGACAGGGGCCGGATTCCAGGCAGACAGCTCTGATGTTATGAAGTCCACTTCCAAATTCTGAAGTCTTCTTTATCTCCAGACTCAGCCTGCGACAAAGGAATAGCTAAACATTTAAGCAGAAATCGAAGTGAGAGGGTTTTTTGTTTTGTTTTTTTCTTTTTTGAGCCCAGTTATTTGCTTGTTAGCCAGCCGGGAGATAAGACTGAATTTATGTCTCACCAAAGAGGCACCAGAAAGGGAAGGAGAGAGACAGAGACAGACAGAGAAGATTATGCAGAGGTTTTTTTTTTTTTTTCTTTTTTTCCTTCTAAGTGTCTCCTTGGTAGAATCCTGCCGCGCTCTGTCTCCGGGGAGCGGTTCGCCCTCCAGAAAACACGACACTTTATTTCCTGCCCTTGTTTGTTAACACCCCCATTTACCATCCATCTCAGTTTCATGTAACTGCCAGCCGGCATTAACGCCCTCCTCCTCGCCGCTGAGGCAGAAAATAGAAAAGGAAGAATTCAGCAGATTTTCCCCCGTGGCACCCTCCGCGGCACCAAGATAACCAGAGCAGAAACCACAATTGGATTCTTATTCCTTCAGCCCAGGAATGCGAAGGACGGGACTGTCTAACCACCTTCTGCATTCTCCTGCAAAGACAGTCGGCTTGTTATTTCGGTTGCCGGGGCCCCCTTCTCTGCCACGAGAATATACATTAATTACTTTTTTTACTATTATTTTTTCCCCCCGGTAATGTTAGGCAGGAGATGTTGCAAACTGTCAGGAACTGTCAGTGGCGCCCGCCCCAATCAGGTAAATGCCTGGGCGCCTGCGGCGGAGACACACTGACCCCTAGTGGCCTCTAGGGCCCTCGCAGACCCTGCGCCCCGCCCTGGCTGGAGCTGGAGCAATTCACTCCTTCCTTGGAGCAGCCGTGTGGGCTAGGGAGGTCGAGGCGGGGGAAGCGGGGTGCTATGTCTCCACCTCCTGCCCCAACACGCACACAGAGAGATGCACACAGAAACACACACAGAAGGACAGATATGCAAAAACAGACATACACACAGAGGTATATGTGCTAGCGCGCGCGCGCGCGCGCGCGCACACACACACACACCATATCCAATTTATTCTCTCCTCTCCCAATTCCATAGAGCATAGATTTCCTGAGAATCTTCAGGGTATTGGTCCTGGCTACAGGTAAGGCCTGTTTCTCTGGTCTTGAGTCGTTGTGAAAAAGGCAGACAGGGTCCCAGGAGGACGCAGAGCTGAGAGGGAGGATGGGAGCTGACATTTGTGGAGAGACTCCTTCATGCCAGGTGCTGTGCACATGTTAGCCTTCTGGGGCCTCAAAATAGCCCCACTATAGCAAGATTTGGAACCCGAGTCTCTAGCTGTCAAATGGCTTGTCCAGGTCACAAAGCTAATGTTTTTATTGATTTTATTTTAATAAGCAAATAGTTACATAGCACTTATCTGCCAGGCATTCTTCTAATGCTTTACCTCTATGAAAACTACCTATATTGAACCCTCATTACAACTCTCTGAAGTAAGTACTATTACTTCCATTCCACAGGTGAGGAAGCCAAGGCACAGACTGGTTAAGTAAGCTAATGAGTGGTGAATCCAGCATTAAGCCCAGGCAGTCTGGCTTCAGAGCGCTCTTCAGGAATCTCTCCAGGATTCCAAACCCAAACCCAAGCTCCTTCTCCATACCTTCTTTATCCCCCAGGGGTGAAGTGCTATAGGAATGCAGGAGAGGAAGCAGCCATTCTAACTGCCACAGAAGGAAGAAGCCTTGTGGCAGAGGTGGTATTAAAGCTCCTTAAAGTCACGGATCATGCCATTCACCTTCGGAGCCTCAGGCCTGGCACAGAAGGGATGCTCAATAAAAGCCCAGCTGGACTGGACCCTGAAGGAAGGTTCAAGGAAGGTGGGAAGGAGGGAGGGAGGCTAAGAGGGCTGCATGAACCATGACACTGAGGTAGAAAAGCACAGGTCACACTCTTTGCTACTACCCTCGCAAAAGGGTATTTTTGAACACACCCATAGTCTTTTTTAGCCAATACAAGTTAAATTGTAACTGAACATCTCCTATGCCACACTTTTGTGATTAACACATTCTGTCCCCCTCTGTGTTTTATCTGATTTGAGCTTCAGAGCAGCACCATGAGTAGGTGTAACCAACCTCACTTTTACCATGAAAAAACAGAGGGATTTTCCAAACGGACTAAGTAACTTATCCCAAGTTTCCCAGCTTATACTTAGAGACCTGGACACCCAAGCTTCCTGACTCCAAAGCTCACATCCTCTCATGTTGTCACTGCCAGTCAACATGAGAGGATGTGAGCTTTGGAGTCAGGAGCCCAGCAGCCCTGTCCTCTCAGGCAGTATCTTGAACTGGCCAGGCTTGTTCCTGTCTTAAGGCCTGTGCCCTAACTGTTCCCTCAGCTGGAATGTTCTTCCTGGACATGGATCTTCACGCAGTTGGCTCCTTCCTGTCATTCTGGTGTCGGCTCAAGTGTCACCTCCTCCGAAAAGCCTTCCTTGTCCACCCTACCTAAAATAGCTTTCCAGTCACTCTCTATTGCATCATGGTCTTATTTTCTTCCCAGCAGTTATTAATCTGGTGATTTCTTGTTTAGTTACTATTGTTAGTCTCATCTCATGTATAATAGGAGCTATCGATTACATAGCACAAACTTACCATGTGCCAAGCAAAGTTCCAAGAGCTTTACACATAGTAAGTCATTTAATTTTATTGTCCTCGTTTTACAGAAGATCCTGAGGCAGGATGGGTTCTGTAACTTGTCCAAGAGTCCACCCTCAGTAAGCTCTGCTCTTACCCACTGTAAAAACATCAGTTCTTCAACAATAAAAACACAGTTGAATTTTTAAATGGGTAAAGGACTTAAATAGACATTTCTCCAAAGACAGTATAACATGGACAAAAAGGACATGAAAAGGTGCTCAACATTATTAATCATTAGAGAAATGCAATCAAAACCATAATAAGGTACCCCTTCACACCCACTAGGATGGCTATAATAAAAATAATAATAATAAAGCAGAAAATAGCAACTGTTGGCAAGTACATGGAGAACTTGGAATCCTCATGCATTGCTGGTGAGAACGTAAAATGGTGCAGCTGCTGTAGAAAATGGTTTGGTAATGTGTCAAAAAGTTAAGCATAGAATTATCATATGGCCCTGTAATTCTTCTCCTAGGTATGTATCCAAAGGAATTGAAAACAGACTCAAATAAAAATCTGTACACCGATGTTCATAGCAGCATTATTCACAGTAGCCAACAGTTGGACAGAACCGAAATGTCCATCAAATGATAAATGGATGAACAAAACATGGTATATCTGTACAATGGAATATTATTCAGCCATAACAAGGAATGAAGTACTGATACGCATTACAAGATGGATAACTCTCAAAAACATGCTAAATGAAAGAAGCAGGACACAAAAGGCCACATATTGTATCATTCAATTTATATGAATGTCCCGAATAGGCAAACCCATAGAGACAGAAAACAGGGGCTGGAGGGAGGGAGAAATAAGGAGTGACGGCTTAAGGGTCTCGTTTTGGAGTAATAAATGTTCTGGAACTAGACAGTAGTTGTGGTTGCACAACATTGTGACTACAGCCACACGCGGCATAGCAGTAGGGATACGTTCTGAGAAGTGCATCGGCAGACGATTTTGTGGTTGTGCAAACGTCTCAGAGCACTCATACACAAACCCGGGTGGTATAGCCTCCTACTGCGATTGTATGCGCTACACTTTTATACAACTGGCAGCACAGTGGATTTGTTTACACCAGCATCACCACAGACACGTGAGGAATGCACTGTGCTGTGATAGCACCACAGCTGTGATATCACTAGGCAAGAGGAATTTTTCAGCTCCATACAGCATCATGTGTGTCATTGACCAAAACGTCACTATGCAGCATATAAATGTACTGAATGCTACTGAATTCTATACTTTAAAATTTTAAGTGGAAAATTTTATGTTATATAAATTTTACAATTTTTTTTTAATCAGCTTTGTCTTTCTTGTTCCTCTCTTGACACTTAGGATGAGAACAATATGAGGCACACAGTAGATGCTAAGAACACATTTGTTGGAGAAACGAGGTTAAGTGGACCAGAACTAAGGCCTCCCAGTTCTCAGTCTTGAGTTTTTCCCACAACATCACGAAGCTCCAGGAAGCTCTAGTCCGGTGGTTCTCAAAATCTCAGGTACTTCAGAATCACCTGGAAGTCTCACTAAAACACAAATTGCTGGGCCTCAGCCCTGAAGTGTCTGATTTAGAAGGTCTAAGTGGCACCTGAGAATCTGCCAGCCCCAGAGGGCACACTCTCTGTTTTCTATTAAGCCACAAAAGATGAAAAACTTTGACATGACTGGGAAAGAGGAAAGACAGGGCCCACATTAAATTAAAACAGAGAACCATCTGAAAACTGAACCATACATAAATTGAATCGTCCGTTTTAATTTAGTTTACTTGAATTGGAATGAGTTTGAAACACAACTTATACCCCTGCTAGGTGAGGGTGCAATGATGTCCAGTAAAGACAGATCCCGAGCCATTTAAAAAAATCTAGTTGAGCAAACCACTTAATTCAAGGTAGAAGGGCTTCAGGTTTAGGGCACAGGTGCAGAGCATGGGGGAGGGGCAGAGCAGTGAGGAGCTCCCTAGGTTCAAATCCCAGCTCTTCCATCCACCAGCCGTGCAAACTTGAACAAACAGCCTGTGGTAGACAGAATAATGCACCCACCAAGAGATACCCACACCCTAATCCTTGAAACCTATAAATATGTTATCTTACATGGCAATGGGAATTAAGGTGGCAGGTGGAATTAAAGTTACTAATCAACTGACCTTAAGATAGGGAGACAATCCTGGGTTATCTGCATGGGCCCAGGATAATCACAAAAGTTTGTAAAAGTGAAAGAGGAGGCAGAAGAGACGGTCAGAATAACATGGCATGAGAAGACTCACCCTGTCATTACTGACTTTGAAGATGGAGGAGTGGGGACGCGAGCTGAGAATTAGAGCAGCCTCTAGAGGCTGGAAAAGGCACAGAAACACATTCACCCCTAGAATCTCCAGAGAAGAACGTAGCCCTGCCAACACCCTGATTTTAGCCCAGTGCGACTCATGTTGGACTTCTGACCTCCAGAATGTAAAATAATAAATGCATGTTGCTTTAAGCCACTAAATTTCTGGCAGTTAACAGTCGAGATAGAAAACCAATACACTATCTAAATTCTGTAATCTTGAGTTTTCTCATCCATAAAGTAGGAATGACCACAGCTACTGCATGGAGTAGGTACAATGATTAAATTTGCTGTATGTAAAAATCCTAGTGCAGGATTTGGTCCACAGTCCACATAAAAGAATGTTGGCATCACCATTGTCAAGAATTTCTATAACTGTCTCGTGGACAAGCCTGCCTGGGCTCCCTGGGGTCAAGCCCTCCTCTGCTGCCAGGGTGCATGGGAATCTCTCCTTACCTTTTTGTGAGGACACCAGATTCTCCCCAAGACCCTTCAGTCCACTTTCCCTTGTCCTTTCAACTTCTGTTTTGTTGATCTTGATAGTCTAATCTCTGATAGTGGAGGTTGTGCACAGGTGAGAGGCCCTAAGATACAAGAGCTGCCACCCACTTTCCACAAGAAACATCTCCTTGGCTAGAAGACCAGGGTGGGCACCTAATATCAGGTTATGACTCTGTTTCCAGAGCTGGCCTGGGGCAAATCATCTCTTTACAAAAAAACAATGGCTCTTGTGGAAATTTGCTAAATGCTTGTCTTTCCATCCATTCATTTATTCCAAGACAAGTGAGTTTTCTGATGCTGGATTCACAAAGATAAACAATGGAGGAAAATCTCTGGTTCATTTCTTGGAGAAAGGAAAGGAAAGGACACACCACAGAAAACGGGTTTAACACAGATGTTTATTAGAGCAGAAAAGGTGAGGGAAAAAATAGATGACCAAAAACCTCCACAGCCCCAAGTGGTGTTTCACTATGCTGAACGAGACTTCCTAAAGCCCTCAGAGCAGGCAGCCTGCCCCCATGATATAAAGGTCTCAGCCTATCAGCCCCAGCTAAGAGTCTCATTCTGCCCACTCTTCCAAGATGGAAATGCCATTGGGGGAACCGGCAGTGGAGGAGTCTATACTTTAAGCTATTGGTTTCAATGAGTTATGCAGATTAGCAAAATGAAGCAGCATAAGCATTTGTCATCAATCTCCAAGGCAACCTTTGCCATGGCCACAGCTCACAAGATCTGAAGGCATCATTTCTGCAGCTAAAAAATAAATGAAAGAAGGAGCCTGATCTTGTTTCGACATCGTCCAGGTTGGTGCTTATCAAAGTGTTGCTAGAAAAGAACGAGAAAATAATGTTAACATGATGATGATGTTGACAAACAAGGGGGGAGGAGGAGGAAAAGGGAAGAGGAGAAAAAGACTTGGGGCGGGGGTGGGGGCGGGGGCAGCCATCAAGCTATCATTTCCTGAGCACTTCCTATGATATGCCAGAGAAGCACTATTTTTTTTTTTTTTGCATTGAATTTTTTGATGCTCAGAATGATCATATGAGGGAGAAACTCTTACTATTTTGATGAAGAAACTGACAATTAATTTTTCCCAAGAGATGTCAAGATCTGAATACTATGTGACTCCAAATTCAAAGCTAATACTTGCCCCCAGCCTGCTTCCTTATCTTCATGTAAATGGGAGCTGCCTGGAGTGAGGCCTCCTGTATTTTGCCCCCAGCTCACCAGCAAGGCCTATCCTACCCAGAAGCAAAGGCCTCAGTTGACTCAGGGTGCTGCCACGGGGCTTGCTCAACCTCAAAACTTTCCTCTCGCCTGGCCTGCACAATGGTGATAAGCACCTCCAATTTGTGGAGTCATTTACTATGAGCCAGGCTCCACAGATACCATTATTGCCCCAACTTACAGATGCAGAAATGGAGACTCAGAGGGGTTAGGCTCCTACCCCAAAGCCATAGGGTGGAAACACAGAGAGCTGAACCTAAGTCTGCCTGATTCCAGAGTCTGAGCAACCAACTACTCGACAGTTCTGCTTTCTGGAACAAGCCAAGCGAGGGCTTCCAGTGCTGGAAGATCAAGGTTATCTTTGTGAATCCACAGTGCAGGGGCAAGAGACAAGCCCTAACCTAGAACAAGGCTACAGAGTCTGGAAGGACCAGAACGGCCCATCCCCAAGCCCTCAGAAGCAGAACTTTTCCAAAGCTTTTTCAAAAGCATCCCAGCAGATGCTCCCTCACTAACTGTTAAAGCCCCTCAGAGGAACCATGCCCCCTCCTGCAACTCACCCACAGGACCCAGTAGTACTATCCACGTAGAGCATGTAGAACTGGAGCGATCAGGAGACTGACATGCCAACCACTCTTAGCATGAGTTAGTAGCTTATTCAGGCTCAGTCAGCGCCTCTATAAAAACGGGGTTAAAATGCATGCCCCGAAATGACAGAGGTGTTAAGAGAATCAAATGAGAGCATTTAAGTGATAGCACCCTGAAAATTACAAAGAGCAATATGCTACAGGAAGTGTTTCTATGTTAATTTACAGTAGCACCAAAAAAAAGATATGATTTCTCTTAACCAGAGATGACAAATTGCCCCACTATATCTTGTCCTAATTCATCCATACAAATTACAGAGGAGAAATGACATTCACTAGGCTTAACCTCTGGAGGGATTTGCTACTTCATCTAATAGGATTTGGAAAGGGGGAAGGAAATGGACATGGACAGACAGGGAAGAAGCAAACAGCCTCATGTAGGAGCAAGGTGCCGAGGTGGGGTATGCAGGTGTGCCAGGAACACTGAGCAGTCCATTTCAAGGGCACCAAAAGGCTAAACCCTGAGGAAGAGGGAAGGTTCTCAGCCTGGAGGACTGTGGGAATGCAGTAAAGAAGTTGCTGCTCCTGATGACAGTGGTGATGATGGTGAAGAATGTCACTGGCCAAGTACATAACTGCTGACCCCACCCAGAGTGACCCAGGTCTCAACGAGCCACACTTCTCCGGATTTGTATTTCAGACAGCACGTTCCTCCCCTATTTGGCATCTGTTGATGAGTCCGTAGGGGTCAGGCTCCCTTGTGTGTCCCCCCCAGGGCTCCTCTCAGTCTCCTGCCTCACTCTTTCCACCCACCAACTCATAACCAGCTAAGCAGCTGGTTCCCCTAACGCCATGTTCCTGAAGGTCTCTGAGCCCGTGCACATGCTGGCTGGCCACCGCTGCCTCCCTAACACAGAAGGCCTGGGAGAAGCAACATACCAGAGCTGGTCCCAAGCCCCTTACACAGGATGCACTACGTTCCTGTCACAGTGGGGCTTGCAGTGAGGGTTCAGCCAGTGCTCCAGGAACTGCTCCTCGGCGCGGTGCTCCAGGCGGAGCAGGTGGTGCATGTACTCCTGTCAAAACAAACCCACACAGAAGAGAGGCATTTATCCAGTGACAACCGAGCTGCCAATGTACATGGTGTGGCTATGGTTCTGAGACAGGACGCAGCCTGATTGAGGGATGAGAAACAGCCATGTCCATGATCTCTGTAGAGACCAGTCAGACAGTCCCACCTGATGGGCAAAATAAAGAAATCTGACTAGTGCCATCATGTTTTTTTTGGCTGGGCGTCATTGGGTCTCAGCCTGGGCCATGCAGCCACAATGGATCCAAGTTTGAAATATGACAACTTTGAAATATCACCAGGTGACTGAAGTCAATCAAAAACATCCAGAAGATTACCAAGTCTATGAAAATTGTAGCAGCAACAAAGTATGCCCGAGCTGAGAGGGAGCTGAAAGCAGCTTATGTGCATGGAATGACATCTTTGGCTGTGTATAAAAAGCTGATATTAAGGTGCCTGAAGACAAGAAGAAACGCCCCCTTATCAGCGTGTCCTGAGATCAAGGGCTTTGCAGTGCTGTCCGTTCCTCACTTGTTAAACAGATGACAAGTGAGGTGGTTATGCTCACAGCAGCCAGGAAAGGAGTTAAAAGATTGCTGGAATTGGTGATAAAATGAGGAGTATACTTCATAGGAATCATTCTAACCAGTTTCTGATGACAAATAAATAGAAAGAAAGAAAAACCTATTTTTGGAGATGCATCAATGATGGCCCTGGAATTATTAAATTCTGGATGTGAATTTGATGAAGGATCTAGCATCTTTAATCGATTCAGGTCTGTCACCTCCTACAAGACAGAAGAAAAGTCCATCTTTTCCTTTAATACCATTGAAAGTGCTGAGAGCATGAGTATCTACGATAATATTGAGACTGACGTGCTGCAGAATTACCACGAATACAATCTGGTCAACATCACCTACTATTCTCTAAAGGAATCCACCACCAGTGAGCAAAGCACCAGGATGGTAGCCATGGACAACATTAGCAAGAATGCTTCTGAGATGATTGATAAATTGACTTTAACTTTCCTGCTCACTTGCCAAGCTGTCATCATCACAAGAGTTAATTGAAATCGCCTCCAGTTCTGCAGCTCTGGATTAACGAAAACCAAGTTTTACCTCAGACAAGAGGTAAAGAAGGAAAATTCAGCAAATAATTTTGTTTTTAGCTTACTGTTGTCCTGGTCGACAGGAATTACTGATTCATTGTTTAAATGACTAAAAACAGCAAGATATTTGTAAATTATAATATGCAACTTGGGATAAAAAAATAAAAAGAAACAAATCTGACAACTCTAACTGCTGAGAGGGTGTGTATTCATGGGAACACATATACACTGCTGATGAGTGTAACACAGAACAACCATTTTGGAAAACAATTGAATGCCTGCAATCCAGAAATTTCACTCTTCATTTATACGGTAGAGCAGTGATCCTCAGACTTTATCGGTCATCAGAATCACTTGGAAGTCTTGTGAAAACACAGATTGCTGGGCCCCACCCCCAGAGTTCCTAACTCAGCAGGTCTGGGGGTGGGGGCTCGCTCCATAATTTGCATTTCTAATAAGTTCCCAGCCAATGCTGATGCTGCTGGTCACTTTGAGAACAGAGAAACTCTTGTATCTGGAGATGTGTATGAGAAAGTTCATAGCAGCACTAATTTGTAGTAGCGAAACACTGGAACCATGCCAAATATTCATTGACAGGAGGATAGAGAAATAAATTATGGTAGGGTCACACCATGAAATACACAGCTGTGAACATAAATGAATTATATCTACACACAACATAGGTGAATCATAGAAATAGTATGTTGAGTGAAAAGATCAAGTCCAACAAGATGATATTAATAGCACAGCACCATTTTTATAAAGCTCAAAACGTTTAGAACCAATAATGTATTAGTTACAGCTGCATACAGCTGAAGTTGCTATACTATTATCAAACAAAACAGACTTTAAAACAAAACAAACAAAAAGATTGTTACTAAAGACCCATTTTGTAAAAACAGGGTGGCAGTGCCTCAAAATGTTAAATATAGTTACCATATAACCCAAAAATCGTATATATCTAAGAGAAAACATATGCCCACACAAAAACTTGAACACAGATGTTCATAGCAGCATTATTCATCACAGTCAAAAGGTAGAAATGACCCAAATGACCATCGATGGATGAATAGGTAGATAAATGTGGTATGTCCATGCAATGAATATCATTTGACCATAAAAAGAAATGAAGTACTGATACAAGCCATAATATGAATGAACCTTGAAAACATTACACTAAGTGAAAGAAGCCACCCACAAAGAACTACCTATAGTATGACTCCACCTCTATGAAATGTCACTGGCCCTACGTGTTAATATGTTTATAGCAGAAAGCAGTTGGTTGTCTGGTGCTGCCAGTCTCTCAAACCAGCATCTCCATCTACCCAGGACCCCAAGCCAGAGCACAGACCATCATCCCTCACCCTCAAGCTCAACATAAGACTAAGTGTCAAGACTTAAGTCTGTCTCCTGACTAATTCTCAAATGCACTGCCTCCATCTGCCACCTCTGTAGGTTAGGTCTACATCGCTGCCCAACCAAGTTATCGCAGCCTCCTCACCCCTCCACCTGTCTCTCTGCCTCTCATTCTTCCCACCCCACGTTCCACTTCCCCCACCATCTCCATTCCACTCCGACAGAGTGATCACCCACAATGCTGCACAGAGGGGCCAATGCTCACCTCGAGCCTTTGCCAGCATGTCTGCCTGATATATCAGAGGCAGGAGGTGACAACTAACTCTGCCCCTTGAGTTTGCTCTGTGAGTATGAATACTGTTGTAACCAGCAGGTGAGGGCAGCTCCCTGTAGGATCTGCCACCTTCCCCTGTTCTTCACAACAGCGAAGAGAAGCCCTGCACTCCTGTCCTGTCCACAGTTGTCACTGACAGCCTCTGAGCTCCTACAGAACCACAAATTCTCCCTCAGATGATTCACCCAAAGGGACTTTAATGAAGGGGCTATTCACAGCCTTGTGAATAGGGTTAAGGAAAGCACCACAGAACATTCCAGCACCCAGGACTAGCACTGGAGGAAAGCCATGGTCATGCCCAGACCCTCAGGGCCCAGAGGAAGGGGGTCTGCAGAGCAGGGAGGAAGTGGAGAAGAAATTCCCCATCTTCTCTCTCTTCTTGCCCTCCACATCCCGCAGAGCCCAAGCAGGAGCTGGCAAGTCAGGGAACCCAGTGATGTGGTCCATAGGGTCAGCCTCTTGAGCTGGGTAGAGGACAGATGGGGAGCGGGTTGAGGGTGGGGGAACCAGCAGCCATACCAGGCTGATGGGTCGCAAGGGGTGTGCTGTTGCCAAAAGAAGGGAGCAGAGAGCACAAGTAACAGATATTACTGATATTTGTTGCAGAGGAACCAGTGACTACCAAATACACTGATCTAGCAGGGGGAGAAGTTGTTTGTTTGGCATGTGTGGTTGTCTCTCCTCTCCTCTCTCTATTTGCTCATGCTCTGCCCCTTATGAGCATGAGTGAGTGTCACTTCCAGATTTAGGGTACGCCTTCTCTCCCCAACAAGCCTTGGTTCAGGCTAAAGTCTGATGGGCTACAGTTTATTGATCTGTTCTCCTACTGAAGGACGTCTTAGTTTCTTCCAAGTTTTAGCAATTATGAGTAAAGCTGCTACATACATCCATGTGCAGGTTTCTGTGTGGATTTCAGTTTTCAACTCAATTCCTTGGGTAAATACCAAGGAGAGCAATTGCTGGATTACATGGTAAGAGGATGTTCAGTTTTGTAAGAAACTGTCAAACTGTCTTTGAAACTAACATTTTGCATTCCCACCACCCCGAACGGGTGTTCCTCTTCCTCCACGTCCTCACCAGCGTTTGATGCTGTGACTGTTCCGGATTGGGGCATTTTAATAGGTGTGTGGTGGTATATTCAATTTGCTATTTCAACTTGCAGTTCCCTGGTGGCATATAAGGTGGAACACCTTTTTGTTTGTCTATTTGCCATCTGCACATCTTGGTGAGGTACCTGCTCAGATCTTTTGCCAGGGTGAGGTTTTAAAAATATTAAAAATGAAATGGGCTGTATTGGTTTTATTGGTATTATAGTAGTGATAGATATTACCATTTTGAAATTTTGTGAAAATAAAGAAGTAAAAAGTCTCTCCTGCTTTTTTTTTTTTTTTTTTTTTTTTGTCTATGTCTTTTTCCTGTTGCAACGTGATGTTTTGTTTTGTTTTGTTTTGTATCAGCCCATGTTGCCTCCCCGCTTAAAATACTCTAATGGCTCCTGCTGGGCTCAAGAAAAAGTTCTAATTCCTTAAAGTGATTTGTGGGACTCTCTGTGATCTCGCCTCACCCATCTCCTAAGCCCCTTTTCCTCACCAACCCACCTGTGCTTTGCACTCCATTGCACTCCATCCCTTCCTGGAGAGGCCATGCTTGCTCACCTTTCTTCCTGGAATTCCCCTGTGCTTTCTCTTTTTCTTGTCTCACTTCTACCCGAATTTTCAGGCCTCAGCTTAGATGTTTCTTTCTCCGGGAAGCCTTCTCAGATTCCCTGTGACCCCAGAGCTGCCCCAGAATAGCCCCGGTCACTCTATTTTGCAGTGACTTCTCCCTAAGAGTAGGGACTTAACTGGCCTGCCTCATATGTTTTAGTAGAGGTGCCATGTGTGTTGGCTCCCATATTAGTACGTGAACTTGATGTTTTCTCCCCAAAAGAGAGGAGATGGAGATAAGAATGATTTTTAATTTGGAGGAATTATGTTGTCGACAGTGCCCTGAGAGAAGTCTGGGTGCTGTAATTATGGGATGTGAGCCCCACTGCAAAGAATGCATGAAACAGATCCAGACAAACACAGTTAGGTAACCTAACACAGGAGGCCGTTAGTCAGAGAAGTGGTGTTCCATCTTGGGAGAGAGTAGTCATATTTGGTAACATTTATACACGATTAAATTATTTTAATATGTATTGATATCATAAAAATTCTAATTCATGAAAACCTTCCTATGGTGTTGATAAAGCTTTAATAAAGAGTCCAGTTTAGAATTTCAAGTTTTTAAGTTTCTAGAAAATCCTCTAGGAAATCTGCATCCTACATTACATATAGCTATTTAAATGTTTTTTAATGATTATGCAAAGGAATAAATTATTAGTTGTACAGGTTTTCTGAATTTTTTGCCTGTTCCCCAGGGCCCACACAGTTCGAATTTGTTTTAGTTATTACTGTTTTTATTTAACTCATCAAAATGCTCCCCGTGTGCTGGACAGGGCATCTCTGGGGCAGCCAAGTTGGGATTGTCAGTGCCACCAACCTAGTGGGATCCAACAATGACTCCTTGGGGGCTTGCTGGACACATTTGTGAGTTTTTGGCTCAATTCCGAACTCTCCAGCCCCCTCCAGGAAGTGTTGGGCCAGAAGAATAGTACTTGAAAACCACAGAAAGGCAATGTGGAACCAAGACTTCCCAGCAGGTAGCTTCACTTATTCAGCTGTTTGGTGGAAGCAGTGCCCTGAAGGAATCCCTGTTGCCTGGTTGCTAGGCGACATGGTGCAGAGGCTGAGAGGTGTGGGTGAAGGTCTAGGTCAGAGTCTGGTTCCAATCCAGACCATACCAATATTGCTTTACTCCAGCCTCAATTTGTCCATTTGCAGAATGGAAGTGATTGGCACTTATTTCGCTGGGTCACCAGGATTAAAAGAAATAATACAAAGTTCTGTGCCAAATACATAGTCCTCATTTGTCGCTCTGAGCCCATTCTCTTCCCTCCTTCACCTGGCCTGTGCAGGGAGAGGCTGACCTAGATGAACTGCAACCACAGACTCCCTTGTCTGTGGCTCTCCAGTTGAGTTTGACACAGGAAGCACAAGCTGGGGACTAGAGGGTAGGAAGTATTGACTTCCCTGGTGTCTCCCTGAGGAGTCACAACAGGTTGGCTGCCTCCCTGAACACCACAGCTTCTAGGGAGCTGCCCTCTCCGTTTCTGGGAACTACCTCCTTCTCTTACCCCTTCATGACTAGGGGCTATTAGCCCCTGGTCATTGATGGTCTCTTGTTGGTTTACCTTAATCCTAGCATATCTTTGCCACAAGTCTCCGTGTTAAGCTCTCCTCAGTTGAGCCTGAGATTGCCAAGGAAGACCTGAGCATGCCTTGAGGCTGTGCATAAAACAACTCTCTGAGAACCTGGTCCACAGGAAACTTTCGACAAATGCCTGCTGAATGAGAAACTGAAGGAGAGGGCCTCAAAGTGTGGTTCACACTCCCCTCCAGGGTCCAAAGATTCACAACTATTTTTAGAATAATACTAAGACATTATCTGCCTTCTCACTATGTGCATTGATGGATAAAACTGGTTCCTTAGTGGGAGTCAGGTTGGTGGCACTGACAATCCTAGTAGTCATTGAACCCTTCACCATCACACACTCACAGTTTAAAACAGATAAATAAAGTGTTCTTCAGGTGAAGTGTTACTGGGGAACGCCCCGATGAGCAGGAGGGAGTGACGCAATGGGGAGCGTGCAGGCAGCACTTCCTGGAGGGACCACACCCAATGCTTTCCTTGAGGAAAAGCCCCTGGGCCATCGTTGCTGTCAAGGGTTGAATTAGCTGAGTTTTGAGTGTGTGTTTGGCAGCCAACTCGAGAATGAATGAAGTGAGGAAGACAAGTGACGGTACTTGTCACAAAATGATAAAATGTGAGCTTCCAAGGGGAAATTAGAATTTTAGAAAAGTTGTATTTACTCCCATGAGCCTGGCCGCTTTCCAATACTTCACAAATTTTCTGATGAGGTCAGTGGTAATATTAACGAATGTCACCACTGATGTACAGCATTTATATACCTTTTATGATGACATGCACATTTGCATACTTACTCATTTAATCCCTGTCCCACTCAGCCAAACATCCAGCTGCCTTTTTGACGGTGGTAACCAAACTATACCCAGTTATATGGCTTAGTGCTTGGCAAATAGTAGGATCTCAATAAAACTCATGGGAGAAATACACGAATGAGTGAATAAATAAACGAATTGACTGTTCTTTCTCCATAATTTTGCCAAATCTTCCTTGGGAGTTTCCTCGACATCTCTGTCAATCTGCTCATTATAACAGCCCAGTCCAAATGTTTCACACTCCTAAATAGTAGCCGAAATTACCATCGAAGAAAAACAACCAACAAAGAGAGAGAGAGAAACAAGCACTGGTTTCCATGACATTTCACTGTTTATTTAAAATGTTAGGAAAATGAATATGCCACAAAGGCCTACAAGCAACCATCAGTCAAAAATGAAAAGCCAAACTTCAAATCTGTTGAAAACCACAAATTCAACAATTGTGTTGGCTGAGTTAGAAATGACCCAGCATTAATGATAATCTCAAATGTTCCTGGATCGAGAAAGAAGGGCTAGATGGAAAATAAATTTTTATTTTTTTAAATTCCTTTCTTCAAGGGGAAAAAAATTACAGCAACACAAAAACCACTATCTGCGTTCCATGTTCAATGCCAATGGTAATGATTTTAGTAAATAATTTCTCAGTAATTAGAGTGGACATTGGAAATGGTCCTTTATTATGGGCTGGAGCGGTATGATAATGAAATTAAATATCCACCAGAACCTGATCTAAGCTGAGAATCAAGAAGTGGACAGTTAATCAATCGAAGAGGGAACTTTCTCCAGAAAGGTAAAATCCTTTCAGTGACATTTGTATGGAATTAAATGCTGATGGACTCCATCAACATTTGGATGCATTATTTTGCTCATTAGTAAAAGTTGATCACATAGGTAGGAGGGTGGCTCTGAACTTAACTACACTGGGACACTTGAAAGATTAGCCCTAAAAAAAGGCAGATCAGCGATGTGCACAATCTGCATCTCAGTCGCTCCAAACGGGTCTTTGAGATCATGGGGAACAAAAGGGTAATGGAGTTACTATGTACATTTGTCAAGAGGCTGAAAATGAAAGCATATTTAACAAAGACGACGTATAATAAAGTTAACATGATTTATGCTTGCCTAACCAGAACTTTCCTTAAAGGAAGACAGGCCAAAATGGAAAGCGTATTCCCAGGGCACACAAGGGCTTACGAATACAATCGCAAAAGACATAATTTTAAGTCGGATGTCATCTTTTTAAAGAATTTCCATGCTTCACCACAGTAGTTGGCAAATAATTTCTTCCCTAGAATCTGAGACGATTAAGAGGAATTTAATGAATTTAAGGGAGGCAATAGAAAATTTTTCTTTGGGGAAAAAAAAAACACCTCCAGGTTCTCCAGCAGAGTTAGCTCCTATAAAATATCTCTCCTGGAGAGAAGCAAAGAAAGGAATGGAAATAAGTATAAAGAGCATCTAGCAAATGTTAAATACTGTGCGTGGTGCCTGGGACCCAGAGGTGAAACAAATAGTCCGTCTGCTCAAGAAGTTAAGAGCAGCCCAGTAGGAGAGACAGATTTTTATAAAGTCAAAAATAGCCATCTTGGGCTATGAGTGCTATGCCAGAGGGATGCTCTAACTCATGGTGGAAGGACAATGAAGGCCTCTCTAAAAAGGTATCATTTAAAGCAAATCTCTACAAATGATTAAGAGTTAACCAGGTCAACAAGAGCAAAAAAAAAAAACAATAACAAATATAAAGGCAGGTGCTACAAGGGAAGAACTTCAAACACACCACCATTCCAGACAACTTGTTTCTTCTAGGTTTTTAATGCCAATGACTGGCTCCAAGGTGTCCATACAGACATCTTCTACAAGTCGTTCTTGAGCCCTAGTTCTCCGTCACTGCACCCACACTTTCTGTCCCAGAAATGGCCAACTGGTCTCTAATTTAAGGCACCATAATCATGCTAACCATCATATCTTGATCTCTACTGGATCACTCTCTTGGGGGACAAATACATAAATTATTTTTTTAAAAAACCTTTTAGGAAGCAATTGGATAGTATATACTAGAGCTATTAAAATATTCATGTCCTTGGATCCAGTGATTTATTTTCTGGGACTATATCCTTAGCAAATAATTTAAAATATTAAAAACTTTTTTTTAGGTAAGGCAACCCTTGGTTGACCTCACAGATTGCAAGAACCTTGTTATCTTACAATCTCTTATTTTTTATGTCTACAGAACCTGGTCTTCCTAGGCGGTCTCCCATCCAAGTACTAAGCAGGCTCTACCCTGCTTAGCTTCCGAGAGCAGACAGGGTTGGGCTTGTTCAGAGTAACATGGCTGTTGATTAGGGGGAAAAAAAAAACACTTTAAAACAAAAATGTTCAGAGTATTTTTTTCAGACTATTTTTTATAACAGAGAAATAGTAGAAATGATCAAACTACCTAACAAAAGAGAGTGATTTGGTCATTATGGTATAAAATGTTGATAATAATATGAAAAACTGTGTATGTTATAATATTAAGAGAAAAAACAGGATGCAAAATGGTAGGTAGAAAAGAAATATATTTAGCTCACTTTTAAAAAATGGTGGATAGAGTATGGCCACACCTTTTAAAAAATATACACAAAAGACTAGACAGAATTACATCAAAAATGGCAATGCTATCCTTGAAGAGAGGGAATAAGATTATATCTGATTTTCTTCTTTTAATTATTTCTTGGTTTCTAATTTTTCTATAATAAATATAAATGGTTTAAATTTTTATACTTTCACAGTTAATACATGAACATATTATTATTGTTTAAAATTCAAACATCAAATATAAAGTTCCCTAGATCACCACCTGCAATCCTAATCCCCTCAATGAAGTGGCACAGTTAACAGTCAACTGACTGTTTCTAGACCTTTTTCTAGATGTGTACATCCCTACAATTGTACCTATTAAATATATAGTATTTCTTTGTGTGTGAGTACTAGGAGGGCAGGGTCAATTCAGGGGATAGAGAGAAGGTGACATTGAGAATGAAGAGGAGGGTACCAGGCAAAAATAATGGAGAATATTGGGGAAAAGTATCAAGGGAAATCATGTGTGAAAAGATGCTGAGACCAGAGAGAGAAGATGCTAAGACCAGAGAGAGATGACCTAGGTGGAAACAATAAGCAGTTCTGGGTGGTTGGAGCATAAATTGCCTTAGAGGAGTGGCAGGAAATGGGACAGAGTGGTGGCTCGGGGCTGGTTTATCTCCCAGGTCAATATACTTGACATTTATCCTATAAGCAGTAAGGGAGCACAAAGATTTTTATTTTGTTATATTTTAAGAAATATTTATTTGGCTGCTGCTTTTTAAAAAAACAGAATGAGAGCTACCATCACTACTAAACAGCAGGTACTATGCTGAGCGCTATGCTTCCATTCTCTCACAACAGGCCTGTCAGGTGGGCTACCACTGTCATATCCCATTTTATAGAGGAGAAGGCTGAGACTTGGAGAATTTAAGCAAGTTGGCCAAGATGTGTCAGCCGGGAAGCGGCAAGACAGGAATCAGACCTGGCAACCTGCTGCCCCTGCTCTTAACCACTCGCCTGTGTTCTTTTTGTAAAGATTAAACAGATTTTTATTTAAAATTAAAAAACATAATGTATTGTTGAATAGCATCTCCCCAAAACTCACGTTGACCTACTAGAACCTGCAAATGCAACCTTATTTGGAAGTTGGGTCTTTACAGAGGTAATCAAAGTAAGATGAGGTCATACTGGATTGGGTGGGCCCTAAATCCAATGACTGGTGCCCTTAAAAAAAGAAAATGTGGACAC
Source organism: Macroglossus sobrinus (assembly GCA_004027375.1). Taxonomy (NCBI): domain Eukaryota; kingdom Metazoa; phylum Chordata; class Mammalia; order Chiroptera; family Pteropodidae; genus Macroglossus; species Macroglossus sobrinus. Next base: position 1,009,746 of record PVKZ01000068.1, read on the forward strand.
AAGGACATGCAGGGGAAAAGGCCATGTAAAGACAGATGCAGAGGTTGGAGTAATGTCACTACAGGCCAAGAAACGGCAAAGATTGCCAGTAGCCACCAGAAGCTGGGAGAGAAGCATAGAGCAGAGTCTCCCTCAAAAGAAACCTACCTTGCCAACTCCTTGATTTTAAACCTCCAGCCTCCCAGACAGTGAGAGAATAAATTCCTGATGTTTCAAGCAATCCAGCTTGTGGTACTTTGTGATGGCAGCCCTGGGAAACTAACGCTCTGCATAACAGCAAGAAATACGAAGACGAAGATATAAATTTACCCCAAATCTTATCACTGAGATAATATTGTAATCATTGTTTGACGACATGTCTCCACACACGTACAGAGGAAGAGGAGGAGATGAGTTTTCTTTCAAAACTTTATTTCTTTCCATTTTGAAAGTTTTGCATATGGCGTTTGATAATATCAAACATGGGCAAGAGCAGGGCACCGAGAGTTCTCATACTCACTGCTGGTGGGAGATGGTACAGTCAGTGAGTCAGTTTCAAGCAGAAGTGTACAAGCTCTCTGGCTTAGCTATCCCTTTTCTTATCATGAAACCCAGTAAAGCTCACATGTGTACAAGGATCTTCATCACCAGTAGAAATAACTGAAATGGGCACTGCTCCAGGAAGGGCCGAATAAATAAGCTGTAATATATCTTAGTCTGTCGGTAAAAAAGCTGCTAAAAAATACCACAGACAGGGGCTCATAAACAACAGAAACTTCCTACGGTTCTGGAGCCTGGAAGTCCGAGATCAGGGTGCCAGCGTGGTTGAGTGAGGGCCCCTTTTCAGGTCACAGACTTCTCACTGTGTCCTCAGGTGGCAGATGGGGCAAGGGATCTCTCTGGAGTCTACTGTATAAGAGCACAAATCCCATTTATGAGGGCTCCACCCACATGACCTAATCAACCCCCAAAGGGTCCATCAATTTTTCCTCAGGCAACTTTTTTTTCTTCCATTAGGATCTTGAAGCTTCATTCTACCCAGGAGCTCTTTACAATATCTCTGGGACATCGTGGTAAGTGGTAAGTCCTAAAGTAAAACCTAAAGCCCATTCCTCTGAAATCCAAACGTCCCCAGATGGGATGTCCCACTGGAATGAGCCTTTCGGAGTGCCCATGCCATCCGTGTGACATCTAGAACCCTCCTCCCCCAACTCTCTGAAGATTTGGAGGCCATGTTTCTCCTGAATTCGTCCCATAGCCTGTTTCTCCGCCACTGCAGCTTCCAGATTTGAATGATTACCTTCCTTTTCTGTCAGTCGCTTTCACCCACATAACACATGCCATCCCTCCCTCATTCCTCCAAAGAAGCACAAACATAAGGTTGTGTGGCAGACTTTTCATAAGGTTTGGGGGTTGCAGAAGGTACTAACAGCGCCGAGCTGAAACAACTTCAAACTCAGCGTCAGGTGTTACCATAAAATAAATATATCAGCTACTTCCGACCACAGGGAATTTCTCACTGGTGTGTCCGCTGAGCCCTACACTGCCACGTGCCTCTCCATCTCCAAGCCTTCTTCACATCCAGCCACCACTGAGCTTTCCTTCCTCTTCCTCCCCAGCTGCTTTCATACATTCAAAGCCGCTCCTGATTTCTTCCCCAAAGCACACCTCCTTCTGGGTCTCTCTCCCCATCCCTGCTGGGGCCTTACCTTCCATCAAGGGTGTCACACAGCAAGGTGCTCACACTCTCTGGGTGGAAGCCAGCCCTCCCCAGATGCAGGGCACACAGTGGTCTCTTCTGTAGCGTCTGTCCTTCCCACCACAGCCAGAAAAAGGACACACGTGTTACAGTGAATCAGTGAAATGCATGCGGACAACAGTCCAGCCTGGAACCTGTTTCCAAAAAGCCTATAATTCTGCAAAAGCCAACGTGTGCCAATATTTAAGCCAAGTGTCAAAATGATAAACACTGCTTAATAAATACTCTTAGGGAGAGACGTCTGCAGATCTTCACACTTGTTTTCCTTCTGAATTCTTAATACCTCCCCAGAGAGCCATTCGTTCACCCTCATCAGTGACCTCTCCCCTCTCTGAAAGGGTTTTCTTTTGCACAGACCCTCAGAGGGGAGAAGCGAAATAAAATAACCCAGCCAGTCATCTCTCGGTAACTTCAAGTTGGCGGTGAGTGACCGAGTCTCTGGCTCAGCTCCCAAGGGCACAGGCAGTCCCCAGAGATCACTACCTCTGCTTATTTGTCCCAGTCCACTTGTCTGTCTCCTTGGTACCATGGCAAGGAGGTTCAATAATGGGTCCAAACAATTTCATTTTCCCATTTCCCATGTAATATAGTATCTGAAGGCCAGCGTTTCAGAGGCTGGGTCATGAGTCTCTAAATGGCGCCCGTAAACCAGCTCTAATCATATCATCCAGGATGCTTAAAGTCCTTTGGCAGCTCCCGCTGAGTAGAGAATGAAAGTCAACTCCACTGTGGCAGCCAGGGCCTTCCAACCTGGCTCTGAGACTACTTTCTTTAGCTATTGCCCGTCATATGATCCATATGAAAAGAGAGGAGAGGTCAGGGGCTGCCAAGTAGAACTGCCACACGGGCTCACACTCTACAGCACAGGGACCAGTGAGTTAGGAGTCTAAGGCCCCTTGATTTGTAGTGAAGCACACCTTCCTGCCTCTACCAGCTAGAGCTCCCAGGGACCCTCACACCAGGCACCCTCCCCACACCCATGCCTTCTGCCCTCCTAACCTGCATCCCCCATGCTCAGGACCCCACATGTTCTTGGTTTTCCCCCATACCTCCCGAATTCCTTTTCAGGCACATCAAGTTCCTCTTCCTCTGTCCACTCTGAGCGCTGGTGTCCCCAGACTTCAATCTGGGGCCTCTTCTATTTCCCTCTCAAACCATCGGTCTAAACCCTCAGTCTGCACTTCCCCACTTGAAAAAATCCTTTGATTGTCCTCTGCTGAACATAAGACAAAGTCCAACTCACTCCAATCTTTCTCGATCTCACCTGTGCCCACCTCCCAGTCCCCTTCTACCCTGTGCTTAGATATTCTGAGCCACCTCTTTGGTGGATTTCTTCCACCAAAGAAAACAAAGCCACATCCCCCCTTAACAGCCTGTAGTCCTTGATTCTTTTCTAAAGCACTTTATACAATAGCCATTTGCTGACTTCTCTGTGTCTGCCAGCGACTGTGAGCAGAAGCCCAGGCAACCTCTGCCCCTCACCCCCTGGTAAGTAACACTAAAAAGGAGTAGTTACTGTTTGCTGAGTACTGTTTTAAGTACCTTACTATGAATTACTTTATATCATCCTCATAAAGTAGTTGTTTTACATTATTATTTCTAATAACAATACTCTAATAATGTAAGTAATGATATCTATTGTTGCCCCCATTTTATAGACAAGGGTCCTCAAAGTACAGAAATGTAAGGAAACTTCCCTAAGTTTACACGGGTACAAAAGCAGGAGATGCAAACCCCCACAGTCAGCATTCTTCATTGCTGTGCGATACTGCATCTTAATAAGAACGTGTTAAATGAGCAACTCGAATTCCACATGGATCTGGAGCGAGTGAAGGTAAGTACTGTACAGATCTCTCTGAGCCTGACAAGAAGACGCATGAAAAGCAGGGAACCCAGTTGAAGTAGGCCCGGGGTGGGGACCAGCCATGGCTTCCCAGACATGCGAACTTTGCCTGGGTCACTGCGACTTACCCTCTCCTGGGCAGGGCACAAATAACAGGAATGTCAGCACTTCCACCACAAGAGGGGAAGACAAGCCAGGCTGGAACAGGCCAGGGGCCAGCACCCACCACAAATCACAAAATGGAGGCAAGGGAGGGGGCCCTGGTTCTGAAAGACTGGACAGGTGGACACCACAAACCCACAGTGTAGAGTTAAGGCCAAAGACCAAAATTAGAGGCACGAGGTGAGGGAAGAACCCCACAGGCAGCTGGAGCGGAGATTCTGCCTGCCCAGAAAGAGTATCACTGGCCAAGGACTCTGGTCCAGCCTGCTCAGCGCCCAAGGGAAGAAGGAGAAGGTGGGGTTGGCACCAGCTACAGGGCACGGCTCCCTAGCAACTCATTCAGGGGTGACACCCAGCAGCCTACTCAGAATTCTGGGGCTCTGCCATTGCCCCGCTGTTTGCATTTTAAATACTGTGCGCACAGTCGGTGAGTGCAGCTGGCCCCTCCGGAAGAAAAGCGGTATGGGTAAAATGTTGAGGGCACCCAATCTCTAACAGGACCTCCATCCAGCAGCCCACGCTGGTCTGGGACGAGCACCCAGTTTGACTTCATAACACAGAAACATTCAGGTGATCCCACTTTTCCTGTAAGTAGCCCGAGCGCAGCCCTCACCCGCATGGGCTCATCCGGGAACCCGGGTTTGCTTGGCCTGTCCTGGCGCCGGGATCTCAGCAGTTGCTTGGCCTGCTTTTCCATCAGAATCGGGGAGGCCCCTGAAAAAGTCGGGACAGGACCTCAGGGCACATGAGTTCACAGTGCCAGGCAAATGATTAGCAAGTTCAATTTCAATCAAAACACAAAAGTTCCTTTCACGGGGGCCCTGTCCCAAAGGAGGTGGCATTCCAGAGCTGAAAGGAATTCTAAGTTGTTTCTAATACAGTTGCCCCATAGCCAGAGCTGTGCTACTTAAACACATTTACCTATTGCAATGGCCCATTCCTTTACAGGTAGGTGTTAATTTAATGTTTTTTGAAACAATTTTCCTTCAGTTCCCTGTCAATGTGTTCCTCGTCCCTGAGGTTGGCTTTGGTGGGATTTTTTTTTTAATCTCCACTACACTAAATCAAATTAAAGTTGTTACTGGAAAATATCCCGTGACAATAAGATTATGTTAAACTCAATCATCATATATAGTTCCTCAAAGAAGCTATTATGATAATAAAAGTATGTTAAATTTTGATAATAAGACACACTCTAAAAGATATCATTAAATAAAAATCTGTTGAATTTGAGTGATCTCATATGAACTCTAAAAGAAGATATAGTTGAAGGTTTATCAGCATTTTTGAGAAGTAGTGTTTAAATACATTTATAGATTAAAAAGTAATAATTTATCCCCAATTATAGCAATTCTGGGAGCCTGTACTTGAAAAAAAAAGCATTAAATTATTATATACTATATATTTATATATTCTCATACAAGTAATATACATCTTATTTGAAATGAAAAAATACTTAGAAACATAAAATAGACTCATTTCAGTTTATCACATCAGCATGGAAACAGGCTGTTTGGAGTGGATACTCACCTGAGAAGGTCAGTAAGCTGAGAGCGAGCACAAGCACAAGCAGCTTCTTCATCCTGCCTTGGTTGCTCTCTCTGCCTGGTGCAGAATGAATTTCCCCCCAATGAGCCAGCCTATTTAAAGGAAGCCACGTCTGGCCCAAGGCTTGTTTATGCTTTGACGAACAGCACTTAACCGTATGAGGCTAAGGGCATCTGACTCTGAGATTTTAGTATGACCATGAAAATATTTTCCTCCAAATTCCTCTAAATGTTCATCCTGAGACAGGAAGTTATCCCTCTGTAATAGGACTTTTGGAGCTTGAATTTGAGAAAGCAACATGTGATATTCAATTCACAAAAACAGATATACATACATCATCTAGTAGTTTATGAGTTTTCATCTGTAGCTTCAGTGTACGTGCCTACTGTTTCACTGAGAAATAATAAAGTCTTACATTTGCATATTTTATGACATTTTTCCAAAGCCCATTCGCCAAATTTGACCCTCCCAATAAATTCAGAGACATGAAGGAAAATTAGCAAGGGACATAATGAAGGTGAAATAATTTTTTTTCAGCTGACTTTGGAGCCAGAAAGACCAGGGTTCGTATCCTGGCTTCACCTCTTTTGAGCAAGATGTAACTTCTAAATGTAAGATGTAACCTTCAGTAAATCGCTTATCCTTTCTGAACTTTGGTTTCCTCTCCTGTAAAAGGGACATGTGTGATTAGGATGAGGGATAAGGTATGAACCACATGACAGCTGGCTCTAGTCTTCATTATCCATCTCCTTTTTACAAATAAAGAAGTGAGATTCAGACAGGTGAAATACATCCAAGTTCACACATTATGGATGCCAAACTAGAGCTAAATTCTTTTGTCTTTAAAGCCTAGTGTTCTTCCCATTGTGCCCCCAAAAGGACCTTGTGCAATATACTGTCAGACAGTAAACAGCTTTAGTCCACACTTTGGTTATTTTGACAAAGACATTAAAATCTCAGTAAGCTGAAGTCCTTTTAAATTCAAATCAACTATCAATATCACACAACGAAATTATTAAAAGTGTGATAAAAATATGTCTGGAAGGTATATGGCATTTATTTGGGATAAAATTCTGAATTCAGAGAAATGATCTGATGTTTCTGTGGTCATTTTGCCAGCTCAAAAGAAAACAATATCTTATCTGTAGTTGTCTGAGTTTATGCTAATGTTGTGTAACCGATCTTAAACCTGAATGTTCTGCCCACTCTGTTGGCATAAAGACAGTCTGAAGAGATTGTAAACAAGGAAAAAAATCATGCATTGTTAGCAAGTGTGCCTACTATGCAAATTTGCTCTAAATCAGATGTTCGGTTTTATGCACTCTGTCGCTATTAACATCTTTCTGTTTTTATATTTTTTCAATAACTAAGGAGTTTTGGAGCACTATTTTAGGAATGTATATTTGTCATGTTAAACATCTTGGGTTTTTTATGTGCATTGTCGACTTGTTCATTTCTTTTGCTCTTCGTGGTTGGATCAAACACTAACTGTATTGTTTTGTTATATGAAATAAACATCTTCTATGGACCAGGAAAATAATTTATAACTAGCTAGAAATTTCCAATGTGCCCAGTATACTTTTGCTATAAAAGTATCTTTTGTTAACTTTTGTCTATATTAGCGCTGACCAATAAAAACATAACGTGGGCCATAGATGCAAGCCACATATGTAATTTAAATTTTTCTAGTAGCCACATTTTTTAAAAAAAGTAAAGAATAGGTTAAATTTGTTCTATTATGTTTATTTAACATAAAATACCCAAAATATTATTTCAACGTGTAATCAAGATTATTTGTTAATGAGATGTTTTACATTCCTTTTTTTTAAACCAAGTCCTCAAAATCTAGTGCGTACTTTACATTTATATATTCCAAATGCTCATGTGACTTATTGCTGCCACACTGACCGGCGTGGGTCTAGATCTTTCCATTTCTATTGCCACCACCAAAGTCTAGGCTACTGTTCCCTCTAACCCAGCTTCCTGCATCAGGCTCCCAACTGGTCTCCCAGCTTCCCTCCCTGTTTCCTTCAGCCCCTTCTCCATGCAACAGCAATGATGATCTTCTTGAAAGAGAAACATAAAATGTAAATTGGACCTCATCAGTTCTCTGGTTAAGAATCATCTTCATTTTCTCACTGGACTCGGAATCCTAACTGTTCACTACAAGACCCTGTATTATCTGTGCCTGCTGCCCTTTCCAACTCCACGCAGATCACTCCCATCCAGCTCACTCTAATCCAGCACTCTTCATCATTTTCATCTTAACAAGCCCTTTTCACCTCAGGACCTTTGCACAGGCTCTTCTTCCCTCTTTTAATGACTGGATCCTTCTCAGCCTTCAGGTTTATATTTGAAATTTCTCTCGCTTGGGCAAGACTGCCTTTACCAGCCTACCTAATGAAAGTTCCCTGACTCCCACCACCATTACTGCCTACTTACCATAATGTGAAAATATATTGTCTTCATTTCTTTAGTTTTTAAAATCTGTCTTCTCCACTGGACTGTAAGCCCTAGGTAAGGTTCTATTACTTCTGTAATTTAAAAAGAGGTGTAGGGGCGGGGGTGGGGTGGGGGAGGGGCATGTGATGGGGAACCTCTGGTGGACTGGAGAGGTACTACCAGAGAAAGTCAAGGACTACATCCCACCCTGGGATGCTATTTCAAGGTCACAGATGGAGAGGGCGCTTCAGGGCCATTCGAAAGCCATTTGGCCGGTCCCCTAGGAATACTGTCACAAATGAGGGGACTATAGGAAAGAGCAAGGTCACCTTGTGGTGAGTGTCACTCTGGTGGAGAGAATTCTCTACTAAACCCTACCCTTGTTCCCAGGAAAAGCTCCAGTCAGATCAATGAGGTGAGTCATCAGAACTCACAGAAGATGCAATTCCCAAAAAAATCCACAAGGTGGCAGAGTAAAAAGCAGAACCAGGGAAAACCGAGGTCAGGAGAAAAACTCAAGGCCACCAAGGTTCATTATTCTGGAAGTTGCCAGGACCTCCAGGGAAGCCGCTGGGGGTGAAGAGAGATGGTGCTGCAGTGCCTAAGACTGATTTCCTATGATTCATTTGATTTGAAGGTCTTCATTAGACACCCAGGCCTAGAAAAGTTGCATTACCAACTTGAGATTTAAGAATACATAAAGGAATAACGCACCCTAACATAACTATTTTTTCTTGCATAGGTGTCTCATCTTGTTTTAGAGGGAATTCTCAAATTACACATATGTTCAAAGATCAGCAATAAAGCCGACATCATTGATATCTCAACATTGTCACACTGGATACTCTTTGTAAAAGGACAAGACAGTGACTTTAAATTCTGTGAGCTAAAGAAACTTCAGGGACAAGGGAACACCTTTTTTTTTTTTTACTATAGAAAGACGTCGAACCTGTCCCAAGAGACTTATAACCTGTCCACGTTTTTTAGGCCTAGAGTCAATTAAATAACTTCTAAACTCTCTTTCTGTAGTCATTTGCATCTTTTTTATTATCTACCTCTCCCATCAGACAATAAACTCTATATTTTTACAATGTACATATAATTATCTTATAATTTTTATGGTAGTAACTCCATAAACTCTATGTGCACAAAAACACATATTAATTTACAAGCACACTGTGCAGGCAGCTATTAGGTTTGAGCAGGTGTGATGGATTGAATTATTAGCATCCATTCTTCACCACCATCACTGCTCTTTGCCACATGACCTTGCAGTCCTGCCCCTTGGCCCTGGGCTCAATCAAGTGATTTGCTTTAGACAATGGGATGGTAGCAAACATGACACAAACAGGGTATGAAGTGCGTTTGTGTAGTTAGGTGTATCTTCTTGCATTTCTGCCATTGCTATCAAAAAAGCTCCCTCCAGATAGCTGCTACCCCTTCAAGCTGAGTCTCAGAATTAACTCACTTGGAAAGTACCTGAGCAAAGAACGAGGACTACACAGACGTGCAGCTCACAGTAGACCCAGCCGACCCAGCTCCGCCTAGCCCAGCCGAGCCCCAACTCCCACAACCTGAAGCAGAGCCACCACCAACCTGCAAATCTTTTGAGATTACATCATCGTTATTTGATGCCACTGAGTTTAGGAGTGGTTTGTTACACAGCATTACTCTGACAACAGCTAACTGACATGGGGTTCTAATGGGATGGTGAGTGTGTCCACATCTGGGTGCCATTGAGTCTGAGTAAATCATAGGGTCCTGGTAGAAGCTTCCTTCAAGAGTGAATAAATATCTACCATGTAGGCCACGTGGTATAACAGTCAAGATTGTGGGCAACAGTGTTATCAATAGACCTGGCTTTGAATCCTGGCTCTGAAACTTCATACCTGAGTTACACTGAAGCTATGTGACATTGACAAACCTTTTAACTATCCAAATCACTGTTTTTCATTTATTAAAAATAATAATTATTATTACAATAAAAGTTATCTCTTAAGGCGTTCTGAGACTTCAAATAGAAAGCATATGTGAAGTATTTGACAGATAGCAAGGCACTAATACTTGGAAACTGTTGTTGCTGCTTCTATTATTAGTTCTCTTTTTCTCTGTGAAATCACCCTTACATACAAGCCACATCCACCCCATTCCCAGACACATGATAGTCTATAAAGATCTTTTGAATGACCAAATGATAGATTAGTCAAATATATATTAAGATACATAAGTTTATATTTTGTTGAAATAAAAATACACTTTTATTAGAAAATATGGCCCCGTCTAAATGCGAGTTGTTTTTCCCCCTCTCTGTGTCCATACCCCATGTCCTGGGTTCCATTTTCATATCCTCAGTACTTCTACACAAACACACACTTTCCTGTTTGGAGCAGCAATACAATGGCAAAATGGTTTGGCCTTGGACAAGGGCCTTTCCGGCCTGCTGCATGCTTCCCCAAGGGGGCTACAATTTCTGCTCTGGGCCGGGACATTGGCCGCAAGTTACATTTGCCTAGTAGGTAAGGTCAGTGTCAAGTTCTTGATGGCCAGTGCCAGGTTTTTCTCCAACCTAAACAGGAATGACAGGAGCACTGGCAAAGGTGTAGCAATGCAAGGTAGTACAAATAAACAGACTGGGGAATGGGGCATCAACTGAATATGTTGTGAAACCACCCCCAAGGCTACTGTCATATTACATTTTGTTCAGGAAAAGCGCTAAGCCTTTAAGTGGGAGAGAAAAGCTCTGGTTCTCCAGAGGGGGAAAAAAAAAACACACTGAAATGTGTGTTGTTTTCCTCTGTGGAATCTCAGTTGGGATCCTAAGCTTCACAGAGATTAAGAGACACTGTAGCAGTGATTCTCAAACCCTGAGATACATGAGCATCACCTGGAGGTTCACAAGACTTGTAAGAAAGCCGCAGCAAAGATGCTGCAAGTTATGACGGAAAACAACATCCCCTGAGAGATAAGAGAAAGTTTTTGCTCCCATGAAATGCAAACAGGATACTGTAAAAAGGAATATTCAGAAAATAAATCAATTTTTTAAAGTTCTTAGAAATTGAAAAGAACATAAATTAAAAGCTCTAAAAAGATTCAGGTCTAGAGCTATGGAAATTTTTTAGAAACATAGAGCAAAAATGAAAGCAAGGAAGATTTTTAGAAAAAAGAAAAATATTTTTAAAAGAGAGGACATTTAGCCAAATGAGTTGAAAACTATGCCCACACAAAAACCTGCATACAAATGTCTACAATAGTTTTATTCATGATTGCCAAAACTTGGAAGCAACCAAGATGTCCTTCAGTAGGTGCTGGATAAACAGACAATCCAGACAATGGAATATTTTTAGCATTTAATTTAGCACTTACCAAGCCATGAAAAGACATGGAGGAAACGTAAATGCATAATGGCAAGTGAAAGAAGCCAATCTGAGAAGTGTACATCCTGTATGATTCCAACTATATGACACTCTGGAAAAGGCAAACCTATGGAGATAGTAAAAAGATCAGTGGTCTCCAGGGGTTAAAAGGGAGGGAGGGATGAATAGGCAGAGCACAGAGGATTTTTAGAGGAATGAAATCACTCTGTATGATACTACAATGGTGGATACAAATCATTATACATTTGTCCAGATCCATAGAATGCACAACGCCAAGCACGAACCCTAAGGTAAACTGTGGACTTTGAATAACAGTGTGTCAGTGTAGTTTCATCAGTTATAATAAATGTACCTCTGGCACCCCAAGATGACAGTGGGGAGGCTGTGCGCGTGTGAGGACCAGGGGAATAAGGGAACACTCTTCTTTCCACTCCATTTTGCTGTGAACCTGAAATCGCTCCCCCAAAAAATCATCTATTAAAAAAAGAGAAAGAAAGAGGACAGTCTAGGAGGTCCAACATCTAAATAACAGAAGTTTAAAAAAAAAAAAAACCAGAAACTAGAGAGGAAGAAGTCAACAAAGTAACTGTAGACCCGAAGGACATGAGCTGCTAGGCTGAAGGGCCCGGCAAACCTGGCAAAATAAATGAAAACAGACTCACATCCAGGCACGTCTTTGTGTGAACTTTCAGAACACTGGAAAAGAGAGAGGATTCTACAAGCTTCCAGAAAGCAAAAACCAGTCCCATCCAAGGGATCAGGAATAAGAATAACCTCAGACATCTCCGCAACAACGTTAAGGGCGAGCAGGAACGGAGTGGCGTGTTCAGCACCCTGAAGGATACCTCTTTCCTACCAAGAATTCTATACCTAGATAAGCAATCAGGTGTGTGGGGCAGAATACAGACATTTATAAACATGCAGGGACTCAAAATTACACCTCCCATGTACCCATGCTCTGAAAGTTACTGACAGATGTGCTCCACAAAACCAAGAGAATTCACCAAGAAAAGGGAAGCCACAGGACCCAGAAAACAGAAAATGCAAACAGGAGGGTGGTGAATTGAAACCCCAGAATGGCCACTGTGCCCGACAGGCAGGGCAGGTGGCTTGGACTGGCACAAGGTGCCAGCGGCACCATGCAGTGCAGACACACTGAGGACAGACTGACTGCCTGGGTGAGCCTGGGACAGATTACTTGTATTCTGTTTATCTCGACACCAGGAGCTCATAAGGTTCCACTCCTCTGGGTCAGCAGAAGATACTCAATTCTTCCTGTTAACCTTTATCTAAGAACTTGAGGGAGGAGCTGAGGAGGGAAAATAGAAAGCAGCTCCTGCCACAGCCATGTTTTTGCCTGATGTTCAAACTACAGCCCTGCCCACTTGTCCCACTGTGATTAGCAGTCTCCCCAAGACTGAGTGCAATGATTTCCCCAGATGGACTCTTCTCCGGGAAGGTGGATCAAGACTCTGTCTTAGACGCCACTCAGCTCACCTCCTCCAGAGAGCCTTCCTATATTAGTGGCTTTACTGCTATTTCCTGACAGGGCTAGGTTTCGGCTTCTTTTTCTAAACAAGACCATATTGTTTAGGGATACTTTCAGGGGTGGTGAAGCTATAAAGGAAAGCAAGGGAATGAAGAACACAAAAACTAGGATAGTAGTTTCCTGACGGGACGAGAGGGGTAGCCATGAGGTGGGCATAGGAGAGGTTCCTAGTGTTCTTTTTGTTTTAATAACTTATTAACAACACAATCTTTTTGCTCTCACCCAAATATTATGATATTCTGAGTGGCAATGTGATTAAATGTGCTCCATTCTATTTTAAAATCTTGATTAACACTTTGTGATACAGCAATTCAGAAGACTAGTTCTGAGTTTTTCTTCTCAATAGTTGGTCTCATGGTTTTGATAACTAAAACGGCACTTCAGAAAAATATGTGGATCCAAATGGAGAACGGGTATCACTAATCATGTGCTCCCTTTTCAGTTCCACCTACCGACTACGCAAAGGTTTCTGTTCAAGTCCAGCCAGCAGAGGCCAATCTTTCCGGTGGCTGTCAGCATTCTTGCTCACTAATCAGAAAGAGCTGTCATTTCATGTTTTCAACTATTAGAATCAAAACCCACAGAAATTATGTATTTTGGAAGATTCTAAGTCTGGTTTGCCAAAATTCATCAACTTGTACCTTTAAAACTGGTGCCTTTTAGGGTGATTTGATACTGCTTTTCGGATAACTGAAAAGTTCAGGTAACTTGATGGTGCCTTGATGGCTCACAGATAAGCTTCAGGATGAGGAACCTGAGGCCCAGAGAGGTGAACTGAGAAGCACAGGAGGATAGAAGTGTGTGAGGACCAAGATCTGATCCTCTGCCTCACCACGCCATCGAACGCTTTCCACTTCACCACACCCCTCAATCTTCGCAATCCAGATTGTTAAATACTTCAGCATCGCTACTCAAAATGTGGTTGGGTAACCAGCAGTATCAACATCACTTGACCATTTACTAGAAATGCAGACTCTCGGGCCTCTTCCTCGAGAAAGGAAATCAGAATCTGCATTTTAACATGGCAAGTTTCTTAGAGAAATAAAAAAATAAAAGGAAGTCTCTCTTTGATGGCTTAATTTAAATTTAACTTGGATGACCAAGTTAAAACAAAGTGATCTCAGTCCCAACACTGGCTTTGTAACATCAAGCATGTTTCTCAACTGCTCTGTGCCTTGGTTTTCTTCATCTGTAAGCGGGAATGATAAACAGCATGGTACCTAGAAAGTGCAGAGATGGAAGCTAGCTGCACTATAAACAAGGCCAATAAATGCTTCTTGTTAAGTGTGTCTCAACAGGTTCAACACTCTGTGAGTGTTTGGCACACAGTAATCCCTCAACTGGTATGGGTTTAATAAATAACTAGCATGAAAGCAGGTGAGACATACCAATTTTTGACTTATATTGTCCAATTCTATTGGTACAGAACACTCAAAACTGCCAGTTTTCTCCCTTCCAACACTCAAAACCGTCCCAGCTCCCACCTCCATCACACAGTAAGGAGGGGAGGTTGAAGGCCACTGACGATCTTAGCTCATACTGTAAATCATGCATACTAGAACTTCCTCCGTAGCAAACTTACAGGGATCAACCATCCACCCTCTCCAACGCCCCCACCTTCTTGTTACTCCGCCCACCGTTATCCCTAAGCCACGCCCGCGAGGTCCCGCCCCTTCCATCCATCCCCACCCTCTCCCAAGGCCCGCCCCCTCAGGCCTGTAGACCAAAGCATCCCGCCTCACACCTCCGCCCCACCCTGGGGTAGCGCCGCAGGCCCCGTCCGCCTCGCTCCCTCCCCACTCCGAGTGCGTTCGGCTTCCTCTCTGGCCTCGGCGCCCCGGACACACCCGGAGTCGAGCTCCCGCACACAAAGGCGCGGGGGCGGGAGGGCGGCCCAAGGCCTGGCCCCGCGACCCGCGCGCCTCCGCCTCCCGCGAGGTAGGGCCCGGGGTGGGCGGAGCGGAGGCCAAGGTCGCGTCGCCCCGCGGAGGGGCGCGCGGGCGGGGCCTGGCGGGGGCCGCGCCGGCCCGAGCGGCGGGACGCGGCTGTTGGCGGCGCGCAGGGCAGTGCGGAGCCGGAGCTAACGGTTGCGGGCGCCGCGCGGCCCACGCGCGCCATCGCGCCGGGCGCCCGGGGCAGCGAGGGTTCGCGGCGCCCTGCCCCGTGCCGGGCGAGGCGAGGGGGCGGCGGCCGGGGCCGTTGGAAGAGGGCGGGGAGCGAGCGTGCCCGCGCCGGGCGGCGCCCCTTCGGCGCGGCAGGTCCGCGGGGCCTGGAGAGCCCGGGGCGCCCGAGTCGGGCACCGGGGGAGAGCTGTGCGCGCGCTTCTCCGCGAGAGGGCGGGACCGCCCGAGCTACGGCGCGCTCCGCATCCCCCGAGAGCAGGAAGGAGGGCAGGGCCGGCGCGGCAAGCCCGCGGTGGACCCCGCCCGTGTCTCTCCTAGCTCGGACCCGTCCTTGGAGAAGATGGAAGGGGAAGAGCGGCCGGAGCCCCACGAGGGCTTCTTTGCGGACGGGTACCTGGTCCTGTGGACCCTGTGCGCGGTGCTGCTGCCCGTGTTCATCACCTTCTGGTGCAGCCGTCAGCGGTCGCGCCGGCAGCTGCACCGCAGGGACATATTCCGCAAGAGCAAGCACGGGTGGCGCGACACGGACCTGTTCAGCCATCCCACCTACTGCTGCGTGTGCGCGCAGCACATCCTGCAGGGCGCCTTCTGCGACTGCTGCGGGCTGCGCGTGGACGAGGGCTGCCTCAAGAAGGCCGACAAGCGCTTCCAGTGCAAGGAGATAATGCTCAGGAATGACGGCAGGGCCCTGGACGCCATGCCCCACCACTGGATCCGGGGCAACGTTCCCCTGTGCAGCTACTGTGTGGTCTGCAAGCAGCAGTGTGGCAGTCAGCCCAAGCTCTGTGATTACAGGTATGGTGCTTATTGTCTCACGATGCGTGGTAAGAGTAGGGACTTCATGGCGTGGGCGTAGATGCCAGCTTTGATCTCTGCAAATGGCCTTAACTGCCCACTTGGAGGAAACAAGCTAATAAACATCCCTAGTAAGTGTACAAGTAGGGCAGCTTGGCAATAGTTTACATGCCGAGATGGTGCATCTAGCCTCACTCCTCGGCCAACCTGCCCTTTTGTTTGCTAATTTTGTAGGCTCTTAACTTTCATCCCTATGTCTCTAAGTGCTGCATATTTCATGGCCACTGTATGTTACAGTTTAGCTTTTGTTACTATTGATTATCTCCATTTTATGCGAGGAAAGCTGAACTAACTTTTCCCTAGAGTCGCAAAACTGATTCATCCTCAAGTGTTGTATTACAGATGTACAAGGAAAACAAGTGTCATTCTAAAGCAGCACCTTTAATAATGACATATAACACTTAAAGGGATACTCCTTGTGTTAGTAGTCTTTCAGGACATGTAGCATCTTAGACAAGTGACTTGAATTAAGTCAAGACCATTTTAATGGCTTTTAAATACACACTGGACAAAACATTTGTCTTAAATCTTGTCTGTAATAGGTGAAGATGTCCTTTGCTGGCGCTAGAGATTGGTCATAAAAGGAGATGCTGCTTTGCAGATCATTATTCTAACTCATTTTACAGTTGAGAGAATTTTACTCAGTAGTAACATAGAACAGGCATGGAGGAATTCTAACCCCCTGGACAGGGCTTGGAATACCAGTAATACCTAGCCTTGTCTCAGCCATAAATCTGGACATCTTCATTCTGATGGGTTTTATTTTTGACAAGTAGAAAGGCGCCTAAACATGTTTAAGAAGTGAAAAACTGGCACTAGATAGCAAGTTATTTTTTTATTTAAAAAAATGTTTTTTAATTAGCATAATCACTGTTAGCGTAAACGTCTACCTTTAAATCACCTTAAATAGTTTTACACATAGAATTTAGATTTAAGAAAACTTTTCCAAAATTATATTTTAAAAAGCTACAGAGTTCTGTGGTCATTTTTATTTGATCTCTTTGAAACTTAGATGTTTTCCTTTGAGCGTGAGTGAGAGCAAGGTTACCAATGTTTAAATTTCAGAATTCTCTCTGTAGGTAAGTTTAGTCTTGAAGAGTTTGGGATTAGTTAGAAAGAAGACATGAATTTGAGTATCACTTTATTTTCTTTCTTTGTGTCTGTGTAGAATTAGATAAAAATGGCTTCCATAAATATCTTAACTGCATTTCACATACTCCTTAACAAATAATCATAGTGCTCTGATCACTCAAATGATCTTCCCAGAAATTCATGTCTGATGGGGCCCCTGCTCCACTTAAAACCCTTTAGTTGCTCCCATTACATACACTGATGGTCTTTCAGTGTAAACTCCAAGTGCTTACTTGGCATAGTACACAAGGTCCTACTTGCCCTCTGTACCCTGCCCGTGCTTCTAGTCTTACCTACCACCACCTGCATTAAACTTTGTATACCAGCAATGTCAGGCTGGCTGTGGTTTCCTTAAAATATCAGGCTTTTTCTTACTGTCCTTTTTCTCAAGGCTTTCCTTTATCTTAAGTATCCTTCTCCTGACTAGCTTCTGAGCATCCTTAAAGACTCATCTTTTCCTTTCCTTTCCTTCAAGAACCCTTTGCCTGATCTACTCATCCCCGCCCCCAAATTTTCCCTTCATGATGATGACATAATATCCTGTTTCTAGGAGGTTCTCAAAATAAGGTCCCCAAACCAGCAACATCAGCATCACTTGGAAACTTGTTAGAAATGCAAATTGTAGGGTGCCAGATTTATCTGAAATTCAGATTTAGCCGATCATCTCCTGTGTTTCCTGGCAACCCTACCTTCACCCCAGACCCACTGAATCAAACTTGGGCTGGGAACCAGCAACCTTTGCTTTAACGGGCCCTGCAAGTTATACTAAAGTTGGAGAACCACTGCTATATTTATGTATCTTTTTAAACATGAGCCTCTGTCCTTAATTTTGTTTTCTCCTCCTTTGAGTGCAGTGAATGATTGTGATGATAGATCTCCTTTTCCTTATTAGCTTGTTTTTACTGGTTCCCGAGCAGTCTGTTCAAAGATGCTAGAACCCCTCACCCATACTAGAAATTATATAATTTAGGAAGTGTTGTTTATTCTCCAAAGGGAAGAGCACAGTGTCCTGAAGTGGTACATATTCTGCAGTGTTCTGATTTCTTTTGGCCAGCAGTTTTATTAAGAATTAGTCAGCTATGATCTTCCGTAGGAATGAAATGTTTTAGAAAGAGAAACAAGATAAATATCTATTTAGAACTTTTAAACACATACTGGACTGTCTCTGGATTTTATCAAGCACTGTAAGGTTGCGGGGAGAGGGGTCTCTTATTCTTGGAAAGTCTAGAGATTTTTAAATGAACTGTGAAGCTGTTCAGCAAGTTAGCATTTCAAAGGGTGGTAAATGACAGATGATACCCAATTTTAAAGCCTACAGCCCAAACTGCAGATAAAGTGGCAAAGTTTTTTGAATTTATACTCAGTCATCATGTAGTTTTCACATGTTAAGCATCAGTATTGTGCCAGGCACTGTGCTGGATTCTACTTTTCCTAAAGATTTTTTATTTTCCTTTCTCTTCTCCTAAGCACTACAAAGTATTTCCATACCTAATGTCTTATCACTCCTTCCTTATATTTCCTTTTTTCTTCTCACCTCTCTGCTAACAAAAATAGAAAAGTAGGTTATATTTTTAAGTATTCATTATATTTATTAAATAAACCTTTGTTTCTTACAATGGTCTGTCTCATTAAGAAACTATAAAGTGCCTTTTTATTTATAATGCCTGTGTTCATTACATCCCACTCCATCCTCTACCCCTTCCACCCTCACACATATGCACTATGATTAATGAAACAAAGCTCTGACTCTTAGTAATTACACTGGCAGCTTTGGTCTCTGCTTTGATCTTAAATTTTATATTTCTGTGTTCTATTGGTATGTGTTTATTCATTTCATTAATTATGTGAAACGATGAAAGATAGCAAATCAACTTCTAGAGCAGAAGTAGGCAAACTTTTTTGTAAAAAGTTAAAACTCAGTATTTTAGGCTTCACAGACCATATGGTCTGTCATCATTACTTAACTGTACCATTTGTCACAGTACAAAACCAGCTATAGACAATACATAAATGAATGGACATGACTGTATGCCAGTAAAACATTGTTCAGAAAATCAGGCAGCAGATGTATGTGTAGTTTGCTGAACCCTGTTCTAGTGTGAATTTCATAAGTAACCATCTTAACTTCTCATGTAATTCTGCTGCTTCCAGCATTCTAAAGAAGAGAGCTATTGTGAACAGGTAACTTTAGAAAAAATAATAAGCAGTGTTGCCAGCAGTGGTTTTTTTCCCCTTGTGAAACTTTTTTTTTTTTATACAAGAGTGGCACTTAAGGTCATGTTCTATGTTCACTTGATAAGGGTTTGAGTTAAATATGTTCACTTGTCAAAACTCGGCAAATGAACATATTCCTGCATTTCATTGTATGTAAATTTTATATCAAAAGAAAAAACCTTATAAACAAATAACAAATCTAGGTAATGATATGCTTGCTTGCCAAGGTATTTGGAAGTATTCTAATGTCTGCAGTTTCTTTGAAATGCACCAAAAACAAGATGGATTAAACATACCTGTGTTCACTGCAAAAAAAAATTTTTAATGCAAAACATTTTAAAAAGCAAGGAGACTATCCTTGTTTTGGGGAAACACTAGCTGAAGTATTGAAAGGTGAGATCTCATAATGCCTGCAATTTACTTTAAAATGATTCAGCAAAATGCAAGTTTATATTGAAAGATAGAAAGCAAATGTGTAAATAAATTATGGTATATCCACGTGATGTAACATTACATATTCTTTACAAACCATGTATTTTTTAAAATATTTAATGGGATATATGAGAAGATTCATGATACAGCATGGGAAGAAAAGTACCATCCAGATATATATATATATATATACGTCATATCCCTAACCCGAAAAACAAACATTTATGCACTATAAAACTGAGTATATCAAAAGTTAAAAGCAACTATCTCTGGATGAGTTATTTTATGTCTTTCTGTATTTTCTAAATTCTCAAGCATAAGCTGATACTATCTAACTTAAAATACAATTTAAAGATTTATACAAGTAGTTCATGAATATATTCTGATTTTAGAAATGCAAGCAATTTACAAAAGAATATAGAGTAAAAAGCAAATATTCACATCCCTCAGTCCCACTTCTCAAAGGAAACTGTATGAAATAATTCAGTGGGCATCCTATAGAATATTTTCAATAATAACATTTTTTTCATACTATTTTAAAGTTAATAGTAGAGCAGTGGGCAGAGGTACCATACTTCAGCTGCATAAGCAATTTATTACAGTTTGAAAGCAAATACCAACAAAGGTTATTGTGCAAGTTATTTTGCAGTTTTTCCTTTAATGGATTATGCAGGTAACTCTTCTTTCAGTGGTAAATAGGATTCGTGAATAAATAGCAGTAATTATTTGATGAATCTGAACATTCAACTAGGAAAAAAACAACCTTAAAATAGAAGGTCAAGAGAGTTGATCTTGGGGTGAAAGAGTTTTTATCCCCTTTTTTCAAATTATTCATTTAATTATGAACATTATTTTTGGCCAGCCTGCTTTTGCCTGTACAGTCTGTGAGAAGATTAAATACTTAGCAGATTAATTATAGAAACCCGGGACCTTTACCAGCATTGTTTATTCCCTGCTGGCTTCACACATGGGTCCAAACATAGAGATCTGAATGTACAAGTCTTCTGTCTATATGTCAAATGCAGACATAGAGATTAGTTTTGTATTAATGGACAACAGGAAATTAACTTACTATATTTACTAGTGTTCAGAGATGGTTATATAAGTGAAGATATTTTCAAACAACTCAGGGTGCTTCAAGGACCCAGGCCAGTGGGGCATTTAAGCAGTAAGCACTTTAGACCTCACAGACCTAATTCAACCAAAGCACAAATAAATAATAATACAGAATCATTGTTCTGGATCAGCTTTTGTTTCTATGGATTATGTCTATTAGTATTTACCATGTTATAAATTAAAACAACTTGTTTAAATGTTTGTTTTTAAAAGATCCATAATGGTAATATAGTGTACTTTTATCAAAATGAAATAAATGAAAATTTAGTGAGAAGAGTGACATTGTTTTACATTTTGGATACATTTCTTTGGCGTAGAAGTCAGCTAGATTCTCCTATCTGCTTCTACATTCAGTGTACTGATGTAGCACCTTCTGTACAAGCTCCTGGAAAACGTCACTGTACACTTTTGAGAGAATGAGGGTGAAATAACATCTTAGTATTATTACTAAAATGATTTTAACCTCACAAATGCCCTGAAAGGATCTTTGGGGCCCTACACCCCACTTTAAGAACCACTGCTATATTAAACTGCCAAGTATGTTTCCAGTTATTGCTCTATTTTCACTATGGAGATACAATTATAAATCTTTTATTTGCCACATTTTATGCTCAGTCATGATGAAATTGCTGTTTGAATTTGTAGACAAAAACTATTGGTCTGCAGATCAGTAAGATTATGGTTTTAAATGATTGTCTTTGTTCCTTTCTTCCTTCAGGTGCATTTGGTGTCAGAAAACAGTACATGATGAGTGCATGAAAAATAGCTTAAAGAATGAAAAGTGTGATTTTGGAGAATTCAAAAGCCTCATCATTCCACCAAGTTATTTAACCTCTATTAATCAGATGCGTAAAGACAAAAAAACAGATTATGCAGTGGTAATCAGAGTTTATTCTTCCTATGTAATTAATTTCCAGAAAGTTGTTTGAGTTTGTGTGTGAGAGTTGCGACTGCATGTGTGTGTGTGTGAGTAGAATCTTTATGGTAAATCATAAAACCCTACCCAGTTCCTAGAGATGTGCCGCAGACCTTGAGTTCTTTCATGTTCGAAGGGAAATTGTAAATGTTATGTTAGTGGTTTCTAAATCACTGCCTGCATCTGAATCACTTGGGGACCTTTTTAAAAATACAGATTCCCTAATCCACTGCCATTACCACTTTCGATTTCATAGGTCTAGGGTAGATCCCGGAATCCCATGTTTTTTAAGGTCTTTGGATGATTCTGAAGAACAGCCAGGTGTTCATGATTGTTGTTAATGAGAAGGAAACACAGATTTTCCTTACACATTGTTCTCAAAGCATCTTTTGGTTTGTAACTTTACATACGGTGCCTGGAGCTACCTTTACATGGGCATCCATCCAATGCTCCCACAAGTAATGTTAAACATTAAAGCTGTTAACAACTCTTTGCAGTATGTTTGTATAGGAAAATTGATGTAAATGCATCTCTCAGTCTTTATGTAACTCTAAGGAATCACTATAAAAACTTGCATTTATTTCCTACTTGAATATGCCAAAGAGTTGGACTATTTTATTTTAAAATTAAATTGTGCTTTTTCCAAGTTTGGATTTTATATCATAAATGTCATTTTTGTTGATATTCTTACAAAAAGAAGAGGCATTTTAAAACATTATGTTTAATGTTGTGATACATATTTTTTTAATGTACAACCCCTTATGTGTCCGAATTCAACCTGAGATCACAAGGGATGACAGTCACTAAGAAAAATGAGACACAGTGAAGGGAGGAGGAAAGAAATTGTTAGGTTAGAAAAACAACTTTATTTGACTTTGGGCTTTGTACAAATCTGAATTCTTGCAGCTTTTTCTCAATACCCCCATTTAAAAATTAAAAAATAAAAATAAAAAATAAAACCTTTCAAACAAAAATACATTAGAATACCTCCAGAAAATGACAGTCAAGGTGAAAGAGCAAAAAACTCAATGTTCATTCTATGAACAGTTGAAAGAACTTAAAATATGTTGCCTAGGAGATAAGTTATATAGAAGAAATGACATTTCTAGTTGTTTCAGGAAGCAAAACTTAGAAGAATGAGTAAAAGTTATTGAAAGACAGGTTTTTAAGTGAAAACTTTCTAATAATTTGATTTAGCAGTGGAACAGGCTGCCTTGTTAGTGAATTCCTTATCATACCGGTATCCAAGCATATGCTGAAAGACATAGCTAGAATAATATAGAAGAGAATTATACATTAAGCGGAAGTTAAATTAGTTCATCTCTAAGACTCTTTCCATTCTTAGAATTCTTTGATTTTTATATGGTAGTGATTGTACTGGGATAGTAGGTTTTTTTTCTCAGCAAATTACAGCACTGTTACCAAGAAATGAAAACTTTACTGCTCACTGTTGTTGAGATATTGAACCCTTTTGCTTACCTTAATTTTTTTAGCTAGCCTCTAAGCTTGGAAAGCAGTGGACTCCATTAATAATCCTGGCCAACTCCCGTAGTGGAACTAACATGGGAGAAGGACTTTTGGGAGAATTTAAAATCCTTCTAAATCCAGTCCAGGTAACGAAAGAAACTTCATTTCTGTATTAATCTTTTCATTTTTAACTTTTCGCTTTCCCCAAATTATAATGGTTGTAAGTTACTGCTTTAAACCAGTAATCAATAATTATAAGAAATAAGAATAATTATAAAAGTATAAAGCGATTCAAGTATGTGAAGAAAAAGGAGTGTTTATGGTGGGGATATAAAATGGTGCAACCACATTAAAAAACAGTTTAGCAGTTTCTTACAAAGCTAAATACATATTTCTCGTTCCACCTAACAATCCCATTTTTAGGATTTGACCCAAGGAAAATATGTCCCACAAAGACTTATGCAAATGTTCATAGCATCTTTCATAATAGCTAAAAAGCAGAAATATTTCAACTGTCCATCAGTCAGTGAGTGGATAAAAGATGTGGCATACCCATGCAATGGAATGTTATTCAGTGATAGAACAAACCACTGATACGTATATACTAAAAATGAGTGAGCCTCTAAAACATGCTAAGTGAAAGAAATCAGATGCAAGAGGCCCCTATGGTATGATTCGGATTATGGGACCTGCTGAAAAAAGGCAAACTATGGAAACAGAGTCTGTTAGTGGCTGCCTGAGGCTAGGGCTGGAAATTGGAAGTGACTGCACGTGGACATTGAGGGATCTTATTGGACTAAACTGGACTATGGTAGTGCAGTTTGTTTATTTGTTTACTTGAAGTGAGTGAATTTCATTATATGTAAATTATACCTCAGTTAAAAAAATAAGATAGTGGGGAGAGGGGGAGGTAGACAGGGTAAAAGAGGTCAAATATGTAGTGACAGAAAGAAATCTAACTGGGTGATGAATGCACAAATATATATATATGCCTTACTGTTAAAATGTACAGCTGAACTTACTGGACTTTGTTAACCAGTGTCACCATAAAAATTAAATTTTTAAAAAATTTTTAAAAATAAGAAAAGATCATGCCACTAACACTGAGGGTTACATGCTAGTAGCTTCTACACTGAAAAACTAAACCCCCATTGTGCAACAATAAAAAATGCAATAACTTTTTTCCTTCCAATTTGTACTTTTCCCTTTTAGTGCTAGATAACTTAAGGAAATTATAAAAATAATAAAAAAGGAAAGAAAATCACCTGCAATTTCCCTACATAAACACATTATTGTTCTCATTTGTTTGTGTTCTTTCTCTAAATTCTCTGTGCATCTACATATTAACATTACTGTAACAATAATCTAGATACAAATTTGCATTGTTTTCTTTACCTAAAGGTATAAATACTTTTCCATGTTGCAACACAGTCCTCATAATTATATATGTAATGATTTAGATAATCTAATTGATGTATAATATATTTATCTGGTCTCCTGCTGTTGGAGGTTAGTTTGTCTCTAAAATTGTACATTTATAAATAACACCACAATTAATACCTTTATACATGGTATTTTCATCTTTTGGAATGTTTTTGTAGATCATTTACAGAATTATCAATATTAAGGATCCTTGTATCTTTGTCATTTTATGCATGTTGCAAAATTGTTTTCTAGAAATGTATACTAGTAATGGATTTTTTAAATCCAGTTTAAAATATGAAGCACTAGTTAATGTTAAACATCACATTCTGGTTTCACGTGAACAGGCAGGAAGGAGTGTCAAATATAAAAGATTGAATGTATGTCAGCACTTAATTATTAGGGGAATCATAGACAAGTTATTTAACCTTCCAGTACCTTGATTTCTTGGGCAATAGAATGAGGCTGGCTCATTTTTATTAGGTCAGAGTTGGAATGAGCCAAAATGAATATTAAGAGTCTAGCATAATTCCACTTCTGGGTTTTTATCCTAAGAAATCCAGAACACTAATTTGAAAAGACATGCGTCCCTCTGTTCACTGTAGCATTATTTACGATAGCCAAGATATGGAAACAGCCTAAGGGTCCATCAATAGATGAATGGATGAAGAACAACATATACATATACATACATACAATGGAATATTAGTCATAAAAAAAGAAAACCTTGCCACTTGCAACAATGTGGATGCTAAGTGAAATAAGTCAGACAGAGAAAGACAAATACCATGTAATTCCACTTTGTGAAATCTAAAAAATAAAGGAACAAACCAAACAAACGTATAGATACAGAAAACAAATTGATGGTCCCCAGATAGGAGGGGGGATGGAGGGAGGGTGAGAAAGGTAAAAGGGATTAAATACAAATCACCGGTTATAAAAATGGTCACAGGGATGTAAAGTACCACATAGGGAATATAGTTAATAATACCGTAATAACTATCTATGTATGGTGTCATATGGGTACTAGATTTATCAAGATCACTTCATAAGGTTTATAAATCTCTAATCACTGTACTGTACACCTGAGACTAATATAATACTATATGTCAACTATAATTGAAAAATAAATTTTTTTTTTTAAGTTTTAAAAGATGAAAAGAAAAAAAAAAAATCTGGCAGAGAGCCTGGCATATTGTTAAAGATGACTGCATTGTAACCAGTCTTGTTATTTAATCATATCTGTACTCATCTAGAGACAGATTATCTTCAGAAGTGGAGGGCAGTGTTGGATAAAATTTTTTTCTTTTCTTTCATTTCTAGGTTTTTGATGTAACTAAAACTCCTCCTTTCAAAGCCCTGCAACTTTGTACTCTTCTTCCTTATTACTCAGCTCGAGTACTTGTTTGTGGCGGGGATGGGACTGTGGGCTGGGTCCTGGATGCAGTTGATGAAATGAAGATTAAGGTATCGACCTTTGCCTTTCACAGAAGCACTTCAAGATAATTATACAATATTTTTTATTATATTTTTATTGTGCAGATGTATATAAGAAAACCACCAATTTTGAATATTGTAATGAAGCAGTTAGCATAAACTTTAGGAAAACAACATACAGTTGTTATATTTGTATCTTTATTGCTTTGGTCTTAAGTTTTACCAAATATTATCCTCCAAATAGTCTAAAAAGAAAAATCTAAACTCTATCTTCCATATTCTAGGGACAAGAAAAATACATTCCGCAGGTTGCAGTCTTGCCTCTGGGAACAGGCAATGATCTATCCAATACGCTGGGTTGGGGTACAGGTTATGCAGGAGAAATCCCAGTCGCACAGGTCTTAAGAAATGTGATGGAAGCAGATGGAATTAAACTGGACAGGTACGTCACACTTCCCCCAAAAGTAGATTTCTTGTGCTCTGAGAGTATTGTTTGGTTTATAAACAAAGTCTTATGTAAGTTATAAAGTTAAATGTAATTTAAAAGTAAAAAATTGTCTTATACTTATACATAGATGCTGGTATTTTATTTGCTGTACATTTTGTCAAATAAGGACTGAAGTCATAAGCAGATTATTAATCTCAAAATTTGCATACTCATTTAGATGTGCTTATTTTTTTTAAATGCTGTATTAATAGAGGGACCTCATATTCCAGGCATCCAGAGTTGATTGGTAATAATTATCATTAATTAACAGGTAATCTGGAAATAATTATAATTTTTTTAATTTCTGTCTTTTAGATGGAAAGTTCAAGTAACAAATAAAGGATACTACAACTTGAGAAAACCCAAGGTATGTGTTTAGGGCTTCAGTTGTGAGTAGTTTCAGTGAACATGATGGAGTCCCTCCACAGAACAAGGTGCGGCATTGTGGTGGGACACAGAGACCTGGCACTTCTCTCTAGGGACCTGGTTATGGAGCAGAAAACACCCGCCATGTGCTCTGCTCCCAAGCTGGACTGTAACTGTGGGAGAGAGCCTGTGCAGGGCTCTGAGTTCTGCCCTGGTAGGTCAGGCAAGAAAGACTTTAGGGTCCTTAAAAGGTAAATATAATGTAGATCAACAGAAACAAGAACAAGACTTTCTAGGCAGAGAAAGTAGAGACTAGATAGTACAAGTCATGGTTAACAAATAATACAGAAAAAGCAGATCTGTATTTTTTAAAAAGATGCTCTGGAGATAGTGTGAAAATAGCTTAGAAACGTGCACAAGAGCAAAAGAAGGGGAATCGTAGGATGTGGACAATTCAAAGACATTTTAAAGGTAGAATTGATCAAGACTTGGAAGCCGGTTGGTATTAGGGGAAGAGAAAACATACACCTCATTACCAGATTTCTAGTTTTGGTGAATGGAGAGCACATTAAGGTAAGAAAAATAGAGTTTCAAGTTCGAATAGGAAGAAAATGAGATTTGGGGTATATTAACCTCGAGGCCTGAACAAGAAGTTGGAAATTCTGGTTTATTGCTCAGTAACAACAGAGCTGGAGATGTAGACTGAAGAATCCGCGCTAGATTGGCACGTCAGATAAACTAAGCAGGTACCAGTAGTCTGACAGAAGCAAATGTAATGGGAACAGCCTGAAGCATAAAATAGCTCTATGTGAAGAGTAAATGCAGAAAGTGTTAAATTTTCTTAAAGAACATAAAGACTGAGATTTATATAACATACCACACAGGCTCAGACTGACACATAACCTGTTGCTCATTCTTACCCTTTTCCACAGGAGTTCACAATGAACAACTATTTTTCTATTGGACCTGATGCTCTCATGGCTCTCAATTTTCATACTCACCGTGAGAAGGCACCATCTCTGTTCTCTAGCAGAATTCTTAATAAGGTGTGTTGGATAAAATAACATTTCCTGCTTATCACTGAAGGTGCAGTGAAAATCAGTGATTCAGTTCTATTTAGCATCCTTTCAAGTAGATTCAGATAGAACTAACTTATGAAAACACTGACCTGCTCTGCTTTGTCTAAGACTATCAAATTAAATCCTTAAATGTATTTTATTAAAGTACTTTATGACACATTTTTTAAAATATAAAGTTGGATGTTTTATAGCATATTTTGCTTAGGGGGCAACTAAACAGAATATATTTTACTTAAATGACAACTAAAATTGGAAAGAAATTTTAGGCAGGATAGATTTTTGGTGAAATCATTAATAGAAAAATTGATTCCATCGGCTTGAAGAAAAACAAAAAGTAGATAAGGTAAGCGAAGAAAGAGTTTTTTCACTGCCTTTTAACCAAGATTATCACTTTGGTTTCTAGTAAAGTTGATTCCTTTGGTGGAAGTTTTGTCTTAGAATTTTTTTTTAATAACTGCTGGTGATTGAGAAATAGAATATAAAAAATAAATGCAAAACAATTTTGTTCTCGGTTCTGTTTTACAAATATGTTAAGTTTACAGATGGTTTCCTTTTAATATAGGTAGTAAGGCACTAAGTATTGCTCTTTATACAGTTGGTAATTAACAGCATTCTCAGTGCTCCCACCAACCTTTTAATATTCAAAAGTGATTATAAAATGTTTACTAG
The DNA here is from genome assembly GCA_004027375.1 of Macroglossus sobrinus. NCBI lineage: Eukaryota > Metazoa > Chordata > Mammalia > Chiroptera > Pteropodidae > Macroglossus > Macroglossus sobrinus. Next base: position 1,038,116 of record PVKZ01000068.1, read on the forward strand.
ATTTATCTGTATTAAGTAATATGAAGTTCTAGAAAAAGGTAGAATTTTCCAATTTTAAGATAGCTTTTTTGATAAACTGAGAGAAAATACTACTTAGGCACAAACCACCCATCCCATGGTGTCCCTAAAGAACAGGCTAACTAAACTCTAAAATAACAGGTTTACTTCTCCCCATGGAGTATCCGATCCACTCTAAGGAAACATGGGTTAGCATCTATGTCAGGGAACATTGGTACAGTGTCTTTGTCTTCCTTGAAGGGCTTGTTTTAATATCATATTTTCTGTTCATTTTTCATAGGCTGTTTACCTATTCTATGGAACCAAAGATTGTTTAGTGCAAGAATGTAAAGATTTAAATAAAAAAGTTGAGGTAAGCTTTTAAAGTTTAGGTAGTCTCTGGATTATGAACATTTTTTTAAAACAAAAATGCTGAATTTTCTATTATCATATTTTGCTAACATATATGGAGTATTTGTTGTGTTGTCAGGCACTTTACTAAGTGCCTTATACACATTATCCCACTAGATTCTTACCACAGCCCTATAAGGAACTGTCACATTCCCATTTGTTCAGAAGAGAAAGCTATTTTGGAATTAAGTAATTTACCCACATACCCATGTAATCAGGATTTGAACCCAGGTTTATATAACTCTAGAGTCTTTTTAACTCTTATGCTAAACAGCTTCCATTCATACATGGTGACTGATGAGAAGTTTCCTAACACAGAGTGCCTGACTTATCATGGACTCTCAGAGGAAGTTTAAACCTGAAGTTCAATCATATTATGGCGATGATATAGCTCTCTTACATACTAAGGCAAAATAAAAATGAGCAGAAAAAATAGAAACTTAATGACTGTTTATTGCTGCAGTATCCCTGACATCATGATATGGCAGTCTTGTATATATTCCTCACTTGCATCCAAAAAGAATCTATAATGGTTAATAGCAATGAAAAAGACATTAATACAGAGAAACAAACGTAGAACTAGTAAGATAAGGAAAAAGAGAAGAGTCAAACAAGAAACAGGTTTCTCTGTTAATGTCTAGAATCTGAAAATTAAGTAAGAGATAGCCAAGTGAAGGAGGTGAAAATTGGTCTAGGATAAAAACAGCATGTTCAAAGGCCTGGAGGCAAGAGAGAGCTTGGCATATTAGAGTGACTTCAGTCTGGATGTAGTTTGCAGGAGGATAAGTGGCAAGAGCTGAGGCTGGAGAGATAGATAGCGGCCAATTACAGAGGGGTTCCTATTGGCATGTTAAGAAACTGGATTTCATCGTGAGCATTGAGTCATGCCATTGAAGGGTTGTGATTGGGGGATGACATATTTGCATTTTATAAGTGTCAGTCCAGCTGCCATGTGAGAGATGACGAAGAGGAAACTAACACGAGAGCCAGATCAGTTTAGGAACATTAAGAGATGGCACGCTGGACTAAGATACTGTCGAGAATGAGGGAGAGTGGTCGATGCTTAGAAGTGTCATCAACAGTTTGTTTTTAGTGATTAATTGGCTGTGGAGGGTAAAGGCAAAGAAGGCAAAGAGAACCCCCAGAGTTCCAGCTTAGGCAGCTGGAGGGGATGGTGCTGCTCTTCTCCAGGAAGTAAATTGGTAGACAGGTTGCAGAGAAGATGCTTCACTCACTTCACTCAGTTTTGTGCATAGGAGTTTTAGGTGCCACAGTCAGTTGGAAGTGTTTTGTGGGCAGTTGGATATACAGATTTGGCCCAGTTCATTTCCATGGGCCAGCAAAATAGAGCTGTCAGCACAGAGGTGGCAATTAACAGTATAGAAGTGGCTGAGATCTTACTCCAGAATATGTAGCATGAGAAGAGAAAGGAGTCCAGTACATAGCTAGGTGATGGCGGCAGTGGAACTCTCAGTGGGGACCAAGGGGGAACATCCAGAAAAGTAATCTGACTCCCAGAAAGCAAAGGAAGAGGGTATCTCAAGAAAAGAGGCAAGCGGTTAGCAGTGTCAGGTGCTGCTGAAACAGCAAGCTAAGTAAAGCCCTGGGGGAAAAAAAAAAAAAAAACAGGATTTAACAAAAAAATCCTTTTTTTTAACTTTGGTTAAAAAAAATATTCATTTGTTATAATTTGTTTATCATAATAAACATTGAACAGGTGGGAAAGGCCAGGTTACCTTGCGTGTGGGGTCGGAAGTAGTCTTCTCTTTTACATGCATCTCTCACATCTAGATCTATGAAAAAAGAAGTGAATCTAAGTGGGTAGGTCTGGAAATCGTGTGCCCTGTAGTAACTAAGTACTTGGATTTCTTTAAAGCTAGAACTGGATGGTGAGCGAGTAGAACTGCCTAATTTGGAAGGTATTATCGTTTTGAACATTGGGTCCTGGGGCGGCGGCTGCAGACTCTGGGAAGGGATGGGAGACGAGACCTACCCTCTAGCCAGGTATGTACATTTGTTGTCTGTTTTTTTTATGTCACTCTTTTCTTTAAAGCAGTCTGTCATTCTTTATAGACTTTAAGCTTTTTAAAATTTTTTTCCTCAAATATTTTTGTATATTTCATTATTATATTTAATAAGTTGACGGTCCACCTACATTAAAAAATAATTGTCCTGATTTTATTTTGTTACGTTGTATGATCCATATTTTTTTCCAATTTTAGGCATGACGATGGTTTATTGGAAGTCGTTGGAGTATATGGGTCTTTCCACTGTGCTCAGATTCAAGTGAAACTGGCAAATCCTTTTCGAATAGGACAGGCACATACAGTGCGGGTAGGTGAAATATTGCTGTAACAGGCTAATTTGTCCCAGTCCATTTCTAAGCCATTGATATGTAGAAGAAAATATACACATTGTAGCTTTCCTTAAACTGGTTTACAGCCCATGCTGTTGATCACCCTCCACCAGGGGCTTGAGTGGGATGGGGAAGAAACAGGAAAGAAGGCCCTCGATCCAACTGAAGAAACAGTGTTCAGTGAGAAAGAATCCTTTAAACCATCAATGAATAAGGATATATCCAGATTAATTTTATAAGAATAAAATGCTAAGATATGTCCCTAAGAATGTTAAAAGGACTATGGATGATGTTTTATTAAGAAAAACCTTTCTGAACTTTTTTGAGACTTGACTCTTTTCTAATTATTTGTTCCCTGATGCCAGCTGATTTTGAAGTGCTCGATGATGCCAATGCAGGTAGATGGGGAGCCATGGGCCCAAGGGCCCTGTACTGTCACCATAACTCACAAGACGCATGCACTGATGTTATATTTCTCTGGAGAACAAACAGATGATGACATCTCTAGTACTTCGGATCAAGAGGACATAAAGGAAACTGAGTAGCAGGATGAGGAAATGAAAACTTACTATAGAATCCTTACAAACAGATGGATGCATAGTCATCCAAAAGTAGAAATCCTCTGTCAAGTATTTAGTCTTAATTTTACCAGTAGTATAATGAGTATACATTCCTGTAAATAGCATTACAAAAACAGCTAGACTTCCAGTTGTTTACAAATGCCTGTTCTTTTTCAGCAAAACACTTTAATCGTATAATACTCATTTTAAAAAGTCGCAGAAGATTACATGAATGCGAAGTGTCTTTTCATGGCTTTATGATTGTGAGGCTCGCTCTGACAGTGTGCTCTCATTCCTTATTCTTGAACCACACATTTGATGGACACATGTTACATCCACCAAGATGTGAGTGGAACATCACTTCTATCTTAATTTTTAATGTAGTAATACCACACTAGGTCCCCTCCTGCAGCATGCATTTTAAGATTTCCTATAGCCCAGCACCAGGTGTATCCATAAGTATTTAATTTCAGGAAACCCTAAAAGGAGAAATGATACTTTAAAATTTTATTATAATTTTTATTTGAGGTGCATTTTCAGACCCCCAAATGTTGTTGGTTAACCCTGATAATGACCTCTTTGAGCTGAAATTGAACATCTTGTTTATAACCCGGTGTAGCCAAAAGAGAACCACATAGGAACTGTAAAAATTAACATTCAGAGTACTTTGGATTGAAAGTTACAGGTTCTGAGCTAGACAGTACACCAGCTTCTCTTTTGATTAAAAACTTTGTCAGCAATTCAAAAAAAATATACTAGATAAAATTTATGACTCATACTAATTGCTTAGAAAAAAATAATGACTGATAAGTTTTAAAAATTCAGCGATCTCGTAGTAGTTTGAAGTGTATTCTTTTATAGCCAAAGTACTTAATAGAATTTCCCTTTGGGAAAGTGAATCCTCTGCTAAACCCTCTGCTAAAATGTTTGTATCATATTTATTTTAAAATGACAGAGATTTTTTTTACTAATTTATTTTCTTCATTGTGGTAACTTATGTTTAGTGTTTACTCTATATGGCTTTGTTTAATACATTAAATTGATCACATAAGTTTTAGTCACAATCAGATAGAAATGCAGCTTATTGACTAATTAATTAAAACCTATCATTTAATTCTCCTGATAGTCTCATTCTTCAGAAATATTCCTCAGTTAAAAAAAAATGTGGTGTGAAAGCACTGGCAAACTGTTTTTGAATAACCTAAAGTTTTGTTTCATCGTTTAATTTGACCCTCAATTGCCAAAAACTCACTGAAGGGTTAGGTTAGTCTCTTGGTTACCCATTAGAGGGCGCTCTTCTGTTAACCACCGTACTCCCTAAGGTACTGCAGCTAAGCAGACCCAGCTGGCCCTGAGCCCAGCGTTTTTCTGACAAACGACCTATTCGTGTGCTTGGCAGTCTTTCATGACATTAATCTCTGAAAGATGAGACTGTATCTTCTAAAACACCATTAGCTTTTTTTAAGGATCTATTATGAATCTGTCATGCATGAATTGCCATAAACTTAAATTTCAGTCACCTTCAGGCCTGGGAACAACTTAGTGCTATATATAGTAGTCAGTACATTATATAAAATACTTTCATTTTGCTTAAATTAAGCTATGGATCTCAACAGGAGATGCTAAATTCTAGTACTGAAGGATTTTGTGAGCAGATCTGTTTCACCTTTCTCATACACTTTTTACAGTGGGTAACATTGTGGTGAGAGTTTTGTGGATTTTCGTTTATGGGCCGGCCGATCATGTTTTGAGTATAATGAGTTTTATTCTTTAATTCATGGTCAGAATTGTTACAGATATCACATTTTACAAATATATTGTTAAATTCACTTTGCTTTAGACTATTTTATCTATAATTTATACTTCTAATTATAAAATCAAAGTATATTGTTAATTTGGGATATCAGAATTAAAATAATAAAAGTAACAATATTGGATTTAGAACACCCTCATTTATTTAAACAAATTGATTTTTCAGTTTTCGTAATCTACTGAGGTTTTTTTCCCTACTGACCCTTCATGAAGTTTTTCTGTTGCCTTATTCACTCATTCAGACTTAATTTTTTTTTTTAGGAAAGTTATTTCAGAATACCATGTTATAAAACATATTTTAGCAAAATTCATTTTTTAGGCACATTTACTCAGCATTTCAAATAAAGGCATGTGTCTTGTTTTAAATAATTATAATTTACAAGACTCATGTTTGCCAGTTATATATTAGGGTAGCAATTGTTTACATTACCAGGGATCCTACCCTTTACAAAATATAATTTGCCACAAGATTTTCCTTTTCCATTCGACATGGTCTTGATTTCTTTAAAATAATACTTCTATATTCTCAGGAAGAAATATATGAAGTAAAGCATATCTCCATGTCTGTTTCGATTTCTCTCATCTTTTACTGTGCTCATACATTCCTAACTCCTGGTACACTTAGTGGCTTAAATACTGAAAACCTGGCAGCTCTGTGGATTCCTTATGTAAGTAGATGGTGATAATTTTCAATGTTTTGTTACATTTAATAGAAATAAGACTGACTTGTTTTAAAATATAGGTTGTCTTACAGTAAGATTACATGATCTTAAGTGTGTTTAGGTTTTTCTGCAACAATTAGCTGTGAACCCTTAATTATAAGCTAATGTTTATAAAAGTTTTATAGTCAAAATTATTTATTTTTATTTTTTTAAGGTGTGTCAAACACATGTAGTATTTGCTTTTTGAAATACGTATGCCTAGAGTTGTAAAATATACTGTCTCTGAAATTGTAAAGTCCTTTTTGCACTGTAAAAATGACTACTACCAGCATGTCAAAAAAAAAAAGATAGTTTGCATTTGTAATATAAAGTAAAATTGTATTTAATGTATACTATGGGATTTTAAATTTGCACTAACTAGAAAACTTTAAAAGTTATATTAATTTACAGATTGATGTGGATCCAAATATGTAATTTGTACTTGTTCAGCCAAAAAGGTTACAGTTTCCTTAGAATGGATGATAGTTTTATGTGGTTTTCCCTCAAAATGATATTAAAGTAAAAACCAGCACTTTGTATTCACATTTTTTAAAATTCTACCTAACTTGGGACAATGGAACATAGGTAGATTTATTTTTTTTAATCTAGACATTTAAAAAGCAAAAATAGTGTTGTTACTCTATCCCAATCTGAATGAAGGTGTGTTCTCAACAAGACAGAAGTTTGTTTTGGTTTTACTTTTAAAAAGTATATCCCTTTCCTCAAATTTATCCTGTAAGAATTATTTCCTGTTACTCGGAGTATGCTGTGCAGGCTGTCTGCAGCATCACAATTACCCGGGAGCTGGGCTAACAGTGTGGATGCCGAATTCCAGCAGCCCTTGACTTCGTGCAGCAGTGTCTCTAGAGATGGGATATGGGTATCCTCTGGTTTTATTCGCAAGCAGCTCAGCGCTTCTGATGTATACTGACATTTTAAAGCTACTGGTCTGCCTCGTGTTCACCTGGGACTTTTGCTAGATGGATACCATGCAGGAAAACTGAATTAATTGGATGTTCTTAAAATTGTTTTTTCTTCACTACACTGACTGCTGTCTTGCCCCCAAATCTTCATTTTAAAAGGAATTTTATGAAAAACTTGCTAGTATCCTATCCAAATAGAAATATTTACCTAAACTCTATTACATAAAAATTCATGCTTCAGGTTCTTATGTGGAACCATACGTTTTGTAGTGTGATCCATGGGGTCTTGGAGGACAAGCAGTGCTTCGGGGCCTGCACAGTGGCCGCCCCTAGGGCTCCTGCCCTGTCACCTCAGTCAGAGCCACCGCAGCTGGGGTGCTACGGAAGATAAGATTGCAGTAGATAAAATACTTCCTCTTTTCAAAAAAATATTCCACTACTTTTTTAAGAGTTTGGGGGCCACTACTCTAATGACTTTGTCACCTGGTTCATTTTCTACTCATTTTTACATATTCAGAAACCTGAAGTTTTTCGTAAAAATGTATTGGAGGTCTCAGTTGCTGCTGGGAATATGGCCAGTTAGCTATTTCACAAGTTTTAAAGGCACTTTGTTGAATAGTAAAGCACTGGCTTAGCCTCGTTCCTCATATTTCTAATTTTAATATAGAAATGGATCATAGTTATGTAAATACACACGTAGACACACATAGGTTTATTCCCCATAGCCCTAACTACAGTCAAGTGCTTATGGCTTGCAGGTCTCAAAAAGGTATATTCCCAAGTTCTGGAGGAAAAAAAAAAAGTAAAAAATGTCACCCTCTGATACAGATGTTGAAGTGTATTGCTGATCTTAGACCTAAGATACTTCCTCAGTCTCTGCAAGGACACCCTGGGCTACCTCACCATTGAAGGACAGTGTCAAAGCAGAATGCATTTAACAGAAGACAAGCTGTAATCTATGTGTGGTGCCTTTAGATGACAGAAAATGTTGAAAAGAGCTGGAAAGTCAAGTTGCTTCCCTTACTGTTCTAGCATTAGCCAGGCAAAAGGGCATCCCAGTCGAATGAGATTGGGCTATCTGTGAGAAGATTCCTGGACTGAGGAAGGCCTTGTGTAGTAGATGACAGTGGTTCATAAGAGCTTTTGTTTTCATTACTGCTGTTTGGGCTCTGCCAGCAGTATTTCTCTTTTAATGTGTTCTGCTTATATAAATCCTATAGGTAAATTGGCACTTTGATTGTAATTGTTTCATACACGTTTAGAGCAACCTGGGTCCTTGGCCCTGCTCACTCTTACAGGTGAACTGACTGAATCAGATCGCTCAACCAACAGTGTTGAGAAGGCTTCTGCCGGCTCCACGGAAGCAGCCAGCTGGCCTTTTGTACTTTCTCCCCTTCTGGCCACTGTACTATGTACCTACCATTTAATTACTCGGTGTTAACTGCTTTTGTCGTGTTGGGTCTATATTGTGGTCATTGCCTACAGACAAATGTGAATTAAAGCATTTGATATGTTGAAGATGTTTGCTTGTTTTTAATAAAAGTACAGCACTTAAAAAGCATGATCCTGTGTTGTTTTTGGACACAACAATGAGAAAATAAGTGGCTAAAACTGAGTACGTTCACAGAAATTTGTCCTTGGCCTACCTCAAGACAAACATATATTTAGCAAGTTCTGGGTCAGATACTTTTCACAGAAAGAATATAAAATTTATTTTGTATGGCTTTTATAGCCTAGGGGCACAGAGTGTATACACACTTGAATAACATTTAGGAGAAACATATATTTCCATGTTAATATAGTGGCCTGTGGCAAAGTAGAGCAGTAAGTAGAATGAAATAAATAAGGTGAGCTCGTCTCATTTCAGTCAGAACAGTGGAAAGAGTATAGAATGTATTTGAAATATCTAGGTTAAAACCCAACCTCTGCCACTGTTTAACATTGGGCAAGCTACTTATTCTGCCTGAGCCTCAATTTTCTTTGTAAAAGTGGGAGTTAGTGCCCACCTAGAGGTGCAAATTCAAATGCTTAGGAGAACAAGGCAGGTGACCATGGCAGGAGTGCGGGATGAACAGAACTAATCTTTTTAGAAAAAGTAAAAATTTAGAATTTTGATGATAAACCGAATTTTAAAATATTGATTGGCAACATATTAGCTGTAGGCTCCCACAGGGTTATATGATGATTATAGTGGAGAGGGGAAAGTAAAGGCATCTTAATAGACCTGGCAGAAATATACATTTCCTCCCATTTTAATTTTTTATAAAGCTTTATGGTTTTATCTGATCTGGATTTCATGTAACATTTTGTGGCATATACCATTTTAAATGTATTCATTAGGTATTAGAGGAAGGAGACTGGTTCAGCTTCGTTCTGTCTTCTTTATCCGTAAGTCCATTTTATAAATTTTTTTAAATAAAATTCATTGCTCACTTGCCTGTTTTTTTAAATAATGCCAGACATAATACACCTTGATCAATTATGAATTAGGCTTGGCTGTGATACCCACTGACCTTCCCAAGGAAGGCTCTCCTGTTAACTAAATGACCCCTGACAACCACATGTTTGACTTCTTATACAGCTGTAACACATTTATTGAGCTAATGGGTGTTGTACGAGATGCTTTTACTTTTATCTCTTGGAATCTACAGTTCTATGGGGCAGACATTAACTTAATTTTACAGATTGGTAAGTCTGAGCTAGATGTTGATCCCAAGTCCTCATTCCTGCCGCTTTTTCATCAAACACACTGCTACCAACAGTATGAAAAAATGTTGAACATAGGAAGACATGTTATTGAATTGGGCACTAGGAATGCTAGAGTTTACCATACAGGCCTCAAAGAGATTCCCCACACAAATGGATTGTATATATGCAAAGATAAATTACTCATGAAAGAAATTCAGAGATTTTGATGAGCCGAAAATATAACACATTGCCTATAAATAAGATTTTTTTTTCTTTTTTTTTATTTTGGAGTCTATGAAATAGAAGCAGCATTTTTTCTCATGTGTGAATAAATAGAAAAGTAAATTACTCTGTGAGAAAGCTGTGTAGACTGTGAGCTCTTGAGGCAGAGGGCTTACCTTGTTCTCCTTTGTATTCAAATTAATGAGCATTTCATATCTTCTGTGAAGATTCTGTTCTATGTATTATGAAACACACTGCAGGCTATTACTCTCAGCCTCCAATTTCCAGCATATGATGGGCACTCAGCAGTCTGAGCAAATGAAGTTGCTGAGGTGCTGCATTCATAGAGCAGCCAGGCAAACAGCAAAGCTGTATGTGCTCCTACAGCATGCCTGCATTTACTAAAATGACAAGCAGCTCAGTTCCTAATGAGCTTTGAATCCTTACCACAACTAGCCTCAGCTATCAGCTAAAATTCACCTACAGGTCCTTGAGCCCCTGCCAGAGTCAGTCCTGGCAATCAGCCAAAATAAACAACCTACAGATCCAAGCAGACCCTAAAATCCCCACTAATTTTTCTTTTATTCAAGTTTAAGTTCACAGGCCTGGGAAAAGATACCAAGACAAGCAAGGCTGTAGTTAATTAATTACATCCCTGAAAACTTACTTCAGATAACATCAAAGAGACCTCAAGCTTCTTGCCAGGGCTGCACAGCTGTTTACAAACACCAGCTGCCTACAAACAGCAGCTGCCTTGCCCTTCATAACCGATAAAAGCTCAAACCACTTACCCTTCAGGGCCGTTATTCTTTATGTGTGGCCCCTTTCCACGCTTGGAGAGTGAATAAACTTTTTTACTTCCTGACTTTGTGAATTCTTTTACATCCTGAGCAAAATACCTCACCCTAAAAAATACACCCTAAAAAATACCTCATGCTTCATTCTCCGAAGTGCCCCCAACTAAAGATTCTGCCCAAGAGGCGTGCTCGTACCACGTGATCATTCTTCCCTTGTGGCCGAGTGGTCCCACGGAGCCTATCAATTGACCAGCAACCAATCAGATTCTTCGTTGGGTTTCGTTCTCATGTATACTTTAAATCTGTGCTACTCAAAAAGTATAGCTCACATTTGCTTTTGATCCATCAGGAAATAAGTACAAAAAGGGAAAGTAAGAGTTTAGAAAAAGTTTCATAACTATTTTGACAGTTGACTATTGAATCTAACCATAGTAAAACGTGGCTTATATTTCGTATATCTTTTTCATGTTATTTTCCTCTATCGTACTTTATAAAAATATCAATACATGATTGGAAAAAAAATTTTTTTAATGAAACAACACCTAGTCCTTCACCACAAATTGTTTGAGAGGCTATGGAGAAGAACCATTCTATGAGGTGACCACTGCCGGACCCAAGAACTGGACCTGGGCCAGAACAGAGTTTACTTACCGCAAGGCCTCCTTAGACTGTCTCATCATAAACCGTGTTCATTCTTACCTAAATTAGCACCCTTCCCCTGCCTCCCACTGCATGCTGGCTCCAGGAAGAGCCCAGTTACCTTGACCTAGCCAAGCATGTAAATTGACTTCCTCCACCTGGTAGCATTCACATACTAGTACCCACGACTATTCCCTCTTTTTACCCTGTTCATAATTCTTTGGCACCTGCCAAGCAGCACAGGGCTCTATTTCATCTTCTTGCTGCCTAAGACGTGCCTCATATGTACGTTTCCCTAAATAAACTCTATTCATCTATTACCATATTAGTGTGGCCCACCTCTTTGCAGTCTTTCCCTGTCCTCCGCTTACAGAGATATATTTTGAGTCTCCCCAGGTCTGCATGTACTAACACTGGCAGAGACGGGGGTCGGGGGACGGTTTCGCAGAGGAGCAGCTGGCCTAAACAGAGTGACACAAGGTGACCCAGCACCTGGGGTGGCAGACCTTTGAGCTACACCAGATTTAGAAAGTCGTTGGGGTTCTTCATTAAATACTGTTGCTTTGTTAAGGAATCCGGGGGCACAACTGGCAGCACAGGGGAAAGGAACTACTGAATAGAAAGGGAAAGGTCAAAAAATACAAAAGGAGAGAGACAACCGTAAAATGAATTCTAGCATCTACTTTTCACCTCCTGTTAGTCTGCACCTTGCCATAAGGTTGGGCATTATTGCTTCTAGTATTCTTTCTCTGTCCCCATGGTAAAGACTGCTGTTTCCTAAAAGTGTGCAGCAATGCCTAGAATTGCTGTATATCATTCCTCCCAGACAGGTGACAAATGAAAGGTCAGTGTGTGTCGTTGACAGAATGACCTAAACATATCTGACCTGAGGCGTATTAAGCAGTTGGACTCATTGTCTCATTATGAATCATTAAGGAAGAGAAAAGCAAAACAGAAACCACCCCACCCAACAGGTGGGGATTCTGGAAATAGAGCAAAGAGCAGCTCATAGAATAGTAGAAAATTGTGCAGAAATCTACAACAAGGAAAAAAATGCAGATTTGTTGTTTAAATTTTGTAGAATGTTTTTAAGATTACTTGCAGCTATTGCTAACTAAAGATAATTGGTGCTGCCTACATCATTAGTAAATTTAGATTTATATTTAAAAGAATAACTTTCCAAAAAAGAAATACAGCAGACACTGTTCAGCATTTTCTTTAGGTATTGTATAAAAAGGTGTTATTTTTTACAGATAAGCAATGAGTGCTTTAAAAGGGGGGAATAAGTTTGAGATTTTTTTTAAAGAAGTAACTTCTGTTAAAGAAGCATTGATTTCATCTGGCATTTTAAGAATTTATAGTTTCTGTGCTAAAGTGACACTACTTTGTCACTTCAAGGGTAATTGCATCTGGTAGTCCCAGTAGTATCAGGTGGTTAATAGTCTAATATTAATGAATAATGGTCAAATGCTATTTTTTTGTGTCTGTGACTCTTTTACACAAAGATGAATGTAAAACTGCAAACTGAGTAGTTTTTTTTCATATGAACATCCCTCTATCCACAAGAGTAGAACAAAAGTAATTTTACAGGACAATAGTAAATTAACATAGGTGCTAGCCAATTTGAAACTATATGTGTTCAAAGAGGGGAAAAAAAGACAGAGAATTATGGCAGATTTATTTTTCAAACATTACCACGGCATTACTTACTGTTGTACATGATTAGTTATGTGGGGGAGGAAGAAATCTTTCTCTACCCTTCTAGGTTTTTTCAGCTGGTCTAATAATCAAACTGGCATGAGACAGATTAACGAGAGAAGTAACCAAATTTAATTACATACATGTGTTTGAGAACTCCACATACATGAGTCAGCGACCCCCATAAACATGACGGGTTTGGAGACAGAAAGTTTAAATGAGGCATATGTGGCATTCTGAATTAAAAATAAGGTAAAACACCTTGCTTAAGAGAAGATGATCAATACAGGATGATAAAAAGAGTTGATATTCAGAAATTAGATGTTTGCCTGCCCTAGAGATAGGTCATAAAAAGTTATCTCTAGTGATAACTTATTGTGGGCAAGGCTCCCAATTTAAATTCTTTAAGGGAGAGATCAAAGTTTCTCAAGAGTCCACAGGGTCTCAATTGCCTTCAGCTCAAACTAGTTCACATGCCAAAGCAGCACAACTTGGGGAAGCCTGTTCTGACCCCCTTCAGTCCCACTAAATGTAAATAGTCTAAACACATTAATTAAAAACAGAAAGCATCAGACTGCATAAAAAAGCAAGACCCAAATATATGCTATCTATAAGAAATACACTTTAAGTATAATAACACAAGTTAAAAGCTGAAGGATGGAAAAAAAGATATGTCAGGGTAATGTTAATCAAAAGGAAGCTAGTATGTCTATATTAATATCAGATAAAGTAGTTTTAAGAGCAAAGAATATTACCAGAGATAAAAACTGTCACTTCATATTGATAAAGAAGCCAATTCACAAAGAGGACATAAATAACCTAAGTATTCATTAATAAGAGAACTTCAAAACAAAGACTGATGAAACTTCAAAGAGAAATAGATATATCCACAGTTTTGGCCAAGAGATTTAAACACCCTTCTCACAATAATTGTTCCAAGTAGATGTAAATCAGTAAATATATAAAAGCCGGGAACAACACTATCAACTTGACCTACTGACATTTATAGAACACTCCATCCAATGAGAGCCGCATACACATTCTTTTCAAGTGCACGTGTAACATTTTCCAAGACAGATCACATTCTGAGTCATAAAACGAAACTTGGTAAATTTAAAACAATTGAAAACATGCAAACTGTATTCTCAGAACACAATAGAATTAAATTAAAAACCAAGAAGAGAAAGATCTCTGGAAACCGCCCCCCCAAAAAACATATGTGAAAACTAAAAAAAAAAAAAAAAACTACTTAATAACTGATGGATCAAAAAAGAATAAAGGAAACTAAAAGTATTTTGAACCAAATAAAAATGAAATCATGGATATCCAGTTTCCATCTCCACATATAAGAAGGCTAAAAAGTACCGCTTCATTCTAACACATAAAAAATCTAAACAGACTGAAAAATAGACAATTCTTTGTGTTTGTAAGGGACAGGAGGACATAAGGCAAAGCTGCTCCCAAGGTTAAAGAAACACACAGGGAATCACGGCTTCCCAGAGCAGAGACTCACAAGAAACCAGAGCTGAAACCACCCCAGGAACCAAGGCCAGGGCGGGAACGACTGATGTAACAGACAAATTGCTGAGGCTCGGTGTGGATGACTCCAAGAGTTAAAAACTCCAGGGGACTCAGTGGTGGAGGGCCCTCACAATATTGTGAGATTTACCTCCAAGAGCTCAAACAGGTTCCCACAGTAAATATCAGAGGGGGAAAATCCTCTCAAGCTTCTGACAGGGGTAGGGGAAAAGAAACTATTTGAACTAGGCCAAAGCACAGTTCTTAATAAGGCCTGCCCTCAGGAGAAACTAATTAACCAGAGCCTTGCCTGCTGGGGTTTTAGCAGAGGCTAACTGACCTGGGAGAAAGGAAATACCCAATCCTAGTTCACTCTAGCCACCCTGTCCCAAATGAGAGTGTAGGAGGGGAAGAATAAAACTGAGAAACACCTGTGAAGGTCACAGTCTAGAAGCACAGACCCACTAAAAAACTAAGACCTAATCATAAGACTGTAAAGCAGTTTCCCTACCCCCAAACCTCAGCACCACATTACCAAAGGCCTATTTACAGCAGTTCCTCTTACCCAGTACATCATATCTGGCTAGCAACAAAAATTACAAGGCATACCAAAAAACAAAAAACACAAAGAAAGCATGATAATCAGACATGGCAGGGATGTTGGAATTATCAGAATGGGAATTTAAAACAACTATGATTAATAGTCTAAGAACTCTAATGGATAAAGTAGACAGCATGCAGGTACAGATGGGCAGTGTAAGCTGAGAGATGGAAATCGTAAGAACCACAAGAAATGCCAGAGCTCAAATACACTGTAACAGAAATGAAGATTGCCTTCAATGGGCTTATCAGTAGATTGGACTTGGCTGAAGATAGAATCTCTGAGGTAAAGTATATGCCAAAAACTGGAAAGCAGAGAGAACAAAGTTTGAAAAAAAACCAGCAGAATATACAAAGACTGTGAGAAAACTACAAAAGGTATAGCATACACAACATAATGGGGATAGCAGAAGGAGAATAGAGGAAGAAACAGAACTATTCGAAAGAATAATGACTGGGAATTTTCCCCAAATTAATGTCAGATACCAAACCACAGATCCAAGAAGCTCAGAGAATATCCAGCAGGATAAATGCCCAAAAAACTATACCTAGGCTTATCATTTTCAAACTACAGAAAATAAAAGATCAAGGAGAAATCCAGAAAGAAGCCAGAGTAAAATAACACCTTCTCTATAGAGGAACAAAATATGAATTACATTCAATTTCTCCTTGGAAGAGGAGGGGTATAGAAATATTTAAAGTGTTGGGAGAAGAAAACAAAACCACCATCCTAGGATTAATTCTGTACCCTGTGAAATTATTCTTCAAAAGTGAAGGAAATTATCCTAAAGTGAGTTATTGGTATTTTATATCTGTAAAAGAACTCAATTTTACAGACTGCAGACAAAAACAAAAGCTGTTTCTTTAAAATAAAGTGAAGGAAAAATAGAGACTCAGAACAAAAAAAAAAAAAAAGTAAATGCAATTTGTTGCCAGTAGCCCTGCCTTATAAAAAATGTTTTTAAAAGTTGTTTAGAGAGAAGGAAAATAATATGTCAGAAACTCAAATCTGCTACATAAAGAAAGATTTTCAAAGAAAGAATTAGTGACGATAAAAACAAACAAACAAACAAACAAACAAACAAAAACTTTAGCCCTCTGCTGCTAGTCTTGGGGTGTGTTGGCTTCGTGGAGCACAGAGCGAAGAAGCAGCTCTGGGCACCCGGCTCTCCCAAAGCCTTGACTGTGCCTGGCCGACTCCAGCCCCACTCCTCTGGTTCTTCCCGAGAGGGGGCTTCTGGCCCTGCGAAAAAGATGGCATTGTTTCCCTGAACTTCATTTGAAAGGGAACCGGTGGGGGAGAAGATGGAGCAGGGCGAGCTATGGACCCTGTGAGTCAGCTGGCCTCAGCAGGCACCTCCCGGTGCTGAGGGAGCCCCTTGCCATCCTGCAAGGCCTGGAACTGCATTGTTTCTTTACCACTGTATGGAATGCTGAGAGTGATTTGGGCTAACAAAGACCAAGAAGAATTCGCTTTCCCATCTATGGAATCTAAAGATTTAGAGACTCTGAGCTTCTCCAAGTCCTTTTCTTGTCCCATGACCATTTTGTGAAGAGGGTCACAGATGAACTCCTTCAGTTAACTCACTTAAATCTTACTCTCTAAAGCAGAGAAAAAAATTTAAAAAGCAATTGCAAAGAAGATGGTGCTTTCCACAGGAACATCTTGGTCAGTAAAGAAGTGACAGATATAATGACACGATGTCCTAAAGGCAGCTACAAATGCTTTAAACCTTCATTATAAAAAGGATCCTTCAATTCAAGTCAACAGAGCATAGATATGCTAGACACATGACTACTCAAACACTCAAAGAACAAATAAAACCCATGCTGGGAGAAAAAAAAATGGTGCAGATAACAGAGGCTCTGTTCATGCCTCTGGAGACCAAATCAAAATTGTGACAGAAACAAGAAGCAGCAGCAAGGAAAAATCACCTGGGATCTAGATGAACAAGCCATACAACTACAGAAAAATCCAAGAAAGCACCCTGCAATGGCACAAGGTAGGATGAGGCGAACACGCAGGGCTACCTGGTCCCGAACACCTGAGTGAGACTGGGGCAGCTGCAGACACCTCTTAAAGGGGCCACGTCCACGAGCAGATTTCCGTGGTGATGGACCTCCTCACTCCAAGCACCAGTGCTAATTCTGCTGTGCGCAGGGGGCACCAGGGAGACACTGTCAGAGTGAGGACTGAGGCAAGAATCTCTCTGTACAAAAGTGCTGGTGGTAGCCATTGTTCCCTGTTGAGTCCTCCCCCCACCCAGTGTGCAGGACACAGTGCCGCTGTAGCTGTGACATCATCAAACTGGATAACAGAGGTCACTCCACCCAGAGGATTCCCTGAAACTCTGCCTCCTCCAACTCACACCCCACCCAAGCCACATCCAGGTGTTTCCTCAGCAAGTCAGGTGCTCCTTACTGAGGCTCACACTCCTTGCTGAGGCTCACACTGGTGGAGGCAGTTGCCTTGGTTTCTGATGTGGCCTTTTGAGGCAACTATAAACACAGCATCTGTGGATTGTTTGCTGAATCTTAACAGATGGCCCCAGAGGGGTAGAGGCTTGGGCTAAATTTGGCCTGCAGCTGAACCCTCTCAGGACTGTGCCACTGGACACTTGCTTCACAAATCCATGCTAATAAGACCGGGAGACTTAGGAGCTTTACTTAGTGCATAGAAACAGATACAGATAGGCAGTCAAAATGGAAAGACAAAGAAGCAGAAACCATATAAGAGAACAAGAACAGAGATCCAGATATAATGGAGTCAAGTAATCTAACAGATGCAGAGTTCAAAAACTCATTATAAAGATGCTCAATGAACTTTTGGGAAGTGTAGATAAATTTAGTGAGAACTTCAAAAAAGAGATAAAAAACATAAAAACGGAAATTGAAATTATAAAAGGGAACCAGTCTGAAATGAAGAACACATTATCTGAGATGAGGAGTATATTAAATGGAATAAACAAAGGAATAAACAAAGTGAATAAAGAATCAAATGCCCTATCTAGAGGATGTAAAAGCCAAGAACACTCAATCAGAATGGCAAGAAAAAAGATGCCAAGACTATCAAAATAATTTAAGGAGGATATGGGACACTATTAAGGGTCCAAATATCCATCTGATCAGCATAACTGAAGAAAATCAAGATGTTGAAAAGCTGTTTGAAAAAAATGATGGAAAACGTTCCTAACCTGGTGAAGGAAATAGACACAAAACCCCAGGAAGCTCAGAGAATTCCAAAACTCAGGGATCCAAAGAGGCCCACACCAAGACACATCATAATTAAAATGCCAAAGGTTAAATACAAAGAAAGAATATTAAAAACTGCAAGAGAAAAACAAATAATTACATATAAGGGAACACCCATACAACTGGCAGCTGATTTCTCAAAAGAAACTATGCAGGACAGAAGGGCTTGGCAAAAAATATTCGACAGGATGAAGACCCAGGATATACAACCAAGAATAATTTATCCAGCAAAGTTATCATTTAGAGTTGAAGGACAGATAAAAAGCTTCCCAGACAAAAATAAACTAAAGGAATTTATCACCACCAAGCCAGAATTACAGGAAATGTTGGAGGGACTTCTTTAAGAAGAAAAAACATGTATCAAAAACAGGAATAAAGAATGGTAACAACTACATTCCTATTAATAAGTACCTTAAATGGAAAAGAATTAAGTGCTCCAGCCAAGGGATGGAGAGGCTGAAAGGATAAGAAAACGAGTCCCCTACATATGAAAAGGAAGGGGATGGAAAAAGATACTGTTTTGATGAACCTAGAAGATATTTAAGTTAGAGAAGGATAAACACTGTATGATTTCACTTATATGTGGAATTTAAGGAATAAAAAGAACAAACTAATCAAAAACAGACTCACAAATATAATGGACAATTTGGTGGTTGACAGAGGAGAGGGGGGTGTCGGGAGCCGTTCTTATCAAGGCTCTCATACCTGAGATCTAGGCAACTTCACCTTGGGACAGAATCTGCCTCGCCCTGTGCTATCTGATAGGATAAACAGCATAAGGTCAATTGCCCTGACATGCCCTGACTTGCCCTGGGCCCCTTGAGCCATTTGCTTAAACTAATCTGACCTTGCAGCCCCCTCCTCTCCCGGGACCCTTCTTTATTTTTGGGTCATATAAGGAAATGGAATGTTCTGCGGTTTGATATCCAAGGCAACCGTGATTATGCAAATCCTCCCCTTTATATACTCTACCCCTACCTACAATAAACAAGGCTTTATCAGAACTTTGTCTTGCCTCCATTCTTTGCATCTCCTGTCCCCCATTCTCTTGCAGATTGTCTCCTCGAATCTCACGTCTGGTCGTCTGGTCGGAGCTCTGGTCGGAGCTCCCGTTAGTCTTCCCGTGGGAAGGGACAGGGGGGTTGGGGGGCTGAGAGAATGGGGTGAAGAGTTAAAGAAGTACAAATTAGTAGCTGATGGATGGTCATGGGGATGGGGAGCACAGCATAGGGAATGCAGTTAGCATTAATATGTTAGCTAGGTGGAGGGTCAGGAAAGGAACAATTGAGAGGATCATTTTACTAACTATATAGATATCTAACCAATGTACTGTATACTTGAAACTAAATTTTTTTTAAATTTAACTTTAATTTTTCTTATTCTTAATTGACCTAACAGATAATGGTTTGTTAAAATTAATACCAAATGTATTTGGTTATGCATGCTTTTGTATATATGTACTTCTGTATACATATACATATATAAGTGAAATAAATGACAGCAATGATACAAGCGACAGGATGGGAAAATTAGGATTATTTTGTTATTATGAGGTACTCACACTACTTGAGGAGTTGTATAATGTTATTTGAAGGTGGCATTGGATTGGCTGTAAATGTATGTTGTAAACTCTAGGGCAACCACAAATAAAGTTTTCTTTTTAAGTATAACCAATATACTAAGAAAGGAAAGAAAATGAAATCATATAAAAGTTTAATTAAAACCACAAAAAGCAGAAATAGAGTAGAAGACAAAAACAGAAACAAAGAACAAGGGGACAAATAGAAAACAGTAATGAATATTATTGATATTAATTGAACTATATTAATGATCACTTTGAACATCAATGGTCTAAACATACCAGCTGAAATACAGATTGTCAGAATGAATCAAAAACCAAAACAGCTATATGTTTTTTTACAAGAAACCGAATTTATTTTTTTGGGAAACCCACTTTAAATATAAAAACACATATAGATTAAAAGTAACTGGATGGAGAAAAATCTACCATGCTAACATAAATCAAAAGAAAGCAAGAGTGGCTATATTAATTTTAAAAAGAACAGGCTTCAAAGCAAGGAAAGTCATCAGAAATGAAGAAGGACATTACATAATTAAGGGGTCAATTCTCCAAGAAGACATAACAATTTTTGATGTGTATGCACCTAATAACAGAGTGTCAAACTGTGTGAGGCAAAAACAGATAGAATTGCAAAAAGAAATAGATGTGTCCACTCTCATTGTTGGGAACTTCAACACCGCTCTATCGGAAATGGACATGTTAGTAGGGACATAGCTGAACTCAACCATACCATCAATGGACTGGATGTAATTGACATCTATAGATTACTTCATCCAACAACAGCAGAATATTCATTCTTCCCAAACTCAAATGAAACATTTACCAGGATAGCCCACATTCTGGGCCATTAAACACACTTCAACAAATTTAAAAGAATAGAAATAATACACTGTCAGCTCTCAGATTGCAGTTGAATTAAACTAGAAATCAGTACCATAAAAATGGCTGGAAAATCCATCCCCCACCCCCCAAAAAACTGCGGAGATTGAAAAACACACTTCTAAATAACGCATGGGGCAAAGTAGAAGTCCCAAGAGAAAAATTTTAAATATTTTGAAATAAATGAAAATGAAAACACATCTTGTCAAAATTTGTGGGATGCAATGAAAACTGTGCTTAGAGGGAAATTTGCATCATTGAATGCATATATTAGAAAAGAAGAAAGATCTAAAATCAATAATCTAAGTTCCCACTTTAGGAAACTAGTAAAAAAAAAAAAAAGCAAATTAAATCCAAAAGAAGCAGAAAAAAAGAAACAAGAATTAGAGCAGAAATCAGTGAAACTGAAAACAGAAAATCAATAGAGAAAATTGGTCAAACCAAAAGCTGATTCTTGGAAAAAAATCAATGAAATCAATATGCCTCTAACTGAGCTAAGAAAAAGGTGGGAGGACACAAATTATTAATATCAGAAATGAAAGAAAGGATATCATGACTGATCCCATGGACATTAAAACATAAACACTATGAACAACTCCATGCCCACACATCTGATGACCACTTAGCATTTCAATCTGAAGTGTTTGTGCTCGGATTATTTAATCGATGATCAGAGTTCACCTAGGCTCTCTGATCTAAGACAAGGAAAGTATCTGCCCAAAGACAACTTCCATGATCTCACTCTCAGCTGTTGGACATGTATTTCAGGTCATTTTAGAATAGGAATTTTTGTCCCTGCTTCCAGCCATCAAAGGTTTTGAAACATTGAGGTCCAGGCCCATAGTGGGCAAATCCAACCAGCAAAGACTGGATCCTGGTGGTGAGCAGACTCTTGGCCACCAGACAGAAGACCATTCGGAATGCTGGTCATTTGTTCACTGGACTCCTAGCCCTATGAGAAGAAACGGCATAGGCAAGACCTAGAAGAACTGGTTATCAAGGCTGGATGAGAAGTTACAATTTCTAACAGACGAATTAGCTCTTTTTTAATGGAGATGGCATCTTTGATGTAGGGGAGCTGCAAACCTCGTATGTGCTTTCCGGGAATAAACTATGCTTGTGAAGCAGAGGTCTGCTTTTTGCATGTGACATGGGATGGAGGACTAGCCTGAGTGTGGGCACAATGGTATTGCTGCCAGGAACCCCACACGGATAAGCCATGGGCCAGGATGCAGGAAGAGTGAGAAATTTCTCTTGTAGAGACACCTCTGAGAGAGCTGAGTTGGAATGGGATCTGTCAAGGCCATGGGACTCTTGTGGAAAAGACAGGTGAGATGAGTACAAAGAGGGCCTTCAAGGATGCATTAAGAAGCCGAATTGATGAATTGGTGGTGCCATGGAAACCTAAACACATCACTGGTCACTAATGGAAACGTTTGGAAATGGTGCTTGACTGCTGGTTGACACCCACTGAACAGTGAAGCAGGTTCTCAAGGTCTATACTTACATTCTGTCTGTAGATGAGAAGGTGTTAAGGCATATTTTCTGGGAAATCCCTATAGGGCCAGACAATCACCTGAAAGGGACTGAGAATCATAACCCATCCATGTCCACCCACCAAGTCAGTCATGGGGATCCCACAGAAATCTAGAACGAGACTCGAAACTCCAGGGTCTAGGACTCTTCAGACACCAACGAACCTGAGTGTCTCCCATGACTGTTAGACACTGTCAGCTCTTGAACACGGCAGCTGGGCATCCTAGAAGCTCTGTGGCACATGGCATGCCCCAGCCCCATGCATCAGTATCCCTTCAGCAAACTTCTGAGGCAAGGGTCCAGGGGCCACCCAGAGGCCACCCAGCAGATCCTATGGAGAGTCCACCAGGAACTTTTCAACATCCAACTAGGAAATGTGGCCCCACATACATGTGGGTTTTTTCCAATTATAGTTGACATTCAATATTATGTTAATTTCAGGTGTACCCACCTATGTGTCTTCAATCAAGAAAACTCAGAAGCATATGGGGAAAAGTGACAAAATTCAAGTGTCTTAACTTCTGAAACAACTATTCAGCACAAAACATCTTGTCACAAAATAAGCGGAAGAACCATTGGTCTTGAGGTGTTTTCCATCCAAATTAGCCCATTTCAACTAGCCTTATTATATTACTATCCCTTCTCTTCCCCTCACTCTTAGATTCAATATTTCTTTAGCTTATGTATTAATATCATTCCATGATAAAATGCAGGCAGACTACCAACCCAGGGTCAACCAAAGCGGGGTTTCTATCCATTACTCCAGATGTAATGGCAGGTCAAGACCTCCTGGAAACTGGTGAGAAAATGGATATAAGACCCACAAGAGAACCCAGTATTAGTGTGTGGGTCATTCCAGCAGAACATAAATGTCTTTAAAATTAGCTCGTCATATACACATGTATACTTGCAATTTTGTGTATTTTACTGAGGAGTCACAAGTTACTGTCCTGCACTTATTAGAACGGAAGTGTTCTGTGACAGTTTAAATGGCATCTCTAAATAACAGATCTGTAACTGCAATATTGAATATTTTTGTGGGTGCAGTGACAGTGAGGAAGAAAAAATTCCAAAGGGTGGGGGTGAGAGAGAACAAAACCCAAGACTTCAAACACTGGAGACATGACACCTGAGAGAAGAAATTTGAGAAGCTTCTTTTAAGTACAGTATGTTTTATTTTGACAGGTCGGTCAAGCACTATTCAAAGTTGGCAAGTCTCACCACCTCTATTCTGACACCATCTGGTATACTATGACACAATTCTGGGGCTAACCTCCTGGAGTCAGAGTCAGGCTCCACAGGCTTAAGAACACAGTCACAATAAGACTGCCTTCACTTTAGACACCAGTCACACTTCAGTGGTCCCCAGGCCACTCACATTTCTGACTGGCTACAAATCCAGGATGTTCCTATGATGTTTTAGTCTGGGCTGCACCATACACCATACACTGGGTAGCCTAGACAACAAACATTTGTTCCCCACAGTTCTGAAGGCTGGAAGTCCAAGATCCAGATGCTGGAAGATTTAGTGTCTGGTGAGTAACTGCTTCCTGGTTCATAGATGGCCATCTTCTTGCTGTGTCCTCACATGACAAAAGGGGTGAGGGAGCTCGGTATGGTCTTTTTTGAGAGCCCCCATTCATGAGGGCTCCAGCCTCGTGACCTTCAAAACCATCACATTAGGGAGTTAGGTTTCAAAGTGAATTTTGGCACTACACAAACTTCTAGCCAATAGCACATGACCTCCTTCAAGTTCAATAATCCACTAAGACTAACAGAGCTCAAAAAAGTGCTATACACATGATTACAATTTTCTTATAATGGATACAAATCAAGACCAGACACATAGAATGACGTCTAAGAGTGACCCAAACGCAGAGCTTCTCTACCCCATCCTCATGGAATCTGGGTGCATTACCCTCCCAGCACATCACTGTGCTCAATGGAGCTTGTGTCCAGAGTTTTTATGGAGTCTCATTATAAAGGCATAACTGAATGGCCACAAGATTCAATTCAATCTCCAGCCCCTCTCCCCTTATGGAGATCAGGCTGCCTCTAAGTCCCAACCCTCTGATCTTATGGTTGGCCTTTCTGATGACCAGCCCACATCCTGCGTCATCTCAGCTCCTAGCGTAAACTTAGATGTGATACAAGGAATAACAAATACACTTTTACTGGAGAAGTTCCAAGAATTTAGCATCTCCCCACAGGGAACCAGAAACAAAGGCCAAATTCTTTAGTAGAGTAGTCCCCTCCTCCCAATCAAGGGTTTCACTTTCTGCAGTTTCAGTTACCTATGGTCAACTGTGGTCCAAAAATATTAAATGAAAAATTCCAGAAAGAAATAATTTGTAAGTTTTAAATTGCACGTGGTTCTGAGTAACACAATGAAATCTTTTACCGACCGCCCTGCTCTGTCCCACCCAGGGAGGTGAATCATCCCTTTGTCCAGCACGTCCATGCTGTATGTGCCACCCGCCTGCTCATCACATAGTAGCCTTCCTGGTTATCAGATCGGTTATAAGACACTTTGAGAGAAAGAACATATTCACAGAACTTTCATTACAGTATACAGTTACAATTTCTATTTTATTAATAGTTATTATTAATCTCCTACTGTGCCTAGCTTTATAAATTAAACTTTATCATAAGAATGTATATGTAGAAAAAAATATTCTATCTACAGGATGTGGTACTATCCTTGGTTTTAGGTCTTAGACCACATCCCCCTGCAGATAAGGGTGATGACATTATACAACCTCAGACCCACACCTCCCAGAACTCCTAACCCTCTGCAAAGGATAAACTCTACCAACACTGCCCATCACTGGCCTGGGTTAGGTTTTCATTTTTAAAACTTTTTATTATGAAAATTATCAAAAGATACCAACTGTAGAAAAATGTTGTAATGAACTCTCATATCATCATTTCGCTGCTAATTATCTGCATGTGGCTTACCCTTTCACTCACAACCCGCCCCCCCTCCATATCCAGCCGCAGATTATCCTGAAGCAAAGCCCAGAAGGGCATCCTATCAGCCTGAGTACTCTTTTAATCCTCACCCATGGCCAGCCTCAAATGGGCTATAGGCCTGTTGAAATCTCAACCCCTGGGGGCAGCCAGGTGAGGTCTGGGCAACCAGAGGCCCCTAGGCACTTCATTCTCTGACTCCAGCATGACAGGTAAGTATCACTGTCTACACACCCTGCGATGGAATAAAGAATACCAAACATTGCTTTACTACATTCCAAGTTTCTAAGGCATGTTGGCCAGCTTTGGTCCTTATATTTCTCTTACCTTTCAAAAGATCCACATCTATAGCCTTGACTATTTCCTAAAGAATCAACTCTAAAAAAAACCAAATGAACTCATGATATAAATGCTCAAATACTTCTAATCAATTAAAATCAATAGAGAAGTGTAAAAATAAGGTAAATGATAATATATCAGTATTATTTCATATCTATTTCAGAGTCATTAAAAAAGGGGAAACCAACCAGTCTTGAATAATAAAAAGACTTGACCCTGATCTTGGTTTATCATGCCAGAGTGACTGAGACAATCCGATTCCTGGAATAGTATTTTTCTGTTTCTGGGAATTTCTTACACTTCCCCAGGGGGCATGTAGGAGGCCTGTAGGAGGCACCTCCTCCATGGTGGGATAACAAGAGCAGTAAGCAGTCATCTGTACCTCTCCATTTGACTTACTCTGCCAAGTAAAAAGTCAGATGGATGAAGTTTCCTCCAACTCTAGGACACTAGGCCTTACAAAGCAAGGGAACTTAAGGTTCACGACAGCAAGGGCATGCTCCTCAATTTACATCTCCAAAGCACCCTGCACAGAGCTTGGGTTACCTACTTGTCTCTCTTATAAAGAGAGAGACTCAGGGCTTCCCTATCCAGATCTGTACGATGCCCAGGAAAGAGCCCTCTCTGTTGCCCTCATTTCTGCAGAAGAGAGCCACTGTGGGACCCGTGGGTTCATCTTTGACATTCTCCTCTAATCCCAGCTGTTTCCCAAGCATGACTTGGCTTCAGACAGGCTTTTGTTTCAGAAGGTCAGTGAAGATGCTTTTGGCCATCTCCAAAAGCAGAAAAGAATCACCAAAGAAAGTTTCTTTCCAGTAGCAAACGAAGAAAACGTTTTAGAACCACATTTCAACTACTGCAGGAAGGTCTTCCCTACAAAGATGATCTGTCTCTCAAGAAAGGGAAAATCCTTGTTGGGAGATGACACAGATCAACACTTCTGTCAGGGCCTGACACCCTGAATTCCAAAGAGTCCTGGAATTCCAGCACAAGGCCAGAGATGTGTTAAATTCTCAAATATCCATATGAAAAAGTCTGGAGTACCACTTGGAGCTTGGCCTGAGCTCCTGTCTTGGGCAAGCCCAGAGCAGGACTCATTTCACCACAAGAGGTGAAACTTCTCCCACTTTTATAAATTTCTTCTACTCTTCCACTTACGTCCTGATAATATCAGGATACAAGAAGCTCGGTAAATTCCAACAATCCATTCACTCCCGCCCCTTAGTGGACTGAGGTTTTTTCACTGCACAGAAACACTGCAGGAAAAATATCCTACCATGCTAGAGCCCTCGCCTTGTTCCCTCGCTGATCCTGAAGGTCTTTCTGACTTCTAGAACGGTCAATCCCCACATCTGGAATTGGCTCAAATGACAAATACCGCAGAAGGGGCTAGAGCCAATGACACTCCTCGGTCTCATCTGACGGCCAGCGCTCCGTCTGCAGCCTATGGCTGGGATGAACAGGAATGTTGCTGTTTCCCATGGGATCAGCTAAAGGCCCTTTTAGTGGTAGGTAGTCACCCCAGAGAGTGACCTAGTATGGTCTCTGGGGCAGCTACACATGGCCTGTCACATGATGGCAGGCTTCAAACATGGAGCTTAGCTAACTGCTCAACTATGCTGGCCCACAGTGGTATCTACACCAGACATTCCAGTATCCCATAATCCTGGGGAGGGACAGTTATCACTGAGAGTTACCAATAAGGCAAGATACTCTAACAAGAATGAAACCATCACACTTCTGTCAACCCAGGTCAGGGTCCCTCCTGCCCAGTGGAGCTCCTTGCCCCAAAGCTTAGGCTATAGGAACAAGACCTCTGGCAAAGCTCCACGGCTATGGCCAAAGCATCTCTACTAAGATGCCTTTCTTAATTCTTGGGAGTAGGAAGTTTCTGTTCACATGGGACCTGCATCACCTTGACTTTGAAACATAAATTCAACACATGCTGATTCAGATTGTGGGTTGAAATCTTAGAAAAGTTTCCTGTTGTATTAAACATCTTGATCAGGTAACGAAGTGTGCAGGATAGGAATCGTGGCAGGGCCATTTTCCAGTGGAGGAAGAGAACATACTTCTTTGAGAAACTGGTCTGGGTGGAGACCTGCTGTGAGCGGTTTCTCTCCCACGAAGAAAATCACCAGGAATCTGTGCAATCACCCCAACCCCTCTACGTAGGCCATGGGGGGGGGGGGTGGAGTGAGTAATTCAATAACTTGGAATTAAAAAAAAATGTATAGAGTTGAATAGCCCTACAGAGTAATCAAAACACCAAGAGCTGAAGATTATTCCAGAGAGCAAAGGGGTATAAACCAAATGGGGAGCTAGAGCCTCTAAGAGTAAAGTTAGTACCCCAAGAGTAAAGGGGTACTAATGACTGCTTCCTAAGCCCTGTCCAGCCACCTAGCAGCTTGGAGATCTACCAGGACAAGGGGTAGGGTTATCCTGCCTGGATGGGCAATGGGCAGTAGAAACACTTCCCTGCACATATCACAATCACCCCCTACCCCTTTCCCTGACCAAATCCCTCCCTTATCCCATTTCCCCACCCTCTTTCCTTCCACCAGCTCTCCTTCTATCCTGTTACCCACTGAAGATGCTCAGGGAAGTTCTCCGAGAGAGTGCCCTGGCAGTCAGCCAGAGTGTCCATGGCCTGCCTACTTGGCAGAGCAGATGGATAGCGTGGCACCTGCAGAGAACACCCAGAAGGCCGGGTACAGAGCTTCGGTGAAGTTCTCCTTGAACTTATACATCAGGTGGACCTTGTCAGTGGAGACAGCAAAGAAAATGACAAAACCATGGTCGCAGTTGAGAAGCACACCAACTCGTGTAGCTTTGGTGGAGGGCAGGCTTTTCTCCACATTGTTGTGCCAGGCAGAGATCTTGGTGTTGAACCACTCCACGCACCAGGAGGCGCTGTTGCGGCCCAGCCGGCTCTCCGGGCCCTGCCGATCCATGCTGCCGTAGCAGATGCCCATCCCACAGAAGTTGTTCTTCTGCAGCTCCACCTCCCAGTAGTGGATCCCTTTCTTGTAGCAGTGCAGACCTAGCACCTGAGAACAGTATGTGAACCTCTGGGGATGTGGCCTGTAGTTCTGCTGTGTATCAGCCACAGAAGCTACAGTGTAGTTCTCTGACAGAGCCACCTTGTTGTTCGCAGTGTTGTAGTCCAGGATGACTTTAACAGCATCTACAAAAGCATCACCCCAAAAAATCGATTACAAGGAGCCCAAGGTGCTCTCAATTTTCAACCTTTTCTCAACAGCTTGTATTATTCACTTGTTTTATCTATCCATCCCTCCATCCAACCACCTACCCATCCACCCATTTACACATGTATCCATCTATCTATTTATCCATCCATGTAGCCACCCATCCATCCATCTGTCTGTCTACCAGTCCATCCAACTGTCCACCAGTCTATCCTTCCATCCATAAATCCACCCATCTATTCCTCCACTCATAACTGAGACCTGAGAATTCAAAATCCCAGAGAGTAGGAGGGGTGGGATCCAGAGACTGGCTGAGGAATTGTCCTTGGGAAAAGAGACAGGGAAGGAAGGAGAGAGAGTATAGATTCAAGTGAGATGCCAATAATTGAGAGCACGAGGGGATCCCTCTTCTAGAGCGTCCCTCTGTGAAGCAGGAGGCTGAATGGGACAGGGAGAAGACTGAAGTCACAGCAAGTAAGGAGGCTTTGGAATGGCAAGGGAGTTGACAGGAAAACCAGAGTGGAAGTGCTGGCAGTTCGACCAGTAATGTCTCAGGGATAGCCGCTGGCTGCAGGTGCTACTTACACTCCAGGAGCTCAGGTCTGGACTTGGCTAAAAAGGTCTCTAGCACCTTGGCCTTGAGAGATTCTGAGTTTGGCTGCAAGGTAGTGGCTTTGGCTAAAATTGGGGAAGAAAACAAAAAGCCATTTTCAGAACAAACTCAGAATGGACACCCCCATGGCCCCTTGCCCACAATAACTCACATTCCAAGACAACTTGTTTTAAATCCACTAGCTGTTCTGGGGCTCCAAAGGTGAGAGGCTTGCTGGGTGAACTGACAGTAGAAGCTGTGAATGAAGGAGGAGAAACATGAGTTAGGGACACGACAGAGTGACCTGATGGCCTCTACTCCCTTCCGAGCTGATTTTCAAGAGCCCCATCTACAAAGAGACACCTAGACAGCTAGTAACACAGGTTGAGTCCAGAGAGGGCTTACCCTCGTCTTGCTCATCTTATTCATTTATACTTGTCCTCACCTCCAGTCTCAGGCCTGCCTGCCAGTACAGAACATAATCCTAGAGCTGAGGTCCCATCATAGAACCCTAATAATATAGGTCAGCTTTTACTGTAGCCCTTGGGCTGTCTCAAGAAACAAACAGAGCAGAAATGCATAACTTACAAAGTTTCTTGGCTTTCTTTTCTTCTTCTGAAAAAGAAAATTTTTAGTATTAAGATATTTTAAAGCATAACACAATGTCACTTTCAAAAGATCATAAAAACATTCATTTGCACAAATGTGACCATACAAATAAAGCTAAAATGTTTTAACATGAAAAAGATAAGGGGTTAACAGGCAAATAATTCTATGGTGACAGACACCCACATCAGTGGTTGGGGAGGGAGAATAAATTACTAATTAAGGGGCATGATAGAATTTTCTGGAGTAATGAAAATTATTTATCTTGATTTGGGTAATAGCAACAAACATGTATGCATCTGTCAAGATTTATCTATCTGTACATTTAGATCTGTGCATTTTACCGGAGGTTAATCAAACCTCTATATAAGAAAAAATGCAAAAATAGAAATGGAGTCAGCAAAATAATGTGTTACCCAAGTATTGCAATAGTTTTTAAGAACTATCTAGAACTGTGTCCATGGGAACTGAGTTAGCTAAAACAGTGGTTCTCAAAGTGTGGTCCCAAACCTGGGAACTCATGGGAAATGCCAATTCTCAGGCCCCCCTAGACCACCATCAGCTTTACATGGACCCCTAGCTACCTTTTCCTCCCACTTCAGTGTTACATTTCTCAGGAGCTGTCTTCACTCTCTACCCCATTTCCTCACTTTCTACTACTCTCTCACCCACTCCCACTGGGCCAGCATCTTGAGAGGACTCCAGGCTGCAGTGCTGGTTTAGGTCACAGGACCCCTCCCTGGTCACCACAATTCTTAAAAGCCTCATCTATGCTGTGAGTAGCCCACCCCTCCTTGCCTGTTTTCCCATTTCAGCCTAACAACCAGCTTCCACAGCTCGCTCATGCTAAGAGTAGAGCTTGTGATCTGGGGCAGCGAAAAGAGAACGACTTGAGAGGATACAGGATTATAGTACTATTTCACCTACTTTTTCACTTCCTTTTTCACACAAAGTGCCCATCCACATTTTCTGGCTTAGCTGAGGGTTCCTTCCTCTACCCACACCGGGCATCCCAGCCCGACTCTACTCCATTCAGGAACTGATACCAAACCTTTGTCTGCCACAGACAACCTAAACACTAAAACGAACAACCAACCAAAAACCCTAGAGTCCTCTCATTCCCCAGCCCACAATGCTGTGTGCGCCACTCCACAGTTCATACTAACTTCAGGGAAGCAATAGAGCCAGCAGTTCAGCGGCATATTTACGACCTCTAAAGAGCTTTCCCAGTCAGTGGCCCAGGTGAACCACACTCATAATCCTGTGAGG
The DNA here is from genome assembly GCA_004027375.1 of Macroglossus sobrinus. Classification (NCBI taxonomy): domain Eukaryota; kingdom Metazoa; phylum Chordata; class Mammalia; order Chiroptera; family Pteropodidae; genus Macroglossus; species Macroglossus sobrinus. The sequence continues at coordinate 1,069,272 of PVKZ01000068.1, forward strand.
TCGATATCATCAGGGTCCACATTTGATAGATGAGAAACTGAGGACTATTCTTCTCCCTAGCCTCCATCTCAATGGTACCTGCCTTCTCAATGAGGGTGATAGCATACCTAAGGGGGAAAAATCTGATTCTTAGAGGAGGGGATAAAAAAGATCTTATTCTTTTTATGTATAAAAAGCACAGTATATAAACATGTTACCACATACGTGTGGTGTTGAAATTTCATGGGCAGGGGTGATTAGGAAAACTATTTCTTAAACGGCTGGGGCAAGGGGAGAGGAGGGCAATAATGAAAAGAAAGTTGGGAAGTGCTGTGATGGCAGAGGCACATGGCACCTCAAGACTGAACAGCTCTTCAGGGACCTCTGTTAGTCTCCTCCAGGAGACTCCGCCCAAGCGGCAGAATTTGGATGTCGTAAATATTTCCTAAGACAAGCTAGCTTTGGTAATCTTGCTGTCCCAGGAAGCTCAAATATCTAATGCATCAGGCAGCCCTCCCAGGTGCTATGGTGGTATAGCCCCTATGACTTCTGCTCAGTGGGATCATAGCCCCACTTGACTCCAGGTGCACGTGGGCCCTGAAGTGACTCAGGATGGGCTGTGCCTGCCTGGAAGGAGCAGCCACACCTGTGTGTGTCTCAGCCAGAGCCCTGGCCAGCCATAGCCATATTGCTGCCGCAGGGACAGCATGGTGACTTACTCGTGATCTTCTTCACAGGGCGTGAAGGTTTATGCGTGGGCACTGTGCCATGCTCTGTAGGGTCTCCTGTGACAAAGAAGAAGGGGTCAGTTTATGTGGCTCCTCTAAACCAATGCCAGGAGCCAGCTTTGCCACAGCTATGTGGGTAGTGGGTTTTCAAAACAGACATTTCCATGGACCTTCCCTATCCCATCATTTACAAGAACCAGAAATCAGGTCATAGAAGTACCAGTTTCGGGTGTTCTCTCTTTTCTCTGGCTTAAAATGTAGCTAAGGTCAAATCTTTTCTCCACCAGCACCCAGCTCCATGACCTCTAAACCCTCTCTAGCTTCAGTTTCTTCCAGCACACAACAGGGTTGAGACCCTTGTATAGTGATGAGATCAAGATGTCTGGGGTATAGTGGTAGTTTCTTCCCTCTGTGTTTTCTTTCATCTCACTCCCCCAAGGCCAGGGATCACTTAGGTAGCAGGAAAACAACTCTGCGTGGCTAATTTGTCAACAGCTGTGCCCTCCACGATGGGGCTGATCCATACCTGTTTCACTGGCCCTTCTGCAAGGATTCTCAGCTTGCCTAACTGAAACTCAAGCCCAGGCCCTGGATCACACAGCAAGGATTCACTATGATCCAGGCTCTGAGTGAGGCACTGTGGGGAGAGTGGTGGATGAAAACCAGACCCAGCCCTGCCCTCATAGAGATCACAGTCTGGTGGGGTAGACAACCGGGAACAGCAAGGAAGAATAAAATGACAGATGTGCAAAGGGCCACAAGGGATGATAGGGATCCCGAGATCTAGTCTGTAGAATAGGAGTGGTGACAGGGAGGTCTGCTGAGAAATGTAATGTTTCAACTGATCGTCAAAGGATGAGAGGAGTTAACTGGTGAAGATGGTGGATAGTTAGCCTGCCAGGCTACAGGAAGAGCATGTACAAAGGCCCAGCGGCAGGAAGTCAGCATATTTGAAGAGCTGAGTACAGAGATGCACCAGAGGAGGGGACACTTTGGGGCTGGAGGGACAGACAGGGCTTGACCAGGCAGAGGCTTGTAGGCAAGAGTCTGTAATATAAAAGCAATGGTGGGGGTGAGGAAGAAAAGGTTCCAGGAGAAAGATTTGAATCCTGAAAAGCTCCTTCTGACTGAAACAGGAGTGAAAGCAGAGGGACTAGTTAGGAAGCTGCCACAGCTGATGGCAACAGATATCAGGTGGGTGATAGCCAGTAGTGGGACAGGTGGACTGAGTCAGGAGATATTTAAGAATCAAAATCTGGTGACGGATTGGATATAAAGAGAAAGCAAAAGGGGAATCAAAGAGGAATTCCAAATTTCTCTTACCCCAAAACTAGCCGTTCTTCCACCAAATACACTGACAAACCAGAGTTCATTCAAACCCCATCTGAGTCCGACTCAAGACAGCAGACAAAAAGGTCCTGTCCAGAAACTCCCATCATAACATCAAGCCCCCAAAATGTTTTAAGAAAAATGGCCACCATCGCAGAATGAAACAAAAACTCCCAGTACCCCACAAGACCCCTGAAACTCAAGCCCCAGTGCTCCATGTCAAAGCCCTTTCTTGCACCTCAGAACACTGAGGGTACTCATCCTAATTCAGGGATCCCAGTGGGGGGAGCCTGAGGGGTTGCTGATGGTTACCTGAGACAGTGGGCTCCTCAGGCTTTTGGGGCTGCCTGATATAGCGCTTCAGCTCATTTTTGAGGTCTGTGGTGCTCTGGCGGATACCTCTTATCAGCTCGTAATTCAGCTCCACCTTGGGGACGTAGACTGGCTTTGTTGAGACTCCTTGCAATTTTGCTGCTTTCTGGAACAAGCCAAGTCATTAGTGCAGGCAGCTTCACAAAGCCAGGGTCTGGGCTCAGGCCCCAGGAACCTGGGAGGGGCCTCCCTGTGCTTGTGGGTGTGAAGTTCGATCAGCCTTCTCAAATTACAGGCCAGACATAACTGGGGGTTAAAGTGCCACTTTAAGACAACCTTCTGGAGCTAGAAGGGTCCTTACAGATTGTTCACCTGACAGATGGGGAAACTGAAATCTAGAAATGACAAGTGTTCTGCCAGAAACTCTGCCAATTAGTGGCAGAGACAGTGTTGGGACCTAGGTCTCCTGACCCCTATGGACAATGCTCTTTGCACGCCTCTAGCTGTGGTTGAAGAAGTACAGGAGATGCAGGACCAGCTCCATCCCTTGAGAACCAGCTCTGAACACATGTTCTGAGTACAGACAGGGTAGTCTCAAGGGTGCAAGATTCAGCCAAGGCACATTCAACGAAAAGGAAGGTTCTTACATAAACTCCCAAACTTTGAAATACAATCAGGTCACACAGTATCAAGAGGCTTAGATATGGACTCAGAATCCTTCTCAGAGAGCTTGAGGCCTCTACTCCAACAAACAAGAACAAGCATATAAGATGAAACTTAATGCCATCCAGCCCAGGATGGGGAGAAGTCTATGCAAAGAGAATGTTCCCAGTCACTCCTGTACCCTCCCCAGGACCTGAACAAGGAATCTGAGCCTTTGAGGGGTCGTAGCATGTTACCCAATCAATGGGGCTCCCCAGAACACCCAATGGGGCTCCCCAGAACACCCACTGCATGCCAGGCACTCTGCTGGGCACTGGACATATCAGGAGGAAGAAGGGTGGTAATAAGAGATGGGCCATGCCCAAAAGGAGATGACAGCCTAGACATGAAAACAAGCACATCTAGAACAACTTCATCGAGTGTGATAGCAGAAGCAGTGTAACAGGCTCTGGACCATCAATAATAATAGCAGGATAACGAAATCCAGGAAAGACATTGGGGGCGCGCAGTGGGCTAACGACTAGTTACCCTGGAACAAGGAAAGGATTCAGTAGGCAGAGGTTAGCCATGGCATTCCCATCCAATGCCTGGTGCATCTGGGGAATGGTGAGTGCTCTGCTGTGGTCAGAGCACAGAGCATGGGCTGGGGGTGGGTGGCAAGAGATGAGGCTGTTGGCAAAGGCAGGGCCCAGTCATCAAGGGCCTTGTGGGCCATACTAAAGAACACAAAGTCAGAAAGGATGAAGCGGGGAATCTGTATTTCAGAAAGACACTTCCAGGGGTAGAGTGGAGGAGGGTGGGGGGAAGAGGGTGGAGGTGTATGCAGTAGGCAACATTCTAAGATGGCCCCCAAGATTCCCACCCCCCAGGGTATACATCCTATATAATCTCCTCCCCTTGAGAATAAGCAGGACAGTGGATGTGATAGGATGTCATCCCAGTGGTTTGGTTATATCATGTGGCAAAACTGAAGGAATTTTGCAGATGTAATTAAGATTCCGAACCTGTTGATTTTGAGCTCATCAAAAAGATGAGTCTCCTAGGTGGGCCAGACTTAATTAGGTAAAATCCCTTAAAAGAAGGACTGGGCCTTCCTCGAAAGAGAAACTCCCCTGCTGGCTTTGAAGAAATAAGCTGCCAAGTCGGGAGAGGGCCATGTGGCAACAGACTGCGACAGCCTCTGAGAACTGAGAAGTCAGCAAGAAAGCGGGGACCTTAGTCCTACACCACAAGGAATTAGACTTTGCCAAAAGCCATGTGAACTTGGAAGAACCCTGAGTCCCCAAAGGAATGCAGCCCCACCAACACTCAGATTGCAGCCTGTGAAGTCCTATAAAGACAATCCCTAAGCCATACCCAGACTCCACAGTCACAGAAAGTGTATGAGAGTAAATGTATGTTCTAAGCCACTACGTTTGAAGTAAGTTATTATGCAACATAGTACACCAACACAAAGTGTATCTCAGGGATGCTTCCAATGACCTCTCATAGCTCCGCCTCCTTGAGGCCCCACTGCCCCTGTAATCAACATCATAATGCTAAGCAGAAAGAGTATTCAACAATGTGCTCAACAAGGGTTGTGGGGGAAGGGTCAAATATGTGACAAAAAGAAATCTAACTATGAGAGGTGAACGCGCAATGTAAATATATATATGCCTTACTGTTAAAATGTATAGCTGAAACTGACTGATTTCATTAACCAACGTCACCATAAAAATAAATAGATAGATAGATAGATAGACAGACAGAAAGACAGATAAAACAATATGTTCATTAAGACTCACCTCTAGAAACTCAAACTCGTCCCCTTTAGTCAGGGCAAGTTCAATATCCTCCTTCACAGTCTGGATCTCACTCTTCTTCTTGAGGAGGATCTGGTAAATGTTGTCGAACTTGCTGCTGACCCTCTTTTCTTCTTCCATTACCTTTCGTGTAGAGCTGGCCTCGGAAGCATCGATGAGAGCCTTCATCTCCAAATATTCTTGTCTAAGCTGTTCCATGTTCCTTTGTGCAGCATCCTAAGAAGGCCAAAACAAGAGGGTATCCATCAAACTGGCAAAAGGCTAAGTCTGCGGTACCAGACATTGGTGAGATACAGAGCACCAGCAATGCTTACCTGTACTTTGTGGGAGAAAAAAGGGGCACATTGCTTTGGAGAGCAACTTGGCAATATCTAGTGAATTTGAAGGTACTCATGCCCTATTACCTAACAACTCGATCCAAGGAATATACTCTAGAAAAATTTTCAGAAACCTACCCCAGAGACACATACAAGAATGTTCATAAGCAGCACTGTTAAAATTAGCAAAACCCTGGAAAAAGGAGACTATGCATATTATTCCTAGGATAAAATATTAAACAGTAATGAAAATTAATGAACTAGGGCAATGCATGGACAAATTTCCATAAAGGAAAATCAACTTGTAGAAAAAGACACACAGTATTGATGTTCTTTATATAAAGCTTAGAAACGAACAGAATGATAGTATTTATTGCTAAGAGAAGTATAAAGAAATCCATGGAAACAAATGAATAAATTCAGGATAGTAGTTACTTCTGGAAGAGAGGAAGGGAGATATAAAAAGCGGGAAGCAGAGTATGGGCTTCATCTGCATTGGAGATATTTTCTTTCTTAAGCTGAGAAGCAGTTCATGGGTAATGTGTTTTTTTTTTATAGAAAGGGTATGACACTGCTTTAGAAAATTTCTAGAGAACATCATCCTCTAGAACTGCACTGTCCCATACCATAGCCACTTACTGCATGTGATGACAGAGCACTTGAAATGTGGCTAGTCAGATTTAGATGTCCTGAAAGTGTAAAATACACATTGGCTTTCAAAAACTTATTACACCTTTACTCTGCCACTTGTATGTAACTATGATGTCCCCCAGTGCTCATCCTCCTCCTCTTCCCCCATTCGGTAAAAGAACACCTCTCAAGTCTCAGATGGGCACATGTCTGCCCAGCCCTAGACTACATTTCCCAGTCTCATCTGCAGTTGTTTTGGTCATGTGACTAAGCTGCTCCTTACAGTTTCTTGCACACTAGAACAAAGATGTAATAGTGACTCAGCTTCAACCAAAGAGAGGAGGAAAACACTCTATACAATAATGGGGCAATAAGAAGGAAAGATCATGAATTCTTGAATGAGCACATGAATTAGTGCCTTTCCACTAGTCTGGGTTGCTCATGTTGGGCCTTGAACTATCACAGTAAGTAAAATAAACTTTTCACTCATTTAAGCCTCTGAATTTTGGGGGTATCTTTATTATAGCAGTTTATCCTGCCTCCCGACCATACTGGTACTTTCATGTGCATCCTTTCATTTAAGCCTCACAACCACCTTCAGAAAGTTTTGATTCTATTGTACAGATGGGAAAACTAAGGCTCAGAGAGCTGCTGACATGAGCAAAGTATCACAAGCTAGTATATAACAGGGTATTCTAACCCAGATCTCATCTCATTAAGCCACAGCTGCCACAATTAAACTGGATGCTGCAGCTCCAGAACAGGGTATTTAAAAATTAAATCTTCTTTCAATATGAAAGCAATGAACCTTATAAAAATTGTAAAAATTAGAGGGGAAAAACCACCTCTAATTCCACCACTCCAACACCTGCACTACTATTCTTTTACTATACTTCCTTCCAGTCTTTTTTCATATACTTCCTATAATGGGTTAAATAGTGTCCCCCACAAAGACATGTCCACATTCCAGAACCCATAAATATGACCTTACTTAGAAAGTATTTACAGATTTAATTAAGGCAAGATTCTTGAGATCATCTAGGATTGACCAAGTGGACCCTAAATCCAGTGATAAATGTCCCGTTTGAGACAGAAGAGAAGACAGAGAGGGAGGAGGAGGCCATGTGAAGACAGAGGGAGAGACTGGACTAATGCAGCCACAACCAGAAGTTGGCAGAGGCAAGGAAGGATTCTTCCCTAGAGCCTTTGGAGGGAGTGTGGCCCTGTGACACACTGCTTTGGGACTTCTAGCCTCCAGAACTATGAGAACACCTTTCTGTTGTTTAAGCCAAGTCTGTAGTAATTTGTTAGAGCAGCCCTCGAAAACAAGTAACACTTCATTTTTATAAATATGTGCAACTCTAGAGGGTATATACTTTTGCTTCTTTTTTTCCTCCCACTTAAATTATACCCACTGTCTATTTTACTACTTTTCAACCCTAATTTTTAATGATTCCCCCAAGGACAGGGTTGTAGGTAGTCTTTGGCTTGGGTCTATAAAGGATCTCTCTGGGGGCATATAGCTTCTTGCAGGTCTTACAAGGCTGACATTTATTTCCGATGCTGTGAATGAACCTAATGTGAGTTTTGTGGAGGTGAGAACTGAGCCTGTGCTGCCTAGAGGCTGAGGGAGGACCCAGGGCCAGGGCTGGTGATGGACAGCCCTGTCACTCACCCGCACATCCTGCTGCCTGGCTCTCACATCCTCCAGCGCTCTCGATGCACCATTGATCTGACTGTACATGATGGTCAGTTTATGCTTTAGCTTGGCCTGTGGAGAAGACAAACCAGGGTGAGAGAACACCTCAGCAGCCCCCACTGGCACCCAATACCGGGGACTGTCCCCTGAATCTCCAGATGTTTCTGCAACTCCATGTTCTGCCTGCTTGGAGCTTTTTCAACCACCCTCATATTTTCTGATTCCCTCCATCCTTTTATGAGGATACTACTGTAAAGAAGTTATGAGTACAAGATTTGGAGCTGGAGAGACCAGGGTTCCAGTCTCAATTCCTAGCTGTCCAACTATCTCTCATGTCAGTCTCCTTGGCCACCGAATAGATACAAATGTTCCCACTTCACAGGGCTAATAGGAGAATTAACTGAAACAATGTCAGTCCCCAGGACAGTGCCTGGATCTTAGTAAGGAAAACCTAAATGTCCATTTGTATTATAAGTTTTTCATTAAGACCTATTTTACAGGTGATGACATAGAGGCAAGAAGGACAGCAAGGTGGCCAAGCTCACACAGAGACAGAATAAGCTGGGTAGGCTGCTTCAATAATGGTGGATAAAGTCCCTCAAACCAACCTTCCCACTGCAAACAACCAGAAAAGCATACAAAAAATGGGAGATGGGGGGAAGAATATGCTAAAGGATGATGGAGAACTAACAAAGCAGGGAAGGATTACAGACCCAAGATCCAAGAGAAAGAAACCCAGAGAGATAAGCCTGAAGTCTGGGGTTGTTCTCCCAGAGCCATTTGCAAACTCGGGAAGATGGCTAGGGGAGCCTCTGCCAACCTCTAGGAGAATGGAAACCAAAACTAGAGGTTCACTTGGTAAGCCCTACTGTGGGGACCTACAAGGGTCACACCACAGGAATCAAGGATGAATCAGTAGTAAACCAGCCCACCACCACCTTAATACCTGAAACCGAATTAAGGTGTTTCAGAATTGCTAGGCCCTAGCTCCCTCCAGAAACAAAGGTAAACTAAGCATGAAGGAAGATAATATCATCAGAGGCCTCTTAGTATTTCTATAAATTTTCATAATCAATATCTGAGTTCCCTGCCTCCCGGCTCAGGTGAAATGCCAAGGCACAGAAATGGGAAGGAAAATAACCACCATCCCCATAATAATAGCAGCTAGTGTCTATTATGTACTTACTACAAGCCAGAGATTGGTCTAGTGCTTTATGTGTATTAACTTATTTAAAGTTAAGAACAAAACCATAAGGTAGGAGATGCCCACCCTCTATAGATAAGGACACTAAAGCACAGAGTAATTAAATGGTTTGACCTAGGTCATGTCACTATTAACTAGGGTTATTAGATGCTAGTATTATAATTACAGGCATGTGTCCAAACAGAGCACACTAAAAATTTCTGGAAGAAAAAAAAAAACATTGACTTCCCCTAACTAGTTTGCTCAACATATTCTGCCACTCCCTTCCACTTTCCTGCCTCTCCCATGCCACTAGAGATATTCAGGGCTGAACATGACCTTGAATCTGGATTTAAATGACCCACTGACAGTCACATATAAGGGCAGAAGCAGAGTCTAAGGCCACACTAACTCAACCCTGAAAGCCCAAGTCACTGACCATGTTTCAGATTCAACCTCTGTGACAATGCCCTTTGACCCATCCTCTAACCATGGCCAAGATAAAATGGGCCAAAGGCTGAAGGCCAGGCCCAGGCAGGTCTGGCCTAGCATGTCTTAGAGCTGGAAGAAATCTCCAAACACCCGAAGGCTGCCAACTGTTTCAACTCCGAGAGCCGCTCTTAATAGTGAACTCCTGAATTCTGTATTTTGAAAGATTTTATCCACCATTAATCAAACATATATGATTGTCCCTGACAATGGAAAGGGGCCCATGCCACTCCAGACAAAAGGAAAGCATCCCACAGCCTTTGATAGCCACAATAATCCTCTAATCAGGGTAGAGAACTTTTTGAAGTTCTGAGGATCCCTTCACAGACTTGGGTCCTCCACATGAGAGGCACCAGAGTCCTGAATCTGCCTGGAACTAGTGAAAGAAACAAGCCAACTGCCCAAGGATGGGGCACTGCCCAGCTGGAGCAGGCTCTGCCACCAGCAGTGAGCAGCAACAGGGCTGGAAAAGGAATCTGGTGAAAGGACTCAAAGGAGAGATGGCTGCGGAAGGCGAGTCACAAGAATTAAAAAGCCAAATGTGTTCAGCACACAGATAAACTAGGCACAGGCTCCAGTTCCACGCCCTGGAGGCTAGGGAGAGGACTGTGGTTCTGGGACATGCTGAGAAGGGGCCTCCTGCCCCTACTTGTCTTCTGCCTCCATGGATAAGAACTTCTAGAAGGGCCTTTCAGCAGGAGCCAGACTGCCCCAGTCTGCAGGGGCAGGCCCAGGCACCCTGAGGCAAAGATCTAGGCAGCCTGATACTCTGCCCAATGAACTCTCCTCTTTCCTGGGTGGAGTAACAGAAATGAGCATTCACTGTAAAACACGGTTTATATGTTGCCTCATTTAATCCTGGTAACCTTCTGAGACAGGTACTATTATTGTCTTCATTTAGGATTTCCCAGTTAGAAAGCAGAGCCAGAATTCAAATTCAGGTCTCAATACCCAGCTCTGGCTAGGGCCTGTGTCAACCAGACACTCTACTTGACTGACACCAGGGCTTGCCTACAAAGCAATTCCCACACAGCTCCTCTCTCTGGAGCCTCCCAACCACCCTCGCAGGTGGAGATGGATGGCCACTATCCCACTTTACAGATGAGGAAGCTGAGGCTCAGAACTGCAGTGACTGGCCCTAAACCACAGCTGATATGGGGCAGAGCAGGGTTCCTGGCTCCAAAGGCTAAGCAGGTTTTTTCCTATGACAGTCAGAGACCCAGGTGGCTGAACCTCAGATGGCTGTACCTCAGAAGTCAACTCTCAGGCCATGCCTGGAGGTCTGGCTTCTGATACTGGGAGAAGAAGTCCAGAGGAACCCAACTGAAACTGGGAGAAGCAGACCAGGACAGAGAGGGGCTGTGGTGGGATGGAAGCAAGGCCCCACACCCCGGTCCTGGTGCCACTGCAAACATCCCCCAGGCCTCAGGGCTGCTTTGACAACATGAGGACAGTCCTTGTTCTCCCTGACAGTGCTGTGAGAATAAAAGGAAATCAGGGCACACTTAGGAGCTTAGGCCGATAAAACACAAAGTGATCTGATTACACCTTTTTCGCCTCTGCCTTTAGTCTACAGCGGGAAGTTATGATGCTCCAAAACCAATACAGTCATCACAGACCTAGAAGACCCCTTAGAAATCCACCTGGTCCAACTTCCTCACTTTACTGATGAGGACTCAGGCCCAGGAGCCAAATCCTGTGCTCAAAGTCACACAGCCAGGATGGAAAGCACTATGGTGCAAGAGCATTGGCTCTCTCTGTGGGTCATATCCAAGAATTCCTGGGACTTGGCCCACCCTCCTACTCGCAGGGATCCTCCAGAGTCATCAGAACTCTCTTGCTCACATGACCTCAAACTTCCAGGAAGGTCCCATGCTGTGGACTCTCTAGACCTAGATATGAGGCTGGTTCCTGGGGAGAAACTGCAAACTGCGGAATCAAGCTCGCATGTTCCAATGCCTGCTTGGCCACTTACTGGGTTCCTCAGGCTAAATTAATTTCTCTGGAACTCCATTTCCTCAAATGAAAAATGAAACTAATTATACCCACCTCCTGGGTGCTGCCAGGATTTAATAAGAGAACAGAGGTAACTTCCAGGGCTCATATTTGGCTTTCAAAACCCTCTATTAAAACCATCAGACAAGTACTAGGCTTAAGGCAAGCAACATTACGTGTGTCTTCTGCACAAGATCTCAGGCCCAGCAAGGCCCATTCTCCCCATCCTGACAATCCAGTGTAGGCCTAGATGCCCACGGTGGCGCCTTCTGCACAACCCAGTGGGTCCAGGCTGTCCCTCTGCACCCTCTGCCGCCGCCCCCTACCTCCAGGTCAGCGCTGGCCTGGCTCAGAGACACAGGCGAGCAAGTCTTGTGTTCCACCAAGCAGATATGGCAGATGCACTCGCCGTGCTCGGGGCAGAATAAGTCCCGTAACCGGTTGTGCTGGGGGCACTTGCGGTGCAACAGGTCGGGAACCGGCGGCTGCAGTGGATGGTCCCGGAAAGCGGGACTGTCGAGGTGCGGCTGCAGATGCTCCTGGCAGAAGGAGGCCATGCACACGAGGCATGTCTTGATGGCGGCCGCCTTCAGGCAGTGGTCGCAGGCAACCGGGCTGGTGGGGGTGGGGGCCGTGGCGCGGGCGGGCGGCGTCCAGTCGTCGGGGACCGCCTCGCGGGCCAGCTCGACCTGCAAGAACTGCTCCACCACCGCGCACAGCACCGTGTTCTTGTGGAGCTGCGGCCGCGTCTGGTACTCGGCGCGGCACTGCGGACAAAGGTACCGCGCGCCCGGGACGGCCCACGTCTTGTCCAGGCACGACCCGCAGAAGTTGTGGCCACACGGGGTGGTGACCGGCACCTTGAAGGGCTCCAGGCAGATGGAGCATATCAGCTCGTCGGCCAGGGACAGCTCCGCCATGGCGCGCTGAGGGGGAACCGGACCGGACGCACTGGAACCTCGCAGCGACTGCAGCAGGCGCCCGCGAGGCTGCCGGGGAAACGAAACCGAGCGCGGGAGGGCGGGCCCCGCGGCCTTTCAGGAAGTCACGTGGCGCGCGGGGCGGGGCCTGCGCGGAGTCCTCCGGGGCCCTGGTGTGGCGCTCCTCCAGGTCTGACCCAGCGCGGCGTGGGGCTCCGGGCCTCACGTCACCCTCAGGACTTCTGGGGAGTTCTCACAGCCACTCTGACGGAGAGGAACCTGCCTTCCGAGAACTCTCCCAGACCGGAGATGTCCCCACCATCCCGCGAGCAAAGCTGTCTTATCAGGACCGGACTTAAAAAAAAAAAGTAACTGTAGGAACATTTAAATGACTGTCCCTTTCCCCCAACCCTCTTTTTAAAAAAATCCTTTTCTCTTCCCTAGTCCTGCGCTTTGGCATTTCGGTATCGGATCTTCGAAAGCTGGAGCCCATAGTCACACACACAAGCTTAAACTTGGTGGTTTCTTTCATAACACCGACATAACATACTTTTTTTTTTTTAATTTCCAGTTCTACTTTTCTAGAATTTGGAGACGTCCCAGTTTAACAAAAGTTTTTCTCTTACCCAGACACAAAAATAATGTTAGAACTCAAATATTTTTCTCAAAATTGTTTATTTAGATTTATTTCCTTCCATTCTTTTAGCTGTTTTCCCCTTCTGGCCAGAGTGCAGGAGAAGTGGGTATATATGGGAGGCAGGAAGTGTTTGAGAGAGGGGATGGATGGAGAAAACCTGTTTAAGGAGGAGTGAACTGAAGTTTGCCTTGGGGACAAGGTGAGCAGCAATCTTGAGAAAAAGGTAAATGTCTTAGATGAGTGCTAAAAGTAATAGCTACCACTTACGGGGCATTTAACTGAGTGCTAGACAAGTCAGTTAAATGCTATCTCTTATAATCCTTATAATCTCTTCTAGTCCTTATAAACTCTGTAAGGACTAGAAGTCCTTATAAGACAGAAGTCATTATATCAATTTTACAGATGAGGGTCATGCATTTTATACAAATTAGGAATTAGGTTCTAGCTCAGGATTGCTTACTCAACACCCTAATTCCTGGTGTCCCTATTTCTATTCCTCCAGGCCACTTGGCCCCATTTGTTCTCTTTCATATTGCATTGTCGTTATTTGCATAGGAAGGAGGAAGACGGAAGATAAGGTTGGTAGGAAATAAAGATTCGTGCGTAGTATCTCATTTAATTCTCACACTAAATCTTTGAAGTAGGTATAATTATCTCATGTTACAGATGAGAAAACTGAGGTTTAAAGAAACTAAATAATTTGCCCAAGACAATGGATATTGGCATCCAGGATATCGGATTTCAGAAGACAAGCATTTCTACTATAAAATGCTGTCTCTCCAGAAGAGAAATGGAGCAGTTTTCAGTAAATAAAACACTGTAACATCCCCTATGACCTAGTTCTTATGGGTGAGGTGGCCTGATGACTCATGCCAGAATGTGGAATTCTCTTTCCAGGAGGAGAAGTTTAGAAGGGCTGGTTAGACGGTAAAAATGACTAGGAGGGGCATACTTTATGTTTTTCAAATTCCATGCAGGAGATATTTCCTAAGACCTACTATGCTAAATTCATTCCATTGTGGTTAAAGCATATGCTTTGTATTATTTCAGTCTTTTAAAATTTACGGAGACTTGTTTTATTACCTGGTCTATCTTGTTATTGGTTACTGTTTGCATGGCACCTCTTTTTTCCATCTTTTTACTTTCAACCTCTTTGTGTTTTGGATCTAAAGTGTGGCGCTTATAGACCATATAGTTGGACCATTTAATCCATTTATATTAAATTACTGATAAAGTAGGATTTACATCTGCCATTTGCTTATACTTTTATGCCTTACATCTTTTGTTCTTCTCTCCTTTACTGCCTTCTTACTATTTGTATTCTTTTGTTCTTTCTTCAGATATTTTTCTGCCCTCTCTCTCTCTTCTCTCTTTTAGGAACTCCCATTACATGTATGTTGGTATGCCTGTTGGTGTCCCACAGGTCTCTAAGGCTCTGTTCATTTTTCTTCATTCTTTTCTCTTTCTGTCTCATAGACTGCATCACCTCAATTGGTCCATAGCCAGATTCACCAGCTTCCTTCTGCCTGCTCAAATCTAGTGTTGAATCCCTCTAATGAATTTTTTTATTTCAGTTATTGTACATGTCAACCCTTGAATTTTCATTTGGTTCTTTAAAAAACAATAATTTCTGTCTCCTGACTAATATTCACTATATAAAGAATATCACCATTCTCAGACTTTATTTCTTTATAGTTTCCCAAGTTTTTTTAAACATATTTAAAATAGCTGATTTAAAATGTTTGTCTATAAATCCAACATCTGTACTTCCTCAGGGATAATTTGTGTTGATTTTTTTCTCATATGGACCGTGCTTTCTTTGTATATATCATAATTTTGTTCAAAACTGGATATTTAAAATAATATATCATGGCACTGTGGATATCAGATTTCCCCATCCCCATGGTTTGTTGTTGTGGCTGTTTGTTGTTATTTGTTTAGTGACTTTTCTGACTTGATTCCATGAAGTCCTTATTCTTTGTCATATGTTGCTACTAATGTCTCTGCTCCGTTAGCCTAGTGATTGGCTAATACTACATAAAGATTTCCTTAAACACCTAGAACCAGTAAGTTTCCCAGTGTTTTCCAAGGTTTTGGAGTTGTTTGCAGACAGTTGGTTTTCAAGACTACCGTGGAGATGGAGGTGGAGTAATGGGAAGAGGACAAATTAAAATTTCCCAGAGTTTGCTATTACAACCAAGAGTCAGCCACTTTTCTTAAATAACCATTCCCTGAATTGTTGCAAGGTCTTCGCTGCTTTCCACAGTTCTAAAAAAGTTGATCCTGACAATTTTTGTTAGTTTTCTTTTATGGAGGCATAAAAAAAAATTTCAGAAGTCCTTACTCTACCATATTTGCTTATGTCACAACATCACTTTTTTTTTTTCCAGGATAACCTTTTATCATATCATGTTATTAAATCTGTAAAAATAACAACCAAAAAAGATATTATCAATAAATTTCTTGGTGAAAACTGAAAATTCATCAACCTGAGAGGCCTTTTTTTCCCTTCCTGTAATCATTTTTTATTTATTTTTTAAGTTTTAAATTTATTTTATAACTTACATACAATATTATAGTAATCCAGATATACAACAGTGATTAGACATTTATATAGCTTATGTAGTGTTACCATGATAAGCTAGTAACCATCTGTCACTATACATAGTTATTGCAATATTGACTATATTCCCTTCTGTACATTACATCCCTGTGTCTAATTTTATAACAGAAAGTTTCTACTTCCTAATCTCCTTCACCTTTTTCACCTATTCCCACCCCTCCTCCCATCTGGCAAGCAGCAGTTTATTCACTGTATCTGTAAATCTGTTTCTGTTTTGTTTGCTTTCTTAGATTCCACATATATGTGAAATCACACACTGTATTACTCTTTTAATGTCAGTAGAATCTGTGGTAATAATACCTCTATCATTCCTGATATAAGTAATTTGTGTTTTCTTTCTTTTTTTCCTCTAACAGATTATTGACTTTATTTTTTTCAAAGAATCAACTTTTGGCTTTAATTTTTTCTGTCATTTGTCTGCTTTTTCTTTACTGATTTCTTCTCATATATTTATGTACTTCTTCCATTTACTTTTAGTTTAATTTGCTCTTCTTCAAGCTTATTAATTTGGAATATTAGATAATTATTACTAAACTTTCTTTTCTAATTAGAAGCTTAAAACTATAAATTTCCCTTTAAACACTGCTTTATATTTCACAAGTCCTAATATATGTGTTTTCATTATCATTTCACTCAAAATATGTTGTAATTTTCTTTGTAATTTCTTCTTTGATACATTAGCTGCTTGTAAGGATATGGCTTCATTTCCAAATACCTGGAGCTTTCCTGGACATTTTATTATTGACTACTAATTTAATTACATTAAATCCAGTCAGCACTAACTAAGGTGTTTCTCTCTTGAAGTTGAGACTCATTACTTGATCTGTCTTAGTGAGCCCTCCTAGTGTACTTGGGAAAAAGCATGTGTTGAAATTTTTAATGTATAAATGTTAATTATATCAAGGTTCAGAACTTTGATACTTTTCCCTTTTTGTTGTGTGTGTATGTGTGTGTATGTGTGTTTTGTCCAGTGGTTCTTCCAATTTCTGACAGATGTTAATTTCTTCAACATGATAATTAATTTGTCTTTTTCTCTTTTTGCATTTGTCCTTTTTTCTTCATGTATTGTTGTGAAGCTTTGTTATTATAGGTGGTATTATGGGTTGAATTATCCCCACAAAATATTTGTTAAAGTCCTAAACCCCAGTATCTGTGAGTGTAATCTTATTTGGAATTCGAGTCTTTGCAGATGTAATCAGTTAAGATGAGGTTATTAGTGGTCCCTAATTCAATATGACTTAGGAAAATGTCATGTGAAGACAAGCACACATGAGAGCACCATGTGACAATGGAGGCAGGGATTGAAGTGCTATAGCAGCAAGCCCAAAACACCAAAGATGGCTGTTAAGCCATCCTAAGCTAGGAAGAAGCAAGAAAGGAGGCCCTCCTACAAGTTCTAGAGGGAGCATGGTGTTTCTGACACCTCAGTTTCAGGCTTCTACTATCTAGACCTGTGAGAAAATAAAGTTTCTTATTTATGTCACCTAGTTTGTAGTACTTTGTTATGGCAACCCTAGGAAACTAATCCAGGTACATACACATTAAAGATTTTATATATTTTTTATTACTTAACTCCTTTGTAATTATGAAAAAAATCCTCCTTATCTCTTATAATAATTTACCTTTTGAAATTTATTTAGTCTGATAGCCATATAGTCACACTAGCTTTCTCATGTTACTGTCTATGTGCACTTTCTATCTTTCTATCCTGTTACTTTCGACCTCCTGTGCCTTTACGTATAAAATGTATCTCTTGTTGACTGAATATAGTTGGGTCTTGCTTTTTTATCCAGTCTGACAATCTCAGCTTTTTAATTAGAGTATTTAGTTCATTTGTATTTAATGTACTTGTTGATTTGAAGTCTGCCATATTGCTACTTGTTTTTCAGTTGTCTCTTTTTGTTTTGTTCCTATGTTCCTCTTTTTTAGTCTTCTTTTGGATTAATCAAGTATACTATACACTTAATTTTTATTTCCTTTTATTGGCCTTTTACCTATACTTCTTTTTATTATATTTCTAGTAGTTGTTCTAGGGATTATAATATGCATCCTTAACTTACCATGGTCTATTTAGAATTAATATTGCATTGATAATTCATATAAAATATGGGAATCTTATTACATTAAAATTTTATTTACCACCTCTTCTGCTATTGTTGTCCTTTTACTATTGTCATATATGTTACATATACATACATAATAAACAACACATATACATAATACATACTATTGTGAAAGTCACTAAATAGAGAAGTCAGTAGACTGAGGTGTCTCTAATGCTTTGGCAACCAACATAAGCCAGCCAAACTAAGCTAGAGTTAATTCCTATAAATGTCTTGAGGTGAGAAAACCAATACTTAAGAATAGCCAATCACAAACAGCAAGCTAAGCTTTTCCAAATAAGGCAACTGGCTTAATTTATCACCAATTAAACAATAAAAGACTCTCCCCTTCCTCCCGCCAGAAGAGTGCCCCTAATCACTTCTGGTTTGGCGCTGGGTGATTCAGATTGATGTTTGCTTAAATAAACTCTTCAAAAATTTAATGTGCCTCACTTAATCTTTTAACAGTATTACTGTATATTAGCACATTTACTTTATACAGTCTGTTACCTCTCAAAGAAAATGAAAAAGGAAATACAATTATGTATAAAATGACACTTTCCACATAGTTACCATTCCCAGTATTCTTTATTCTTTCCTATGGATACAAGTTTACTTTAGCATAACCTGTGTTCAGGCCTTCTGGCAATAAATTCATTCAGCTTTTATCTGAAAATGTCTTTATTTCATTTTCATTTTTAATGAATAATATTAAATAATATATATAATATATATTTCTAGAATATATAATTCTAGATTGACTTCCTTTCAACATTTTAAAGATATCATTCTATTGTCATCTAGCTTTCATTGTTTCATATGAGACATTAACTGTCATGTGTAGTAGTAATGTACAGTATTCCCCCCTTATCTGAGGTTTTGCTTTCCAAAGTTTGTTTCCTGCAGTCAACTGAGGTCTAAATGAAAAATTCTATAAATTTATAAATTTTAAATTGTGCATCATTTTAAATAGCATGATGAAATCTTGCTTCATTCTGCCTGAGGTGTGAATCATCCCTTTGTCCAGCATATCCACACTGTTTATGCAACCTACCTTTTGTCACTTAGTAGCCATAGATCTGTTATCAAATATTTTGAGAGACAGATTGAGAGAGACTATATTATATAACTTTTATTAGAATATATTGCTGTAATTGTTCTATTTTATTATTAGTTATTGTTAATCTCTCTGTGCCTAATTTATAAATTAAACTTCATCAAAAGTATGTGTGTGTAGGAAAAAACATAGTATATATAGGGTTTGTACTATCCACAGTTTCAGGCATCCACAGGGGGTCTTGGGATGTATTTCCCAATGATGCAGGACTACTGTATTTTATTCCTCTGGTGGGTTTTGAGATTATCTCTTTAACTATGGTTTTCAGCATTTAACTATGATGTGTCTAGGTCTCTTTTTTTATTTCTTCTTCTTCTTCGGTTGTTGTTGCTGTTATCCTGCTTGACATTTGGTAGGTTTCTTGGATTTGTAACTTGATGTTTTTCTCCAAATCTAGGAAATTTTTTGGACTTTGTTTCTTTGATTTTATTGCCCATTATCTCTCCAATTAAATATATGTTAACTTGTTTGATGTTATCCCATAGATTACTGAAGCTTTGTTAATCTGAAATCTTTTGCTTCTTCAAATAAGATAATTTCTATTGATCTGATTTCAAGTTTATTTATCCTTTGTTCTTAAGTCTCCAATTTGATGTTAATCTCCTCCAGTTACATTTTAATTTCAGATATTTTGCTTTTCCATTCTAGGATTTCCACTTGGCACTTTTTAATTGTTTCCATTGCTTTGTTAAGATTTCCCATCCACCCACTCATTATGATTATATTTTCCTTTAAGTCCTTAAAAATACTTATAACAGTTACTTTAAAATCTTTGTGTGTTAATTCCAACATTTGGATTATCTGGATTCTGTCCTATTATTTTGTTTTGTTTTGTTTTTCTTGATCCAAGGTCAAATCTCCCTACTTTTTTACATTAACAATATATTTATTATATGCTGGATATTGTGGATGATATGTTTTAGGAAGTCCATATTATGTTGTCTTTCTTGAAAGAGTACTGATTTTTGTTCTGGTAGGCACTTAAATTGTAGACATATTGTACTGGCCCTGTTAGCCTAGGTTTTATTCTTTATTAGAGTGGGTATATTTTAGTTTTTACTTTAATCTTAGGACTTGGCTCTTAAGCATATTCCTGACTCCTAAATCATGTCTTTCCTGGAGTCTCACCTTATAGTCCAAAGTGCTCATGGAAGTTTCTCCACTCAGGCTAGGCCAGAAAACCAGTATGTCCCAGAACTGCACAACCTCTAGTATCACCATTCTACTCTCAACCCCACAACAGACCATCTCAGCTAGGCCACACAGAGCCTCACCCTGCACTTGTATAGTCTAGCCCTCAATCAAGGATCCATGATGGATCCCTGGGCAGACTCCTCCCCCTACATGGCTTCCTTTTCTTCAGTTATCTTACCTACCACCACCACCACCAACAAATTTTAGCTGCTTTAGTAGCCCGCTAATCCAATCTCTAACCCCTTCAGCTCAGCAAGACACCTTTCCACTTGAAACCCACTTCCCTGTACCATGCCAGAAATCTTGGGTGATTGTGAGACTTAACTTCATGTATTTCCTTTCATTCCAGAATCATAGTCCTAACTACCTTTTGTCTAATGCCTGAAAAAAAGTTGCATTATATATTTTATTCAGTTTTGTAGGTGTTCAATACAAGAGCAAATCTTGTACCAATAATCTGTTATAGCCAATGGTACATGTTATTGTCTTTTTTCACATCAGATTCTTTCAAAACTCTTTGTCTCATGTTTTTGAAGCTCCTTTCTACTGGTTCCTAGAGATTAGGCCAACTCCACCATTTGGATAATCCAGCACCACCCTGTTTCCTATTCCATTCTTTTCTTTTCTTTTTTTCTCCACTCTGTCTCTTAATCCTTAAAAAAATGGATTAGGAATAAGAGACTAAGGAGACAAGCTAGAGAATGGGAAAAATATTTGCAAAAGACTTATTCAAAATATACAAAGAATTCTTAAAACAAAAATAAGAAAACAACCTACATAAAAAATGGGCAAAAGATCTGAACAGATACCTCACCAAAGAAGATATAAAGATGACAAATAAGCATATGAAAGGCTGCTCCACATCATATGTCATCAAGGAAATGAAAATTACAACAAAAATGAGATACACTACATACCAATTAGAATGACCAAAATCTGGAACACTGACAGCACTAAGAGTCAGGATGTATGTGCAGCAACGGGAACTCTCACTCATTGTTGGTGAGAACACAAAATGGTATAGCCACTTTGGAAGACAGTTTGGTGGGTTTTACAAAACTAAACATACTCTTACCATATGATTCAGCAATCACGCTCCTTGGTATTTTACCCAAATGGGTCAAAAAATTATGTTCACACAAAAACCTGCACATGGATATTTATAACAGTTTTATTCATAATTGCCAAAACTTGGAAGCAACCAAGATGTCCTTCAGTAGGTTAATGGATAAATAAACCATGGTACATTCAGATGATGGAATACTATTCAGTGCTAAAAAAAAAAAATGCTATCAAGCCATGAAAAGACATGGAGGAAACTTAAATACATATTGCTAAGTGAAAAAAGCCAGTCTGAAAAGGTGCTGTGCTATATGATTTTGGAATCATATATGACATTCTGGATAAGGCAAAATATATGGAAACAGTAAAAAGATCAGTGTTTGCCATGGGCTGAGGGTAAGGTATGGATAGATGAACAAACAGATCATAGAGGATTTTGAGGGCAATGAAACTTCTGTATGATACGATAATGGTGGATACATGTCATTACACATTTAGCAAAACCAATAGAACGTACACCACCAAGAGTAAACTGTAATGTAAACTATGGACTTTGAGTGATAATGATGAGTCAATATAGGTTCATCAGTTTTAACAATTGTACCATTGTGGTGTGATCATTGATAACGGTGGAGGTTGAGGGGGCGGGGTCAAGGATAGATGGGAACTCTCTGTACTTACTGCTCCATTTTGCTGTGAAAACTGCTCTAGAAATAAAGTCTATTTTTTAAATGGATTAGAAGTCACCAATCTTGGCTGTTTCCAGAAATTAAATCCATGTTTAAAAAGTGAGAATTCAAAATTGTGAATTAGCTATATTTTTATTACTGTTATTACTATGATTATTTGACAAGTGTTCTCAAGATTGTTCCCCAAAAAAAGATCCAAAGAAGGTTGCCATGCTGGTAACATTAATGGAATAAGTGTTTGGAATCCCAAGGTTTTTGTAAAATTGCATTTGCTTTTAAAAAATGGAAGGGGGAATGATAGTTTATATGTGGTTGCTTAAAATCTTAATATGACCAGGCGTGAAACAACATACCTTTGAAATGATGAGTCGAAGGGGGAAAAAAGATTTTAAAATATTACATTGATCATTATCATAAAGAAGTTTTTAAAAATCCACCAAAACTCTTATTCATGTTGCACAGACAGAGCAGCTGGTTCTAATTATTTGTCAATGAGCCAAAAGCATATTCCTGTACTCAGTTGTGTTTGGCTTTTTCCACTTAGTGATTTTACAAGGATACATTCTTAAGGGAGTCAGCTCCAAACCTTTTGCTCAATTCCTAACCAGGTGATGAGGCGGCAGGAACCTAGGCCACACTCCATCAGCCATGTGAGCAGATCAAATCTCAGTTGGCAGACTGGCCACTGCCAGGTCTAGATATCTGTGGAGGCCCCATGACTGAGGCAGCTGCTGGCTCTGGGTTGCAACTTCTTGAGGCTCCTTATGCTTTCCACCTCTGCAGAAGAGAGATGCTTTAAGAAGACTAGGAGTTCTCTTATTTTTTCCCCTCTGTCCCTTTGGATAACTGTCGTGCCTCAAGAAGGGAGAAACATCAGTGATGGCCAAAGTCTATTGTACATTTCTTATGTATTGCTGGAATTCCATTAGAGCCTATGTCACTATCTGTTTCTGCATCCTTTTCTTACAGCATTCCCCACAACCCTATAGCCTCTCCATTTCCTGTTGCCCAGTGGTTCTATTTCCTGATGTCTTCCTAAGTAACATTCCTACAGATATGTACCCCTTTTAAAACATAATACATATTATAAAAGTATACCATGCATGTGGCAAAACATTTACAGAGAAGGATGTAAAAAGCGAAAAGCTCCCATCAGTCCGTCTGCATAGAGGTGACCATTATTTAGTTTCACAGATGTCCTTACAGAACATTTTTATACATATCCCATATTGGGGCATTGTTAAAAATGCAATGGATAATATTCTCTATAAATATATAACGTGCTACAATTAGTTTTTTCTTTTCTCCCCTAGAATCTTCTACTGCATAGGGTTTAAGAGTAGACTCTAACGCAGACAACATGGATTTGGACTCGGCCTCCTTCATTTACTAGTACATTATCAAAGGTAGAGAACTTCACCTCCGGACCTCACAGTTCCTCTTCTGTAAAAGGGAGATAATAATAGTACATATCTCATGAGGTTATTATATAAATGAATTAATAAATGTAAAGTGCTTAGAAAAACAGCTGGTACCTTGCTATCTTTATCACTTCTATTCTCTGAAGCTTCCTTGTGATAATCTTGTCTCCAGCTGTGGGTCTCAATCTGGAGCCAGAATAGCAGCAATGGCATTTTCTAGGCTATGAAGGTGACCAGGCCATCATGGCAGTAAGGCTGCTTAGGGCATGCTGAGTCCATTTGCTGATCCAAAACTAACTGCTGTGTCATGCAACTCTGGTGTGTTCAAATGGCTCACAGCCCAAGAATTCAATGCCCACAGTTCTGGAGCAGCCAGAACCCATGGCAGATTTGTTTTTGTTTTTCCTTTTTCAAATCAGACATTACCTTATAGCCGCATTTAGTAAAAACCTGCCAAAACCTCGTATATGGTGTCCCCTCATCCAGTCACTTAACACATGGGGTTGCATTACTGCAAAGTTAACAAAATGCCTGAGAGTGTCCTGCACAGGACAAGAACCAATCCCATCATGTTGCAAACACATTTTCTGGAGTTTTATTGTATTTACTTTCCTATAATCCCTCACTACTTCATTTCATAATGACTTCTCCCATTAACTGAAAACAAAACAAAACAAAAAAACTGAGTCATTTTCTTTATATAACCTCTTCGAAAGTGGGGATCATGGCTAGAGCCTTGGGGTAAAAGCTATACCACTCGAGTATTAGGATAAGATACAAGAGTTTGAAGATAATGGGTGGATGTTATTAGCAGAAATCTCCAAGCCTTCTAGAATAAAAGCATCACTGATGAGAATTAGATGACTGACTTTCTCCTACCTAAAGATGTAATTAAAGTCTAAACACGGCAGCTCTGATATGAAATATAACAAAGTCATCTCTCACAAATGAAAATGTATTAAGGGGATTCAAATTCAGCCAAAAATTTGGAGCAGGACCTCGGGCAAGCATTATTTTGGCTTTTGTTTTAAGTCTGAAGATGGTTTAGGCCCATTCTACAAATAAAGACACTCACCTTGTCTCCCAGTTTAGATGGGGACCCAACACTAATTTCAAAACCACTATGTCAGCAGTTCCCTTAAGTGTAGTGTGTGGACTCTTGCAGGTCACAAGACACTTTCAAAGGTATGTGAGGTCACAACTATTAAGAAGTTGTCTTTTTTCACTTAATTGATGTTTGCAATGACAGTACAAGAGCAAGGAACTGCTGCACTCCAGCATGAATCTAGCTGGCAGTACTACTGAGCCTTGCATAGTAAGGGAAAGAAAAAAAAAAGTCAGTTGCTCTTAACATAATGTCCTTGATGGAGCAGTGACAATTATTGTCATTAAATTGTGATGTAACCCTTAAAGGCACCATCTCCTGATGCAAAGCATAGTACAATGGTTTTTCTCAAGGAAAACCACTTGTGCCATTGGGTGAGTTGTGAGCTGAACCACCTGCACTTTTCGTAGAACACCATTGTTCCTCAAAATAATTACTAACAGAAAACCCATGGTCATTCAGACGTGGGTCTTGGCCGACATTTTCTTGATAACAAAGTGAGCCTGTCACTTCAAGTACAACTGACAGCGTTAGTTGCCAATGAAAACCTTTGAGCTTTCAAGCAAAAATTAGAATTTTGTAAAACTCCTATCTGCTCCAGTAAAGACTTTTTTGGTTAAATCAGATATTTGGCAATATTAATAAATGTAATTTTAAAATAACACATAATTAAGTGTCCGCATTTGAAAGATGGTGGATTTCCAACAAGTTCTGCCAGTGTATCATCACAGTTTGGTGAGGTACAGCTATGACCCCCTGGGGGCAAAGGAGTTAGGGACTCTACCTCAGCCCCAGAGGTAGGGGCTGTTCTTCAAATCTGCTATTCCTGTATTTTTTAGAGTTCTCTTTACTTCTTACTCTCCAGTCCCGTTACTCCAATCCCTGTTAGACTTAGTAATTCTTTATATTAAACTTTTCTTGCTTGAATTACTGTGTGGTTTCTCATTGGATCTAGACTGAAAAAGTAGGCCTTACATGGATGGAGAACAGAAAAACAAGCCAGTGCAGTCATTTATTGTGACGAAAGGGTGCTCTTGCCAGTCTTCCTCATCTGACACAGGAGCTGTCTATCTGACGTGGGAAGAAGAGGGGACAGGTTGAAGGAGAAAGTCTGGAATAGTTGCATTTAGGTATAAAACAAGTTGAAAATTAAAACCAAGTAGTACCCACATTTTGAGTGTGCTAGTTCTTTCACCTGTGACAAGTTTTTGTGATGTCTTTTCGAAACAGTTAAAGGAGTAGAGAGTGAAGGATCCAGCCAATCCGTTTGGAAGTAGTGAAAAAGAAGTTAATAGGTAATGAAGTTAACACCAGTGTCCAAGATGAGGACAGCAAATAGACCGATTGATCAAATCAGTGATGGGAAGGAAGGTAAAGAGCTTGAAGGTTTCACAGGGAGGGAAAAAAGATTCAGTGGGATATTGGACTGGTTAAGTCAGGGCCCATCTTTTTACAGAGTTGAATGTCTTGAGGGCTAAAGCAGTTTAGAACTTCATAGTGACCATGCTCACTGCAGCATTATTTACAATAGCCAAGATGTGCAAACAGCCTAAATATCCACCCATGGATGAATGGATCAAAAAATATAGTACATACATACAATGGAATATTATTCACCCTTAAAAAAAGAAAAAAATCCACGTGAACAACATGGCATTATGAACCGAAGGGCATTATGCTAAGTGAAATAAGCCAGTCAGAGGGACAAATACATGATTCTACTTATACAAGGTATCTAGAATAATCCAACACAAAGAAATAGATAATGGTGGTTCCCAGAGGCTGGAGGAGAGGAACTGGGGAGTTGCTGTTCAATGGATATAGAGTTTCAGTTATGCAAGATGTGAGTGTTCTAGAGAGCTGCTGAGCGACATGGTTGACAACATGGAATTGTGCACATAAATTTGTCAAGATAGTAGGTTTCCTGTTAAGTGTTCTTACCACAAAAACAAAAGCACAGGGCACGAGGAAGCCGTTGGAGGTGGTGGATGTTTACTACCTTAATTGTGCCGATAGTCATTGACAAGTGTATACTAGTCCAAAGTCATCAAACTGGACACATTAAATATGTGTAGTTTGGGGCATACCAATTATATCTCGATAAAGCTGTTTTAAAAAAATTCTAATCCAAACAAAAAATAATAAAAAATAAACATTCTATTAAGAAAAAAAATTTTAATGGTGAGTAGACGATCTGAAGATGGACAACACTGAGTTTTTGGGAAAGAAAGGTTCACGTTCCCAAGGATAAAGGCAGTGGGGTAGAGGGGAATGTGAGGCAGGCACTCTACTGCTTACTCGGGCCTGGACAAAGCCCGTTAGAGACAGC
Source organism: Macroglossus sobrinus (assembly GCA_004027375.1). Lineage (NCBI taxonomy): Eukaryota > Metazoa > Chordata > Mammalia > Chiroptera > Pteropodidae > Macroglossus > Macroglossus sobrinus. Next base: position 1,095,597 of record PVKZ01000068.1, read on the forward strand.
CACGAAAACATCCTGGGGAAAAAAGAATACTGCTCTGAAATGACATTAGACTCTCCCTTTTCAAAGTTGGGTGGCCTTTAGCAGGTTATTCAATATTGAGTTGAGAAGAGTTAGATGAGTTACTACTTTGCACCCATAGAATAATCCTATAATGCTCAATCATAGCTGGCATCTGTGTACTTGCTGTTTGTCTCATCTAGGACTGTGCTTCTGGACCAGCCCAGGAGCAGTGAAGCAGATATTTAGTCCCTGGCATGTACTTTTTACCTATTACCTTTGTTTTCATCTCTCTTCTTTCACTCCTAGAGTAGTATAGAGTTTCCACATCTGATAATTAAATCTCTGATTTCAAGCAATAAGAAATACGTTGACATTTTGCACAGTGATCCAGTAAACACGTAGCTATATGTAAATAGTTTAATAAAACAAATACATTTCCTGGATGTAAGACTATACTTTCAGGGATCATTTCTATAGTTTGTTAAATTTCCTGGATGTAGTACACTAGTTCTCTCTTCTTCTGTACTTCGTTTTTCAAAAAGCAGCTCATGCCCCTCTAAATTGATGTCACTTCGCTTCTAGTAGACTACTATTCATAGTTTGAAAAACACCATTAGAGAGGAAAACGGTGACTCATGAACTAATTATAATCTGAAGAAAAACACCCTGAGGTCAACACTTCCCTTTGGCTGATAGTTTGTTTTGTTTTGTTTTGTTTTGAGGTACAATTGACACATAACATCATTAGTTTCAGGTGTACAACAGAGTGACTTAATATTTGTATACATTTAAAATGATCACCACAATAATAGATGTTCTAGTTAACATCTGTCACCATACACAGCTACAACATTTTTTCTTGTGATGAGAATTTTTAGGATCTACTCCTTTGGCAACTCTCAAATATGAAATACAGTACATTAACTATAGTTGTCATTCTGTACATTACACCCCCAGGATCTATTATTTTATAACTTAAAGTTTGTATCTCTGACCCTTTTCACCCATTTTGCCCACCCCCGACCCCTGGCAACCACCAATCTATTTTCTCAGTTCATTTTTTTTTTCAGATTCCACATATAAAATCTTACAGTATTTCCCTCTAACTTATTTAGCATAATGACCTCAAAGTCCACCCATAATGTCACAAATGGCAAGATTTCATTCTTTTTTGTGACTGACTATACACACACACACACACACACACACACACACACACATCACAACTTTGTTATCCATCTATGAAGGAACACCTAGGTTGCTTCCTTATTTTGGCTATTGTAAATAATGCTGCAATGAACACAGGGGTGCAGTTATCTTTTTGAATAAGTGTTTTCATTTTCTTCAAATAAATACCCAGAAGTGGAATTGCTGGATCATATAGTAATTCTATTTTTAATATTTTGAGGACCCTCGATACTGTTTTCCATAGTGACTGCAACAATTTCCATTCTCACCAACAGTTTCTCCACATCCTCACCAATGTTTGTTACTAGGATTCTAACAGGTGTTAGGTAATATCTCATTGTAATTTTGATTTGCATTTCCCTGATGATTAGCCCGTTGAGCACCTTTTCATGTACCTGTTGGAGTTTAATAGTTATCTTGTTTTCTATATCCTGGATAGAAAGTGTGCTACACAAGAAACCCAGTGCCAAGATCCCATCATTCTTGTTAATCTCACTCTTTCTGGAGTCATACTTCTCTTTACAAGTCAATAATCCATATTTTGATACACATCAATGTCATGCAAATTAAAACTGAACAGTATCTTCACTGGTCCAAGAGCTCCCAGAACTAACAAACTCCATTTGACTAAACTTTGCGACACCAGACTTTTCAGTCAAGGCAAGCCTTCTTGTTCCGGAAAACTTTAATCTCTTGCATCAGTGTAAAACAACACAGCGATTTGCAATACTCAACTAAATGTGATGACTCAGCATAGAAGTTTAGTTCAATATTTTATTTAAAAATCTGCAAAGCTGAGGGAGGGATCTGATCTTTTGTTAAAAGAAAGCCATTTTCACAGTATGTATCTTAACCACTTTAGCTTTGTGTTGAATAATAACAGAAAAGGAAGTTTCTGTTCTAGATCCTCACTCCAGCATTCAGCCATGTGCTTGGGATCTCGAAGGAAGATAATACATGCCCTGGTCTGAACTCATAGTAAATCCTTTCACCCACGTGGAACACCAGATATTCCCCAGACGCACATCAAGTCTTATTTTTCACTGCTTTACACAGGGCCTGAGAATCCTTCATTTTAAAGTTGAAAAAATGTGAAAGGATTTCTTAACTCATTGCCCTGCACCAAACCCAACTATTTGTTCATTCTTGACAATTACAAGTATAAGATACTTGAAATTTGTAAGATGTTCCACATTTAATAGAACAACTTAAATGTAAAAAATTAAGTCAAGTAACATGCTTTTATGTTTTAAAAATGTTACTTAATAAAACTTAGAGACAAGATATGCAGCACTTTCTTGCACTTGGTATTATTATAAACTCCAATTGACGATGGCTACTTGATGGTCAAAAAATTAGAAAAGAAACCAAACATACTAGTATATAACAATGCCTGCAGGGAATGTCATGTTTTAAATTTTGTTGCTAAAATTAACCTGAAAAAAAAGTTCTAAAAAAGCAACACACCCAGTTATTTTAAATGATGAGGTAGATTTTTTCCTATGCAGTAAAGTGAAGATAACAAAAAAATGGATACAACTTTCAAATATTTTTTGTAAAATCCAATTATAGTCACTTTCACAAAAAAAAAAAAAAAACATTTATAAACTATGAGGTGGAAAGGTCATACTCAGGCAACCTCTGAATTTGATGTGTTACTTGGAGATTCAACGATCAGCCTTGGATCAATCAACTCTCTCCAAAAAACAGTGATCTGAGGAAAAATAAAAAATATTCAGTTTAGACACTTCATTTCAATGTCATATAGGTTTTAGTCGGTTAAAAACTTCAGTCAAGTAAATTTCCATTTGTGCAGAATAGCTGAAGACCCGGAATAATTTGAGTCCCAATAAAGTGAATTCGATTAGAATATAAAAACTTGTTTACCTAGAACACGGCTAAAATTTACATTAAACATATTCCATCTTTCTCTCATTTAAAGCAGTGGTTGTGGGGGTGAGTGGGGTGAAGGGTAGCTGATTACAAAAGGTCAAGAGGATTTGCCCAACAAGCCCCTGTGGACAGGCAGCCCATAGACCTCTTGGGAGGCAGATGTACCACTAGACTGCTGATGCCCTTTGGTGCAGTTCTGTAGTTCTTACCCTATGCTGCCTAAAAATAGGAGGCATTTTATCAAGAGAAAGCAAACTACTAACACTTGGTCTTATGGATGACTGATGAGGGCCATCTAGTGTCAAAAAGGGTTAATTACAGGCTCTGCTTCGGTTTTCTTTAAAAAGAGAAAAGTCTCCAAGGTTTAATTTTCCAACATAGTTTCTTAGAATAAATTTCAACAAAAAAGTGGGGCTGAATATATTGCAAACAAAGAAGTATAGGAGACTAGACCAAATGTGATGATCCTACTACAGACCCTAAAAATGTGTTTTTGGAATAAATATTCCTAAGAATATCTATCATCTGAGAGACAAAGCAAAACAAAAGTGTGGTTAAGGTTTCTACATTTCAGATAAAATATGAATTTGTAATACTGAAACTTACAAGATAATATCCATAACATTTCAAATATGAGCACCTCAACAGGAAGCATTTTCTTAAATATAAATTTTATTTATTTTAACGCTAGCACAAACTAATGAGCCAACCATTGCCAGAAACTGTGGAAGTCTGCCTGTCTAAAAAACTCTAAACCATACACTTCAAAAACGGCAATTTAAGGGTTTACACAAACTCAAAAGATAGAATAATTTTATGTCATTCTTCAAAATGATCTATGCTGTTTTAAGTCAGAATCGTGGTAACGTCGGAGAGGTAGTGACTGACCAATTTCTGGAGTGGGCTGTGAATGTGCTTGATCTGGGTGCTGGTTCCATGAGGACATTCATTTGTGAACATTATTCAAGCTATACACTTATATGCATTTTTATGATTGTACACATCAATAAAAAACATTTAAACTATGCTAGTCTTTACTATGGAAACTTTTATGTAACTATGATTTCATGCAACTCTATGCTCTTACATAAGAGTCTTATCTGTGCATGTTGTCACGTAGGCTCTTTGAGGTCCAAGACAGCATCCTGACTTGGTGCTCAGCACTAATACTGCCACCCTGTAGGTAGGACAGACAGCCCCAAGGCCCAGAGCCTTCATGATTTTAATACAGGCAGTTCAGGAAGCTGCAATGTCACCTTCCAATCAAGAGAGTAAATAATCAAGAGAGAACGGATAACCAAGCAATTCCAAGAAGAGAAGCATGCTTACCTTTTTCTCCTGTGTCACAGCATATTCCACTACCTCGGTTCCATTTTCGTTGTGATACACCAAATCAAATTTCCCAGGTTCTTTCATAGCTGAAATCAGACGGTAGGGAGACAAGACAGTAAATCATTTCCCAGTAGTGAAAATGGTACTCTAGGAGGAATTTACATTAGAAAAACCACCACAAATTGTCCATTGATATGGAGACTGGGTATGCAAGATGAAAGTATGAAGTGCTCAGTGACAGGAGACACTGAGAAAACCCTGCACCAGCACATGGGAGCTTCTTGGCCATTTATCAGAGACGATCTTTCCTTCATCAAAAAGAAATGAGCTTGATACACTGTCACTAGTACTCCTAGGAAAAGAAAATATATCCACAAGAGAGTTCAAAAGATAACTGATATTTTTCAACAAGAAGAGTTAATCTGAATTCTGCAAAATTCTTATATCGTGCTGTCCTCAGAAATTACACATGCCTACTACTTGGTAATACATCAGTCCTCACTTTACATGGTAGTGTGAGGCCATAAAATGACCATGCAGGCTGAAATCACAAAAAACAATCTTAATAATCAACAGGAAAACTTAAAATTGTTTCACAATCTTTAAAAATTTTTTCAAAACATTAAAACTTCTATAGGAAAATGGAAATGAAAAGAGGTAAAGCAGTTATGTAGCACACTGTAATTTAAAGTGTTAGAAACACTGAGAATTAAAGTGTTCTATTTCTTTGTAAGAAATTTATCAAAGGTATTTTGAACAGTACTTGCTTTATCAGGCAACAATGATACAGAGTGATAATCTTTTCTAAGCCTTGCAGAATTATCATATTCATTTCTAAATTTCAATCAGCTTTCAGTATTTTATCCTTTGAGCTTTTAATGTCATGAAATAGCTCTGAGAGTTTCTGTTTCTTTTTCACAATTCTGGGAAACTTTCTTTCATCACAACTACTTTCCTCATTTATGTCAAGAAGTTCACATAAACCACAGTGTCAACATTCCCACAGTTGGCTATTTCTTCTATAATTTCACTTAAACTTAATTTGAATGTTACTTTTTGTTTCTTTGTTGTGCTTTCATTTTTGTTGGCCAAATCCCTGTTTCAATTATCCATTTTTGTAAAATGTCACGTGGGTGTATCACTGAGCAACAAGGAGGAAGTACAACTAGACTTTGCTCTGTGCACGGGAACTGAGTAACAAGCGAAGTGGCTGATCACCAAGAGACTTCCAAGAAGTGGCGTGACGGGTCACTGATCATGGTGCGCATCTGTTATTATGTGGTGATTTGTGAACTAAAGAGCTGGTGGTACTTTATGCAAATCCAGTTAATATTTAACACATCTAATGTCATGTTATTTAACTAAACCATGGTAACTGAAATTCATGTATATCAGAACCATGCAAAGCGAGGACTACCTCGCTTTTCTATTTCTATTTGATAACAAATAAAGCCATTTCTTGAGACCCCAAAGAAGAGAAGTTCTAATTAAATGTCACCACTGTCAATCATCTGACAAGCAGTGATCAGGCTGTGTCCATGGAATATGAGCACGGACAAACTTCTCTGTCCATACCAAAGAAGGAGGATGTCTTCAAATGAAACCTAATTAGAATAAAGCTAAAAAAACAATGGAGGATACATGTAATCATTAATATAATAAAGAGATTTTGTTGAAAAACCCTTTTGTCTGTGTACTGGAGTTTTGATTCTTTTACTCACTACCTTACTTAAACACAAACTGAAACAATTAACTGCCTTAGAACTGCTGAAGAAAAAGAAATCTCTCCTGCTCTCTGGCCAGGGACTTCTACAACACAACTCAAGTTAAGCCATGCACAGTAAATCCCTCTCATTTCAGGATTTCAGAACCAATAATGAGTGGGATGAAGCAAAATAAGGTGTGAGAGTGTGTATACACAAATACTTCAGACATTTTATTTTGACTTCACACACAAAAATGTTCATTTGTCAATCTTCTGAAATAGAGCTAATATGAGTCCACCAATTAGTCATCTTTTATAAATAATATCCTTAATGTATATCTGCAATTTGCACAATCTCCAATTTGGAGGGTCTTTTTAAAGTGATAAAAAATGCAAAAACTTGCAAGGCAACCTAAGTGCAAAATCCTCCCAAATTTTTACTGAATTCCTCCCAATCTCTTATAGCTGACCAACTCACACAAATGCAATAGCAAATTTTTTAGTTAACACTCCTAAATCAGCATTCAACTTAGGTTTCAACCACATAATTCTTTTTGCAATAAATTTTCATCAGTTTATGTCATTTTCATGAAATTACATAATTACAATAATAAGAACAACTTGCCTAACAGCTTTGGGAACAAATCCAGCAACTCTTAGTAGCCTTACAACTCCATGAGTATGAACATGGGCCCTCTGGGCTGCTGCATGCTGACAGGTAGTAGAGAATACCCATTAATCATAGAGGCTAATGAAGATAGCAGCTCCTATGTACACAAGCTATTTAGAAACCAAAGAAGATATGAGGAACCTAAATTTTCTAATTCTTTTCTAGAAGACTCACCAGGTAAGGATGAAAGAATTTCTATATCTACTTGCTGGGTCTCTGGATTGTGGCTTAATATTTTTCCTTCCTTTCAAAAATAAAAGTCCAAGTCAAAAAACAACATGTAAAACATTATAAATACACTGAAAAACTACTGAATTGTACACTTTAAAATGGTTAAAATGGTGAATTTTGTTATGTGAATTTTAAATTTCAATAAAAAAAAAATTTTTTAAATAAATCAGCATGTAGGGGAAATGAAATTCCCACACACCAAGCCAGTATTTCCCCTGGTCTAAATTACCCCAGGGTCAGGAAACACACAACTAGGGCCAGCCCCTACAGCCCAAAGCCTGCTCATTATTCATACTAGCCAGTCCTAAACATTTTCCCCCACCCTCCCCAGGAAACTCCAACAAAGGCTCTGGCCTAGGCTTTCTCCCCACTCCTACTATGGCCTCCTACCCACACCCAAGTGCTTTCCCCCACAGTGCTGCATATTCCCCCTCTTCTTGGAAAATGTAAGCAACAAATTCCTCTTAATAGCACTGGCTTCTCCATGCCATCTCTCAGTCACCTTCATAAATTAAAATCCCAAGGGTTCACATGCAACAGGGTCAGGGGCTGCAGTCTCTGAAAAGAGATTAGACTTTTGAATAGGCTTAATGAGTAAAGCCAGTGATCAAGCCAGCAACAGTATTTGTGGTCAAAGCAAGAAAGTGGGGCCAATTTTCTCTCTCAAAATGGTTTTGAAAGCAATTTCAAAAAGTTCTAAAACTACCAGGATATAAAATAAGCCAACAGCTTTCCAAGGTAATAATTATGATGGCCAACATCCATTTAATGAGAATTTTTTAAAATGAATATCATCTAGAATCACAATTGTTAGAGGTTGTGGGACTTATCAATTATATATATATATATATATATATATATATATAAAATCACAGGACTAAATTAGTTATTTATAGTAGGGTGATAAAACATCCTGGTTTGCCTAAGGTAGGTCCATTTATATTTCCTTCCTACATAATTACAAATTGAATATTAATCGTTTTCACTTACAAGTATTCTGATTTAGAGGATAAATTATATGATCACCTATATTAAGGGGCTCAGAAGATGAAAAATATAATAAAACACCAATTACCCAGCACCAATCCACCTAATCCCTTAGTGAACTGAATCTTCTTCTAGTCTGCTTTTAAGGAAAGGTCATTACCAAGATTTTAAAAGTTTTCCAAGATATCAACTTAGATTAAATCAGATTTCCTTTTACTTTACATTAACATTATTATTACCTTTAAAATGGACTTACAGTCTATACATTACATCAAAATATGAAAGTATGCATTTTAACAAGATTTTCAACAAAATTCAGAATGGATGAAAAGGGAAGGAAATATGTGATTTTGTAATCCCCACAGAGTCAAACTTTTACTGAACTATGATAAAGTTCAGATGCCAATATGATATCCCATACAAATATTAAGTGAATAAATTCCAAGAATGTTAGAGAATTATCTGTGGTTAACTGATAATCCAAAAGAAACAGTATTAGACCATAATAACCAGTACTAATTCAGAAATATATAAAACAGGCTACCATAATGAAAATAATCAAAGTTTTTTGGCTGAGAGCTGTTTATTATCTTCTTTCAAAGTTTAGGATCTTGGGGTAGGGACACACAAATACATTTGTGTCTAAGTTGATTAGGAAAAAGTGACAGAAAAAAATTAAATTCATCATTCTCATTCTATAGTCTTTCCAAGTGTAAGGAAAATAACACTGAGAGACTTCACAGTGATACTGTTAACAGTTTATGTTTTGCGTTTTTTTTCTACTTTATGCCATTATTTAGTAAAAAAAAATCTACATTATCCATAGTAGCAGTATTAAATGACTTCAGCTTCTTTAATATACTGACGATTATTTTTAAATAAAAAGCCTTACCTTGTAGTCAGAGACATCAGGAGAGTAATCGGATGTTAGTTCCAAAAGCTAAAAAAGAAGAAAAAGTCCACAAATATGCAAACCCTACAGCTCCTCTCCCCAACCTCTGAGAGAACATGCAGAGCCTGACCATGAACTTGTGGCAACACAGGAGTTCCAGTGGAAAAGGTTTGTTTTTGTTTTTCTTTGGCGGGGAAAGGGTTGGTGATATGTATAGACTTCTTTTAGTGTGGACTTGCTGTTCCAGATATCAGGCTAAGCTATTTTTATTCATTCAGAAAACAATTACAGGGTACCTACTATATGCTAGGCACGAAAACACAAAAGAGATGATGCAGGTGTGTCTCTGTGTGCATGTGCGTGCATGTACTGCTAATGAGTAAGTTTATTTGGAGAGGGAATAATCTTTTTGTTGTAATTGTTGTTTTAAGTATACCTTAAATGCAATCTTTTCTCCAACTTGGGGGGCAGCAGCTAACAGCGGTAACAGGCTGTAGTCCTTGTGTCTCTCTACTGGATTCTGAAAAACAGTATTAGTCATGTGACTTTGTTACTAGTGGGGAAATGTGAATCCATGACATCAACTCTAAACACGATATGTGGGAAAATAGATAGTGGAAAACTCCCAATAAGAACTACTTGCCTGGATAATTGTAGATGAGTTTGTTAGAGTTTCATTTAAATGCTGCTGCTTCAGATATTCAGCATTTCTATTTAAAACGTAGGGAACAGCAAGCCCTCGTCCTCGACCTCTCCCCCGCATGCCCCGACCTCTAGCTCCCTTCCAAGAAAGAAGGTCCTCTCCTCTACCCCAACCCCTTCCCAAACTGGTGGGGAGAGTCACATTGGGAGGAGGACCAGGCGCCTGTCTGCCGCCGTTTGAGTCGGAGTGCTTCCAACCGGTAGCGTTTGGAGTCTGTGATGATGGCCCTGGACCTGGACAACCTTTTCCTGCAAAGAGGCCTATTGCGTTTAAGAAACCCACAGCCCGCTCTGGAGTGCTCTTTGACACCACAGGCTGGTCATCTGACTCTGAACTGGAGTCTGAACTAGAAGACGATGTTCTGGTTATCTTGTCCTCCATGGGGATAGAGTTAAAGCCAGTTTTTGTAGCCGCTTTGTTTGCAATTGTGTTTTTCATAGAGGGTCCTTCTTTTGATAATGCAGTTGATATTTTCTCTGTGGAATTTCTGACCTCCAGGATGACATTGCTAAGACCATCACTGGTTGATTCGTGATCAGACTCAGACTCTGAAGAGGAACTGGGACTATCTTTTGTATGAATGTCCACACTACCCTTCCTTTTGGCTTTGACAAGGCTGTTTCTAGGAGGAGAAGCTTTGGGAGGACTACACTTCTGGACAATCCACTCTTTCACTGGCTGTGCTTTAGAAGACTTGGGATTCTTTGTCTGTTTTTTATAGTCACATTTTTCCTTTTTCTTTGGTGCTTTTCTTTTGGTCTCTTCATCATCATCATCTGCTATTCCAGGTGTGGCTTTGTTTCTCCTCTTGTTTTTTTTCCTTACACTCTGATTTGTGATAGGTTTTGGTTCTCCATCCAAGACATTCTCATTATTGTTCTCTTGTCTCTTCCAATGCTTCTTTGAGTTTTTGTAACCTAGTTCAGTTTCTTCATCCTCCTCCAGCTTAAATGACCGCTTCTTTGCTTTTCTAGGTAAGAAATGAGTACCGTCACCATTACTGACTATTACAGGATTCTCAGCGACTTCTCTCTCTTCTAATTTAACTCTATCAAAAGAATAAGAGAGAAAACTAGAGTGAGTAACTATGTCTCCAGGATGTAGTTATATATATGGAGATGACTGCAAATTGTCACTGCCATTGGCCAGTGAAAAAATGTCAATCACTTAAGGATAAAAGACTCTTTTTGACAAAATGACTTATATGGCATCACTTATGGTCAACTTTAAAATGACTAGTTTTTTTCATTGAATACTTACTGCATCCCAAACATTTTTTATACATTGTCTCTAAACACCACCATGAAGTAGGTAATTATCATTTTAAACCAAATTACAAAATTACAGTCAGACAAGTTGCCCAAGATATACAGCTAATAAGCAGCCGAAATGGGATTCAAACCTCAGTCTAACTTCATAATCTTTCCACTCTATTACACTGGCAACCCCAAGTTTCTATCTTTGTTTTTAAATGTGGGCTGCTTTTTTTAAAATCAGATTTTATTTTTATTTTGTTTAAATTTAGAAAAATACTGAACAATTTATGTTTTCTGGGTTAGTGACAATCATCGTAATTCCATGACATTTTGTGATTATTAATTTTATGTGTCAACTAGGCCATGGAGCACACAGATATTTGGTTAAACATCGTTCTGGGTGCATCCTGCGAGTATTTTTGGATGAGATTAACATTTGAATCTGTACACTGAGTAAAGCAGATCGCCCTTCTCAAAGAGAGTTGGCTTCACTGAAGGCCTCAATAGAATAAAAGACTGAGCAAGGGAGAATTCGCACTCTCTGCCTAAGTGTCTCTGAGCTAAAACATGGGTCTTCTACTGCCTTAGCACTTGGACTAGGACAACTTATACTATCAACTCTACTGGTTCTCAGGCCTTGGAACTTGGACTGGAACTATATCATTAGATCTCCCAAGTCTCCAGCTTGCCAACTGCAGATTGGGGACCTCTCAGCCCCCCATAATCTCATGAGTGAGCCAACTCCTTATGATAAATCTCATACCTATATTTGTGTCTATATCATTTCCAATTGCTTCTGTTTCTCTGGAGAATCCTAATTTAGACTCCATCCAAAATTATTTCACTATGAGAAAGGAATTCTGTTACTCCATGAACTGTCAACAGCTAATTTTAATACATGCAGCCCAATGACGAAAAGCTAGGTAAGGAATGAGTATCCCCGATGTCAAACACATAGTAGGTGCTTCAAAATCCCACTAAAAACACATATTATACTTTCAATACATGTACATCCAGATCTATATTTCATTAAGTTTTATTTAATGACTGAGAAAGATATAGACAATCATATTTGAAAATAAAGTACAACTGGTAAATAAGATATATTCTAGGCATTCATTTTTTTTTAAGGTCTAGTAATCCTGTGGATTTATCTCAAAGTGGCAGTTGAAAAAATCCTCAATTATCCTTCAGGATACAGAAATACACAGACACATATAAATCAGAGTAAAATAGAAGCTACAGATATTGGAGAGGGATAAAGAAAGAAGTAAAGCTCTGAAAGATCAGGGATTTAAATTACAAAAACACATTACCCTCATCAGCATCAAACAGCAAGGAAGTATTCCTTAAATTGACAAAAGCTAGCTTGGCATCCTGTGACTCTAAGAACTGCTGGGGACCTTCCAACACATCAGATTATTCCTTATTATTCCTGATAAATGTTTTTACTTGAGCAATGCTGTGATTCAAGTTTCAACTCTGAGACAACCAGCTAGGACTATACCTTTTATCAACTTTGAAAATGGCTGTAAGGCTTTCTGTTCAGTCACTGTGGTTTATTAAAATCACTGGAACACGGCACATGCTGAATGAAGTATATGCAGGACCCCTGCTTTTTTGAGGAGCTTGCAGCTCTGCCACACTTTCAAAAGCAGCCCTTGGCATCATCTGACCCATTTTGAAGACAATAGTACGAAGGTATACTTTGTGATTGCTGCAACCCCACTATCTGCTCTTCCTGAAGAGAATAGTTTCAGTTTTGGAACATATTAAGCTTGAGAGACAAAATGCCATCCAGAGAACCAGAAATGGTTCACCTGGATCTACTTAGTTACCATTCCCAACATCCTTCATTTCTCTACTTGGATCACAGACAACATATGTAGCTGTCCTTTTACAGAGAGACGTGAATTATCTGTGTAATTAGTCATGAAAGATATTTGATTCCAATAAATTTTTAAAACAGACTTTCCACTGTTCATTCAAATTCTTGGTAGGGCAAATTGAACAGTATTATCAAAAGGTATTCTCTTTAAGTCTGCAATTTGTAGGATTCTATCATACGTAAATACAGATGTGCCCATTTGCCCTGCCTGACATCCCCTACCCACTGCCTGCTAAGGCCAAATGGATGGTCTGTGTTCAAATCTGCCACTTTAATTAAACTTTAAAAATATTTTCTGTAAAAATGGGAATATTAATAATAATTATAGTATTCAAAGAGCTATATGTGTGCCTAGAACAGTGCTGGGCTCAGAGCAAGAGCTATCTAAACGTTAGCTCTAATTTTTATTAATCCAATGAATGTTAGTCCTCTGAGGACAGAAGTTGGTGGGTTTTAATGTCATGTCCCATCAAATGCAGTTGAAATTCAATATAGAGGGCGAAAGGATAGAACTGCACCTTCTTTGGGTCCCATCTGTTCCCTGAAGCCTCCCTCCTGTCTGGCTGCTGCTGCATTATCACCTTCAGAGAGGTCAGGTTACTTGACCAAGGGCACACAGTTAATGAGCTAAGACTGGATCGCAGGGCTCTGATTCCAGACCCTGAACTCTTAATCACTCTGCCCTCTTACCTTTCACACAATATTGAATAAAAGTAACTCATATATTGTTGGCATAAATACAGACCTGTACAACTTTCCTGGAGACCAATTTGACCAAACAGCACCTCTTCTAGGACTCTATCCTTCTGAATCACTGCCCAAGTATACAAAGATACACAAGAACATTCACCACAGCAGGATGTAATAGTGAAAAACAGAAAACAGCTGCCATGGTCCCAATGTTTGTAACCTCTCAAAATTTACACGTTGAAATCCTAACCCTCAATGTGATGGTGTTAGGAGGAGGGGCCTTTGGAGGTAATTAGATGAGAGTGGAGCCCTCATGAATGGGATTACTACTCATAAAAGAGACCCCACAGAGCTCCCTAGTTCTGTTCTACAACTTGAGGATACAGTGAGATAGTGTCATCTATGAACCAGAAAGCGAACCCTCACCAAACACCAAATCTGCTGGCACCTTGATCTTGGACTTTCAACCTCAAGAACTGTGAGAAATAAATTTCTGTTGTTTATAAGCTACCCGGTTTACTGTATTTTGTTATAGCAGCCCAAACAAGCTAAGATTAACAACCTAAAATGTCCATTAATAAGGGACTGGTTAAATAAATTAATATGGTCATACAAAAGTACACTACGTGGCACTTAAAAAGAATGATGTGTATCACATACCATATACACCAAAATGAAAAATACCCACACTGTTAGGTAAAAAAGTGAGGTGCAGGACATATATATATTACATGTGTATTGGAAAAGTATAAGTATATATGTTTGTATATGTGTGGAAAGGATCTAGAAAGGTATAACCGGAACTTAAATGAGGATACTTCTGAAAAATGAAGTATGGAAAAAGTATGTGAGAAGAGAAATAAGGAACTTTTTACCTTAGCTATGTTGAAGTATAATTTTTTTTTAACAACAAGCTTTTTATTTGTTTATAAAAGAATGGAAGGAACTACAGATATTCTAGAATGAAAGCCGCCCAGGCCTAACTTCCATTGTTCTCTGTTTACCGACGGGCGTTAGACAAACATGCTTCTCATCATGAGAAAGAATAGCTCTCGGTATTTTATATCCCAAAATCCAAGACACCTAGCTCTGGACAAGGATCAGCAGTTTTGATGGCAAGTATCTTCATGGCACTCAGGGTTTCAGGAAACCAAACTGCTCTCCGCCTGGTTCAGACACTGTCTTCTTAATTCCCACTGTCATCCCTCACAGCCATTTCAGAGGGGCTTGACTGGCTATCCAAGGAGCTACTCATGACAGCAATATAAAATGAGAACCAATCTCTAATATTTATTTGAGTAATAAATGCCACAGAACTTCAAAAGAATGAAGGAGGAAAGAATGCACTTTGTTTCCTCACAAAATTACTCAATAGAAATTGCTGCTCCACCTAGTCATTCTCCAAAACCAGTTGCTATGGCCAGACCTTTGTGAAGCTCTCTTCAGGGAGTGTTATGGGCTGAACTGTTTTCTTCAAAATTGAAGGCCGAACCCCTAGTACTTCAGAATGTGATTAAGAGATAGGGCCTTTGAAGAAGTGATAAAATTAAGATGAAGTCATTAGGGTGAGCCTTAATCCAATCTGACTGGCATCCTTATAAGAGAAGAAATTTGGACACACAAAGAGACACCAGGAATGCTTGAACATAAAAGGACCAGTCGTGTGAGGACACAATGAGAAAGGATCTATCTGCAAGCCAAGGAGTAAGACCTTAGAAAACACACACACACACACACACACACACACACACACACACACACACAGAGAGAGAGAGAGAGAGAGAGAGAGAGAGAGAGAGAGAGAGAGAGAGAGAGAGAGAGAGAGAGAGAGAGAGAGAGAGAAAGAGAGAACCCAAAATTTGTTAATACCTCAATCTTAGGCTTCTAGCCCCCAGAACTGTGAGAAATAAATTTGTTGTTTAAGCTACCCTATCTGTCGTATTTTGTTACAGCAGCCTCAGCCAACTAATAACAGGGGCTCCAAGTAAATGGGAGCACTTTCTCCTCCCAGGAAGAGCTGGAGACCCACCTTCAGGAGCTCACTGTCAGCAGCCTGGGAGCAGAGGAAATTAGCATCTGGGGGCTTAGGAGAATGGGCTGTGAGGAAAGGGCCATGACATACAAGTGTGAAAATGCCCCTCAAATCTCTAGAGTTATTTCTTAAGATTCCCACAACCTCGCTCCACCTTTCCTCATTAGACTTCTCTCAGCAATCCCAGCAATCCCAACAGAATCCTTTGGCTGGTCAGACTCATTTCTTTACCAAGTCAGGCTAGCTTTTGCCTCCACAACTGGCCCAGGCTATCCAATATTTCCTACCTGTCCTTCATGGTACTGATAAATTCCCTGACTGTGTTCTATGATGATCTCTCCTTCTCAACCATCTTCATCACTTAGCAGCAAAGCCCAGTATAATTATCCAGTTTAACTGCCTCTAGGGACATAAAACCACAAAAACCTACAAAACTTTTCCAAACTCAATTTTCCCTGATGGTCTACCCCATTTACCACTGAAGCCAGCTGCAGAGATAATTCTTGCCATATGAAACTGTGCAAATATTTGAAGTATTTAGGAGGAATTCTGTGGGCTGTTGTGCTGTATTTATTTCTTATAACAGCTTTTATGGTTTGCTTTTAATATTGTTAAAGTCATTATAAATAGTATAATTCCCAGATGATTCATGAATTGAAGTATAACTGCAGTTAACTAGCAACAACTTAATTCATTAGGCAGGAGATAGTTCAGAAAGTAAACAGGAGAGGATGCAGTCCTTACATGTGTGATACTATTTAAATAGTCCCTGAATTGCAGAGAGAATGAAGATCTATTTCGCAGTGAATAAAAAGGAGAAAAGAAAAAAAAAACTTTTTGAAATTTGGACTAGTTCAAATTGTCATCAGAAACAGGTAACGTTATGAATAAATCACAGTGTTCCTGATTTTAAGAAAGAGAAAGATGCAGGCAACTCAAAGATGGAATAACTGTTCCAAATTGGATTCCCTGATGTTCTGAAAAAATCTTATGAATCTGACGTGCTCTGGGGAAAGGAATAATCAACAAAGGACAAGCAAGACAAAGTAGTCTGGTTCACAACTCCAGAATTTTTTCACTGCAGCTGAAACTTTAAAAAGAAGCTGTGACTAAATCAGTCCAAGATATGAATCCGAACTGAATTGATCATCTTAACATTTTATTGAAACCAATCAACCACACGTGGGCAATTCATACCGCCATTGCTCCTCGATACTCATCTCGGTATCGTTTTTCTAAATTTCCAAAGCATATTTAAAACTATGTTGTTTCCCAATTCACATCCTTAAAGGTTCCAAACACCTATTTAAGGTGGACCACAAACTCCCCAGATGAGACACAGAATGACACCCATAAGTCTCAGGGGATAAAGCTGGAATACTGAGGTTGGACAAGCAGCACGTTAAGAAGGAAACGTGAATGTTCCTGTTTTGGGGTGGGGTCTCCCGCACCTGACCCTGAGAGTCGCCAGCGGAGGGTCGCGTCTAAGACACATCTGCATCAAGGGTAGATGTGTCTACCCATTAACACACTGCGAGGCTAAGTGAGCGCTTGCTAAACCAAGGCTGAGAGAAACACGGGTCCTGACCATACACCAGATCAGGGTTTTTCCAAGTTTACTGCATTGACCACCTGTATCAGAAGCATCCGGGAAAGGAAACTCGTTACAATGAAGATTCCTGAGCCTCATACCCGACTAGACTAATCAGAATCGCGGGGAATCATGAAGGTGCAGGTTCGGAGTCCCGCCACCCCATCCCCACCCTCACTCATCCCCTGCTCACTCGCTACCTCCAGAAGGCTGAGGCGCCCCTGGGCGTGCGCAAGCGCGTCCCCGGCCCACCGCCCACCCTGCCACCCCCACGCCAGCCCCACGCGCACCTGAGGCAATCGTTGTCCCGTACAAGGCGCGCGCTCTCGCCGGGGGGCAAGAGCCCCCCCTCTAAGTAGAGGCCGAGGGGGGCCCCAGAACTGAAGCCGAAGCGCTGGCGGATAAGACTAATGAGGTCTGTGACCACTCGGCATCTGTTCAAGTCGACCAGAAGCCAGAAGTCCGTGCAGTGCGGGGTGGCTGGCGGCGAGTAGTCAAACTGAAGCCGTAGCCTAACAGTCTCGGAGGCTGCCATCTTGCTAGATCCTCAACGGAAGCCGAGAGACACCACAGGGCTACCGAGAGGTGTGCTCGGGCGGCCCGCCCCCTGGAGTCTTTTAACGTCTGCCACCTATTGGTGGCGAGTGGCTACTACAGGCTTCATCATACCGGGAACGCTGTGCGGGGTTGATTAAATTCAATTCTATTCACCCCGGGGCTAGGAAAGAAGATGTATAAATGAGATGCCTTTATTCTTTTCCTATTGAGCACTATGTAGGGTTCGAATTTAGGCAACCTTTTGGATGAACAAGCACTTCTTAGCAGTGGTATATAAGACATTAGCTTATTATATGTATATAAGAATTACAAAAAAAAGTAACTCCTAATACAGTTAGTTGTCAAAATTTTTCATCATAAGGAGTTGCAAAAGATGTCATTCCTAATATGTTGTAAATATTGACATTTTAAAAATTAGCCACTCTCTTAATTGTACCTGGTGGAATTTAAATACCTTAGCAGTTTAATACCTACTACCATCCACATTAAAATGTAAAAATAAGCCCTCTCATTAACCTCTAGGTAAGCAAATTAAAATTTTTATATAGTTCTAGTTTCCATTCCATTCTCTCACATAATAAATTAACTCCTTTAGTTTTCATAACAAAGATATGAATTATAAATTCTATTATTCCCATTTTGAAAATTAAAAAACAAACTTCAGAAAGGTTTAGTAACTTCCTCAAGATCACTAGCCCAGTAAGTGGTTGATACCTTGCAGTCAGTAGATACATTGAAAAAAAAATTTTGTTTTATTTTTCCGTGACCCTATCCTCTAGGTCTTCCGATTGTGTTATCGTTGCTATTATTAGTCAAAATAGCACAAAACTCACACACTTTGGTACATAATTATTACAAAGGGAAAAGAAAATGGACATGAAACATATCTATTAATAAAATAAGTAGAGCTGTGTGTTTGTTTTTTAATTAATCCAAGTCTCTTTGGATAAATACTGCTAAATAAGACAGGGCTCTACATAAATTCTGGACCCAGTTTTTGTTTCTATAGATATAAAGTCCTGAGAAAACTTGTTCATTTACATAAGTAGATAAGAATGGAGGACATATTACTGGCAATGTCAGTCAATTCCTTAAAGTTACATACTCAAGTCACCTAGAAATCTTTCTTTAAAAATTATTTTCAGTACTCTGTCAGCCAAGAAATCAGTTAGGTTTGATAATATTATACACAAAGAATTGGGAATCATCTCACTTTGAAAAAAAAGTGCTTACCCACACTAGAGTTCTTCACTTTCTCAGTACCTGGGAAGGCCCTATTAAGACTTACGTGATTATTACACCACTGACTCTTACATTTAGAGGTGCATGGTTTATGGAGCTAAAATTAGATGAGACTGAGGTAAAAAAATAACAATTGCACAAAAATGGGGATTGTGATCAAAGGGCTATATATAAGTGAAAGATGGATAGGGAAATGAACACTTGTGAACTAATATATAGATTTATTAGCAATTTAACCTAATAGTTGAAATTGTTACCGTAAGGCTCAGAAGGTCCACCTGCCTTCAGGCTCAAGCCAAATAAGTTACGAGCAGGAGTCTTGCAGCAAAGAAAGTAAAGGTTCATTTAAGAAGTTTGCGCCAAATATGGAGACACAGTCGATCTAGTGCTCTCGAAAACCTGGGTCCTGATTGCCTCTAATGGCTAGATTATGTAAAAGAAAAACCATTAATCATGGTTACTATAGAAGCAGGGGCTGGGGCCTCTACTGATTGGTTAGGGCTAAGGCAGGAAGCAATTGATCATAGCTTCAGGTTCTGATGTCAGTCATGGTGGTGTTTGGTCAGTCTGTGGGGTCATTCTACTTTGATGAGTCTGTAGCTGAACTGTAACTGAGGCCAAGGTGTTATCTTTGTTCTATTGAGATTTAGTTATTGTATCTTGGTCATGGTTGTTAAATCCGAAGCTTTATTCTTAAATGAGTTTGATGCTGACCAGAACCTAATGTTCTAAGGGCTTAATGATTAAAAGGAGTGGACATATGGTACATGACTGGTAGGAGGATCTGGAGGAAAGAATGGAAGAGAGTCATAGTTCTCTCAGGCTAAACAAAGGTAGCTTGGATTAAAACAAAATGCATGCTGAAGAAAGGAAGTTCATGTGTAGTTATGAAATGAATTATGTTTATAAATATACAATTGACTGAATTGAAAGAGCATATGAACATCTAAAAAAGTAGAATTAATCCCAATAACATGAGGCTGTTTCCTTAAGTTCTGGACATTCCTGGATTTTACATATCAAGGATTGCTGTTAAATGCATTATTTGCAGTAGAATCCACTACATTTTTTTCCTGAAGTTAATTTAAATTTAGTAATATCTGGTAGAAACAAATAAACTAGAGAACTGGGTGCCAGTGAAGCTATGTAGATGGGGGTAGGGATGAGGAAGAGATGCATTTCTTTTGAGAATACCAGAAACAGGCACATGCTCAGGCAGTCAGCTTTAGGAAGGCAAGTGAAAGAAAGAGATGTGGAACTTGGTTGTCTTAAAACCATTAATGCCAGTCTACCTTTCTAAAGTGTTTGAGTACTCCTCAGGATATATTTACTCCCAGTCTGAAGACTGCTGCTCTAAAATATGGAAAGTTACCTAAGCAGTGGATGGTTTCTAAGTGCTTATCTGGCTATTCTAATTTCCTTCCCTAGAGGAAGGTAAAAAAATACCACCAATTTCCCCTAGGTGGGGCCCTCCAGTGAGGACAAGAGATTACATCTAAACTATAAATCGAAGAGTTAGATCTCACCTAAGATCTAATCTTAGATCTACTCTGATTAAGTCAGATCTAATCTAACAGACAAAGTGCTAACATTATTTTAATAAGACTGGGTAGTAGGTACACAATTCTATGTGCTTATTTGTATCTTGTAATATTAATGATTGTAAAAATTTTTAGAAAGGATTTTTTTTTTTTTGTCAAATGATGCTTTAGAGGCCTCTAGTGGGCCATTTGGCAACATTTGTCTAAATTATAAAAGCGGGTACCCTCTGTCCTAGCAATTCCATATCTAAGCATTTATCTTACAGACAAACAAACACATATGGACAGATTCCTGTTCGATGTTTATTAAAACATTGTAATAGCAAGTGACAAGAAACAAACAAAATGCCTATCAGTAGGGATTTAATTGAATAAATTAGTGTACATCCATACAATTGCTGCATAGAATTCCACTGCATGAATGTATCATAATTTATTCAATTAAATCTTCATTGAGGTAGTTTGAAATATACTGCTATGGAAAGGTGCCTAGGGTATAAGAGAAAAAGAAAAGAGCAGAGCAGGATATATTGTATGCTTCTATTTGCTTTCTTTTTTAAATTAAACTTTTTAATATGAGTTCATTGTAGATGTACACTGTTCTGCAGGTTCAGGGTACTGAAGCTTGGTGTACGTGGTTCTGGCAGCTGGAAGAAAATGCAAGGAGCCGTGGGCAGATGCGACATGGCTTTATGAAGGCATAGTAAGATACAGCAAGGTGCAGGCACAGCTCCAGTTCCCCGCTCCAGCCTGCACAGGTGGGGTTGCTCTTATAACAAGGTGCACAATAGTGGCTTAAGGCCAGGTACTATAATCAATCACAATCTACAGATTGTATAGGACATTGTATCTAAGGTTACATAAGATGCTGTAGCTAAGTCTGCCCGGGAACCGCACAGCTTGCTGGGAGGGAGCCTGACTGCATTCATTTTGTTTGTCAGCCCCCTCACCCAACAACATGCAGTTGTAGAAAATTATACAGAGAGATCCCATGTATCCTTTCTCCAATTTCCCCCAGTGATAACCAAGATATTGACACTGATATAGTTATAACACAGAACAAATCTGTCATGACAATGATCTTTCTTGTTGCTCTGTTATAACCACCTGCAATGTTTTCTTTTCATCTCTATAATGTTGTCATTTGAAGAATGTTATATGTGTTAAAGAGAAAAACCACAGGCCTCAAATGGCATCACTGTGCTAAAAGCCTGTGATACCAAACCTAAATTTAATACCTAATCAACCAATCTGGAATGTCTTGTTCAAGCACTGGTAAGGTAAACTGTCGTGTGGGCCCTCTCTAGCCACAACCCATCCACCCACCCACCCATAGGAAAAAGAGGCGTCAGCAAGATAAAAAGCCTTCCTTTTCTCTTCCCCCAAAGAAAAGATGTCCTGGCCCAAAAATAATCTTTCCTTTTCTTTTGTTAATAGCTCTCTTGCCTCACCTTTCTTCCTATAAAAAACCTTCCATTCTATAGCACTGCAGTACTTGCTGAGTGGGATACTGCCTGATTCATGAGTCCGTTAATAAACCCAATTAGATCTTCAGCTTTACTTGATTGAATTTCGTTTTTTTCACAGACTTCGTGTCTGTGGAGGAACTGAGGTTGCAGTTCTCACCTGTCAGGGTGTGCTGTGCAATCCTTTCCCCCAGTCTAAGGTTCCGCAGGAATTGATGGTGATGTGTACAGGTCCTTTGGATCAGGACACTGTACCGTCTCTTGTCTTCTTTTGTATAGAGAAAGGCTAATCACTAATGGGAATCTCAGAAGAAAACGCCACAAATAATGGTGGGTCCAGGACGAGCATGTAAAGTTTGTTAAAGCGCCACATCCCAAGCTCTAAGAAACCCAAAGTTTTAGTTAAAAGAGGTGGGATACTTCATATCCAAAGAATTTATGCTTACCAACTACAGTCCCAGAAGTTGCAGATATCTAACAAGACAGCAAAGATCAACTTAGAATTATAATGGCCGTTTCGAAGAAGAATGTTCCAATTAGATAAGATCATTTAAGAAGTGCTTTTAAAAGCAAGACCTCACAAATCAAACAGAGTGGAATACTTATTTTAATTGGCATAAAGAAACATACAAAAGACTTCAAGATTTCAAAATAGCTTTATTATAAGACTCATTACATATCAGGGTGATCACTTTGTAAGTCATATAAATGTCTAATTACTATGTTGCACATCTGAAATTAATATATGTCAATAGTAAATTTAAAAAAATAAAGACTACAAAAGGCTAATGAAAAATTAATCATAAGAAGTGTCTAAAACAAAAGATAGGACTAACATGACCCCTTCTGCTCACCTCTCTTCTTTAATTTGAGTACTCTACTAATCCTCTCTGAATTATTTTCACAATGACTGAAAACAAAAGCCTGCCAAGGTAATGGCCTTCGAGACACCTCCTTATCTATCTTCAGAGGAGGTCCCATATAAGGGCTCCTCCTAGAGTTGATGGAATTTCTGGTAAACTACTACATTATTCTCTTAAACATCCAAGGGGAAATTAAAATTAATGAAAAAACCTTGCGAAATTCTGGTAAATATCAGAGCTACACACTCCACTTTAAATCTCACTCAGAATCTACAGTCAAATCCAGACCTACTGGTTATCGATGCTTTCTCTCCAGAGATAACTATTGTTTTCTTTTTACATCCTAAGAACTTGCCTGCCTAGGACATGCGAGCTGTCAGTTATTTTTCTTGGTTTTTCTTGTGAGTGACTCTGGATTTTGGGAAGATATAATTGAACAGAAAGAATTACTCCACCTGGTGCTAGTAGAGCTAAACACTAAACACCAAAAATTGTAGTGAAGAGAGACTGGCTATTTTATTATGAATGGGGCCACCCAGGAGGACAGGAAGCTAATACTCCAAAGCTGGAACTCCCCAAAGGTGTTGTAGTTACAGATTATATGGGGCAAAATCACAAGACACCGTGGATTGGGGAGTGTGTGTGTGTGTGTGTGTGTGTGTGTGTGTGTGTGTGTGTCAGTGTTGTGCTGGGAGCTGATTGGTCAGAGGTAAGGGTCATAAATCATTTCTTCAGGTTTTAAGGACAGGTTGGAGGTCTGTTCTGGTTTCCCTCTGTCAGGTTTCACAGGGAAGTAGCCAGAGGGTCATTCCACTTTAGGACTCAAGAGCTGAAACATAGTTTAGGTTAAGATGTTATCTTTAGTCTGCCAGAGGTCCTGCTTATGACCATTAGTCAAGTCTGGGCTACTATCTTCTGTTGCCTTAGGGGTTGTTGATTATAGGGGGTGGAGAAGCTAGGTATCTGAATACATATATTCAGAGACAGTGATGATTTCTAGAGCTAGGATTTAAAGCTAAATTTAATCAATCATAAGGACCCTTGCTTTCAAAGGTAGTAAACTTTGCACTCTGTTGGGTCCATGGAGTTGTTTTATATTGCCAGAAATATTTACTATTTGTTCCAGCTGAAACCTGTCAAGATATTTGAAAGGATTTAATAGCTGTGTTCAGAAATTCGGCCCAATTGGTAGCTGATATTCAAAGCCTAACAATATTTTTTAGGCCTTCTCCTCTACCTAGGCTGCATGGGAAAGAAAAACATTACCATGTAGGTTAATGGGTGTGTCAGTCCTTTGAAATATTTTGGCAGCAACCAAATTCTTTGAAAAATTAAAATCAACTGTCTTTGTTTTATAAATTTAGTCTTACAGAGATATGGCTCCAGAAACTGTACAAAGTCCATCAATCCTTTTTACCAACTCCCAAACCTTTCTTATTTATCTCAAATGGCTTATAAAAATTGGCCTTGAGAAACCAGTCCTTGAAGGGACTTGTGTTCCTTTCTTAGGACTTTGAGATATAAATGTAATATGTACTTCAGGAAGGTAATTCTTATCGGGGGAGAACAGAAGAAGGAAAGGTCATTTGAAATTTAGGTGAAGGGGCAGCTCCATAGTGTAGTGGTTAGCACATCTGCTTTACACGCAGAAGATTCATGCCCCAAGTGAAGTCATGGGCCAGGCCCCAGGTGCTTGCTGCATGGGTGCACACCTTGAGTGTGTGGGAGGGGACACCCCAACTTCAGAGATCCATTTCTTGGGAGGAGTCGGCAACATCAGTGGGCAGTGGGTTGTGGGTGGAGGTGGTAGGTAGAGAATTAAAGAGGGGGAAAAAAAGAAATTTAAGTGAATGAAAAATCATATATATTCTTCACAAATATTGGTTAACTATAATGTCTCTGCGTCTGTCACTATGTCTCTGTGCCTATATATGTATATTGTATATATGTGTTATTTTTATACTTCTGTGTGATATTGTCAAGATTAATTTGTAAAAGAGTTCTATTTAATTGGGTTGAAGTTCAAGTGTTTGTAGAGATGCTATTTCAAAACTCTTAGAAACATAGAGACTAACCTAAATATTTTTTTCAAGTTCATGTGATCAGAGATAATCTTTAGTAAATAAAAACTAGTTTAAGTTTTTAGGTGAACTTTTTAGCAATATTTTTGTTATGATGTGTGTAGTTAAAAATAATTTCCAAATCTTTTTGATAACCTAAAAACTTAAAGTTTTGCTAAATTAATTTAGATGATAGAAAGTCATTAAATATATAGATCATTTCCAAACAAGATAAAACACAGAAACATTAATTACTGAATATAGGTTTATCTACTTTTGGCTCCTTATTACAGAGGAACTAAAGAATTTGGGTCTCTTAGGAAATATGTCTTGTGCCATGCTTAGAAATTTACTTTAAGAAAACACGATTCCAGAAATTAGAAAAAGTATTTATAAATTTGCCAAGCTAAAGAATGCTAATTTATAAGCTAGTTCATAATTGCTTCTTAGTTTTCACTAGAAATTAGGAAATTAAGGATTTTAATTAATATATGTAATTTAGCTACTAGAAATAATAAGGGAAATAACTCTGTATGCAAGAAAAATAAGATGTGTTTTTGGCTAAAAAAGGTATGAGGTATGGGGAAATGAGAACATTTTTGTTACGGGAAATGAGAATTATTTTATCTAAACTAGATCTGGTAATGAAGGACAAATGAAATGTGTATAAAAAGTTGAAAAGAGAATTTTACCTTGTGTAGTGAAGTTGGCTAAAAAATTGAATTGTTATTTTGAGTTTAAAAATAAGCTTTTATATCAATAGTGTACTTACGCTTAAGTAAACTAAAACTTGATTTTCTTTCACCTGCTAAAAGTACAGTTTCCTCAGACTATTAGTCTGTACCAGATAAGATATGGTGAAAAGTTTTCTGTCTGGAGAGTAAAAATTTTGAGTCTTACCAACTGTGCTTCACATTGATTGCTTAAAAGTGAGCTTTCTTAATGTTAAAAGAACTAAGTTTTGCTCAGAACTACATAACCTTCTATATTTGCCTTTGAAGTATTATTTCATAATGATTTCTGATCCTCTTTAGCCAAGTGTCCAAACTTTTAATATTTTTGACGAACTTCCCAAAATTAAAATTCTTTTTTCGTTTTTAACAAGTCTTTTTGACCCCAAAGTAACTTTGAAGTTTCCTAAAGGAAAATGTCTCTCTGTATGAAAAAGGATATGTTGAATTAATTATGCTTATTTGATATGTATATGTATATGTATATGTATATGTATATGTATATGTATATGTATATGTATATGTATGTGTTATAAGTATTCCAGAAATTGTGTGAAATTCCTGGACCATAGTCTTTGTGGCAGTACCATTCTTGGGCCTATGAATGATTAGATGGCCGGTGTACAGCTGGCCAATACTTCTTGGGTTATCTAACTGTACCCCTAACTATTCTAGAAAGGACCTACCAGGAAGCATTCACAATTCTCTTTGACAAATTTCCTACTTCCCTGGTTAGTAATGAGTCCAAATGAGGCTATAATCAGAACCCTCTCCTTAACTGTTGAGGATATTGCAAGAATCTGCTGTTGAAGCAATAGCTGCCCAATGAAATCCTTAGACTTTGGCCAAAATTGATCTTGACAGTAGAATAGTCCTTGATTATCTTTAGCTGAGCAAGGTGTCTGTGCTGTGGCCAACACCAACTGCTGTATCTGGATTGACACTTCTGGGAAAGTTGAAGCTCAGTGACATAAAATCATTGTTCAAGCCACTTGGCTTCAAAGGGTGACTTGAATGAGTTGTTTCTTATCAGTTTGGGTCTTGGAAACTATGGCTCTAAAAAGTACTCTGAATATTGAGAATTTTTCATGCTTAGAGTTATAATAATCTCCCTGCCTAGTCATATTTTTTCAAAAGCTTTAATGCATTTTTGCAGCTGTTAACTACCAAATAAATGATCTCCTTAACCCTAGAATGCTAGTTAGAAAAAGAACAATGGGACTGATCGATTTAAGGATTAAGAAAATGAAACTGTGGCCTGTGAATATCAGATATTAAACAAAACATCATGACCTGTGAGATCCTACAGATAATCAGAAAAAGGCACAAGAACTACAGAGCAGTAGCTGAGAGTGGCATTAGGTCTTAATTTTTGATCTCATCTGTCAGGCTGAGTTTGATCAAAAAGGGGGTATTATTTAAAAAACAGAAATAACAGACTCAAAAGGAAGTCATTTGCCCCAGACAGCAAACTAAGACTTAACTGAAGTTTTGAGCCTATTCCAGGAATGTGACTTTTAAATGGTTAATCTCAAATTTTCTGAGTTGCAAAAGTGAGGCAATGAACATGACAAAACCTCTGCTATCCCTCTGTCTGGGCTACCCTCACTCCTAAGAATGATTTCTAGTTTATTTCCTTCTCTCACATACTCCTCTCCTCACTCAGCTTTATCAAATACATTTGTATCTTGCCTCCTCCTTGGCCTGGGACTTGTTTATGAATCTCAGATTGCTATCATCCTATCTGAGTGTTGGCACAGTAGTTAGTTGCTGAGGTGATAAGCCCTGAAGAAGAGGAAGGACACCTTCATTGCACTAAAGTAACAAAATTGAGGCACACACATCTGATCACATGATTGTCTGCCCGACCCTCTTGCCTGGATTCACATCATCTGCAATCAATTCTAAATTGCTAGCATGCTAGCAGTTGAACTCAAGATCCTGCATTCTGATCTAAATTGAACCAAGTCACCTGATACTTTGTCCTTTATCAATTCCCCCTTTACTTGTAGCTCCCTGTATATGCTAAGGCCTCTCAGGCCTTGCACACCATAAAAGAATAATTTATCCCAAACTTGGAAAAAGGCAAAATGATGCCTGCTTGGCTTTCTGATATCACGGTGGAGCATTTCCCAACAAGCCTGTGTGGCTCTCAGATGATACTCTCAAATACAACTTTGGGGTCAGGATCTGTTTGGGCAACCGTCCATGACAGTCTGATCCTCAACTTCACAAAGTTCATAGTTAGCAAGGAAGATAAAATTAAAATAAATAGCCTCATAGATCATTATTTTAAAACAACTATGAGCATCACAAGGGAGAGGTACAGGATGCAGCTGAGGCTACTCAGAGGTTCTAGTCTTAACCTAGTCTACAGTCTTGGACAAGGCTATCTTGTGAAAGGGCATGTAAACTGACATGTTCAATAGTAACTAGCCAGGTGCAGGGGAAAGAAAAATGTGAGAGAACATTCTATTCAGGTAGAACAGTACATGTGAGTGCAGAGGGGAGGTGATGTGAAGACAGCTGTGTAACACCAAGGATCCCCGGCAAGCACCTGCACTTAAAAGTCACTGCAATGGCCTTTGACAAGCCCCAACTCATCTCCATCAGCTTTTCAAACCCTTCCTAAAATAAACATATAATTAGAAAAAATTAAATAATTTTTGCTAACATAGTTTTGGAATAAGTTCCCAATATCTTTCTTCCAATCCTGTAGCCTCTCCTAAAGCCCTATTATATTTTTGATCTGCCTCCTAGAGGACAGGTTTAACTCACAGAAATGCAAGCAAGTTCAAATTGAAGCAAGAGCATCACCTTTTAAGAAATGTTCTGTAGCCATTCCCTTACAAGAGAAATTTCCACTGGCTCTTCAGCCTTGATTCTTTAGCTGGTCTTTCTCCCTACTCTTTTCATCTATCTCTATTCTTTCTTCCTAGGAGCAAAACAAATTCTCATACTTTGCAGTGTAGTTTAGCAGTTCTTTGTTACCTTAGCTGATGCCCTACACTCTTGGCTCCCATCTAAGCTCAAGGAACCAATAAGATATTTTTCTTAAAGACCATTTCAATTCTTGAGAGGAACTTTGCTGTTAAGATAATAAGCTTTCCTCTGGTTTCCAGATGTGTGTGTGTGTGTGTGTGTGTGTGTGTGTGTGTGTAGATCCCAGGATTAGAAACTGAAATGAAAAAAGGGAAATTGTGTTTGCCCTAATGAAAGACCATCTAGTGTAGAAAACTAAATTATAATGCAGATTATTGGGCACTTAACAGATTGTCACACTTACACCACACTTGTCAACACTTATAACCACCATAAGTGATTTATTGTTTGATGATTCTTGTGTCACAAGAGCATTTTGGAGGTTCTCTAACTTCATTCGCCTTTGCTTATATAGTCAAAGACCTCCACCCTGGAAATAATATTGGCTTAGAAAATAGATGGAATAGTATGAGTTTTATGTGCATTATGGAATTTTATGCATTCTGGGATCACCCAAATTAAGCTTAAACCAGAACCTGGTTGTATATTTCTTTTCTCTGGCCCAGATCTCAGTACCCTCTCCCTTCACCGCAGGACTTCTTATAAAAGCATCTGTCCATTTAGGAGGGGCAGGGAGCGAAGGATAGGGAGGGGGACAGGAAAAGGAGAGGCCTTGTCACAAGTACTCTTTCTGGTTTGTTTTTTATCATGTGTACTTCTGAAACAGTGTTTAGAAGTAATTTGACCATTATACAGCCTCTGCATAGTCTTCTTTCCCAGCTCTGTGACATGATAAGATAAAAATGACCTTTAGACTCAAGAAAACATCTCTGCCATCCTTTCCCTCTCCTCCCCTTCCAAAACCTGCAATCTCCTCTTTAAAAGGATTGTTTTAAAAAAATGATATTTACAACACAGAATAATACTGATGACGAATTATCAAGAGAAGAAAAAAGCAGAGCAAAAATTTTTATTATTATGTTTAAAAAGATGACATAAAAGGCTAGAGAACAAATATCCCAAATGTCAACAATGGTTATATAGGATCTAACATTTCATCTCAAATTTCCAAAATGTCCATAATGTATGTAACTTTATACAAAATTTTTTAAAAAAATCTAAAAATGGAATCCCGTAGGTTTCAGGGACCAGTTGGTACAAGCTTCATCTGATTTGGGGTATAGGGAGCAGTTTTTGAAATGCCAGGCTTTTTGTTGCAGAAGAGGAGATGGGCAGGGCAGAAAAGACGGTCCCCGTAGTTAATTCTCTGCGGTGTCTCCCTCTGGTCGCACAATCCAAGTCAAATAAATGCATAAAACGCCTCTTCCTCTTTGCCCGTCCTTTGAACGGCGAAGAGCGACGTGGTGTGGCAGACAGAAGACCCCGAGCTCTGTCGTGTGGGTTTTGGTTGGCCCGCCCGGCAGAGGGCGCCCGGGACACCGCCAGTCGCCTCGCCTGCCCAGGCCCCGGCCCCAAACCGCCCAGGCCCCGCCTCCGCCCCCGCCTCCGCCCTGGTTGCGTAAGGCCCCACCCGTCGCCGTCACGTGGCGGGGTCCAGGGTCCAGCCTGTAGCTGATGCTGCAGCGCCGTATTCGTCATGGAGCTGGCTCCGCGAATCTGTCGGTTTCCGCCGCTGCTGCTGCTACTGCTTCTGGGCCTGAGCACTGGTAAGTTCCGGCAAAAGATGTATCAGTGGCCAGTGCCTCCTTCTCTCTCCAGGGATGAGAGTCTGTTAGTGCGTTTGTGCTTTTAAAAGCAAATCTCTTTCCCCCTGTGTTTACCTTTCATAATTATATTGCTTTTGAACTTCACAGTTTTGTTTTGCTTTGTTTTTAATACAAAGTGCTTTTTCTACCTTTTCTAGCTCTGAGTGGTCTGGTGCTCCTTTTTTCCCCTAGGTAGAAACAGTTGTGCAAAATGTATGATTTGGAGAAATTGCTGATCGATAAAGTTTACACGGTCTTAAGACGAACTCCCATTTCCTGCCGTCTTTGGCTGCTAAATAGGCTTATGAGTTCTTCACATTTTGAGTTGGAACATGCAGCCCAAAAGACTCTGTGAAAAATCCTACCATGAATGGGATGTTTCATTGAAAGAAAGCCCTTTTCTCTCCTCTTGATCGGAACAGACAAGATGTCTCCCCTCACTGAGGTCCTTCTTGACAAAAACAAATTCATGTTTAATTGGATGACTTGCAAATTGATTATCAGTCCTTTATTTCAACAAAATGTCTCCTGGTCTGAATCAAGTACTGAGAATTCGAACTGGCCACAAACTTGTCTTGTGATCTTAGGCAGGTTGCTTAACAGCTGTTTTCCCTTTTGCAAAATGGGGAATATCTGGCCCTCCAGTTTGTGTCTGGGCAATGTTGTCAAATATGTTGCCCCCCAAATTTTAACAGTGGTCACTGCCAGGGAATGCATACCCAGGGCTTAGGTCAAAAGGGTCCCAAGCCTTATGTGTCATTTTCAAGTAGACTGAACTCTTGTGTTACTTGTACGTTGAATCTTATAGACATCTGTAATATTCTAGCCATTCTGTTTTTCTATTCAAGTTACTTTTTGGTTTTCTTAATCTTTGTCCTTATCAGTTACAAACAACATTGTCTCCTCATCTACTCCCTTCTTTTCTCCTTGAGACCAGTTTTTGTTCATGACTTGCTGCAGGCACTTGAGATTTATGAAAGGAGAAAGTAGAAGGTAGAAAACCCCAGTCAGTAAGGGTCATCCCTAAATCACCTTTTAACATTGGCCTTCTTTTCCCACAGAGTGGTATTTTCAAAAGAGATACTGTAACTTGAAAGTCATTACTTTAGCAAAGGTGATATAGAAAATGTATTTAACCCGCCCTTTTCCTGGTACATATTTTATAGGTGTGAGAAAAGTTAATTAAGGAAATTGGAGATGTGGGATTAAAAGATACACACACACACACACACACACACAGTTTCTTCTTCTTTTTTTTTCCCTCCAAATTGCCTTTCACAAAAGTTGTGCCAGTGTGCATTCTTGCCAACAGTGCTGGATACAGAGAATATTTTGAGGGCTACTAGATGGGAGGAGGGTTGAGGGGATGGCGAAAAGGGACAAAGGGATTAAGAAATATGGATGGATAGTTACAAAATAGACATGGAGATGTAAAATGTAGCCTCGGGAAAACAGTCAACAACTTTGTAATAAGTATGTAAGGGGGAAAAGGGGTAGTAGATTTAGTGGGGTGATCACTTTGTGAGTTATATAGATCTCTAATCACTATGTCATACAACTGAAACTAATATATTATTGTATGCCAACTATAATTGAAAAACTCATTGAATTGTACAATGTAAATACGAGCAACTAATTGTCTATTATATTCCAATAAAGCTAGAGAGAAATAAAAAAAAGGTTTATTTATAATTGTTTCCTCATCCAGAGGTCAGAAAAGCATTCACCTATATGTTCATATTTTTAATACATAAATTTTAAAATTGAAATACAAATTTATTTTGGTTTGAAAGAGGACTTACATTTCTAATTTTTTTTCCCTTCAAAAAAGTTAACAGTTGCCCCAGCATAATACAGTGAATAATCTTGGCTCCAGTAATTTGTGATGCCTTTTTAATTATACATTAAATAAGAGAAAACCCAGCATGTTTCATTTTGAGATTTTTCTCTTTTCCCAAAAATGTAAATCTTTCTCTTTTTTAAAGTAGAATTGTAAAAGTGTGTCATACTAATTGTTAAAAATCCAACCTTACAGAAAGAAGGTGTAGAGGAAAAAGTAGAAGTCTATTAAGTTTGGTTTATTTTTTTTATAACTGAGATTTTTTTCCCCTTATTTTCACAATATCTTGGATGAGTAAATTGCCTAAAATAGAAACAAATCATCTCTATCCTAGCAAGGCCATCTCTGCTGGGCTTGGAATTTACCTGGATGTTACATATTCTTCACGAAAATCAAATTCTGCTACTCTTTTAGGAGCTATTATCAACTGGCCCACAGAAGAGGGCAAGGAAGTATGGGATTATGTGACTGTCCGGAAGGATGCCCACATGTTCTGGTGGCTCTATTATGCCACCAACCCCTGCAAGAACTTCACAGAACTGCCTCTGGTTATGTGGCTTCAGGTAAAAGTGGCTTTGCTGACCGGCCAGGTTTGAGGCCAGATTTTCCCCACTTAACATTTTGCTTGCTCCTAAGGGCTCACAGGTCTGCCAGCAGTGGTGAAGGGCTGGTGTGGTCCAGCAGCCAGCCAGGCGTCTCTTAGGCTTGAGGGTTCAGCATCTTTTTGAGGCAGGCAAAGGCAGTATACCGAGGAGGCCAAATCAGAGTGAGGGGTTCTAGCCTTTTGCTGTTTGTTGTTGTTGTTGTTGTTTGTTTGCCTTTTGTTTGTTGAGTCCAAGCAGTGACAGGACCTTTACCTGAAGTTCCTAAGGACATTATTTGAATGTATGCTTATAGAAAATGTTTTGGAAGTTTCCAAAGCAAAGACTGACCAGCCTTTCCTCTCCCTCTCTTCCCAGTCCTTTCCTAGACCCTAAATTTTTACCCCCAGAAAAACTGATGTTTTGAAAAGACTCAGCATCTTAGTATCTTAGTATTAAATGTTGGGCCCTCTCCTCTTCCCTAGATGTGTTTGCATTTTGATCTTGGGTTCCGTTTGTAGGACAGAAGGCATGGAAGGGTTAAGAGGTATTTGGGGGCAGGCAGAGGATCCTTCTTTGCATTCCTAGAATATCTGCACAGAGATGGTCCACACCTACCTGGAAGACCAATCTCTAGGGAGGGGTTGAGGAGCATGATCTTGCTTCCGCCTCTGGAGATTGTTGACCTGGCCCAGCTGGGGCTCCAGGTTTGCTCATCAGTAAATAGGGCGCCCTGGTACTCATTTGCATGGGATGTAGATGTCACTTCCTGCAAAAATGTTAGCTTTCATAAGCAGACTCCCTGAACCCCAGGCTTTGCCTCCCATGCCCAGTCCATGTGGACTTTCTGGTGAGATAGAGGGAAGGCGAGCAGTTTGCCAGGAGGGGCCTTTCTCTCTTAGGATCATTAGGGCAGTTCCTTTGATGAGCTGAAAGTGAGATTCAGCCAAAGGTAAAGATATGAAAATGCCTCAGAAGAAGAACCCATACACATAGTCAGGGAACTTCTGTCTGCCCCAAGCAGCAGGGTTCTTGGGGAGAGCCCAGGCCTGCCAGCGGGTCACCTGGGTTCTCATGCCTTCCTGCCACTTAGAGGTATGGCAAGACACTTCATTTTTCCAGGCATTGGCTCTCTCGGGATTTTGCTATAATTTTTTATTAGTTAGCAGAACTTTTCCACACCCACGTGGAAACCAAGCATAAGAAAGAAGAAGTGCTGAGGCCTCCTCCCCTTGGTCACATGCTGCCCTCAGGCGCTATTTGGGGTTTAAGGAATACAGTTTGAAAACTACTGAATTTTAGACTTGCAAACTTTCTTTTTAGTTGATTGCTGAGTGGGATGGTTGTTTTATTTGAGTAAGTCGCCAATGTTTAAAAAATCAGATGTAGCAACTTGGGGCCTGAACTCACTATCCCAAAGCTGAGAGGTGCTCATCCCTTTCAGACAGGTTGGGGACTACAGGACAGAGGGGCGTCCTTCGCTGGCACCTGATTCCTCTACAGTGCACGTCCAGTTTGTGACCTTTGGTTAGGTTAACTCTTTGCGCTGAGATGCTATTTCAGGGTTTACAACTGGCCAACCTGTTCTTCATTTCCCCAGAGGCCCAAAGTAGAGGATACAAAGATTATGATTAAGGAAGAAATAATTACTACTTTAATTCAAAGGAGATTTGTTTTAGCAGCCTCCTAAGGGAACAAACACACTGACTTCTCCGGGCAAGTCTTTGAGAATCCAGGTCATGTGGCTGAGTGGAGTAGTGAGCTATTTTAGTTACACTTTCAAGCCATTTCAGCATGTTATTTGGCTCACTGACACATATACTATATTTTAGAGTCACTAGATTGCCCCGGCCATGACAGCACCCCATCCCAAAGTTCTAGAGAAAAAAAGATTGTATAGTAGGTTGTTCTCAAATAGAACAGAATTATCCTCCAACCAGCTTCTAGTTGCCCTGGCTGGGGTTGGCGTGGTCATCTGCTGCCATAAATGGCTTATGCCACAAAGCAGAGTGGGGAAATGGGCAGTGTCCTTTTATGGAGGCCCTAGGCTTGTCCTCCCACCTCCGCTGATAATGCTGTCCTCACAGCCTGCTGCGCTCAGCAGGCAAACTAGGTTTTGTCCAGAAAAGCAGTGACCATCTTTTCCTCTGACCATCTCCTGAAGGGCCTCCTCCTCTCTCAGCTCTCAAAACCCACAGAATTTCTGCTTCTCGCTTGTTCCTGGATGCTACAGTACCCAGTGCTGCCGCCCTCGGACTGCTGCCTTTGCTACATTGTATCCAGGGATCCACTTAAACTGTTCCTCATTCTGGGTTCCTTGTCGCTTAAGGACTCTGAGGAATCTCTCACCTTCTGAGGAGAGAGTGGTGTGGTGGAGAGTCACAAGTCCCCAGATCCAGTCCTGGCAGAGCCCCTAATTTCCACATCCCCTCCCTGGGCCTATTGCTTATCTTTGAGGGAAGGGTGGGACAAGATGTTTTGAAGGTCCGTGAGCCCCACGGCAGGCCAGGGTTCAAGTTTGTAGAATCAGAAGTAGGAAAGGTCCCTCTGGGGTCTCTTAGCCCAGGTCTTTTCCTTTCAGAAAGACTTCAGCAGTTGCCAGGGGTATAAGTCCCTAGTTCACCAAATAAATTGTGCCTTACTGCAGGGTTAATGCAGTCATCACTAAATCGTAAATCATTTATAGTGAGTGTGGCCGTCATAATGACTCAGATTTAAATTTAACTTTTTCTCTGGATTGATTTTTGTTTCTTTTCTATTCCACAGGGTGGTCCAGGTGGATCCAGCACTGGATTTGGAAACTTTGAGGAAATTGGGCCCCTTGACAGTGATCTGAAACCACGAAGAACCACCTGGGTACGGTGAGGGTGGCCCCTCAGAGGCTGAGCCCTGCTACCCTTTCCTCTTCCCTCATAGTCTCTCTTGCCTTTGGTGACCTTTATCTCCACTTGTCTGCAGAAACCTGCTCTTGTGGACACCTTGTCACTACTTACATTTTAGCTCTCTGTGCACCTTGACTCCATGGTTCCACCCTGTGGCCACAACCGCTCATCCTTCCCTTCTCTTCTCCCTTCCTTGACTTCTTCAAGGCTTCAAGCCCCTTGTCCTCCGCCCTTTTCATGTCTCTCTGGTATCTTTCTCTACCCCTTTTCTTCATTCCTAGCTGCACTTTTTCCCCTCACCCCTCTCCGGTCAGCACCCCTACTCACACCCTCTGGCCCCCTTTTCGCTTCTCCCTCTGCAGCCTGGCCACACCCAGTCTTGGGTCAGTTCCACCCTTCCTGCTTGGTCCCTCCCAGCAGGATGCCAGACTAGAGGGTAAACCATGCTGTCGGTAAGGTGGAGCTGTCGCGGGCTCTGCTCCTCCCCTGACAACAGCGCTGTGTCTGTTCTCCACCATCCTCGGGGCTCCTCTTCCAGCCTTCCTCGCTCATTGGAAGTTAACCTGCCTCCCTGCCTCACCAAGAAAACAAGCCATCACACATAACCAGCTGCTTCTCATCCTCACCCATAAATGTGTTTACCTTTCCGCCCCTCTTACTATCTTCCCGCGCATCGCAAAACAAGTGAGGCTCCTCCCTGCCGAGGTCACTTTCCCCAAGACTGCTTCAGCAGCTAGTATCTTTTTTATATCTCTATGTCCTTTCTGGTCTGTCTTTTCCCTGGGGGTGCAGATATACACAGGTCTTTCCCAACAGAAAAACAAATTCTCCTTCAACTATACAAGTCTCTCCAGCTACTCTCCTTTCTTACAAGAATGTTTTGTATTTCCTGTTGCTGGCATTTACCCAGAGCCTATCATCCTGAGTGCTGCAGCATTGATCCTGAGAGCCGAGGGCTAAAGGTGGAAGACAGTGGGTGATGGAGAACCTAGCGCATTAACCCGAGGGTGCAGTGCATGTATTATTTCATCTGTGGCCGAGACAGGTTTGGGAAGCACTGCTCTGAATGGCTGCAGTCTGTCCCCATCACTCTATTAAAGCTCTTGTCCCCAAGAGTATGCTGGCTTTCCAATTCTAAGTCCATTGGGTCCTTCTTGGCATTTATTTTCATTGGACTCTTTGCAGCACTGTTGGCCATTCCCGTGTCTTAGATGTTGCTATTTCCCAGCACTCTGTCCTTGGTAACTCTCACTTCTCTGTGTTTTCTGGGCAGCCCCGTCTTCCCAAACTGCTCTAATGACATGTAGAAGGTGTTGACTCCTCAGTCAGTATCTCTAGCTGAGGACTTTCTCTTTTGCCTCAGAACTTTCGCTGCTTGCCTTTTGGATATCTCCATGTGGATGTCCCTCATACATATTTGACATATCCCAAACTGTGTGCATTATTCTGTGTCCTATACCAGACCCTCTATTCACAAGCAAAACCAGCCAACTTCCTGGTTCCCCTGTCATGGTAAATGGTACCTCCATCCACTCAGGTGCCTGAGGTGCTTGACCAGAAACCAGAGAACCATCCTCATCTTCTCCTGCTTCCCACCTACCTCATCCAATCACTCTTACCTAAAAATCAATTCTGAAAAACAGCCGTATTGAAATATGATTCATACACTATACAAGGACCCATTTAAAGTGTACAATTCAATGGCTTTTAGTATATTTAGTTTTACAACCATTATTATAATCAATTTCAGAACATTCTCATTACACTCCCTCCCCAAAAACGTCATACCCCTTAGCCATTACCCTCCAATCCCTCCTCAGGCAACCACTAATCTACCTTCTGTCTATGTAAATTTGCCTGTTTGGGACATTTTATAACAATGGAATTATACAATATGTGGCCTTTGGTATTTCACTTAGCATAATGTTCACTAGATTCATCCAGGTAGTGCTCTTTATATCCTGGTAGCACTCTATTTCTTTTTAAGGCTGAGTAATATTCTATTGTATGGATCTACCACATCTTGTGTATCCATTCATCTGTTGATGAATGCTTGCATTGTTGCTGCCTTTTCACTATTGTGAATAGTACAAGGAACATTTGGTGTACACATAACTGAGCTCTTATGTACTATTTTGGGGGAGTATATACCTGAGTGGAATTGCTGGGTCATATGGTAGTGCTATGTTTAATACCCAAATGTTAATATTCTTCATTCCTTTTCTATCCCCACTAGTGGCTGCTTTCAAAATGCCCCCCACCTCCATCCACTTTCCACATGCCGTTTGAGTGAAATGCTCCAATGCAAGTCACTCCTTAGTTTAACATCTTTCAGTTACCCCAAAAGATCAGATCCAGATTCCGGAGCATAAGCTGGCTTCTGCTTAACCTCCAGCCAAGTCTCCCAACATCTATCCATGTGCACTCTACCTTCAGGCCTTTGCATAAGCAGTTTCCTTGGCTCAAACTTCATTCCTTTGGCCACCCATTCACACCGAGCGCATCGTATTCACATGTACTATTTTTTGAGACTCAATACAGTATTATCTCTTCCTTAAGGTCACCTCAAGTCCTTTGATTCTCTTGTCTGTCTCCATACCGGTCTTCCTTTAGTGCATTTTACTTACTCTTGCCTTAAGGTCTTTGTACATGCTGTTGTTCCCTCAGCCTGGAACATTCCTGTACTCATTCTATAACTCTAAGCCTCTTTGAAGAAAGTATTAGAATAAATTCTGATCTTGTAGTGTTCAGGGAAGCCAGGCCAATGTGGAAACTGAATTCATCTTGAAGAAAAC
Source organism: Macroglossus sobrinus (assembly GCA_004027375.1). NCBI lineage: Eukaryota > Metazoa > Chordata > Mammalia > Chiroptera > Pteropodidae > Macroglossus > Macroglossus sobrinus. The sequence goes on from PVKZ01000068.1 coordinate 1,133,902, forward strand.
TGATGTGCAGTATTCAGATCTTGGATCTGATCTCACTGCTCAGATTGACACTGCATGGTTCTACTTGCACTATGTATTACATTTAGTACATTTATACCAAGTGGAAAGTGATGGCTTCGATGCTCTAATCCCCACATATATGTTCATCTTTCCTTCTTGCCTTTCCTTTTCTTTGCTGAAGTAGTCTTTATTCCTGTCCCTTATTTTTAAAATCCCTTTTAGCAACAGGATCATAAGCACATGGATATCCTCATGTGTGGTTTTTGTTGAGCTCATACAAATTGATCGAAAAATAATTGGTGACTGACTGACTGACTGTAACATTTGATTTTCCTCTATGGAATATAGCTCCAGTCTGCGAGTCTCCTGTTTGTAGATAACCCTGTGGGCACTGGGTTCAGTTATGTGGACAAGGATGGTGCATATGCCAAAGACCTCGCTACAGTGGCATCAGACATGATGGTTCTCCTGAAGACCTTTTTCGATTGCCACAAAGAATTCCAGGTGAGCAAAGACTCAGGGATAGCTAAGCAAGGAGCTAGCAGTAGTAACACTGCATCCACCAGAATAAACTTCTACAAGAGTTCAGTGGCCAGCTGATTTCAGAGAAAACTTTACTCCCAAGATTAGGTTGTGGACTTTTGTTTATGTCACCTCTTAAGTGGTTTTTGGCTTGAAAGAATAACCGGGAGCTAGTATTTTAATCAGACATAATAATTAGATATGGGGAGGAGAAAAGAAAAAAAAAAGCAGATTTACCTGGCCATTACATGCAGTAGAAATTTGAAATTAATTTGTGTGGCATTCAGAATATTTAGTTCTTTGTAAATTCCTTTTCTTGCTAGACGATTCCATTCTACATTTTCTCAGAGTCCTATGGAGGAAAAATGGCTGCTGGCATTGCTCTAGAACTTCATAAGGTAACAAGAAAGATGACTTTGTTGTTTGTGTTTCAGACAGAAACTGGTTATGTTACTTTTTATACTCACCTGATATCGACTATACTTTGCATAGGGCCTGGTACATGTAGAGTAAGAGCAAATCTATAGTAATAAGCATGAAAGGTTTCAAAAAGAACAGTGAAGGTTACCCTACCAGATATCAAATGAGGTATAAAGCTACAATGGGTAATAAGATGGCATTTCAAATCATTGGGGGAACAGATAGAATATTTAATTAGTGGTATGGAGACAAATGGTCACTTTGGAAAATTAAAAAGTTGAATTCTTGCCTTGCATGAAATATCAATTCTAGATAGATTAAAAATCTAAACATAAAAATCAAAACTATAAAAGAACCTGAATATATAAGAGAAAATGTTTGTAATCTTAGGTAGGAAAGCTTTCTTTTATAAGATGAAACACCCCAAAGCCAAAAAGAGTAAGTTTGACATATTTAGACTACACACAAATTTAAAGCTTCTTAAGAGTTCTGTAAACAATTTCAAAAGATAGATAGATATCCTTTGAAATTATATATACTACACATATACACATATGTATACATATGTATGCATATGTATGATAGAAAAAAGTATTCACATCAATATATCAATAAAAATTGGACAATATTCTAGTAGAAAATTGGCAAAAAAAATGCACAAGCTATTTATAGAAGACATGCAGTCTGTGAACATATGAAAAATGTTCAATATTTACTAGTCATTCAAATCTGTAAGATTTGAAAATATTTAAAAGGTTGGTAGGTAACACCCAGTTTTGGTAAGAAGTCAGGAAAATAAGTGCTCTCATGCACTTTTGGTAGAAATGGAAATAGGTAAATCATTTTAAAAGGGCAATTTGGCAGTATCTATCAACTTTTAAAGAGTATGTGACTTTTGACCCAGTAACTTCACTTTCAGGAATCTGTCCTATGGGAATGCTTATCCATATGTGTATGTCAGAGGATGTTTAGCACAGCATTACTTATAATGTCCATAAGTTGAAAACGCTTGATGGCTATTTGTAAAGGATTCCTTAATAATATAGGTGTACCTTTCCACGATGAAAAACTTTGCAGCCATCAGAAAAATGGATAGGTCTATATGTATGCATGTGTGTGTATATATATATATATATATATATATATATATATGTTTGCAAAAGCAAAGAAAGGGGTTAGAAGGATACATAGCACGTTAACTGTGGTTGACTAGTGAGTGTGAGGGTGTAAGTGGGGCCAAGGTGAAAGGTTTTCCACATTTTCTCTTTCTGTGTTTAAGTTTTTTACAGTGAGCTTGTATGAATTTTCTTTTTTCAATATTTATTAATTCCTATTTTAAAAATGAACTTTTAAATAAGAAGAGGTGTGTGTGCACAACAGCAAATTAGAAAATGCGGCAAACAGATTAAAAAATTAAAATCTCACCTTCTCACCAGAGATTGCCACTGTTAACACCTTGATGTATAACCTTTAAATCTTGTTCTGTGCTCTTATGAATAAATAATTGTTTAGCCAATGAGATCATATTATACATAATGTTTACAGCATGCTTTCTTCAATCACTAGCACTCATCTTCCCATTTCAGTAAACTTTCATCTCAAATATTCAGGCTTCTTTGATGATCCCAACATGTCCTTTATAGCCCATTTGTTTAATTCCTAATTCAGATCCCTGAATTATATCTGGTTGTGATGTCCCCAAAGTCTGTTTTCATCTAGCACAGTCCCTTTTTTTTGGTAAAGAAACCAGACTATTTACATTGCAGAATGACCCATTTTCTGGATTTGTTTGGTAACATCTTCATGGTGTTATTTAGTTTATTCCTCTCTTTATTGTGTTTTCCACATAATTGGAGGTTGTGTCTAAAGGCCTTATGCATTCAAGGTAAAGTGTTGGATAGAAAATATCATAATAGGTCAGGTTTCAGGAAACTATGGCTCATAAGTCAAATCTAGCACACCACCTATTTGTCCATAACCCATGAGCTAAGACTGGTTTTTACATTTTCAAGGAGCAGTGGTGGTGGGGATTAAAAGAAGAATGACATGAATATTAAAGAAATCCCAGATTTCAATGTCCACAAAGTTTTATTAGAACTCTCATTCATTGCCTCTGGCTGCTTTAGCAACACAGTAGCGGGCTTGCGTAATTGCAACAGACCATTTGGTCTACAAAGCTTAAAATGTTTACTATTTGGCCCTTCGTAGAAAAAAATTGCCAACCTCTGATATAGGTAATCTTGTGCACATCACTTTGCTTCAAATTAGAAGGCACATAATGTCTAAACCTAGTCTGTTCATTCCGTTGAACTCCTATACCCTCCTGTTGGACAGAAAGTTATTTGAGTAGTGTTATTTTCACACCATATGAATGTCCATTTCTTTCACCTAAAGGCTTTACCATCAATTTTTAATTCTCATATAAGTCAGTAATTTCATTAGTGGTTTCGAAATGATGTTTTTCCTCTGTCGTTTTGCTCACATCCGTTAGTGGGTATTCTTCTATAAAATGAAATTTTCCCTCATCGTCTGGGACTATTGAGGTAACCTGATATAAGTTCCTTCTGGAAAAGCCAGATAAATGCATAATTCTTTCTCTTTAATTACCAACATTCAAAGTCAGAATAGTCATTGTTTTCTTACTTTAGATCTCTGATTAGCTATACATTCACATAATTCAAAATTCAAAAAATATGGAAGGTACACTGTAACAAGTCTCTCTCTCCCTCTACCTGAAGGCAACCTCTGTTATTAGTTTCTTCTGTATCTTTTCAGTGCTATTTCATGCCTGTAAAAGCTAATTCATATATGTTATTTTTCCCATTTTTATACAAGTGATAGTATATATTACATACTATTCTACATGTCTCTTTAAATTTAACAGTGTATCTTGAAGGTCTTTTCATATCAGTCTGTAAAAAGCATTCTCATTGTTTTTTTTTTTTTTAAGTTTTATCATGTACTGGTAGAAATCACCATAATGCATTTAGACCATCCTATGATATTCAGATTATTTCTAACTTTATGTGACTATTACTGTTAAATGAAAAAAAAGAGCAGAGCGGCATGTGCTCCTAGTCCTAAGACATCCTCACATCCTTGAGGACCTCCTGAGGAGTCCTAGCCCTTCAGTGACTGCAGTGTGGACAGTGAGGATTGTACCCAAGAAGCTTGCTGAGTGCCTTGAGAAATTGGACCTCGGGTAACAGTGTCCCTCCTAACAAAGATAGGGGCTGCACCAGACACATCCTGCCCACACCCTCATGAAAAGAGTAGAAAGACTCAGAAGTCCTACTCTTTGTAAATAGCAGGAAAGAGTTACTCTTGCTCTCTGTTTGGTGTCTGAGGTCTTCAGAGACCCCAGGGATCATGGAAAAGGTGGGCAGTTTTCTGTGCTCAGGAAAGGCAGTGTATAAAAGCTGAGCTCCCTCCTGCCCAGGAAGGAATGGAGGCTCTGGGTCCCCTTGACAAGGATGTTTCTTGGCTCCTTCTCTTTCAGGCCATTCAACAAGGAACCATCAAATGCAACTTTTCTGGGGTTGCTTTGGGTGACTCCTGGATCTCCCCTGTTGGTAAGTACAGAATTTTCAGACATTTCTCTACTTCCTTTTCCCATCCTTCTCTGGGACTTTGGGCTATGTTATCTTGATCAAAGAATAAGGCGATGGAATTTTCTGGGTCCTTGGAGAAATTAACACTGGAAGTGTTTGCCTCTGGGCCATCCAAGATATTTGGGGATGAGAACTCATTTACACACCACCTACCATGGGCTACTATGAGCCGACCTGAATTCTCTTATTTGATTTTCATAACAAAAGAATCAAATTTTACAGTTGAGTACATTCTAAAGACTCATAGAGGTGATAGAATTTACCCTCTGACATATAGAATAAATGGGCTGGTCAGGATTCAAACCCAAGTCTGTCTGTACTCTTGTCCCTTCCACCACCTGGATGCTAGCCTGAGCATTTGGGTTGAAATTCCCATCTGTTGCTCATGTCGATGACGAGGCAGGGTTACTATCAGGTCCTGCAACTCCAGAGGTTCACAGTTTCATAATCTGAGCATCCTTGTTAGGAGTACAGATACAAGTTGTTTATGTTGCAGACATCCAGGGTGTGGTTTCAAGGTGACATCTGAAATAGTCACCTTGATGGGGTTAACTCTAACACCTGATTCTAAATCTCAGCACTGTTGGCATTTTGACTCATGTAATTTTTTGCTGTGGGTGCTGTCCTATGCATTGTAGAATGTTAGCAGCATCTCTGCCTTTTAGATGCCAGTATTTCCACCCCAGGATGACAACCAAAAATACTTCAAGACATTGCCAAATGTACTCTAGGGGATGACATTACCCCTAGCTGAGGATTACTGTTCTAACCTAATAAAAGGTGACCTTTCCCAGAGAAAACCAAACTGTAAAGTTAGAAATCAAAAGTGCAATTGGCTGTGGAGGAGGGAGGGGAATAAGCTGGAATGTGGGACGTGAGGGAACTTTCCAGGCTCTCTGTGCTTTATATCTTGATTGGAGTGATTATTATATGGGTATATATGTATTTATCAAAAACTCTTCTAATCTACTTTTATGACTTGCGATGTGTGATTATGCCTCAGTTTTTAAAAATACAATTTATAAAAAGTGATATTTCCCCTTTACAAGAGAGGGATTTGGCTTGTTACAGAGCCAGGTTCCCTAATGGATTCAGGATATGCTGCTGCTATGTGCATGGTTATTTCTTGCCCTCATTCTTGGCATCTCCAGGGTAGGACTGAAATGGCATAACTGAGAGCTCCGAGTCATCATTGAGAGAAGGGCTGCTACTCATTTGTCCTTCCTGGATGGACTTCCTAGGACATCATAAAGCTGCGGATGCCTTGATCAGAGGCATGAGGATCCAGCAGGTTTCTAGCTAGATGCCTCACTCAGAATTATAGCACTCGCCTTCACGCTTCCTCTTGGGGTCTCATCACGGTTTCATGACAACAATAAGCACTTAGCATGTGTTAACTTCATTTACTCTTACAACAGCTCCATGGATGGGTGTTGTGATTGTCCCGATTTTAGAGGTGGTGTAACTGAGAGGTTAAGCAGTTTTCTTAGAGCCACACAGCCAAAGCCAGGACTCACCTCCAGGCAGCAGGCATAGAAATCCATGCACTTAACCATTACACTACACTGCCTCCAGAAGACCAGTAAGTTTAAGCTCATGACTTTGTAGATGCTATTCATCTGGTTCAAACCTTTTTCATTTTACCATGACCCACTTCCCCTCATGAATCGTCCTTCCAGATCCACTTTAAGTATCACTCCTTCATCTCAGAAGTACTCCCTCTTTGAGAGAGAAATGCTGTTACTTTTCATGAACAATTATAATTGCTTGCTAAGTTAGTAGGTATTGTGTTGGGTGCGAGGAAAGATATACAGACATGTTCCATGTCTTCTAGAAGATCTGCACAGTTCAATATGGTAGTCGTAGCCACATGTGACTATTTGAATTTAAATTAATTAAAATGCAATAAAGTTTTCAGTCTTCCAGTTGTACACTCCACATTTCAAGTGCCCAGTTGTCACATGTGGCTACTGACGATTGTTTCGGACCACACAGATATAGAACATTTCCATCATTGCAGAAAGTTATTTCAGACATCTCAGGTCTACATCAGAGGTCAGCAGCCTATGACCTACAGGTCAAGTCTGCCTTGCCATGCAGCTTTGGTAAATAAGTTTTTTATTGGGACACAGTCACACCCATTTATTTGCATATTGTTCAGAGGCTGCAATGAAGTTGAATAGTTGCAACAGAGACTGGCTGGCCCACAGAGCCAAGAATATTTACTATTTATCCCTTTACAGAGAAAAGTTTGTCAATCCCTGGTCTAGAGCAAGCAGGGAATGGGAGGCATTGAAGAACTGCAGATAATTCTGTATTTCCAGAAATTAAAGCATTGGCTTACAGGAGAGGTAAATGGGTAACTAGACCCAAGAGGGCCTGGTATGCCTGCATTTCTCAGGATGTACTAGAGAATACCAGTGCGATGAGGTGCTATACAAAGGGTTCCATGGTAAAATAAGTCTTGGAAGTGCCAAACACTGGCCCTGCCTCCTCAGGGTTTCACAGGCACATCAGAGGCTCTGAGAAGTCCTACAGTAAAGAAACGTGTTATATTTTGCATAACCCCAAAGATATTTCACCAAAGCATTATTTATTTATTTTTTAATACCTCATATCCTGTAGAACTGAGACTATTTGAAATACTTCAAGATGCTTGGCACTAGGATACCACTGAAGGCTTTAAAACAAAGGATTGATATATTCAAATATACTTTATAACTTGTGATCCTTGATACTTCGTTGGCTGGCACATTTCTCAATGGCACTAGCCTAACCTAGCGTCGTGGTATTGTGAACTTGCCTAAACCTAGCCCAACTATTCTCTTTGAGGGCAGACATTATCTTATACATATTTATGTCTTATAAAGATCCTTACTGGCTTCAGGCCTTTAGTAAATTCTCAATCTATTTATGGAATAAATTGATTGGCAGTATAGCCACAGACACTTGAATTACATAATCATTAGTGTTCTTTCTTAATTAGCTCCTTGGCAGAAGCTAATGTCCCCAAATTAGAGGAGCAAGCAGGAAGCAGCAGGAATGTGAGGGCGGGGAAGTATTTTAAGCTGTCAAAAAGCCTCGAAGTCTGCAGATAAGAGCCTCTGCCGCACAAGCACAGCCTACCTGTGGAGATGCCACCACTGGCTGTGACTCACTTACTGGGTCAATATCAGGCCATATTAATACACCATTAGCCCTGAGTCAACATACAGGCCCCTACACCCTCATCCCACCTCTCAGCCACCGAGATATCAGCTTGTTTTCCACACAGGCACTGGTGAGTGAAAGAGCTTTCCAGTCTAAAGCTTCTGGGTCTTGCCCCTGTCTCTTTCTGCTTTGGGAGGGAGGCCAGTTAGGTTTTTCTTTGGGAGGACAGAGCCATGACAGACTTATTTTGTGTCTATGTGGTTTCCTTTAGATTCAGTGCTCTCCTGGGGACCATACCTGTACAGTGTGGTAAGTATGTGGGACCTCACTTCCGTACCCCTCTGTGGTCAGCAGTCCAGCTGACCCCTTCTGGCTCTGTCCTCAGGAAGGACAAAGCTGGCTGAGTGACACAGTTGACACTGCTCCTTAGGGACTCTTGTTCCATGTCAAGTTGGAGACCCTAAGCAACAGCTGGCCTCAGGACAAATTTAAAGAAACATCAGCACAGTTAGCCCATTTCTCTAGGTACAAAAAACAGTTTTTTAAATCCCCCCAACATTTTGTTAGAAAAAAATTTCAAATATGCAGAACACCCATATACCCACCATCTAGACTGTTAACATTTTGCTATATTTCTTTCATAATAAATATGTGACTTGTAACAAGATGCTTTTATATATAAATTCCCCTTTCTACTTCCCATTCTTTCTGTTAGCCATCCCTAACTGTAGCAATGCCGAATTTGTGTTTCTAAGCAAAGTGGGCCTTTGTTCTTGGTTTGCATTCCAGTCTCTTCTTGATGACCAAGGTCTGGCAGAGGTGTCTCAGGTTGCAGAGGAAGTCATGGATGCTGTAAATAAGGGACTCTACAAAGAGGCCACCCAGCTGTGGGGGCAAGCAGAAATCATCATTGAACAGGTAACGGGACATGCTCAGCCCAGTTGGTTGGCTTTTTCTCCACAGGGGAAGGGCCCCTGTTTGGTGGTATCAGGATTGGGGGTCAATCCTGAGACTCCCCAATATCATGCTAAATGATAAATCTGACCAGTCTGAGCAGTGACAGGGTCAGAAAGCCACTAGGCCTGCTAGACTTGCTTGTACCTTGACTGAATATGGATTCTATTAGGAATAGTATGCCTTGTAAAGGCAAGTGTTTGTTTTCCTGGCAAACAGCATTCTGCCCCTAGTGAGCCAGAGGGAAGAATGCCCTGGCCGAGGACGTGAGTGTGTGGGACCCTTTGCAGCTCTTTGTCCCTGTAAATACACGGGCCTGTGATTTTCTCCTGTAGCATCTGAGCTCCACTCATATGATCTGCTTGCTAGCCCCAGGAGATGGGCCTGTCACAGCTGGTCTCTGAGCCTGCAGAGCTGAATTTCTTTCTGGTCTGAGCAGATTTAAAAAGATAAAACTATTCTTGGATAGGATGGAGGGCCGAGCGTCGTTCTGTTTTGCAATTTTGATAACAGACAAATAAAACAAAGAACCAAATATACTTCTATATTTCAGAACACAGATGGGGTAAATTTCTATAACATCCTAACTAAAAATGCTCCCATGTCGCCAATGAAATCGAGCCTGGAATTCACGCAGAGCCACCTTGGTGAGTGAACCTGGAAATTGCCAAACCATGTATCAGCCCATGCAAGTGATGGTTCTCATTTCCCAGCTGAAAGCATCCCTCTTATGCACAGCCTCCCCAGCAGTTTGGGAAAGTTGTCCTCTTGGTGTCATTTCTACTCCTTTGACTCACTATGTACCAGTTTGTTTTAGTTCATCTTTACCATCGCCACGTGAGATACTTAAATCAAGACTCCTTAAGCCAGCTCATGAATGGTCCCATCAGAAAGAAGCTTGGAATTATTCCTAAGGATTGCTCCTGGGGAGGTAACACATGTCCTAATTAAGTGTTGTCTATAGAGTTGGGAGGCGAAGAGAGGTGCAAATTCAAAAGCCTCAATTTGTAGAATTAGGGTTTTGTTGGTGGCAATAGTAATTGCAGTTAGAACAGTATTATCTACATTTTACAGAGTAGCAAACAAATATAGAGGCATTATAAAACATGCCAAATTTGGTTCAAAATGAGGGGTTGGTTGGGAGAGAATGGAAACGATTGGTTATGAGTGGATAACTGTTGAAGCTAGGTGTGGGTACATAAGGATCATCATAATCTTCTCTTTACTTTTGTATCTGTTTGAAGTTTCCCATAGTAACAATTGGAGATTTTAAAAAGCCATGCCAAGGCCATAGGTAGTTGCAGGTTTGATCATTTCTTCTTTCTGGCCAATTTCCCTGATGATGAATATGGTCCAGGCGTCTACTGTATTCTGGCCTTAAGGTCATAGTGAGGAAATACTGAGGTCCTAAGAGACTAAGGCCAGGTAGAAACTTTGGATAAGTCCCCGTGTAGTCTTATAGAGAAGCCACAAGCAAATGGAACACCTGAGCTTCTGGAGAGGAAACGCTCCAAGCTGAACAAGTTTTATTATGTGTCCAAGATACCCTGGAGGGTATGGTCTGGAGGTCTTTCTAGGGTGGCCTCTTGACAGATGCTGAGAGGCTAAGATTTGGCTCTGACCTTGGCTTCTTCAGGGGACACAGGTCTTCCTCCCAACCTGCAGTCAGCAGAGGACTCAGCCTAGACCTGGAGTCTTCATTTCTACCCTCACTCCTTAGGGTTTTCTAGAAATGAAGAAAAAAACGTTAATTAGATCAAATTTTTAAAAATGCAGTATCAGAGGTGCAAGGGATGAGAACAGCTTTGGGGAGCTAGCTGTCTTGGAGCTGAGAAGAAAAAGGTCTGAACGTCATGGGAGGCCAGGTCCAACTCAAGCTCCTGAGAGCACGTGTTTTCAGCTCAGCTCCCTTATTTGATCTTTACGATGGTGTTTTCCAGTCCCAGCTTCTCTGGTGATAGTAACCTACCTTCCCTTCCTAGTGTGGCTGGACTAGCCAGGTGACTACATTTTTGCACATGATGACTAACGGAGAAAACTCTTTGGCTCCAGACATGTCTATGTATGGTCTGGAAACATCAAAGTGTCCTTAGCTGGTACCCCCAGTGTCCTGAGTTTCAGTTTGTACCTAAGCTTACATACTTTGGAGCCAGTCAGGATGTGTTCATATCCTAGCATGCCCCTGACTAGCTATTTCACCATAGGCATGTTTCTTAGCCTGTCTGAGTCTCATTTTCTTTAACCATTGCACAAGTTAAGACTCCTTACCAACCACAGTAGTGAGGAAGAAGAAATGGGATGTTGCTTTTAAAGTGTTTACTCAGCACAGTGACTGGCAAATAAAAATAGATGGTAGCTGCTGCTGTTCTTGTTGTTCAATGTTATGATGGTGGTGACTGTCAGGAATCCAGCGGATACTGTACTGACCATCTCCTCTCTTGCCTGGGGGCTAGACCTCCACATGGTTTTACTGAGGGCGAGCTCTGAATTGGTCTGGGTCTAATTTGGTCTATCACTAAGATAGCCCCACTTGTTCAGAACTTAGAATTTGGCCCTGGGGTCACTCAGGAAAGGAGGAAGATGAACATTGGCCCAAAAGTACAGGTTGTTCCCTCCAAGGACCAGCCTAATGAGTACCTTCCAAGCCTCCCTTGTTTCCTTGGGCACTGGCCTTCTCTAGGTTTCAATTCCTCATTAAAAATGCCATTGCTGTAATCAGTGCACTTGAGTGAATCGAGCACGTGTGCTGTTTGTACTTCCCCTCTGTATGACCTGCTGAGGGCACAGATATCCAGGCTGGTTGGGCCCTGCTGGTGAAGCATCCGTGCATGCAGTCTTTGTTAGGTGCCACACAGTGGTTACGTGTGACTGCCGGGGCCCAAGATGCTCTGGGCTGAAAGGGGCCTCTTGTTCTGGCAGAACCCAAGCTGCTACCTCTTCTTTCTCATGTGCAGGCCAGGCTAAGGATGTCTTCCTGAATATGGAGGGGGACTTCATGAAGCCCGTCATCAGCATTGTGGACGAGTTGCTGGAAGCCGGAGTCAACGTGACCGTGTATAATGGACAGCTTGATCTCATCGTGGACACCATGGGTAGGAGCCCACTCTGAGGAGCATGTGGAGGCAGTGTCATGGGTTGAGCTGAGCTAAAGGGGAATTGGCCTAGGATATGTCATTCTTGGGTCTGTGACATTGAAATGCTGGGAGGAAGGCTATTTCCTATTGCATCCATCCAACCTTGACCTTGACTTTTTCAAAAGGGTAGGGCTGTGACCTCTCAGAAAAGCCTGGGCCCATCCAGCTTTTGAGGCCTTAAGTATAATTAAATACCCACCTCTACCATAAAAAGAAAAATGAAGACAATTTTTGGCCATTGGACAAATGGACTATTTAATTGAGGGACAACCTTGTTTTGGGGAAGTGCCCCAGTAGATGGTAAGCACTGCAACGTGAATTAAGACTAACTGCCTTCACCTAAAAACAAAACAAAACAAAAAAACGAAACCCTAATGACTGTAAACCTGGAGAACCAGGGGAAATGGTCGTTATGGAGTCCCTGTCACACTGGCTGTCACCATGTGCCCACTCCTGGTTTCAGTGGGGCAGGCTGGAGGTGCAGAGGCAGGTTCTCAGAACGGGCAGGCAATGAAGGCAAGTAGTCTGGTGGGTGCAGTGTGTCTCTCAGAGTCGGCAGGAATGAATATTTTTGTAACTTGTAAGCCGAAGGCACTAGGGACAGCATGAGAACATTCTTCGTTTCTTCCATAAACTGCCTGGGTGGTCCCTGCTGCTATCTTTTAACCCTGAGACTTCTCAATCTCCCTTACAGTTCTGTCACTTCCAGAGCTCCCTGATTTCCTTCCTGCAGAGCATATGGCCGTGAGAGAGCCAGAGGCAAAGAGTAGTCAGGCTTCACAGCTGTTAGGTTTCTACCAGTTGGACTGGCTATCACTGAGGCCTTGCTAGAAAATGCAGAATCTCAGGTGCCATCCAGACCTACCAAATCAGAATTTGCATTTTTACAAGGTTGGTTTTTATGCACATTATACTTTGGGAGACGCCAAGTTATAGCACCTAGATTTTTGTTTCTACTCCACCCATTTGGTTAACGCCAGTCCCTTCTTTGTCCCTCTTGCCAGGTCAGGAGGCTTGGGTGCGGAAACTGAAGTGGACAGAACTGCCAAAATTCAATCAGCTGAAGTGGAAGCCCCTGTACAGTGAGGCTAAATCTTCCGAAACATCTGCTTTTGTCAAATGCTATAAGAACCTGGCTTTCTACTGGATTCTCAGAGCTGGACACATGGTGAGAGAGAGTCAGCTTTTTTCCCCAGACTTTATATTGTTCTCAGAGGGAAGCCACCAGCAGTTGATTCTGGGGGCGGTGGGGAGGGGGGAGTGCACTGCCTGGATTGGTTTTAAACAAAGTGCTTTGAGCTTAAGAGTGTTTCAAGTTCTCTAACAAATTCTGCCATTAGCACTGCATTCCTTTGATCTAAAAAAGCAGATCCTCCTGAGAGAGTTAAGAGCTGGGCTTTCTGTCTTTTACTCTTTAGTTTAAATGAATTTAATGTTACTCTCCTCTTAATACTTTGTCCTGAAGACATCATTTGTCCCAGGGGAATAAGGGAGACATTGTCCTGACATTTTCAGGAAGTGAAAACCAAAGCCTGGTACTCTGTAAAGCCGAGTGCATGGTACATGGCAGGGAGGGTAGGTGTCTTCGAGCGGTGGTGGCTGCAGAATCTGTTTGGAAGAGACTTTGTATACAAAGGTGGACGGTGAGGCTGTCACACTCCTGCACTTGCAAAGTGAGCCCACCATTTTCCTTTAGGCTTTCTGTGGGCCAAAGGAGATGCTGGAGGCCTGAAATACTGTACACGCACACACATGTGCAGGCACATGCACATGCTTGCCAAGGAGCCAAGGGGAGGCATGCCGAGAGGCGGAAGTGCCCGAGTACTTCCCTCATGGCCATGCTTTGGTCCGGTCACTTACATACTGGGCCACTCTTCACAGGATTGTGGTTTCCTGTGCAGTATTAGTTGAGAGGGGCATTAAGGCACCCTCCAGCCTGCCCTCCAACCTTGGCTCCAGTGTACCCAGGATAGAATCTCTGTAGAGGAAGGGCTGAGGGATAGCCATCTGGCTGGAATGTGGGCCTAGGAGTCTGGTCTTCAAGCTCTGTAGGCACAGCAAGCACATAGTGTGTTGACTCGGATGGTTGAGAATGTGTTGAGAGATTTATGGGGCAGGGAGTCCCCTTCCCACAAGCTGCTCCTCAAGGGCATTATTGGTTTCCAATGGGTCAGTTTTGCCCCTAGGGTGCTTTGGCTATGTCTGGAAACATTTTTGGTTGTCACATTTTGGGGGAGGATACAACTGGTATCTAGCGGGTAGAGGCCAGGGACCCTGCTAGACATCCTATTGTACTGGACAGCACCCACAACAAAGAACTGTACAGCCCCAAATGTCAGTAGTGTCAAGGTTGAAAAATCCTGATACAGAGGACAGACAGCTGAGGTATCTTGGTCTCATAGTATTTATTAGGTATCTGACCACAGACAACATATTCTTAAACCTCTGACCCTTAGTTTGTTCTTTAAAATGTCCCAGAAGCGAAGACACTGAAAGTTTTAAGAAAAAATGAAGTTTCCCTGTGGTTTCTTTTATTCGTTGAACAAACTTTTGAGTGTCTTGTGACCGCTTGTCCCCATGCCAGGTACTGGAAGTTCACAGGTGGATGGTGCACCGTTTCTATCCTCAGGGTGCTCACAGGCCAGAGGGGCAGACAGGCAAAGAGACTCTAATGATGTAGAGTGAGAAATGCTAAGGTGGGGGTTGGCCCAAGGAAGGGGGCCAGACTCCGGCCTGGAGGTCTGGAAGACTGGCCCCTCAGCAATGGGCAGGAGTTAACTAGGTAAAGAGGGAAGGGTGTGCAAGCAAAGACAGCAGCATGTGCAGGTCCAGAGGGGTCTTTAGACAACTGAGGCCTCGGGAAGGACCCCAGGAAGACGAGGCCAGGGAGGGAGACTTTGCACATCACCTTAAGGACCTCAGGCCTGTCCTGCAGATAATGGGGTACCGTTGAGAGGTTTTAAGCAAAGGGGTGAAATTGCTAGATTTGTATAAGAAATGACATTCTAGAAGCAGAGGGCATGGGACAAAAGTGGGGCAGAGAGCCAGTCTAAGAGGCATTTACGGTAACCCAGAAGGGAGAGAAGTGCAGGAATTTGATAAGTTGTCAGAAGGGAGAATTGGCAGGACTTGGTAACTGTTTACTCGTAGAAAAGCCAGGTGGGATGTCCTTAAGACAACTGAAGATATGCGTATATGTGAATCTGGAGTCAAATGTTTGTCCTTCAGAGACAGATTTGGGAGTCAAATGTGGAAAAGGCCAGTCAGGGTACACCAGTATTTAAGAGATACAAGACAAAAGAAGCACCCACAAATGACACTTGAGAAAGAAGTGCAGGAAAAGTAGGAAGGAGACCAGAGATATGTGGCATCCCCAAAGCAGCAGATGTCAAATGCTGCTGACAACTCAGGTGAAGGACTGAAGCGTAGGCAATGACTTGGGTGCACTGATATTGTCGGTAATGTGGCAGGCATTTTCAGTGAATGGCAGGCTCAAAAGCCAGCATGGAAAGGTTGGGGCAAATGAATAAGCAGTGAGGGAGAAGAGACAACTTCCTTTAAGAAACCAGAAAGAAGTCGTAGCCCAACCTTTTAAGAAACTTTATCTAAACAGAAAATGAACAAGGCAGCAAGACACAGGGTTACAAGGGCACTTTGTCATGGCTCTGAGTATCTTGAGTACCTTCAGCACTGAGCACATTGTGTCTTAGAACACGACGCTCTTTATTACTAGAGAGTGGTCCCTGCAGAGACAGGTAGGAGGAGGAGAAAGGAGCTAACCACCTGCCTGCTCGCTTGCTTGCTGCCCAGCCAGAGTTCAGGCTCATTTCCTCTTGGTTTGTTATAGAAAGAACAAAAGATCAGTTAGAAGCAGGCTTAAAATAGCTCCTGGAGACTGTTATTAAATCATCCCCCACTACTTCCCTTTTGGTTGATTAAATGTCATTTTGGTAAACCCCACCCACCATGCCTGTGTGGCCTTGCTTAGCAGGATAGTCAGGGACAGTGGTGTGCCGTAGAGAATTGTGGAGCCATAGAATTTCAGAACCTGGAGCCATTTGCTCTCTCCCTAGTCTTTGTAGAGTAGAAACTAAGGCCTCTGCCCCTTCCCCTTTTAATGGTGGTGGGAAGGAGAATTTTTACAGGAATTATTCAAAAAGTTAAGGGAAAAACAAAAAGTTGAATAACAGCACAAAAATGGGGATGCCATCCAAACAAAAGGTCTTGTTTGTTTGTTTGCATTTATTTACAGCTTTTTTGTTAGGTTCCCTCTCTGGCTGTCTTTCTCCTCCATTCTCAGTATTGGGATCTCCTAAGCAGAGAATCCTATATAGTGTTTAGAATTTTCCCTCTTCCTTGGAATAGGCTGGGTCCTAGTACCATAATAGGCGTAGCCCTTATAAAGAAATCAATAGATCAGCCCCAAATGGAGAAGGTTCTTTCCTAAACCTCAACTTCTCCAGTCCCCTGCCAGCCAACAGAAGAGCTTTTGTCCCTCACAGTGGTCATTTCACAAAAATGACCCTCTCTTTTTAAGGGATGCACCCCGGTGCAGCTGTGTTCCCAGGCTGAGATCACAGAGCGGGCACTCTTCTGGGAGTGAAATTTCAGGACATTACCCCTGAACCCAGCCTCAGGAAAAGACAAGAGCACTAACGCGGATACTGCTTGATTCTAGGTTCCTTCTGACCAAGGGGACATAGCTCTGAAGATGATGAGACTGGTGACTCAGCAAGAATAGGATGGACTGGGCTGGAAGTGAGCCACTTGGCCTCAGGGCACAGAAGCTGAAGTGAACACCCTGAAGCTATGGGAAGCACCATTCTCCCCTTGAATCTGACTTAGGCTGTGGTCGTGAAGGTTCCTGCTAGCTACCGCAGAGAACAAACTCACTGCTTCTGTGACAACTTGGAAATTATTTCTGCTTCTGAAAAAAATCTAAGATTTTTTTAAATGGGTGTGTTTAATCAAAATGAAAGTATTGAACTATGCTAAGTTTTTTTCATTTCAAAAGTAAATTATGTGATTTATAGAAAAAAGGAGATACAAAGAACAAAGTAAACACACATATACTTCTCGGGAATATGCACTGCTACCAATCTAGTGTACCTCTTTGACAATCATTTTTTGCTATATATACACATATATTTTTTGCAAAAATGGAATCATTACTATTATTTTACTGTCTTCTTTGTTCACATATCAGGATGTCCGAAACACCTTTTTATGTCAATAAATGTTCTATGACATTTTTAATGGCTGCTGAGAATTCCATTTTATGGATGTACTATAATTTATGTACCAAATCTGGGAAAATTGGAAAGCCACATGCAAAAGAATGAAACTAGACTGCTATCACCATACAACAAAATTAACTTAAACTGGATCAAAACATAAATTGGAGACCTGAAACAATAAATCACATAGAAGAAAACACAGGTATTAAACTTATAGACCTTGGATTTAGGGAAGATTTTATTAATTCAACCTCAAAGGCAAGGAAAGTAAAAGCAAGAATAAATGAATGGGACTATATCAAACTAACGAAAAGCTTCTGCACAGCAAAAGAAATCACCAACAAGACAAAGAGGCAACCAACTGGTTGGGAGAAGATACTTGCAAGCAATACCTCCGATAAGGAGCTAATCTCCAAAATATACAAAGAACTTGTAGAACTCAACAACAATAACAACAACAAAACAATCCAATTAAAGAATGGGCAGAGGACCTGAGCAGACACTTTTCCCAAGAAGATATCCAAACAGCCAACAGACATATGAAAAGACACTCAACTTCAATAACTATTTGGGAAATGCATGTCAAAACCAGAAAGAGATACCACCTCACACCTGTTAGAATGGCTCTCATCAACAGGACAAGTAATAACAAGTGTTGTAGAGGCTGTGGGGGAAGAGGAACCCTCCTATACTGCTGGTGGGAATGTAAATTGCTACAGCCACAATAGAAAACAGTGCAGAGGTTTCTCAAAAATTTAAGAAAAGAATTACCATATGACTCAGCAATCCCTCTTCTGGGTATCTACCCCACCAAATTTGAAAACATTTATCCATAAAGATATATGCACCCCGATGTTCATTGCAGTATTATTCACAGTGGCCCAGATATGGAAACAACCAAAGTGTCCATAAATAAATGATTAGATAAATAAGTTGTGGTGCATATATACAATAGAATACTACTCAGCCATAAGAAAGGATGAACTACTGCCACTTGCAGCAACATGAATGGATCTTGAGATAATCATGCTAAATGAAATATGTCAGGAAAAGTTGAGAACCATATGATTTCACTCATAAAAAACTGAAAGCAATAAGTGAACAAGACAGACTCAGAGACACAGACAACAGTTTCGTGGTTACCAGAGGGAAAGGGGGTGGGAGGGAGATAGATAAGGATAAAAAGGGTCAAATATATGATGATGGAAGGAAATTTAACTTGGTGGTGAACATACAATGCAATATACATATGACGTATTATTGAAATGTACACTTGAAACCTATATAATTTTATTAGCCTATGTCACTCCAATAAATTTAACAATTTATGTCAGAAATACCCAGTTGTTTCCTGTAAGCAATTTCTAGTTTGTCACTTTTTAAAAATTTTATTTTAATTAGTTTTAAGTATACAGTACATGGGTTAGACATCTATATAGTTCGTAAAACGATCCCCCCAATTGCTCCCTCCCTCCCGTGACCACCTAACCACCATATTAATGCTAACTGCATTCCCTATGCCATGCTCCCCATCCCCATGACCATCTTACTAATTTGTACTTTAACCCTTCACCCTATTCTCCCAGCCACCCCAACTCCCTCTCCCCTGTCACCAGATCTTCCACTATATTTGTGAGTCTGTTTTTGGTTAGTTGGTTCTTTTTATTCCTTAGGTTCCTCATATAAGTGAAATCATAGTGTTTATCTTGCTGTCTGACTTAAGTATCTTCTAGGTCCATCAAAGCAATATGTTTTTCTATCCCCTGCCTTTTAGTCTGTATGTGTCTTTTATTCTGAAGTGAGTCTCTTATAGGCAACATGTAGGGGTCTTGTTTTCCTTTCCATTTATCCACTCTTTTTATTTATATATATTTTTTTCACTGTATCTTTAGTTGGAACACAATTCTTTTTCATTTGAGGTACTTATTGATAGGAATATAGTTGTTACCATTCTTTATTCCTGCTCTTGATACTTGTTTTTTGTTCTTAAAAAAAGTCCATCCAACATTTCCTATAATACTAGCTTGGTGGTGATAAATTCCTTTAGCTTATTTTTGTCTAGGAAGGTCTTTATCTGTCCTTCAACTCTAAATAATAGCTTTGCTGGATAAAGTATCCTTTGTTGTAGATCCTGGGTCTTCATCCTGTCAAATATTTTGTGTCAAGCCCTTCTGTCCTACATAGTTTCTTTTGAGAAATCAGCTGCCAGTCTTATGAGTGTTCCCTTATAAGTAACTATCTGTTTTTCTCTTGCTGCTTTTAATATTCTTCCTTTGTATTTAATCTTCAGTGTTTAATTATGTGTCTTGGTATGGGCCTCTTTGGATCCGAGTTTTGGAATTCTCTGAGCTTCCTGGGGTTTTATGTCCATTTTCTTCACCAGGTTAGGGAAGTTTCCTATCATTATTTCTTCAAACAGCTGTTCAACATCTTGATTTTCTTCAGCTATGCTGATCTGATGGATATTTGGACCCTTAATAATGTCCCATATCATAGTCTTGGCATCTTAACTCTTGCCATTCTGATCGAGTGTCCCTGGCTTTCCCATCCTCTAGATAGGGCATTTGATTCTTTATTCATTTTATTTATTCCTTTCTTTATTCATTTAATAAACTCATCTCAGATAATGTGTTCTTTGTGTCAGGCTGGTTCCCTTTTCTAATTTCTATTTCTATTTTTTTAATCTCTTTGTTGAAGTTCTCACTGAATTTATTATTTACACTTACAAAAGTTCATTGAGCATCTTCATAATGAGTGTTTTGAACTCTGCATCTGTTATGTTACTTGACTCCATTATATCTGGATCTCTGTTCTTGTTCTCTCATATGGTTTCGGCTTCTCTGTCTTCCCATTTTGGCTGCCTTTCCGTGTCTGTTTCTATGTACTAAGCAAAGCTCCTAAGTCTCACAGTCTTATTAGTGTGGATTTGTGAAGTAGGTGTCCAGTAGCACAATCCTAAGTTTGGCTGCAGGCCAAACTTAGCCCAAGCTTCTACCCTTCTAGGGCCACCTGTTAAGATTCAGCAAGCAATCCACAGATGCTGTGCTTATAGTTGCCTCAAAAGGCCACAGCAGAAACTAAGGCCAGCTGCCTCTAGTGTGAGTCTAGGCCCTGCTCAGCAAGGAGCACCTGACTGGCTGAGGAAATTCCTGGATGTGACTTGGGTAGAGCCGCGAGTTGGGGGAGGTGGGATTTCAGAGAATCTTCTGGGTGGAGCAACCTCTTATCCAGTTTGATGATGTTACGGCATCACCGTGTCCACGCACTGGGTCGGGGGAGGACTCAACAGAGAACAATGGATACCTCTGGCACGTCTGTACAGAGCAAGCCTCCCCTTGGCCCTCACTCCAACAGCGTCTCCCTGTAAGTCACCGGTGCTCCCTGCACACAGCTGAATCTGCACTGGTGCTCAGAGCGAGCAGATCCATCACCGCAAAAGTCCACTCGCTGACGCAGCCCCTTTTAGAGGCGTCTGCTGCTGCCACAGCCTCCATCGCATTCAGATGCTCAAGACCTGCCAGCCCTGTGCCCTGTCCTACCTTCTGCCGTTGCAAGGTGCTTTCTTGGATTTCTCCCTATTTGTATGGCGTGTTCATCTAGATCCCAGGCGATGTTTCCTTGCTGCCGCTCCTTGTTTCCGTCACAACTTTGGTCGCCAGAGGGATGGACAGAGCCTCCATCATCTATACCATTTTTTCCCCTCAGTTTGTTGCTATTATAAACAGTAATTATTTATTTTGGGATGCACATCCTTATTTTCACAATAAATTCCTAAAGTCATAATTGTTTAGTCAAAGGATTGCAACATTTCTTTAAAATTAAAATGATGACTTTGAGATTTTTAAGTTTTAATTTGTGGCTCAAAGTCTGCATAAGGAATCTGATGGCTTCTATGACAACCTTGAAATAACTACCTCCAATAGTTGTGCAGCTGAGATTCTCAAAATCAAACAAAGTCAATACCTGCAGAATGTGGAGAAAGAGTTAATACAGGTTATAGCTACATGACCAGGCCCTTTGAACCTGAGACTAAGACAAGCTTCCTCAGGCGGAGGCACTGCACACTTTCCCTGTGGTTCACTGTTGGAATGAGAGCATACCATGTGCCCTTGGACAAGGAAGAACACAAGAGGTCCGTGTTGGAGCCCTCTGGATTCCAGCAACGCTGCTTCTGCCAGGTATCCTTTGCTGGAAACATTTTAGCTCTAACCAGTCAACTAAGTCTTGTGAATCCTTATGGCATTGAATTACAGGGTCTCTTGTTAGAAGTTAGGGTATGGGTTGGAAAGCAATGCAAATTGGAACATTAGGGTGGGTCATTTGGACAGATTCCAATGAAGCTAGGAACCTCAAACCTGTTTTTGCCTCTAGAGACAGCCCTTCTATCTCTGCCTGAGGAAGTTAATCTTCTCTTCCCCTAAGATCCTGAAACCAATTCCCAGACTCGCCCAAGACCCCTCTTCCTGCAATATTACAGTCTATCAACCCACACCCATGCCTTCATGGGGAATTCCCTATGAACAGTTCACTGAGGAAGAACAGTTTCAATCTTGGCTTACAGATATTCTGCATGATCTGCAGGCACCACCTGAAAGTGGACAGCACAGCACTAAAGCCTGTCTCTGAGACAGCCCAAAAAATGGTGGTTAAGGGGAACCCTCCCGGTGGATAGAACTTGGAGCAGTGCACCTGTTTATTCATTTTTTCCTGGAAGGAGAAATGGCCAGAAGAAAGGGTGGGAAGGGGACATGCTTGGAGAGGGAGGGCATGGAAGCTCCAGGCTCCTCCTCCCACAGCTTGCCCTATATATCTCTTCCACTTAACTTGTCCTGAGTTGTATGCATTATATTTCTTTAAAAAGAAAAAATATATATATATATATTTTATATATATATAATATATGTATTATATATATATATATATAGTCATTGAAAATATATATATTCAACTGAGTAAACTTGAAGATCTAATTGGCTTTATTAAGCAACTCATGAATGAATCCAGCAGCATCTCATCGAGCAACTAGAAGAGTGCTCTGAGGGGTTGGGCAAAATGGAAGGATTTTTATAGGCAGAAGGAGGGTGGGGCAAGATGATATTAACAAAAAAAAAGACAGGATTGTTTCAGTCCAGGACATCCTGTGGGGCTAATGAAACTACAGAAGTTTTATCTTGTAACTTACCTTTCTAATGCTAACGAGACGTTTCAGATCTGTTAGGGGACACATTCTTGGTTTGCTCTCGTGGGGGCAAATGACTCCATTTGGAAATTGTTCTTTCTTTTATTTTAACATGGTTAATAGTAAGTTAAAGCAGTTAATAGTAAGTTGTTCTAATTAGCTGACCTTGGAGAGTGGTTTGTGGGAACCCCAGAATTTGGAGCCAAGTTGGACAAAAGTGTGGGTACCTTAGTCAAACCCATTTGCGATTGGTCTCTCAAGTAAGGGCAGTCTTGTGACACAGGCTTTAAACCTGTGGAGTCTGACACTAACTCTGGGTAGTTAATGTCAGAATTTAATTGAATTGTAGGGCACCTAACTGGTGTTGAAGAATTGGAGAACTGGTTTTGGTGTGGAAAAACCACACACATTTGACATCAGAAGCAATGTGAGTAAAAACAGCTCTTTATGTCAGAACACATGAGATTTTCTAAAATGGTCCTTGTTCTCCAAAACATGTGGTTTGGGCAGATTAAAAATGAAAAGGTAGGGGATAAGGAACCTTTAATTCCTGGGTAGCGATGTGGTCACTCATGGTAAGGAGTAGCAGCTGTGTCAAGATAAGTTATTAACGGTAAAAAACTACCAACTTCCAAGGGAGTTGACTTACTGGATGCATTAAAAATGCAAATAAATAAGAAAAAAACAAAATGCACAATCCCTTGGTTATTGTTATCTGTAACAGCTAAAATGAAATTAAAAGAGAATTCTGGGTCAGACCTTGATGCTGAACCAAGCTCAGATTCCTATCAATCAAAGCTTCACGTGCTAGCCTCAAAGCTGTCCCCAAAAGGAAGGATTATACAGGAACAACAGAGTAACTCTAATACCTGTTGTCACCAAGGAGGTGGTCCATATTGGGGAAGGGCAAAACCAAGAAACTATTGAAACCAGGGGGTACAGTGTGAAAGATCTGTGTCATTTTGTGGATTGTGTTATCATCAGCTTCCTAAAGAACCTTTAGGTTCTGCTAAGATGGACTGTGAAAGTCAATAATGTGAGGGCAGTGTCTTTGGTTTTGAATGCTACAGAGTGGAAAAGCACGTTTGGGTTGATGGGTAGGAAAATCACAGATGGCTGTTGTTAAAAAGAAAACCACAAGCCTCAAATGAAGTCACCCATGCTAAAGCCCATGACATTGAACTTAGGCTTCATACCTGACCTAATTCAGGTTTCAACCCTCTTCAGGAATGTAATCTTAATTAGTTAGTCTGTAATTTTCTGGTCAATACCAATAAGGTCATCTGTTAGGAGGCCCTCTGTACCCTCCCCGCCAACGGAATCTGGTAATCTGCCTGATAAAACCCCTACATTCTCCTAAGGGAAAGTAACCTTGCCTAAAACAATTTTTTTTTCCTTTTGCTAATAACTTTCTTACCCTGCCCAGTTTCTGCCTGTAAAAGCCTTCCATATTGTACAGCTTTTTTGAAGCACCTCTCTACTTGCTAGATGGGATGCTGCTTGATTCATGAATTGCTCAAGAAAGTCAATCAGACCTCCAAATTACTCAGCTGAATTATTTCTTTAATAACTGTACAAGGTCTAGACACCTAGCAGGTTATTCCCAAAGAAACAGCCAAGCTGGTGGACTGATGAAAGCCACTGGAAGGTCTGTTTATCTGAGCAGGGAGACTGTCTGACTCCCTATAAATGCCAGTGAACACCCCACATGAAGTAGCTGATATGCCTCATATGCAAGTCATGTAGGACTGGCTTTATGATAACCAGGATTGTCATCCACTGAATATGCCTATTTCCCAAGCCATGGTAAATGCTGTGGTTAAGGGGGCCCCTTTTCTTATGGGTATCCTATGTAACCTTACTGCTGCAAAACCAGCAATAATACCAGAAGCTTTATTGAATTTGCTGTCCTAGCTTCCCCTAGATGCTAATAAAAACGTTAGATTAATTATCAAGAAAATGAGGAGAGGCAGAGGGGAAGGTGAAAGAACTCAGCAGGGTAGCAATCTTTAGAAATGAGATCAATAAACTGACATTGACAGGACTGAAATAAAGATTTTAATACAGCACCATTGAATGTTAGGTGGACGAAAGGACTGCCCTGTTAGGCCCCAAACAAGTATGCTCTATTTACTTCAGTTTGGAGAAATTTTTTAGGATTTAAGAAGTTGGCAGACCAACTGCCCTGGAATAAATTGGGGCAATAGCTAGGCAGTTCACCAAGATTTTATTTATTTATTTATTTATTTATTTATTTATTAAGATTTTTTTTTTTTTAGGTGGCACAACCCTTGGCTGACCTCACAGATTGCAAGGACCTTGTCAGCTTACAATCCCTTATTTTTAAATTTTTTATGCCTACAGCACCTCGTCTTCCTAGGTGGTCTTCCATCCAAGTACTAACCAGGCCTGACCCTGCTTAGCTTCCAAGATCAGATGGGATCGGGCTTGCTCAGGGTGGCATGGCCATAGACAATTCACCAAGATAAAGACTGTTAAAGTAACCAGATTAGGTTCAAGAGAGAATCACTCATGCTAAACCCCATGTCAGCAAACCAAAACTAAATTTAATACTAAATTTCTATGCTGGGCTCTCCCAGAAAAAAAAGGCCTAGGTTAACCAATCAGTGCTTGCCTACTCAGCCCAAGACATCTGTCCCATCTCTAAGATTTCCTTTCACTCCATATGAGGAAAGTGACTCTGCCCTAACCAATCGGCAAATGCCCAGTATAACTTCCTTGTTCCTGCCCACTTCTGCCTATAAAATATCTTGCCTTGTGTAGCTCTCTGGAGCTCCTATACATCTGCTAAACTGGATGCTCCCCAAATACATGAATCTCTGAATAAAGCCAATAAGATCTTTAGAATTCACTCTACTGAATTTTGTTCTTTAACAAGACTGACAAAAAAGCCAGAGTCCCTAGGCTCATCGCCTTGCTGGGGACCCACCATGTTATGTACTTGAGTGGGTAAAATGATCATGGGAGCGAAGAAAAAACGTTCCTTGGCATGGGAGCACCTTGCACTGTGGTATCAAAAGTCATCAGAGAAGCTCTGATGTAGGCTTCAATTAGGAGAGAATATAGAGATGTAAGGATTAATAAGATTAAGATGGAGGCTGGGATGAAAATTGGAAGGTTTAAAGGAGCTTTACGTAGAGAGGTTGTGTCTCGTTTACCTGAATGTTTTGTGGAAATAGATCTCATGTCTGATTGGGAAATACCTTCCTATCTACAGTTAGGAATGTAATGATTAATGGGATTAAGGTGAAAAGTTAGAGGAAAATTCATATGTTCAAAGTGGTTGCATCTCTTTTTACCTGAGTGATTATGGGGATGGACATGGTGCCTGACTAGGGAACCACTTTTGTAAAACAAAGCATGTAACTCCACCCTTCAAGGAATATTAATTCGACATGCTAAATAGGAATCAATAAGATTGCCTGAATCCAAATAGTATGGAGTAGAAGCTGGAGTGCTTATATGGACAAATTCTCTGTGTAATAGCTGTATGTGGGGCACAGATTGGGACTTATCACAAAAGCCTGTGATCATCTGCCAATGCTGCCTAATGGGACTTTTGTCTAGAGAAGTCCCACTTGATGGGCAATTACTAGCTTGCTGTGGAACATTAATTAAGACTGCTTCTGTGACTGAAGGACATAAAATAATCTTGAGACCTGAAATGCCTATGCTGTCTTGGATGATGTTGGAAAAACTCACTCTTGGGGAGGGCAATGCCCAGAAGAGTTTCATAATAAAACAGAAAAGGTTGATACAGGATCATGCCACCTGGTTGATACAGGAATGCAAGGGTGATGTAGTAACAAGCAGGAAGCCTCTTTTCCCCTAGAACTGACTTTGGAACTGTGTGAGGAGCTGCCATATTCTGTCATCACATGGACAGTGCCCTATAAACAGTTCTCAACTGACCTACAAAGAGCTGCTTGGCTTATGGATGGCAGTTCCAAGGTGAATGGACAACATCCTGTTGAAAGGCCACCATTCTTAAACCAAAAGGTTGTAGAGGAGGGGGAAAATTTTCCCACCTACCCTTCTAAGTTTTTATTGGCTGCTCTAACAATGAAATTGACATGAAACAGAAGGAAAATCAAATTTAATTTTGTATGTACATACAAAGCTCTCATGGGTATGGGACCTCTGGAAATGACCAAACCAGGCAGCTTTTATACTTTTTTAGACAAAGAAACCATAAATTTGTGAGGAACTGACAAGACAATGAAACTTAGGCTTGAGTCTTTAATTAATGCAGAATCTAAGCAGAGCTTGTTTACACAGCCTTCTGGGCCCTTAATTACCTATCTTTGGCAATAAGAATGCCTCTTTACCTCCCCAGGCAGGGAAGGCACCTTTCACAGGAAAGATTTATTTCCTGATTTTAGGGAGAAAAAAAATCATCAGAATGTTCTTAAATTTGTTCAGGGTACAATGTACCATCTGACAATCCTTCCTTGGCTGCTAGGTATGACCATCTCTGACCAATGAGAGAGAAGTAAGGAGAAGGAGCTGGACAGGAGTTCTAGGAAACTTTATACAAAGGGATAAAATAAACCTGCGTGTATTTTTGTCTTTCCCCCATATTCCTGCCTGGGCCATGAACTTGAGGCTAGAGGCAGAGCATCTATCTTGTTAAATAAGGCAAGGGAATATGAGAATGAAAGCTACATGTGAGGATGGTGGAGAAAAAGTCGAGGGTCCCTAAGAACTTGATGACATTGTAGAGCTGCTATGTCAGCCCCAGATCATGTATTTTTAGCCTTACTAAAAAATAAGCCCCTATTTGGTTAAGCTAGTTTAATTACTTTTTCTGTTATACGTAGTCAAATGCAGTCATGATAGTGATGGTTGAACCCAAGGGCTTTAATGAAAATTACCCAGAGACAGTCTAGACTGAGAAGACAGAGGGCCTAGGAAGAATCCTATGGGAACTCGTAATACTTAATGGCCAGGTGAAGGAGGCTGACTGCAAGAGACTTAGAGAAGAAGGAAGAAACCTGAAACCAATATTTAGGAATAAATGCTTGGAAGAATCTCCAAGGCTAGGAAGCAGAAGGGTTTAATGAACCAGCTCTGCAGCCAGATTATAGAGATTCTATCCTGCCTCAGGTAGCCTTAGGCAAGTGGCTTAACTGATCTGTGCCTCAACTTCCTCCTTGTAAAGTGGGGATAATAATAGGGTTGACTAAAAGCAAAGGGCATACAGTTAATCATTCAACCAGCATTATTATTGTTAATCATTCCACAGGAAAAAAAAGTTTTCTTATGTTTAGTTTAGTTTAGTTTAGTTTAGTTAGTTTAGTTTAGTTTAGTTTATAAAGCTGCTCCTTTGGGAAACCTGAAAATGGTGTTGTCCTCCATGGGATTATCTGACATTAGTCATCAGACAGACCTAATGAAAGACAATTCTCTCCAGGGTATTACAGAGTTCCTCCTCCAAGCTGGCCAGACTGGCCCTATAGTTGTGCACTCACAAAAAGTTTTCCATTTAAGAAGCATTTAGAAGATTTTGTTGAATCCATTCCATATGTAAAGACTATGTTGGGTGATGGTGGGATACAAAGATGTATGCAATACAAGGTGTACACACGTGTGCATGCACATGAGAGAGAGAGACAGACAGAGACAGTCAGAGATAGAAACAGAGACAGAGATAGAAAGGGAGAGAAACCACACAGGTGTGTGAACAAGCACCGAGAGCCCTCTGAGACACCAACAGCAACTACTCCACTCTTGTTTCCGCTGGGTTTAAACCAAAGCAGACGTGAACTTAAACCTGAGAAGGCACCTTGTGAAGCCTAAGAATGAAGTAAACTTGGCAAAAGGCAGAGTCAAGAGATAGAAAAAGAGTCCCAGTGCAATGACATGGTTAAGCCCTGTGTCAAATAACACTTGCAAGGAGAAGTATTCTCCGACTTCACATTTCTGGAATCCAATAAATTGCTTAAACCAGTCTAAGGTAAGTTTTCCTTCACATGCAACTTGAACAACCCTTATGACACAAATGATAACTAACATTTACCTCCTGCCTTAAAAATTACTAATTGCTTCGTTCTCAGTGTTAATGCTTAATTAAATAAACTGTTGAAGTTGCACTGCTAGCCAGTTTCAGAAACTGGAGTAAATCCTAGGTATCTTTATTTTTCTCCTTTAAATTATATTATGGAAAATTTCAAACAAATACAAAAGTAGAGATAATAGTATAATAAACCCATTTCACACCAACAATTGTAAACCCTTGAACAAACTTATTTCACCTATTCTCCCACTAGCCTCTGAAATTGATTAATTTAAAGCATATCCCTGCTTCATGTAAATATTTCAGTATGGATCTCTAAAAGATAAAGTCTTTTTTTTTTAATTTAAAATTATGATGGAGGATTTTGAACATAAACAGAAGTAGAATGATATAACGAACCCCCAGATACACAACACCCAGCCTCCAAAACCACCGACCATGGCCAGTCCTTCCTCAGCCACACCTTATCTACTTTCTCCCCTCCCATATTTTTTTGAAGCAAATCCCAGAGATCACATTACCCACACATTTCTGCATGATTCTTTACAAGATAAAGACACACAAAAAAATTTAGGATAAATGTGATCTGCTTCCCTACTCCACTTAAACAAAAAATTCCTTAATAGAATAAAATATCCAGAGCCCAAGTAACTCTGCAAAGCTGCTTTCTCCAATTTGAAGTTCAGGGATGGGATATCTAATTAGTGTGCCTAGATCACAGGACTACATTGTATCTCCCAAAGAGCAGAGAGAGGGAAAATTCTAGTCCCCTTTAGACCCTGAGACTCCTACTGCAAAGGATTACCTCTGCTTCTGGCGAGTCAGAAAACAGGTGACTTTCCACTGCAAGTGGCATTTAATAGAGATACAGAAGAAAAAAAGCCATTGGGGTTTTGTTTTTAGTGTTTGTCTGTTTGTTTGTTTTTTCTCTCTACCCAGGTTAGTTGTAATTGCACTACAATTTTATATCCCTATATTTTTATTTAATAGAGTAAGCAATTATCTAGATTACTATGGACCTTTTGTAAACATAATTTTTAACAGATGCATAATATTCCATAAAAGACATATTTCATAATTTATTTGATCAATCCCCCATATTTTGGCATTCTGATTCTATTGTTTGTGATTACAGATAACTGTGTAATGAAAACTGTTTTGTTTAAACTTTTTCTGTGTTTAGCATTATTTAATTAATGCACTACCAAAAGCAAAATTACTGGTAAAGAGTATGAACATTATAAAGAGTGGGGCATTTCTAATACTGATTTAACACCAACTCACATGGTTATACAGTAATCTCAAGAGGCATTTCAAAATTCTCAAGATAAAATTGATAGAAACTGATGAATTTTAAGAACATAAGCCCTAAAGAGTATGTATGGCACAGAAATAGAATTTTTAACGGGGCATACAGCCATCCAAAAAAGAGGACTACATTTCCCAGCTGCCCTTGTAGCTAAGTGTTATCATGTGACTAAGTTTTGACCAATGATATATAAGAAATGTCTCCCCCATCTCCCTTCAGCAGCTGGACACATTCCCCACTGGGTGACTCTGCCCTATTTTTTCCCTACTTTATTTCACTTTACCAGCTAGAATATGGATGCCACCATTTAGGGTAATGAGCACAAGAATCAAAGTATAAACATGGAGGGAGCTAGAAAGAAACTAGAAGAAGCCAGGGTCCCTGAAAACTTTGAAGAGTGGAGCCACCATTTCACTTTTCCACCACTTCAAGATCAAGTTCTATCTCAAGCTACTGACGGTGTGCATTTTCTACCATGTACAGCCAAATCTAACTAAAAACAGTGTGGTTTTAGAAACTGGGAATGGCATTGTTACACTCTTTGTCATAAACCAAGAGGAGATGAGAATTACTGCCATGAGGAGAAGCATTTCAAATGTACTTTGAGATCTTGTTATTATGTTTGGCCTCTTAATTGTTCCTGACCCTAACATAAAATAAAACGTCAGTGTCTGCGGCAGGAAATTCCAAATAAAACTCTAGGGTTCGTGACATCCAACTTCCAGTGTAGTTGCCTCAAGTGGAAAAGCAAAGAAGGAAGTTGGGTCAGCAAAAAGGTTTCCCAGTTTATCTTGTTTCCAGAGATCCCTACTGCAAGAACTATTAAAAGGCCCTCTTGAGAGAATTGCAACCAAAAATAAAGTGGCATTTGGCATCTCTCTGGAACATATCTAACTCTGCTCTTAGAAGAATAATCCGTTTTAATTTGCTAACTCAAGTCAAACTCTGAGGAAAAAAACCACTGAGAAAATATTTTAAAATAAAAATGCTAATCTAAAAATGAAAAGGAATATTCCATGTCAAAAGAGAGCACTGTTAGACTATACGTTGGCTACAGTAAATCAAGTCTGGTGAAAACACAAATGCTTTGGGGGCTGAGATTTATAATATGTTAGGATTGGGGAATCATTTTTTATTGTTGTTCCTCAGAAAAGGTGATCATGTAGAAGGAAGTCCAATATTTTGCTGTGATGTTTATGAGCAATCCTGGTACTTGATCTTCCCTGCCATTAAATTTGTCAGCAGTCAAAATCAGGGTCAGACTCAAAAGCAAAAAGCTGAATCCAGGTGATTTTCTCCAGAATTAAATAGGATCATCAATGATACAGCTTAATTTGATGTCCTCTGGTGTATAGAACTCTCCCTGGACCAGATTCTCCCTTTCATCTTTCTCTCTGCCAGACCTGGTGTTATGGGTCTGACCAGTTTCTACATGATTCCCCTTTTCCTCCTAACTCACGCTAGATTGAAGCTTCAGGTGCTTGCAGTCATCTTCAAGGTTGCTGAAGAGAGGCCATCTAGTTTGTGATTACACATGGCAAGATGCTAACCCGAGCCAGCTTCCTCCTGCCGGTCTGCACACATTAGGACTATTCCAGTCAGTTCCTGTTTGCCTGGGCAAAGCAAACAAAGTTGAGTGTTATTTTCCACAAAGCCTAACAGAGGTAGCAAATCCGTTTCAAATGAAATCATACAGTGCATCTCCAAGCCAATGTGATTAAAAATAAACTTGTAACTATCTCTCAGCCATCCTATTATTGTAATAAATAATTAACCTTCAGCCAGTCACATTATCTATTTGCATGTGCACTTGAGGAGATTTCTGATGTTATAAGTCTTTTTCAGAATAGCTATTACACCTTTTGGGTAAAGGAGATGATCGTAGAACTTGGCAATGAAATCTATACATTCACGGGGGAAAAAAGTTCTGTATTTAACTTTAATTGGTGATGGATTTTAACATTATATTCCAGTGTTTTGCACCAGGGTAACAGCTTATTATTACCTTGTGCCTTTTCTTTAAAAGCCACCTGCCTGCTGCTGCAGTGCCCAGACGGTTGCCTTTGTTCTTTGCTTACTTTCGCTTTAAGAGTTGTTAGCGTTTCAGCTGGTAAAGTTCCAGGTGCCCTCTGGACTAATTGGCATGAAGTAAGAGTTTTCCAATTTGGAAGAGAAAGAGCCTGTTCTCCAGGGAAGGCTCTTCAAGGTAATTGCTTTCTCAGAGATTTCAGCCACCACCTTTGGCAGCCTTCACCAGAAACAAATGCCTCTCGCTGTTAGGAGGAGCTAGAAACCCACAGATGGAAAAATAGCTGCTTAGGACAGACTTGCCGAGACCTTTGAAACTGGTGACCTTTCAAAAGGGAAGAAGTCGGGGAAAGGCCAGTGCAGGCAAGAGAAGCAGAACCCTCCCGCACTGGATAGGCACAGCGGCTCTGGCTAGCCGTCGCCATTGTCTTCCTTTTTCTAAAGAGCTTCGGCAAAGGGGTGCGTTGGTAGAGGAAGCTAATGCATTAACCAGGGTTCCAAGCAAGGGGAGAATGACACTTATTTGCAATTAACACTTTAACAGACCACCTGAGCTAGAGGGAGTGCTGGATATGAAATGATGGAGGCTAACCTGGGCAAGGCTCCAAGAGGAGTTTGTGTGTGTGGTGTGTGTGTCTGGGTGCGAGTGGGAAAGAGTGAGAGGAAAAGACACAGAGAAGAGGGAATTCCTTTGGGCCACTACCTGCCAAAGGAGTGGGTGGGGGGGGCGGGGGAAGGGGGGAAGGGAAATCTGTGGCGGCCTGGCAGGAAGCATTGAAGAATGAAATGAAATTGTTTTCTGTGAGTTGTGGGCTGTAGATTTCTTCCCAGCTCTACTTTGAAATCTTCACTACTGTTGTGAGTGTGGGTGAATGTATTCTTTCTGGGGAAACCGAGGAGGTGCTGAGTTGTGTGGTTTATTGACATTGGTGTAAAAAAGAGAGAACAGTGCTAGACACAGGAAATAGGAAAGCCCTGGCTGGGCTGTGGCACTTTTGTTCTGTGTGTTCACATCACAATCCTGGAAAATAGCAGAAAGGAGATGATAGTCAAAGTTGTTTTGGGGATGGGTAAGAGGAAGCTCTAAGCCCTCAAGGTGATGTGAATGAACACCACTTGACTCCAAAGCTTATGCCTTAGTTATCAGGACAGTCCTGTCCCTCTTCTTGCCCCTGGTTAAGGGTTTAGAACTATTGGGATTAGTGCCACAGAACTGCTGGCCCTGTCCCAGGGAGGAGGAGCAGAGCACGGGGCATAAACGTACAGCTTTTGGAGTCATGTGCTCTGAGTTTGAATCCTAGCTCTGCCATTTACTAGCTGTGTGACCTTGGACAAGTTATTCAGAATCTCTGGACCTCAATCTCCTCATTTGCAAAAGTAAGACAATCATAGTACCTTCTTTATAGGTTTATTACGATAGGGGGAGTAAATGAGATTATATACACAAGAATTTTAGCACAATGCAATAAACATTAGTTGTTATTTTCATTAATTTGTAACAACAACACAGGACCACACCATGAAGTTCAGCAATGCCGATGCTATCCTTCTATCTTTCTGATCCACAGAAGGAGTTCAGGCTCTGGAGCCAAACATCCTCATTCCAATTCCAATCTTCCTAAGCAAATTACTTAACCTCCCTGTGAAAGAGGTGAAAAACACCTCACCTACAGTGCAGGGTTGTTGGGAAGGTGAACAAACATGAAAAACACGTGGGAGAGTCCGGTGCATCTGGTCTGATCAGGAAATGGGCCAGTGCCTCCCTGCCTTCCTCTGCTTACTAAACACACAAACTAAACCGCTCTGGGGGCTCCTAGGACATGAAACTTTCCCCACATTCAGTTAAGTTTAGCTGGGGGTTAAACTCACATTGTGGGAATTATTCCCCCGTGTTGTCTGAGAACTTAGCTGGCCTTTCCTACCAGCTTGCCGGTAAGTTGGCTGAAATATGACGGGTTCGTTTCAGCAATATGGGGTATTTTGAGAACTACTGGGAAACCTAAATTGACTAAGATGGAATAAACTAAGTCTAACACATTTATTATGAGCCAAACGTTATTTTTCCCCTCCAGCTTTGGGCAGGTCTACATGTTAGCTTCCCCTCCCCCACTCCCAGGGACCACCCCAAAGACTTTGCCATTGAATGCCACCATTTGTAATGTTTACTTCTCCTAGGATGCCAAACCCCATTGTAGCCCCTCCAGGAGGTTTGATTTCTCTTGGTGTGTTGTTGGGGCTAAGATGCTTTGCTTGGCTGTTGAAAGAAAGAGTGACCATGGACAGTTAATGGACTTGGGAGCATGTATATATACTTACATATGTGGATAAAGAGGCTTTAAAGATGTCCTAGAAGAATACATCTGAAGGCTAATGGTGGCTCTTGAAATGTGGGGTAACACAGTTTTACATTTTTAAATTATATTTTCTAATCTTTTCTACAACAACAAGGTATGCCTTTTGCAATAGGGGAAAAAATAATCGTTAAAGATAAAAAGTGATATTCTTAGCTAGAAAATACATCCAGCAGACACTTACCAAGCCTGTCCTGTGTCCAGAACTGAGCTTGGCACTGGATGAACAAAAGTGATAAGATTGCACTCAAACAGCAACAAACTGAGGGAAAACCATCACAAAACAAATAACTCCATCATGACAAACTGGGATGCATGCAACAAGAGATAGGACCTGGGTGCTGTGGTTGAGAGTAATGGGAGGAGGCTGCGGGGGATGGAACCTAATTTAGAAGGCAGTTAGAAGGTGGGTTAGGCTCAGCCCTGAAGGAGAAAAAGCAGCCAACAATACAAAGAATGGGTAGAATTCTAGATGCAGGAAGTGCCTGAGGGAGGGCTGGCCTAGACAAGAGTGAACATGACACAGGGCAGGGAGTATTGGGGAGTGGAGATGAGATTCTAGAAAGGGCAGAGCCCAGCTCACTAGAGCCTCTAAGCCTTGATAAAAAGTTCGGTCTTTATTCTAAATGCAGGAGGAAGCCAGTTAGGAGGCTCTTGAAAGAGAAGAGGCTGGATGGTCCCATGGCAATGGAAAGATGTGGATGAATTTAAGGCATTTTTTTGAAGGGAGAATAAATAGAAAAAAAAAGTCATGATGTTGGCTTGGAGGTGGGGGATGAGAGAGAGGGAGGTGCCATGGATGGCTTTGCATTTTAGCTTGGAATTATTTATCAAAGTGAGGTAGACTGTGGGAGGAATGGGTTTAGACATGTTAAATTTCACATGTCTGGATTTATTAAACGGGTGGCGTTCAGAGGCGGCTCAGCCCTCTGATGTGATACAGTCCAATGCGAACCAAAGAAACAATTCACCAAGTTGCTTTGGCATAACTTAACAGCTTTATAAAATTTTAGTTTCTTATTTATAGAACTGTTAAGGATCTAAAAGAGACATGTAGAATTTTGAGTTGCACTTTATTTATTTATTTTTTTGATGACAGTAAGTGCTGTGGTGCATTTGGTAGTTTGGGGTTTCATAAACATAATGAGTGCTCATAGATGTCAAAGGTTTTCTATAGGTAGAATAGACAGTATTGAATTAATTTCCAGTAAAACTTTATGGAAAATGTAAAGTGCTAGTTGGTATGTAGTCTGTGGATAGACAATAGTTATCCTTTATTGAGTATTTATTATGTACTTTGCATTAGGTTATACACTCTTTAAACAGCCCACATTTTTTATCATCAATATTACATGTAAGGAAAAATAATCTCAGAAGGATTAAGTAGGTAACTTGCTCAGGGTCACAGAGCTAGTGAGGGGCAGAGTCTATATGTCTGGGCTGACTAGAAAGCTTGGGCCACTATGAGGCAGATGTCCTTGGCTACAAAATGGTTTATCTGGAAAGCATAGGTTAGCATAGGATTGAGGATGGAAAGGTTTATTGGGGAGTGACGTTCATGGATAGACAAGATCTCAATGCAGACCTGTCAAAGTCTCTGCCAGCCCACCCTGGAGTCCTGAAGCAACGACTGCCCATTAGAGTGTCCTGTGTTGGGCAGAGATGGTGAGGTCCTTGCACTGCTAACTCAGCTCAACCATTGGCTGGAGAGAGCACTCCAAAAAGTGCAGGATCTCCGCTCGCAAGCTGGGCTGATCCCCAAAGGCTGTAGATTAGCTGTGCTCCTTGTATCTGGGCAGGCGTCCTTCTTTAAATGGGCATCTGAACAGTGCATCTCTTTGCCCGTCACATGCTCTAAAAATTGCCAGCACTCCTTTTACCCAAGAAAAGGCAGTGCTTTAGTAATCCATTGCTGTGTAACAAATTGTCTCAAAATGTAGTAGCTTAAAATAAAAAGTATTTGTTATCTTACAGTTTCTGTGGGTCAAGCATCTAGGCATGGCTTAGCTGGAAGCCTGTGGCTGAAGGTCTTCGTGAGGTTGTAGTCAGGCTGTGGCTGAGGCTGCAATCTCATCTGAAGGCACAGCTGGAGAGGGAATATACTTCCAAGTTCAGTTACCTGGTGGTTGGCAGGCCTTGGTCCTTCATCACCTGAGTCTCTCCACAGGGCTACCTTGTGACACACCAGCTGACTTCCATCAGGGTGAGCAACCCAAGACTGTGAAAGAGAATCCAAAGTGGAAGTCATGGCCTTTTTAAATCTAATCTTGTA
Organism: Macroglossus sobrinus; assembly: GCA_004027375.1. NCBI lineage: Eukaryota > Metazoa > Chordata > Mammalia > Chiroptera > Pteropodidae > Macroglossus > Macroglossus sobrinus. Next base: position 1,170,106 of record PVKZ01000068.1, read on the forward strand.
AGTGATATTTCATCACTTTATGTCATTCTATTTGTTAGAAGCGAGTCAATAAATCTAGTCCATACTCATAGAAAATACAAGTATGAGAAGACCAGGAGGTGGGGATCACTGGCAACCATTATAGAGGTTGCTTACCATAGACAGGTGCACGTCCAAATATACAACATTGATGACAATAATAATTTTAGCTACACTTGCTATGAATCAGGTATTGTATTAGGTCCTTATGTATATCATCTCACCACAACTCTTACTCATTCAAGGTATCAGGCTCTCTGAGCTGCTGTGAACAGAATGGCAAATGAAGTACACTTCCTGCTCTTGAGGTGCTCATGTCTAGAGGTATAATTTGTTTCCATTTTACAAAGGAGGAAAAAACAAATCACATAGAAAGTAAGTGGCTGAGCTAGGAGGCCAAAGCTGGTCAGTGTGACTCCAAGGCCATCAATTTTTGTGAAGACAGCATACTCCTGAATCCTCAAGCCTGAAAACATTGCTATTCTAAGAACCACTGTGAGGAAGGAATGTCACAAAAAAATACATACACTATAATTCCATTTATATGAAGTTCAAAAATAGGGGCTTGTTTAGCAATGCACAAATAGCAGTAACACTGTAGAGAAAAGCAAGGAAACAATTTCCATAAGTTAGGAAAGTAGCCATCTCTGGAGGACAAGGGGAAGGTGATGGGGGTGTGCAGGGGCTTCTAGGGGGCTGAGTGCTCTTTTATACATGGTTGGTAATTATATTGGTATACAATTTATAAAGACATATTAAACTGTACAAATGTTTCATTTACTCCTCTGTATATATGACACATCTCAGTAAAAAAAATTTACAATGACAACAATTGTCTCAAGTGGGACCCTATTTGCCAGGTGCAGGCACCTGTGATGGCAGGTAAAGAGCTCCTTTTTTTTAGAGATACAAGGAGCATAGGTCTTTTTGCCTTAGGGAATCTCCCACAAAGTAGGATTCACAGCATGGCTCACCAATATGTTCTTAATGTGTGTTACACCCAAAATAAATTCTGAGGACAGTGCTTGGTGAGATCATGTTGCCTCTAATACATGGGTCTGAGCAAGTTGGTGTTTTTTTTTATGTTCCTGAAAGGGCTGCTGAAGAATGAAACCTGATTCACACTGTAACAACAGGCACTCAGATCTTCACAACTGCAAAGAGCAGCTTTGAACAAAAGTGCTAGGGTAAGCTCACTTCTGGATTCCTCAAATAAATTAGACTTTCACCAATTCCCTTTCAGATCCTGTCTAAAAAGCAAAGGGGATTTTTAGGTTGGGTTCTGCAAAAGCCAGATCAGCTGGAAATACATGAGAAGGATTTAGAAGTCAGTCTGTCCACTGGGAGGAATGGGGATGAGTGGGTGGAGTGGAGAATGGGAGATGTCCTATCTCTTTAGAGATTTTGAGTTCATTCTACTCTGTCCCACCATGGTCAGACAGAGCTATGCTTTCTGAATTACCAGCCTTCTTGATGCCCCTGGTTCATGACCCTGCTTATATCCAGACTTGCAGTGACCTGTGCCTGAGGCAAGGTCACCTGGAGCTGACCTACATTTTAGGGCCCAGAGGATCATCCTTCCTCTATGGATAGGTAGGAGATAAGGTTGGAGATAATGTTGCCAGATAAAGTACTGGAGGCCTGTTAAATCTGAATTTTATCTGAAATTCAGTCCAACTGTTCAACTGAGCATCCTACGTTTTTATATTCTAATTTTGTTAACCCTCAGAGGAGGGTACTCAGCCTCAAGCAAAGGGAGGGACAACTGGGTACAGGCAGGCTGCTCTTGAGCAGCTTCCACTGGAGAAGCTTGGTTGATCTAGTCCCTATGTCTGTTGCTCTCCCTTTCCACAGCCCTTGAGGACATCTACCTAGTATGAAGGCTGTGCACGTGCTCTGTGCCAGTTGAAAACACTGAGGAATTGTTGATTATGTTGTATCAAAATAGCATTGTGGTCATTTTTTAAAGGTGGTCTTATCTCTTAAAGATGTACATATTTATAGATAAAATAGGACATCTGACATTTACTTCAAAATAATATGAGGAGGAAATACATACTGTTGGAAAAGAAAAAAGGCAGATCATGGTTGCCTGGGACTAGCAGCAGAGGGAGGGATGTGCTGCAAAGGGGTACAAGAAAATCTTGGGAATAATAGAAACATTCTGTATTTTGTTTATGGCAGTGGTTTCAAGGGTGTATGTGTCTGTCAAGTTTCATCAAATTGTATGCTAAAATAAGTTAAGTTTATTGTACATGAAATTTACCATAATAAAGTTATACATTTAATAAAGGCATATCTCAATAAAAAGTACTAGTTAAAAAACTAAAATATGAAAGAAGTAGATGGGGCATGGATGAGACAGGGCTAGCCATGGGTTCCTGGCTGGTGCACCAGGTGATGCTTACACATAGGTTTCATTACACTGACAATTTATCTGTTCTTTGTTGTTTAAAATTCTCCATAATAAAAAGGTTTTCAAAAGATAATAAGGAAAATAAGACAATAAGGAAAAAAGAAGAAAATTCCAAATTAGATTTTTTTGAATTTCTCAATAAGGGAGAGTTGCTAAAAACAAAACAAACAAACAAACAAATAAAAACTCATTGGAATTAGGTTTCCTTGAGATAACCGAATGACTGGAAGAAAATTATTGCTATCTGGAAGAATTCTATGTTCAGATTTCCCTTAAGTGACTTCAAATTCTCATTGCACATTAATGAAAAAGATGAGAACCCAAAAAAGTGGGAATGCCAATGGTACAGACACATTGGAAGAAGTTTGGCAGTTCCTAACAAGGCTAAACACAGTCTTTTCACACAATCCAGCAATCATACTTTATGGTATTGACCCAAATGAGTGGCAAAATTATGTCCACATATAAACCTGCACACAAATGTTTATAGCAGCTTTATTCACAACTGCCCAAATGTGGAAGCAACCAAGATATCCTTCAATAGATGAATGGCTAAACAAGTGGTGGTACATCCATACAATGGAATATTATTCAGCTATAAAAAGAAATGAGCCATGAAGCCAGGAAAAGACATGGAGGAACTTTAAATGCATGTTGCTAAATGAAAAAAGCCAGTCTGAAAAGGTTACGTATTATATAATTCTAACTATATGACATTTCTGGAAAAGGCAAAAATATAGACACAGTAAAAAAAAATTAGTGGTTATCAAGAGTTTGGGGAGGAGGAAGGACAGGAATGCATAAGTGAAGTACAGGGGACTTTTATAGGAGTAAAACTGTTGTTTAATACTGTACATGACATACATCTGTCAAAACCCACAGAATTATGTGACACAAAGAATGAGGCTTAAAGGAAACAATGGACCTCAGTGAATAATAATGTATTGACAATGATTCATTAGTTGTAACAACTGTATCACATTAATGCAAGATGTTAATGATATGGGAAACTGTGCAGTGGGAAGAAGGAGAATATGGGAATTCTCTATACTTTCTGCTCAATTTTTCTGTAAACCTATTTAAAAATAGTCTGCTAATTTTTAAAAAAGTAAAGAAAAAAAAAGAAGAAAAAAAACCATCCAAATTAGATGCTTTTGAATTTCTCAATAAAACATAGTTGCTAAAAAAAAAAAAATCATTGAAATGAGATTTGGTTGAGATGACTATGAACGGCTGGAAGAAAATGATTACCATCTAGAAGAATTTTACATTCAGATTTCCTCCAAGTGACTCTAAGTTCTCATTGCACATTAATGAAGAAAACTGAAATCTAAAAAAATCAAAAAGACAAAAATACAGGATCATGTTCTCTACAAATGTGCCCTTCGATCTTTCTCTCTTTGTTTTTGTCCAGCAGCATTTTTGCACATAACCATCCTGTATTTGCCGCCTTTGTTTTCTGGTTCCAAGGGAGGGTGACTCATATTCACAAAGGGGGAGCAGTGTGTGTGCGCAGGGAGGCCTTCCAGAAATTTGACCAGAGTGAGGGGGAACTTTGCAACATTAATTCAGCCATACTTACAAAAACCACTGATCTGATGGGCATTGCCTCTGTGGAGGCTGGGATGCTATGCTGTCAGAAGCTTTCCCTCTGCAGGGGTGGCCTTAGTTTTATTTCTTCTTAGCCATTGGGAACCAGCTTCCCGCCAAGTGTCTGGCAGGACACACCCAGTTCCCAGCTCTGGCTACATGTGAAAGTGAAAGGTTCTTTCACTTGAACTTGGCTGGCGGGGAGCTGAGCCACCTGTCAGGAAGAACAAGTCTCGATTAATGCGAGATTAATGCGAGGGTGCTCCCAAGTGGCTGTGGACCAGCAACAGTCCTCTGCAGTGAGAGGCAAGACCCGTGAACCAAACTGTAAGTATGTAAGTATTGATACATGGAGAATATGGAGAAGGCCGAGAAACAGAATCTTTAACTGCAACTTCCACTAATGGGCTGGATATGCCAGCATCACAGGGGAAAGTAGGAACTTAGAACAAAAAGCATTGTACTTGAATAAAAACTGAACACTAATATTATTTTATAAGAACACCATACATCATATAAGAACATCATTTGTCTCTGTTGAATATTATTTGCATTTTGCTGTTTATTCAGTCTTTTAAAAATGAATTCTAGTAGTTGCATATGTGTTTTTCGTGTGCATGTGATGTTTTACTTTAGTCAAGAACACCTTAATTGGCTAAAACTGATCGTGAGGGTTGGTGATAAAACTGTCACAGTAACAAAATATTTGTCCTTGGATTTAGGATATAAAAACATAAAAGCTATTACTACTATTTCTTTCTCCATCTAAAATAATTTTGTGTAAAGTTAAATACTAAATTTTCTGTCATGCTCATGCAATGGAAAAACTGTAATCATTAATTTGAATTGGATTGCATTTTCTAGGGATCTATTTACACTGTCGGAAAGATGTGACAGCCATTTTTCAGGATCGCTATCCAATAAACATAGTAAAGCTTAGAGATGTTTGGGTTTCAGCTTCTATAAATGCAATTTTCTTCATATGCTAATGGCATGCCAGACTGAATTCGGCTTGCATTTGCTTTCTGGGTTATGACTTTGTTATGAATATATGTTATGTTATATTATGTTTGTTATGTTATATTGTTCTCATTGTTCGAATCAATAATTAAGTCTTCATTTAGTGAAGAATATGAAGTGGCAAGAATTTCACCTGAGGTTTTCAAATCGTGAGTTAGAAGATTTTTTTGTTCATTTTCATTTGATTAGTATTGAAATCTTTATTAAATAAAGAATTTGAAAGTCTCATCTTCAAATTTTATGTAGGTCACGCTCAGGAGAAGTCTGCTCACTTCTATTGTTTTCAGTTTTTAGAAATTTAAGCAGACTGCTTTCTATTTCCTTTTCCTTCTGCCTTTTTCTTTTCTGAGCTCCACTTGTGTATTTTCTGTCTCTAGTACTCATTTTCAAAAGTATTTAAAGCTGAAATTTATATCTAAAGTTTTAGAAAATTCACATCACATTAAAGTTTTTATTAAAATTCACAATTCTAGCATTCAATATGCACCTAGCTGCCACTGCATCTGTTCATCTAGTTGCCAATTCATATGATGTTTTGTGAATGTTGCATCTATACCTGCATATATACAAGTTTAATAGTAATATGAATTATATAATATTACAAAATATTTTTGGCTATTACTTGCAAACACCAGAATCATATACCACTGGAAAATGATATCTTGTTTTGCAAGAATCTATTGCATTCATGCTGAGAGGAAGAATTTGGCAAGTTAATTGGTTTGTCTTTTTCTTAAATGCTTCTTCCTCGTATTCTGAAGCAGTGTCTAGCTCTATATTAGCAGCAGTATAACTTACAAATCTTCAAGGCATTTGGTCTCAGTCTCTTTTTGTTTCAAGGACATAGGGCTTGAAATGTAATAAAGCACTTTCTTGAGACCTGAACAATGTAAGTCATGAGAACTAATGCTTAGGGTTTATGAATTGTGCTATGCCACCACTGAGTGCCAAATTCCAACTGATGGGCACCCTTACATTCCTTACTATACCTATCTGCTATGTTCATGATATATGAGGTCCTCCAAAGTTCAAAGCCTGTGTTACTTTTGCCCAGCTTAAGGTCTGTTGTAGCCACTTTGAATGTTGTCTTAGGAACTAGTGAGAGATCTTTGGAGAGGGGAATTCCTGGCATGCTAGAGATGAGTAAAAGGTGCCACCTCAGGTAAGATTTGGGAGAGAAGGCAGAGGCAGATTTCCCATGAATGAGGCTTAAGCTTCATTCCTTCATGCCTAATTTTGTGTTCTTTTTGTGGGCTCCTAGCCCACAAAACTAATATTTAAAAAACTTAAGGAGGAATACCAGGGCCTAAGCCAGGCAGGCTCAGGTCCTCTTCCAGCAGTGTCCTGGAGTATTCAAGAGGAACCAGAGGCATATGAGCTGGAAGCAGAAGGCCTGGGCCACCCTAGTGGGGTTTCACAGTAATGTCAGAATCTGCAATAGCGAGATTCATCCAAATCTCTAGAGCAGTGCTGATCAATAGAAATATAATGTAAATCTCATGTGTAATTTTAAATTTTCTAGTGGCTTTATTTAAACAAGTAATAATAAACAGGTAGAAGTAACTCAAATAATGTATTTTGTTTAAATATACCCAATGTATCGAAAATATTGTTGAAGTCCTTAAAATCTGATGTGTAATTTATACTTGCAGCACATCTCAGTTCTCACAAGGCATGTTTCGATCGCTCAGTAGCTACATGTGGCTAATGGCTACCATATTGGGCAGCATGCCCTCTGTCTCTGCCTTCCAGTAGGTGCTGACTGGGGTACTGTGTTAGTTTCCCATTGCTGCTGTGACAAGTCACTCCATATTTAGTGGCATAAAACAACACAAGTTTATTCTCTTACAGTTCTGGAGCTCAGAAGTCCAAAATGGGTCTTACTGGGCTAAGATATTAGTCAGGCTGCCTTCTTCTGGGAAAACTGTTAGCTTGCCTTTTCCAGCTCCTAAAGGCTATCTGCATTCCTTGGCTCATGGCCCTATATCACCCCAATCTCTGTTTCCATAGTCATATCTCTTTCTCTGATGCTAACCTTCCTGTATCCCTCTAATAAGGACCCCTGTGATTATGTTGGGCTCATACAGATAATTCAGGATTCGATAATCTCCCTATCTCAAGATCCTTAAATTAATGGCATCTATCAAGTCCCCTTTACCACGTAGGATAGCATTCATATGTTCTGGGAATTGAGAGGAAGACATCTTTGGGGGGCATTATTTGGCCTGGCATAGATGCATAGAAGAAAGGCTTTAGGAAAAAGATGCCCCTAGCCAAAATAGGGAAAGAAGAAATGGCTCCATTCTGTCTATAGTAGGGCAAGAATGGGCTCAAATTCCATAGGAGGAAAACTAAGGATAGCTATAGGCTTTGAGTCTTTGGGGGAAAACCTGGCTCAAGATCATCTGAACCAGCAGATTTCTTTCTTTTTCTTTTCTTTTTGGCCGTATAGGAAACTTATCACAGTTATCAGTCCTAGAACAGAGCTTCTTCTCCAAGGATTATACCCATTCCATGCCGCCCCCTCCCTCACTACCTGCTACTTACCCACACCCTCAGTGCCCAAATTAGAGGCAGAATTCTCATAATATGTTCAGTGGTAGAGTGGATTATTTAAAAATTAAAATATTTCTGAAACATATAAAATAGTGTTGAATGTGAACTCTAATTGAAAAGCTAAAACCTTAAAACAAACAAAAATTTAAATATACATTTCATTTTCTCAGAGGACTCTTATTAAAATAGGTCAGTGGGCTCCTGACCAAGGACTTAGCACTAAATAATTCAAAGATATGATCACTATCTGCGATTACCTAGAAAAATAAAAGTGTGCTGCATCAACTTCAACAAGAGACTTAAATATACTCTACACAATGATTATACAAGGAGTCCAATGAGCTGTAGACAACATAAAAGTGTCATTGGATCCTATATTTAAATTACAGCCTAATTTGATGGCTAGAATGTGGTCAATGATAATCTTGCTTAACTCATTAGAGTTCAAGATGGCTCATCTGTGATGATTTAATCCAAAATATATTTTACAGATGCCTTTGTTTTCTCTTGGTATAATTCCCTGGAGCAAGCAGAGGTATTTAAAATAATTTCCATGAGCCAGCACATCCAGTGCTCGATGTGTTACTGGTATTGGCAGTCATCCCAGACAAAGTGATCCAGAGCACTGAAGATACAAGGTGCACTGGAAGGGGTAGGGACCTGGCCCTTGGCACATCCACCCAGGGTATGTATGCCCTGGGAGGGCAGCTCTCAGGTGTGGGTGCTGGGAGGCTGTCCAGTTTGGCAGGTGGAACATGGAATCTGGGGAGCAGGGCAACTGATGATAAGCAGTTGTTTAGTAAAATAAGAGGCATGAAGGTCATCTGATAAGACAAGAAGTGGATTGACAATAGCAACAGAGCAGGTAATAAATTATCACTCTTGGCATGGTTGGATGCCATGGTCATCACTTAAAATATATATGAGTGACCCCAAAGACTCCATGACATGCAGTCTTCTGTCATTTTGCCAGGACAAACATCTTAAACACCTGAGCATGTAGAAACTAGTTGCACGAATGACAGGTATTCCATTTAACCATGACTCTGTGGTTCTTTGCTCATGGTCGGGCATGCAGAATCTTTTCTTAAGTGATTAAAAAATAACAATAACCACAATGTTTCCCCCACCCTTTGGGAAAAAAGTCTGCCACTTATGCCAGTATTAAGCTGAAGAGAAATTTAGTCAGAAAATGAAATATAATTGAATATCAAACTCAGCTGTGTTGGGCTTGAAAGGATGAACAGGGCCACTTGTACTCTATACAAAAAAAAGAGAGAGAGAGAGAGAGAGAGAGAGAGAGAGAGAGAGAGAGAGAGAGAGAGAGAGAAAGAAAGAAAGAAAGAAAGAAAGAGAGAGAGAAAAGAAAAAAACTGAAAAAGCCATTTGAGTATGGCACAAAAAAAAATAGTCATCAGGGAGAGCTCCATTTCAGGGAAAGTTGAAAAGGAGGTGACTGTGATGTGACGCTATGCACAACAAGCAGGGACCCTTTGATTCCAGAGAGAACATTCACCTGTACAAACAATGTCAGGGTTCAAAATGGCTTGGAAGAGTATTACTCAAGCCTATCATGGGTTTGCTGCAACTGGAAATCAAACTTATAGGAAATGATATCAGGAAAGCATGTTTGAAGGTAGCAGCCGTTGCTTCTTCCTGGAGTTTAGAGGTAACACTTGGGTGAGGTTTGGGTAGGGCCAAAGCAAGGCAGGGACTTAATCCTGGGAGGTTTGGAGGGAATGTTCAGCAGATAATCAAAAGGGCTTTTTGGTTGCAGGAGCAAGGCAGAAGTCAGTCAACAAAACTTAGGACAGAAGGAGCAAGAAGTCAAAGCTGATTTCAGAACAAACTTAACTTTAGAGCTGTGTCCCTGAGCAGCAAACTAAACATTCTTAACCTTCCTTTACTCAACTCAGAATTGGCCCTAAAAAAATTGTGACAGGGCTGAGCCTACAGATTTGAGAGAAGGATCGAGGGCTCTCAGGTATATAGAAGAGGGCTGCACAGCTAGGGATCTAGAAGGGTATGAGAAAAATTGCCCAAGGAGAAGAGTAACTGGTGGCTCAGGGTCAGACTGTTGCAGAACCCCTGCTAACGTCTTGTTCCCTGTCTTACTGGAAAACGGCTGCATGAAGTTCTCAAAGTGTGTCTGCTTGATAAGGGTTAGGGCAATTTGTACTGTGTCAATTTGAATAAGTTGGGATCTAATTTCCCAGAATCCTCTTTTCTCAATGGCTCCAGGTAGGAGCTGACCTAAAGAAGAATTTGCATGAGATTTATAAGGTAGAAGTGAATTACCCTCTGAAGATTGTAGTGGTCAGAAGTGGTTACAGATAGATGTAGAGGTGCCCATGCGTGCCAGCTTGTCCTTTTTCTCTTCTACCCCAATCCACCTCTTCTTGCCAACTGCAAACCCTGTTGACTGACCATGGCCCTAGACTCACTGAAAGATACTTGACTTTAATCTACAAAGGCAGTAGCTACCCAGAGGTATAGCTTCCCACTGACTTCCCATGAGCCTTGCCTTTGCCAGCCCATTTTGGGGCTGGATGTGCCTAGCCTCTCATATTAACCAAATGGTGACTCCATCTCTGATCTTCAACTTTCCTCCTGGACTTTCACTTGTCTAGTTCTTCCCACCATTGTATAAGGTCTCTTTCCTGTAATAAATTCTTTATCCCATAACTTGCAGCATTTCTGCTTTCCTGAATAACCTTAGACTACATTTATTACCAGTAGCCTATGTAGACTCTTGGGAAATCAAAGCATAGCAGCTTCTACCTGCTTACTTATTGTGAAGATTCTTTGGCTGCAAGAGACAAAGGAAATGTAGCACAAATGTTGCCTTTGGGAGTACTGTTGTGAGCCAGGAAGCTACCTTCATTTATACCTACTTCACCCTACTTAATAAATTAAAGTGGGCAATTTTGAGCAGAAAAAAAAAACCCCTTTCTAGCTAAGATACCCAAAGAGATATTCAGTGGTTAAAAGAAAATAAATTGTATAAACTGCACACAGAGTCCAGTGTTATACTAATATACTTTAAGACCTTTTTGTACTATACTAGAAAACTTAAAAACAACTACCAGGGTATTATTGGGTATCTTTAAATAGACTTCTAAAACATGTCTCTCTCACTGAGGCTTGCTAAGACAGGTTGAAGACATTGTAATGATGAAAGTGCTGATACCCTCTTTGTTTTTAGACATTACAAGAAGCAATAGAATAGAAGAGTGAGAAAAGAAATGTGTATTAATTAGGAAGCAGAGGAAGTGTAAGATGGTGACAATTACATCTTTACCACATTGAGTCTCCCCAGCCATGAACATGGTATACACTCTCTCAATTTGCTTACAAATTCTTTTCTGTCTTTCAATAAAAACTTTTAAGTTTTCTCCATAGCAGTTTTAACCATGTTTTATTAGACTTATTCCTAGATAGAATGTAGATTTTGGTGCTATTACAAATGGTATTTTTAAAATTAAATTTTATAATTGTTTGCTATTGGTATACAGGAATGCATTTTTTCCCCAAGGTTGATATGTCCAGAAACTTTATGAACTTTCTCATTAGTTCTAAGGGTTTGTCTGGAGAAGCACTTGAATTTTCTATATATTATCTCTTAATTTTCACATGAAAATCATTTTCCTTAGGTGAAAAATCCAAAGTAATATAAACCTAGGACTATATAATACCCTGTATTAATTTTATCTGCTTCAACAGCTAGTATTTATCTAGCTGTTATTAGAAATCATATGGTGTATGGAAGTGTTTTATAAAGTGCGTTCTATCGACTAAGAGGTTTTCATATTTCATACTATATTCTTTTCTTGGAGATTCACAAAGGCCCTGAGAAGTCCTGCAAAGAAACTTCCTTAACTTGGTTAAATCCTGAATTCAAACTTATTTCATCAAATAACCTTTTTTTAAAAAAAAAAAAGTTTATTTATTTTTAAGTATAGTTGGTGTACAATATTACATCAGTTATATTAATTTGACATCATGGAATGCTTTGTCAAGCAATACCTTCTGAGGAACTACTTTTTACAAGGAGCACACTTTGGGAAATGATAGTCTTAGGGAACACCGTCTTCTTGAAAACTGGTTAACTCCAGGATTTTCTCAAAGAAAATGTTTCTTTCATTGTATTTTGTGGAAGCTAAGCTGGGTAGAACAAGCAAGGCTCTATTTGGCTTTTGCTCTTTCTACTGTTCAGTCTTTAACAACAACCTCCTATATTTAATGCCAGAATTATAAAAGAAAATTATGCATGTTAAATCTCATAAGACTACCCACTACTGTCCTCAGGGAAGGGCTACAGCTGGTCACAGTGGGAGATTGTCCTTGAAATTCCATCAATATCTTTTGATTGATATGGAGATTAGATTTTTTAAATTTCTGCTTCTATTATTCTTCCTGTTAAACCCCAGGCCATCAGCTCACACGTCATGTTTTTTCCTTACATTGCACAGAACAACACATGTTTATAAAAAGCTGTCAGTTCTAAGTTCTGGATTACGTACACAAATTGCAAGTTTATTAGAGCACAACTAAATACATGAAAATAGAAGAGGCCCACCAGAAGGAACGCAACTTATAAGGGGGAAAATGTTCTAATTATGTAAATTTTCCTTGTCCTGCTATTCCTGATCAGACCATGTGTTTATGAGATCATTTGAAAGGATAACGATGAGTGTCTGTCTCAGTAGCTCCCACCCTAATGTACATCAAAATCATTTGTGGAGTTCTGAAAAAATATGCTATCTGGGATCCTCTGAATTAGAATCTCCAGGGAAAAGCTTAAGCACTTGTATTTTTAAAAGCTCTGAAATTTTTTCTCTGATATTTATTATGTGGCCTTTGTTTTTTAATAAACCTTTTCCACATGGCCTTGCCTAATTTTTCTCCTGATTTTGATTTAAAATAAAAAAAGAATATTTTTAAAGAAAAAAAATTAATTCCAAAGCCATTTTCCAAACAATAGTAAATATTTTTTTTTTTCATGTCTGGCTCTAGTCCTTGTCCATGTAGATCAATCTTTGAATTCTAAATTTGTTACTTAGCATTTTCCTTTAAAAATTTTCCATGCTATCATTTAGTGATAATAATTGTCATTTTAGGAATTATATAATATTCCAGAAAGTATTTATTTGTACCATAATTTAGCTAACCATTCTCATACTATTGAACATTTAAGCTGTTTCTCTATTTTTAGCTGCTCTGGAAAAAGCAAAATGAAGAACTTGATATGTATGGATTTTGCTTCTCTTTTTAATCCTGTTGGGATAATTTTCTGAAAATATGGTTTATATTTCTGGAAATCTGGGTCAAAGGATATGAACTTTTTTATGACTCTTGTTAATAATTACTAAATTGCTTTCCAAAAGGTTGAACAAATTCACCAAGCCATGCTCCATGGCACGAATACCGAGTTTCTCAGGGAGCGGCAAGCAATGCCAGAGGTCTGTTGCTTATTTCCACAATAGGTGGAAGCAATGCCTCCAAATGGAGCAGTTATATTACCTTACTTAAGAAGAAAGGCAAAAAACCTGGTATCAACAAAAATGTTATGACACTGCTCAGCTACCTCATCTACCATGAGCCAGCAATGTCCTTGCATTCTCTCCAATTCTCAAAAGAACCCTAGCAAGTTAGATCTTACTGACCCCCATTTTACAGGTGAGGAAAGAGTGGGAAGAGAGGTTTAATACCTTGCTCAAGTGTTATATAGCAAGTTAGTGCTGAAATGAACATTTGAATGCTGTGTTTTACCACTGCTATACCATACTAGATTTCACACCATTGATATCTGAAGCAGCCATAGATCTCACCAATTAGATACCTCCTAAGTCATAAATTGGCTATAAAATAGAATATGATAATAATAGGTGTGGTAGGTTGAACATGTTCACAGTTCTCTACCTCTTCTCTCACCTAGAAGTGAAGTCTGTTAATTCTTTGACCTGGACTGACCTGGTGACTCCTTTTGACCAACAGAATGCAGCATAACTGATGCTGCCTAGGTCTGGTCCAGCTTCCTTGCTGGAGAGACTACATGGAGAGAGACATAAATGCCTGGCCAGTTCAGCTGTTCTGGCCATCGATGCTGAGGCATTAGACATGTGAGTGATGCCACCTTGGATCCTCCAACCTCAGTCAAGTCACCCAGCCAATGACTTACGGAACGGAAACAAAACATCCTGACAAGCTAATAATCAGTGATTGTTTTAAGCCTTTGCAGTTTGGGGGTGGTTTGGTATGCAACAATAGGTAACTGAAGTAATTTATTTTATTTTGGTGATTGTCAAATGCAGAAAGAGTACTAGTGATATACTCTAGGTTCCCTAGCCCTCACACAAGCAGAATGAAACTCACTGACAATTATTACTTCCCATTTTATCTCTGTACTTGCCTCTGTCACGACACTGACCTTGCTGTACATAGCTTTTACCTATGTTCACTCTGCCTTCCTTACCAGATTGGGGGGGATTCACCTTGGTAACAATAGCACCTTATACAAAGTCTGGCACAAAATAGTTAATACATATTCATTGAATGACTCTTGACTTGCTCTTGATTGATTGATGAAAGCATCTGAAATGGAATAACAGTTTTTATTTCTTGGGCTCAGCACTGTGGATTATCTCATTTAATCCTCACAATAATCCCATGGAATAGGTACTATTATTATCTTCATTTTACAGACAAGGAAACTGAGAAGCTAGGTAAAGTTACTTGAAGTTACAAGTGTTTTTTAAGTACCTGTGCTGAGCAAGGAGATACTTTTGGCTTTGGCAGCAATTAAATGAATGAAGCCATTACAGTGTCAAGCACAAAACCCCCAGAGGTCTGAATGGCTGATTGTGTCATGGTAGACAGCACTGTCTGTTAGCACTCGCTCCCAATGGCAGAAATGTCATGGAGAGTTGTAGAGGTCGTGTCCTGTACAAGGGCATCCAGCCCAAGGACAAGAAGGGGCTGAAATCCAGGCTGTGCTACTGCACACTTCACTAACCATGAAGTCTGGCACAGAGCTCTGTCTGGGAGAAGGGACAACTCTTGCCTGATTTGCACAATGCCACTGTTTAAGCTAGTGGCAGTCCTGGGTAGATGTACTAGTCTGTGGGAAACCAGAGTGCCTGAGCATACAGAAGAAAGAGGCTACTAAAAAACTTGCCATGTTTTAGAATGGGCAGAATGAGGAAATGGTTCCAGGGAAATGATGGGGTGTGTGGAGGTTGGGAACCGTGAAAAATTTGGGTGCAGTGTCTGAGCTCTCATATTGCTATGTGCTTTGTCCCGTCACTCCTAGAGGTGGGCCACCTTGCAAAATGTCGCATCTGTAGGGAAGTTCCTGTCTCCCTGCAGTTGTGTGAGACTTTTGGGTCTTGACTCAGACCATCGCAGTTGCAGTGGTACATAGAAAGGTGTGCAAACTAACAAAATAAACACTGTACAACAGATTATAAATTGCACTGAAGTTTTTTCATAGAGTCCAAGCAACTCAAACATCCATACACAGGTACCCAGTATGGTCAGGTGCCTCTTGGGAGGATCCCAACAGTTGGCACAGGAGATCGCTCCCATGAAATAAACCATAATCTCTGATGGTTTAATTACTTCTCTACATGCATGAGCTTGGCTGTAGTTGAAGTACCTAAATTGGTTTTGGGTAGAACATCAGTCTGCCTGAAGTAGTTTGCAGAGTTTCTTAGGCTCCATTTCCAAATTGAATTGCCATTGGAAGAAGCTGGGGAGAGCAGAGTGGGCTCTGAGAAATGGCCAGCCATACCCCTGCCAGCCAACTGCTGAACTGAACCAGAATCAAGATCTTAAATACAGTATATGGCTAGAAAATTCCCAAGAAGTATGTGTAGTGATGGTGTCAGAGCTTAAGCAGTGCTACTTGAGGCCCCTTCATCATGACCACTGGGATAGAGCCTCTGCTCTGGGAGGCCCTGGCTTCTTGGGTCCAGAGGGGAGGAAGGCGACAGCCCCCTTTTATCAACTGCTAAATGACTTCACATTCTCTTTTATCATCTGGCTGGCATCCATGGGTTCAAGAAAGGGCACTGTTTCAGTTTCTTAGGGCTTAAAACAACAGAAATGTATCATCCTACAGTTCCAAAGGGAAAAAGCCCCAAATCAAGGTGCCTGCAGGGCCCTGCTCCCTCTGAAACCTGTAGAGGAATCCTTTCTTGACTCTTCCTTGCTTCTAGTGGTTTGCTAGCAATCTTCGACATTCCTTGGCTTATAGATGCATAAATCCAATCTTCAGTCACCACATGGTGTTCTCCCTGTGCTTCCCTGTCTTTATGTAGCAGTTATATTGTATTAGGGGTCCCTTCTACTCCAATATGACCTCAACTTCACTGCCCTATTTCCAAATAGGATCACATTCTGAGGTACTGGTGGTTAGGAGTTCAACACACCTTTTTTTTTTTGGAGGGGGGCGGGTAGGGAAGATACTTTTCAAACTATAGCAGTCATGTTTCTGCATAAAACTGCTCCCTGGATCTCTAGGCCTGTCTCCAGCAGCAGTGTAGTGAGTTTGTTAATCCATGGACTCTGCATCAGATTTCTCAGGATAAAATCTTGCCTCTGTTGCTGTGCCATTAAGGGCTATAAAACAGAAACACAGTATAACAAGAGTATCTAGTTTTGAGGTTGGTGGAGGATTAGGATAAAGTACCTTGCACAATGCTGGCCAATAAGTGCTCATTAAGTAGTGGCCATTAGTATTCTTATTCCCAACTCTTTCCATTGACTTCCCTAGGCGATCATTTATTCTTTCCTGCAGACACACATGCTCCTGGGGTATAACCAAAAGCTCTTTCTGTTTAAGGGAATAGGGAGTGAGGTGGAGAGTGAGAGGGTTTTAGTTTCTCTTGTTTATTCAGTTAAACTGAAGGAGTAAAGACACTCTTCATTATCTGCTCATAAAGGAGACAGCTCATATTTGTTGGCACTAAAGAAGTTCTTTCTGAAGATGCTTCCAGTAAGAAAGGCAGAACATTTTTCAAATATGTGCCTCCTGAAGTGGGAGGGGCTGCCAAAAGAAGACAGTTGGCTCACTTTCTTTTTAAAGATCCTCACAAGATGATGTTTTGATGAAATTCCCCCATGGTCCTGTATCAAGCCCTCCCTCAGCTTTATGACAGGTTCAGAAACTTTACCATGTTCAAGTCTCAGAACTGAAAGCTGACTCAAAAAAAATTCACAAGATACACAGGATGTATAAAACAAGAGGGCTACTTATGTAATTTACAATGACGAAAATTGACCTGCAGGTTGAACAGAGCCTCCCATAGGTCCAATCACGGCTTCTCAGAATTATCAGAAGGTGGGTAAGGAGTCAGAATGAGGGTCCTGAGTTATAGTATTTAAAGGAATAATAGCATCTTGGGTTCTGATCTGACCATTTCCACTCATTAGAGAGGGCATCTTCGTCCAATCATTAGATTGGGTCGAGTACCCTTTTCCTTAGATGGGCACTGCCCACTTCTCTCTTTTTTTTGTTTTTCTTTGGGTGCTTTTTTTTTCACCCCCTCCTTCTGAGAGATATACTCCTTTTTAAGATACAGTGTTACTTTCTGTCTTGCTCTATTTATCAGATTGTTCTTCTTCCTTTTAACGTCGGAATTATAGAATCTGATAGAAACTCTTAACAACTATTTCTATAGACAAATGCCATATTTATAAAACCACACGAGCAATTATTTCAGGGGGTTGGTGGATATCTTTGAAGCTGTTTTATGCATTCTAGTTTAAAATACCTGCTTTTGCCCATTTTGAGCTGATATTAAAGTCTAACAGTGTGATCTTATTTTCCTCAAGGCCAAATTCTTATGATTACCTTCCATCTTTACCACCCTTCTCATTCTTCCACCTTCTAATCCTATACTGGGTCTACCCTGTGACTTCTGAAGTGTCCTGATCTTATAGCCACCTTCTCAGCTACAGCTGTTGGATTGATTTCTAGTTGTGATTATAGTTAATCTTTTGTTCTAACCTTTTCCTCTTTGTGTCTTGGACTTCTTCTGGTATTTCAGTTATCCCACTCTGTTCTTCCTTCATTCCTTTTATCTGGCAGGCTTTGCTCATGTTTCCCATGCATAGGATATGAAGGACATATTGATCTCATTTGTCCGGTTTTCTGTCCCTCCTTCTTTTAACCATATTCATAGCCCATTTCCCTCTTTCTTCTACTCTCTCCCTCTCCCCATTTTTCCTACCAAAGCTTTCAGGACTTAACTACTCCACCCCACCTCACCCCACCCTATCATTTTGTTTCTTCCTTGTAGTCATTTCTTACCTCCACCACCACCACCACCAGGACATTGTCTTTCTTTAAAATATCCATTTTTTACATGATTTTCAATACATATTTGTATTTCTCACCCAGACCACTCCTCTGAGCTCTAGCACTGCATATCTAACTTAATTACTATTTGCACTTGGATGGCACAAAACAGTACAAACTGAATGGGTCCAAAATGAAACTAATGATTCTCTATCAGTCTCTCCACACCTCAATATGCTGGACCCCATTTCACACAGTAACTCAAGCCATCATTCACTGTTCTCTTTTCCTCACTCTCAACATGAAAGAATCTTGTTGCAGCTATTTCCAAAATATATCTTGAGTCCCCAAAGTCTCTTTATATACATTGCCGTGACTCTGAGCTCCGACCAGCATCATTTCTCACCTGGACCACAGCAGCAGCCTTCCAACTGCTCTCTCTGCTTCTATGCTGGTCTTCCGCTAGTCCAGAGGTCCCCAGCTCTCAGACTGCAGACTGGTACTGGTCCGTGGCCTGTTAGAAACTGGGCCGCACAGCCAGAGGTGAGTGGCAAGTGAAGCTTCATCTGTATTAATATCCACTCACCAGCACTAGCATCTTCGCCTCAGATCCACCTCAGATCACTGGGCATTAGATTCTCATAGGAGCACTGGTCCCTGGTGCCAAAAAGGTTGGGGACTGCTGCACTAGTTTAGTCTTTCACAGTAGCTATAGCTCCCTTGTAAAAACAGAAAACGTGTCACTCTCTACTTAGCTTGCTTGAATGGTTTCCCATTTTTTCACGAACACATTTTTACTGAGTGCCCTCTGTGTTCCATGCCCTCAATAATGCCTCTTGTCATGAAATAAATGAAATATATAGTATGTAGATACTAGTAAATGCTACAAAAAAATAAATAAATAAGGTGCAAGGGACAGGATAGTGTGTATATGTGTGTGTGGTTACAATTTTAAATAGAGTTCTGGGGATGGTTTCATTGAGACTGAGTAGGTGCCTTGGGCAAAGGATTTGAAAGACATGAGGAAGTGAGCCCTGCAGAATATTCCATTTGGAGGGAATACCAAGTTCAAAAGCCCTGAGGTGGAAGCATGACTAGCTTTGGGGTTCAGGAGAGTTTAATAAAATCCAAGTTTTACTATGGTTTATAAGGCAGCCGGGTTTCCTTTCCCACTCAAAATATAATAAAAACAAACCCAACCCCCCGCCAAAAAAAAAAAAAAACTCCTCCCGCTAGCTCTCCAACAGGCTTGCTCACCTCCTGACTATATTCCAGCCCTACTGATCTGTTTACCAGAAATTTTTTCCTGCTTTTTCTCTTTTCTTTTTTTTTGCTGGTGTCATTGCCTTTGTTGGGCACTCTTCAACCCTTATTCCAATATATAATTTGCAAGGCCAGCTCCTTTTCAACCAGGTTTGTTTAAATTTCACCTTAAGCCTTTCAAGCCACAGGACCTAAAATAGGTATCTTCTTATTTCTTTCCTTTTTCAGCTTCCTATTTGTTTTCCTTCATTAATTTCATGCAATTGGGATATACATATATAACATGAATTTATATTTAAAACTCAATAGGTAAATGGTATCTCATGATCATTTAAATTTGCAAGTGAAAATTAAGTATTTCCCCAAGTAATGGTCAATTCTAACATGATCTCTTTTCTATATTTTGCTCCTAAAATGTTGAAGCCCTTATGTTTTAAGACTGAGAGCAGGTCTGGCCAACCGGAATCCCACCCTGTCCGCTTGTAAGGGGCAATTTATTTTCCCAAGTTTCCTGGAGTCAGTGACTCATAGTGACTATCTCTTGGCAGGAATTAGTTCAAAACCCGAATCTATTTAGAGCAAAGTGTTTGGTTCATGTCGACATCACTAAGTTATGAAAATGGGCAAAAAAGTTGCATTTCACAGGTGCCAGGTACAACCACTATGCAGTTGAGCAATTATTAATGGTCACCTGACTATGAACTGCCAGGTAACGATTCCCCAGCCCCTCACCGGTCCCTCCGCATTTTCCAGGGGGGTCCGGTGCTGAGGCAGGCATACGGGCTAACCGACCCCTCCATACCACCTAAAGCCGAGGGGAGAGAATCCGCACTGAGCTTGCGGGACACAGGTTCTAAGTCCTGCGGGACTGGGAAGGCTCCAGCCAGGGCCCTCTCCCGATCCTCACCCAGTTACAGCTCATCTCGCGAGAGCTCCAGCGAGGCCGGGCTGCGGGCGGCGGCGGCGGAATGTCGGAGGAGAGTTCCAGACCGCGCCCCCTCTGGCGCAGCTGGGAGAGGCGCGGGCGGGAGCCGCCGGCGGCGCGCACGCGCAGGTGAGCAGGCCGAGCGCGGGGGCACGAGGGCGGAGGCGGGGGCGGGGCCTTGCGTCGCGCCGCGGGCACGTCGCTGCGCGTCCCCAGTATTTAATGTCTCTGTGTTCCACCGGTCTGGGCGAGCACGTGGGGGAGCGGCCGCGGCGCTGCGCTGCAGGGCCGTGCCTCGGGGGCAGAGGCGGGGGTCGGGGGGCGGCGGCGGCGGGCGTGGACCCTGCATTCCGACGGTCGCCGAGGAGCTGGTAAGTTAGGGCCACTGGGAGCTACTGGCCCGGAGACCACCTGCTGGGGCCCCTGGGGCGACGCCGTCAGGGTGATGGGAAGCTTATGGTGCAGGTGTGTTGTGGGACGCGCGCTCCAGGTGTCCCGCACACCGGAGACTCCGGAAGCCGAGTGCGTGCAGAGGGGCTCCGACTCGCCTCCTGCTGTCAAGCAGGCCCTTCTTTCTTTTCTGTCGCCTGTGCACCCCCCATCTTTCTCTGTCGGGGTTGTCTGCCGGCGGGCTCCTGCTGACAGATCGCGTGTGTGTAATATGGGGCGGGGGGCGCTCTACAGCCTCGTAGTGCCCCCCGCGCGCGTCACCATCCTCGGGGGCGGAAGGTGAGGACGCGACGCCCGGGCCACCCCTCTGCGGCTTAACTTTCCTGGAGCGCGCACACCCTCCTATGAGACAGACCTGAGTGCGTCCACCCAAGGTCGCCTAACCTCACACGCGTGTACTTTTCAAAGGTCGTGTATACCCAGTCTGAACCCGGAGAGGAGGCGGCGGGGCGGTCTGTCAGCAGGGCCAGGTGCTTACAGAGCTAGAAGGTGCCCCAAGGCCTGCGGGCACCCCTTTCTCCCTTCTGAGGGGTTGGAGTTGAATTGGTCACTTTGGAACCTCACCCAACTTCTGGGCCTTTTTATCTCGCTCTAGGTTGCTCCCTTCCTACGTCCGGCAGTGGCAAACCCGAGCAGGTAGCCCAGTCCCTGGGAGTTCAGTGCGACAAACCAGGGAAAAGAGCTCGGTTTGCTAAACGGGGAGGATGGGCTAGGCGACGGTTGTGATTGGATTCCTGTTTTGGGCGGAGGGACCGTTAGAACCAAGTTAGGATCCTGAGGTCGAAGTCTTGGTGTCTCGAGAGGATTAGCATTTGCAGCTCCTTAAAGGGTTTCGGGAGAGGCTGAGGCCGTACGGTTCTGCCTGGTGGCCCGCTGACTTCTTCCCCGGGGCGCGTAGGTCATGTGTCGCTCTCCGCCCGCCCCCCTTCCTCCACCCGCTGGCGTTCTGAACGGACCAAGCTAGTTTCGCAGATAAGGGTCAAAATGTGCTTGGAGAGGCGGTCGACTTGGACGCCTCGAGGCACGCCTTCACCATTTCAGCTCTCGTGCCCTAGGGTAAGGTTCCTCCCATTTCCCCTCCGAAGGAGGCATAGGGAAAAAGGGTGCGACTCGGGACCGCGTGTAAGCCCTGGTCCTTTGGCGATCTTCTCCAGCGGTATGGCCCAGGTTGTCCTGCGTCTCCGTCGCGCCTAACACAAACCCGGTGCACTTTGCTCCAGGTGTGAGTGGAGGCCTCTCAAGCCAGTTAAGGCGCATGGGCAGGGCAATTAGATTAAACTAGCTTTTTTCCCCCTTCTGAAGTGTAGGCTATTTGGTGTTTAAATTTATCTCCTGCAGGAAAATCTGGGCTGCTAGACACCTGGTACAATCATATCTGTTGATTGGCTTGTTATTACTGCCCCTCACCCTTGTGTCGCAATTACTGTTAAAGAAACACCGTTCATAAACTATTAATTCTGGCAAACAGTAAACTTAACATGCTTTTGTAAAAAAAAAAAAAAACAACAAACCTATTTAGAAAGCAAAACTTGGACCCATCCCCTTTGCTCTTAAAGGTACAGCGCATCTCTGAAATGAAGAGAAAACAGCATGATTTGGTCATATATCGGATTCCTCTGTTCTTGGCTTTCAGTTGGTTCACCTGCTGATTATTTACGACTTTCTGAGCACTGGAAGCATGTGAAGTTATGTTTTGGGAGCCTTTTGACTTGTCTTGAACCTTTTTCACCTCAACTAGTTTTGTGGTTTCTGGGTAATGATACCTGTGTATATTCTCAGAGGAAGTTTTCACTAGGCCCAAAGGAGGTCCTCTGGATCCTTTAGGTATGCAAATCACTGAAGCTTTAGTTCCTACCTGGATTAAATAGTCTCAATTGTTATGCATAGTTAGGTGATAGCCCATAATTTGCAGATAACTGATCTTGTCCAATCCTGGGAGTGAGATAGGTCTAATGAATTTGTCTTGTTGGAGTCTTGTGTGTGACTATCAATTCCTTCTAGCTGTTTTCTAGAGAAAATGCATTCACACTTGACCACTTCAGGGTGACAGTGAAGGTATCTGTTGTAAGTGGCCTGCTCAGGGGCCAGGTGGATGCGTTGTCAGTGTAAGGTTGCTGAGCACCAGTATTTTAAAACAATTCATTTTGCTCTACCTGGTCTCTCCCATATTACTCTTGGACTTGGGACCCTGGCTGCATCCTGGCCATCATTGTGAATGAAAGCCGATTTTAACCTTTATAGTATTCCCTCTCCTCATCCTAAAGACAAGTTGAGGTAATATTTGTGAGACTTGGCACTGTGCGTGATGAGTGCTCAACCATTGTTTTTATTACCTCTTAAAGTGTCTCTGACATTTTCTCTTGAATCACTCGAGTTATTTGCATTTTATTAAAAGGACCCTCCCCACAGCTTCTGACCTGGAAACTTAGTTGGAAAGAAAAGGAAAACAAATTGGTTTTCCCACACTCTGCCAGCCAGCCTCCTGGCTCTAGCTTGCGACACATGACTTGATCAAAGTTCTCATTTCAGGCCTTGAGGAGTGGGCATCCCATGTGTCTGGTGAGCTGGTGCCTTCCAGCCCATTCTCCTCAAGCCACTCCTTCCTAATTTTCCCTGTGCCTCTAGAATGAGAGGGCTTCTCTACAGCTTGGTCTATTGTGGAGATGCTGACAATTTTGTGTACAGGTTGCTACCTTCAGCTTGCCATTCTGAATTTTCCTCTGCTAGGGGGAGGTGTGGATCCTATGGGCATCTTGTCCAGCTTAAATCATCTTATACTGTTTGAGTTGCTACTTTATGTGGGATGTATTTTAATCCTGATATTTGCTTCCTAGGGCAAGTTCTGTTTCTTCCATATCCCTTTCTAGTGTCATGCCTCACACTATTATGATCATTTAACATAAGTACCCATTGTTTGTGGCTTTCTACTGAGCAAACCTGCTGGCCTTGGTACCTAATTTTAAACTCGAATTGTGGAAAATATGGTCAGTGATGATGTTTTGAGTGGGACAGAGTTCAGCTGGAGAAGTAAGTGGTGGAGATATGGGAACTAAAATTTAGAGGATGTCTTTTCCTTGATAGTTACTGTGCTAGGTGAGTTGTGAGCAAACACCTCCCTAATCCTTTAATCCTCACACCTCTGAGTGCAGTTGGGGAGGTAAAGCTGGAGGTCACTCCGGATTGTTTTAGTAGCTAATAGAAATACAAATTGCAGGGTAGAGAAACTGCCAAGTGTGGATTTGGACTTAACACTAGGTCCTCTGGAGGGCTTTGTGAGAAGATCCAAAGCATAGTCAAATCCATGGGTTTTTCTCCTGATCTTTCAATTGCTTTCTAAGCAGATAGTTGTATTGAAAGAGTGTGTGTTATTCAGCATTCTGAGGACTTTCAGTAATACTAGCTTTCAAGATGTCCATTTCCTTAACTTTCTTTTCCTCCTACTAAATGGTCTTAATTCTGTCAGGTCCTCACCATTTGGACGTTTCTACAGCTGAGGTTGATAATTTGCAGCAGTGGATAGTAAATGTTCTGGCCTCATCTGGTAATACTGTCTGACTGCCTTCACTGAGCTGGGTGTCACTGAGGCCCATGATCTTAGGAACAACTCAGGGCCTCAGGTGAGTTCTGGAAGTAAAGGTATGCAGCACTGCGGGCTGATAAGGCTCTTTCACCTCTGGGCTTAGCTGGCAAGAACCCAGAACCCTGGATTGAGGGGTGGGGGCTTAGTAATGCTTTCATGGCTAAAATATGGCTGTGGTTCTAGGTAGGTCTTTTAACTCTTTGGGGTCTGTTTCTTCAACTAGTCCCAAGAGAGTTGGTCAACATCAAAAGCATTTATGGGATCCCTATTAGTCTAAAGTGCCTTGGGCTGCTGGAAGATGGAGTTGCCTGCAGGTCTGTATATGGGGAGGGGTATTTGGGCTCTGATGCATGGTTCAGTGGGTAGTACAAGTCAAAGACTGAAAAACTCAATCCACTGTTTTAGGTGCATCTCGCGTTCTCTTAGATGCTACTGTGCTAAATACTTTTTACAATCTCTTTTTATCTCCTAATTCTTAGTGGAGGGGGTCTAGAGCTGCCTTGTCTTATAGAGTAGCAACTAGTTATGTGTGGCTAGTTAAATTTAAACTTTTTAAGCATTAAATAAAATTGAAAAATAAGATTCTTGGTGACATTAGTCACATTTTACCTGTTCGGTGGCTGCAGCACTAGACACTGCAGGTCTAGGACATTTTCATCCTAGAAAGTTCTGTTGGACACCACTGGTCTTAGTTCTTTGCCCAACTCCAAAAGCTAATTGCCTCATCTTGTAAAGCATCATATATTTGGACTTATTCTTCCATAATCCACAACCTCAGCAGCCTTGGTGACAAATTATTTATCAGTTCTCTCCATGACATGTTAAGAAGCAAGTTCCGGACTGCCAGTTTAGAGGGCAGTGATCAATTATTAAACAGTTTGAGAAAGGAGTGTAGTGAGTGGTCTGGGGATGGGAGCATGCAGCAAAGAGCCAGATGTTTAGCCCTTGAAAAGCCATTTTGGTTGGAGACCCTGTTATCATAAAGATCCTTGCTGGTTCTCCAAGGCCTGTGCTCCCTGTCCTTGGTTTTCAGATGTCACATGTCAGCTGACCTGTTACTTTGTCTTTCACTCAGCTGAATCCTTCCTGTAGGATCCCAGTGTGAATCCTCTGCTAAACAGGCTGCAGATGCCTTATAAACAAGTGTCATTTTCATTTCACCCCTCCAGGCTATCTCAGTGTTAAGAGAACTGTTTTTATAGAAGGCAGAAGGCATTGGGGAGAGTAGTGATATAGTTGGTGATCCTGAGGTGTTGATATGGGGCTAGCTCTGGGGAGATTTCTCCTGATTTTTAGTCCTGGTGTGCTTAGTTTGAACCCTGTTAGGCTGACCTTTGGCGTATAATGTGAGAGCTCTCTTTTCTTGGAGCCAGACAGTATAAGATGCATAACAGACACTTATTGAGCACCAACTGTAAACCTGGCATCTTAGAAGGATTTTTTCTAAACTGTTCCCTTTTTATTCTCTCAACGTTATGAAGTTAAGTATGTCTAATTTGTGTATGAGGAAACTGAGGCCCTGAGGACCTTAGGATACGGGGCAGGGCTGGGCTGGGCTGGCTTTGGACCTGGATCAGGGTTCTGTACCTCTTGCTCAATGCTTAGGGGCTCTTTCTTATTTTTTTACTGTCTTCCCTCCATTCTCATCCAGAAAACAAAAGTATTTAAAAGATTAAAATCATTTATCCTACAAGCTGAGTCAGACTTACAGGTGTTTGAGTCATTTTAGCCCTGTGAGGAAGGTATTTGTATCCCATTTTACAGGACATTTTCAACAGGAAACTGAAGTTCAAGATCTTATTTTTTATGCTCTTTCTAAAGCCACGTTTTATATGCAGCCATCCGGTAACTTTGCAGAAATAATGACTGTGACTAAGAAAGACTTGTAGACTGTAGCTATGCCTGAGGGCCTGGACAACTGCTCTGAAGACTATAGTTTAGCTCCATCGCCTGGTTGAGAAGACAACCTTGAAATCACTCATTCCCTGGCTAATAATAATGTGACCTGTCAGTCCTCACATGGAGGTCATGAGACCATCTCCTGGCCCTCATCAGGCTGTCGCCTGGGAGTTGCTTAGTCCCTGCTGGAGGAGGCAACAGGATCTGTTCAAGCCCAGCCCGCAGTCCCAAGTGGCGTTGCCACTCCCACCCCTGCTCCAGCCTTGGCTTAGGACAACATATCTGAAGGCCAGTTCAGCCTTTTGTAAATCTCCTTTCTCCTCCTTCCTGTCCCTCCAAAGAGAAAAGAGCAGGAGTAACTTGCCCTGCGTCGCCTTGGAGGGAGACCTGCACTCTGATGAGACCTGCACCTTGAGCTCTATATGTGAGAAAAGGCTGTGCTGAGAATAACCCTCTTGCTTTGTCCTTTGACTCTGGTGAGGCCCACCTGGCCAAGCATGTGCTGTCATGCTATTTTTGGCAGGTGGTATACTTTAGGAGGGCCAAGTGCATTTGGCTTTAGTATACAGTGCAGGTCCTGGGGCCTAAACCGCTACTGCCTTTTGCATTACAGGAGGCACAAGAGTAAAACCACCCTAGAAATTATCATAGGGTGTGTGGGAGAAGTGGCTGCTTAAGAGGTCCCTGGGGATGCCTTTTTTATTCTGGATCTATGGCAGGGGCCCAATTTTGACTCCTGGGCCAGGCAGGCATGTGACCGAGGCAGCCTAGTGAGCCAGGGAACTCAAGACTACTGTCCTGGGGAATGATGGCCCCTTGCTGCCCCAGCAGTCAATTCCTCAGGAAATCACATAGTCCCATTTTCATAAGAAGTCACCCAACCTAAGGGCAGGCCACTAACTGAACACTAAAAACTGTAAAACCATGGATCTGCTGGCAGCCTGAAGACCAGCATCCTTTGGCTTAAACCAAAATCAAAACATGAGAGGAGGCAAAGGCATGCCTCTCAGGAGAAATTTTCACCAAAGCTGAAGAGATATGAAAAAGGAGTTTGACAGGCAAGTTCTATTCCACTCCACCATCCTTCCTTTTATTCCCCAACCCGTTTTTGTTGTTCCTTCTTTCCTCTAACTTGGAGCTGCCAACTCCAGCCCATCTATCTGTTTCTGATTAAAAAAGCTTCAAGCCATATAAGGCCCTCTGTTGCCTATGGTTTATGTTGGCTGGAGAGCGAGATTGTTTTTGCAGTCTGTTTCAAAGAAGTGGCAAGGGTTTATGTGGGGCTGAGTGCATGTGTTGTCTATCCCTGTCCCCATCCTCCCTTCCACCACGTAAGTGGGTGTGACCCCAGGGCTTCCTTCAAACGCATTTGCTGAGAACAAATGCTGAGAACTAGGAAATAAAAAGCTTATTTTTTCACACCTTAAGCACCTGCCATGCTACCAGCCATGGAGGCACCCTAGAAACTGTTTCTGGAATAGATTCTGGAATTGGCTTTTGTTAACTGTAGTTTAGAAACTCTAGTCCTTTGGCCATGGGGGCAAGTTGGTTCTTGACCAACTTGACCTTCAAGCACTGGTCTGCCCAGCCCAGTGATGCTCTGGAGTATTTGGCAGTAACCTTTCAACCTCGTCTTCACCCCCCTTCCTTGCTGTCTCTTGAGTTAGCCAAGCTTGTTCTTGCCTTAGGACTTTGGCACATGTTTTCTCTACCTGGAACTTTCTTCCCCCTTTCTTTTCCTTGTCCTCCCAGTCTTTGGCACAGCTGCCCTTCACTGTTCCAGCTCTGCTATCACCTCTTCAGAGAGGCTTTCCCAGCTGTCTAAAGCCACCCTCCCTTTATCCAGCATTCCTCCACCCTGGTTTCTTAACTTAAACTACAGAACACAGAAGATGATTGAGTGACTTTCTCAACTCTCCCAAAGAGTATCATTCTAGATGCCCAGGAATATAGTTAATTCATATGTTACAAGAAATATCTATGGCTCAGTTCTCAGAACCGGTTGAGAGGCTGCAGGTTTATTATGTTTGGTTGCTGCATCTGCAATATCTTGACATTTGAAATGTGACTCTGCACCCCTCCCTCCATCTTTGCTTCCTGAGGGCTCTCTCATCTTTAGGAGAACCTGGCTCACAGTGGATATTCAGATCTTTATTAAATGAGTAGGCCTGAGAGGCCCTGCTACTTGATGCTGGCTAGACCTCAGAGGAGTGGGGAACCAGATGCCTCAGCTCTGAAAGGTCTGTCTATAAACATATTCTCTTTATGGTTGTTACTGTTATGTCAGCAGGGTAGTTGGGGGAGGAGTCTCTGAAGCAAAATTGGCATAGATTATTATGGGAAAATAAACTTATAAGTTTGTATATAGGTGAGTTGACACATATGTATTTATTATGGTTAATAAGAAACATAAAGTTGTATGATGAAAGCATCCGTTGCTACTTAATAATTAAGAACATAGTAACTTTCTGTGAAAGCATTGCTTGTGGCAAGTTTTGACTTTTGGCTGTACACAAGGTTAGAAAGAACAGCCATTTGCCCTGAGTGCTCTCCCACCTTTCCTTCCCTCTTCTAGAGGCAGCTGCTTTCGGTTTTTCCAGTTGTCCTCCCTACCTCTATATTTCTGAATCCTATACCCTTCCTTCCTTCCTTCCTTCCTTCCTTCCTTCCTTCCTTCCTTCCTTCCTTCCTTCCTTCCTTCCTTCCTTCCTTTTTATATTATCTGTTTTTCTGCTCTGGAAGATAAGACTTGGCTCACTCCTGCACTTCTACTTCCTTCATCCTCTCAGTATAGAGGTAGTGTGCATTATTATAAGTATTGC
Source organism: Macroglossus sobrinus (assembly GCA_004027375.1). NCBI lineage: Eukaryota > Metazoa > Chordata > Mammalia > Chiroptera > Pteropodidae > Macroglossus > Macroglossus sobrinus. The sequence goes on from PVKZ01000068.1 coordinate 1,198,948, forward strand.
TTATAGCTGCAAAGTTGTTAGTTTCCCACATTTCCTTTCTTTTTCTCCCTCCCTTCTACCGTCTTACTCAGTTTCCTTTGTTTAGCTTATTTTCTGTGTCTCTCTCACCAGTTCTCAGACCCCCTCTGGGCCTTGTCCATTGCCCTCGAGCTGCCCTCATTGTGCTTAAACATACCAGGTACTAAGTAGCTCCATGTTGCTCCTGGGATGCACCCCTGACCCCTGGCTCTGCTTCCCTTTTGTCCTGGGAATTCCTTCTCCCCTTCTCTGTATAGCTTCTTGGATTGGTGCCCACTTCGTTCTTGTTTTACTCCCTTGTTTTGTTGGAGCCTATCTTCTAGTAGCTTGCTAAAAAAGCCTGCATGGGTGGGCAGCCAGAAGAAGCAAGCTGACTGATGCATAAGGACAAGCCCCTTTGAAGGGGCAGGGGTTGCATGTGGCTGAAGATGAGAGGATTGGTAGAAAGTTGGCAAAGACAATTAGGCCCCTCGATCCCTTCGGCCACATCAGCAGAAGATCTGGCTTTACTTTATGGAGCAGTTTAAATGCTAGGGGATCTGGATTCAGGTACCAGCTAGTGGTGAAAATGGGTATTGAAAGAAAGTCTGCATATTGATGGGGCAACCCAGCCCCTCTTGGCTCCCATAGTGTTGGCATTCAGGCTACTCTCCTCTCATCTCCCACCTTGGGCATTTTAACATTCTAATCTGGGGAAACTGGCAGCTTGTCTTGTTTGTCCCCCACCCTAGCTAGGACACTTGCCTGACTCTTGGACCAAACTTGTTAGTTGGTCAGTGGCAGTAACAGGCCCACTAGAGAAGTCATTGGATTTTTTTTTTTTTTGCCCCAAAAGGATTTGAAAGTGCCTCAGAGGTAGTGCATTTGTCTGATTCATTTCTGTGTCCCAATGTGCTTTGTACCCTGTAGGTGCCAATATGTATTTGGAGAATATAAATTACCTTATGCCTCTATGTGATTTCTGAATTGGTCTTTGTGTACTGTTGGCTGTTTGGAAAATCAATATCTACCTCTTTGCTTTGCCCCCCTGGGGTGGTGCTGTGAAGGGTCCTTGCCTCATCCCAGCATCTTTTCTGGTTCCTTTCGAAGGCACACATTATCTTTTTTAAGTAAGCTTACGGTCGGATCACAACATCAAGCGTTTTGGGCAGTCTTATGTAGTGCTCTGTGGTCATGGCCAGGAACACTTTGCCGGCAATTGCTTTATCACCATAGTTGTCACAGATTTTTAAAACCACATCCCTACCCCCTAAATGAAGCAATGGGAACACCTTTGTAGGAGGTGCTGGGGTTTTTTTCTTTATTATTTGAAGCCTAGTGAGACTTGACCTGCCATGAGCAGTCAGTACATGAGAGAGGCTGGGCAGTTTATCCTCATGTAGTTTTCCTTTTTACCAAGTTTTTAGACCAGGAGTTAAAATTTTAATTGAATTGGAGGAGGAAGAGCTCTTAATATGAGACCATGTCCAGAGATGGGATTTTTTACTTCTGGCTCTTCTTACCTTGAGCTCCTTGTACTGGCCATGGGTTTTGGCTAGAGGAGGCTTCACTGAGCAGGTCATCCCACCTAGATGTTGTGGGGCGAAGCTTCCAGACTCCCAGAGAGCAGGCCGGGGAGTGTTCTGTGATCCAGAATCGGGAGTCTGGCTGACCTGGCTCCTGTGGGGCCATCACAATGGAGGGTGTAAGGGACAGCTCAGGCAGGACCTCACAGCTCCACTGTGAGCTAATTTGGAATCTCTAGGGTACGAACATGAGTCACAGCTCAAGCTCACTCAGGCACCCTAAGGATGAAGGTAACAACCCTGTGAACACCGGGACTGGACTGAAACCAGCACTCCTTACGCATGGCTCCTGTGCTCTGACTCCGGGGCCCCCCCCAGCCATGCTGCTGAGGGCAAGTGGCCCCAGCTTACCATCATCGCCCACCCTCAGCAGCAAGATAGACACTGCCCAGCAAGGTAGGCTCTGGCCGTCGCTGCATTTATTCAGGCCTTCAGGGAACACCCTCTAGAACTATCCTGTCCAGTCAGTAGCCGTTAGCTGTATGTGGCTATGTAAATTAAAGTAACATTAAATAAAATTTGGAATTCAACTCCTCAGTCACACTGGTCACATTTCAAGTGCTCAGTAGTCCCCTGTGACTAAGTGGCTGCCAGTATTGGACTGCAGTGACCACTTGGGGATCACCCAGGCCTTTACCTCTTGTGACTTGCCTTGCTGGCCATGTTGCAACTGCCCATTGCCTTGACGGTAAAAGTCAAACTTCCTTTTTCTGACCCCTTTCAGCTCTTTAGCCTCTGTTCCCATGACTTGTTCTGCTCTACTTTGAGACTGGCTGCCCCCTCTCACTTCCAAAGGCCTCTTAGGTTTAGAACCTTAATTTGTGTCATTAGCTCATCATTGCAACATATGGAAATTCTGGCCTTCTTTGAGACAACCTTCCTTGGGTTCTCTTTGCCTATTTCTGAAATCAGGCTCAGCTTGATGCAGGTGTATATGGGTGGAGAGTGAGACACACACTGATTCCTCCATTTGGATTGTGAGCTTCTGGTGACTAGAAACTTTTTCTTGGCAGAAATTTAAACACGCTTGTGTGTATGTGCATAACTTTCACCCTGATGAGGAATTAAGTAAATGCATCCTGTATAAACCGAAGAGCCATTCTCGTGGTCTTCCTCCAGCAAACTCTGGGGTTGGGAGTTGAGGGGATGGGGATTGAGGGTGGAAGGGAGAAGAGGGGATCTTCCCTGGCCTACAGCCTGCTGTTATTCGCTGAATGCAGTGGAAGCAAATGCTGGGCTTTAGGTTCTGGATCACTCCCTGTCCTTGGAGGACTCCCTTCAAGGGGGAAAAGCATCTCTCCCAACCCCTGCAAGAACTCAGTGTTCTGGACACTCTGAAAATGGGGTGTCTTGAGCCTCCTCCTATAGGCTAACTTCTAGGGAGAGTCTTTGGCAGTGTGCACACATAACCCTAAAATAGTGGAAGAAATGTTCAAATTTCATCTTAGAGGGTGTATAAAGATTTGTTCAGAACACAGATTGGATGTGGCTTCACTGACCAGGCCCAAGTCCAGACTTGTTATACTCTTGGCATCTAAGCTCTTGTTTTTATGATGGACTTTCCCATCAATTAATTACATGCAGCTCCTTTTCCACAATAACTGAAGCCAAAAGGGCTCAGTCACTAGGACCAACAACTTTTTGTGCCATTCCCAGAGATTTGTTTTATTGTTTAGCAGAAGGCTCTAGATTGCAGTGACCAGGCTGGCCACTGGGGTTGGGAGTGAGGTCATTCTCCAGAGGTAAGCTGTTCTGAGAGGCTACAGGTTCCTCTGGCAGAAGGAGGGAATCCTCTGAGAACCTGCAGTGAGCAGGTGGGCACTAAGGTCTTGTGGGGCTGTGACACGTGCCTGCTTTCAGCTGTGTGTGACCACTGGGCAGTCAGCCAGTGTGCATCTAGTCGAGAGCAAATGGACCTGCTAAAAATAAGCTGGCAGCTATTTCATTCCAACATATTCAGAATAGCCAAGCACCCTCTCCTCCAGCCCTCGGCCAGTGCCCTGCATCCTTTCCCTGCCTGAGTGGCCTGGGCCTCAGGAGTGTGTGTCTGTGTGTGTGGTGGAGGGTTGGGGAGTGAAACTTTAATTAGCTTGTGAATGGGAAGGCTTTTAGACCCTGTTAAATGCTACACTGTTAAATGCCACTTATATTTCAAGAGCTTCAGTTTAAAAAAAAAAAAAGGCAGGGCGTGGGGGGGAGCGGTGCAAACAGCAACTCGAGTCTGTGCTCAGAGAAGGAAGATAACAGAGAGCCTTGTAAAGCTGAAGTTACATGTGTGCACACGTAGGCAGTCCTTTCTGAGAATTCTGGAAAGAACTGAGGCATCCTGCACCACCTGTCCAGGCACATTTGACCGGGTAAAGCAGGAAAAATGGCACCCTACTGATTCACAGGAATTCTCTTTGACTGAGGTGATATTGACTCTGGTGGGACTCTTGAAAGTGAAGGGCTAAGGAAGTGAGGGACTTCACTTGCTTGGTGGGAAGTGGGGCTTCAGTAACCCAGAGCTCCCTGTAAGGTACCGCCAGTGAAACCCACCTAGACTGAGAACATAACACCTGTGGGTGAGGTGCCTGCTGATTCCAGGAGCTCTTGGCTCTGTTTTTGGTGGAGATGGCTCATATCTCTAATCCTCTGGTACCAAGGGAAAAAATAAACCATTTCAATCCCTCCTATCTGGGGGTCAGACACTCTTTATCTCAAGTACCTGGAACATTTCAGTTTCTGGAGAGAGGAGGGCTTTGCCTGGAGGAATAGTGGCAACTGGCTTCTGGTTCTTTAGCATATGGTCTCAGCTCTAGTCCAGTGGGTGAGTTGTGGGCACCGGACTCTAGGTTGGGTGACACGGCTTCAGGGTTAGCAGTATTAAATGCCTTCTAGGCACAGCAACGAGGACATATGGCTTGGAAATGGTGCAGAAAGTTTTCTAAGCTGTAATTAGCAGAGTAGCTACAACTGCCTTTCTGTAAGGAGCTATAGATGCTGAGTCTGGGGGCTTTGAGCCTCAGTCTCTAAGCTGGGCCGCGAGGATTAGGTGGGTGAGTGACAGTGGTGTCCCTGTGAGCTGTAGAACAGCAGGTAGGAGGGGGTACTTGTCACGACCCTGGGCCGCTTGTTCTGTATTCACTGTGGACTAGGAAAAGCAGATGAAGTACTGGGAGGCCAGGGATATGGTGGGCCAGGGTCTGGGTTGCAGTGTGGCTCTCCTGGGGTGCAGGACCAGGCTGTAGTATCAATTTGACCTCTGTTGGACCTCTGCCTTATAGCCAGTTTCTGGGCTTTCCAGTCTGGTGGGTGAGGTCAACTGCTGGATTCCTTGGATCAACTTTTAGTTTCAAAGCAGTGGAGTGTGGGGGTGGATTTTTCTAGCTCTTTTGAGAGGCAGCTTATGTCACCTTTCCCCTTACACACACACAATTTGAATTTGTGACCTTGGGTCCTTGGTGTGTAAAGTGAGAAGACTGCCCCCTATGGGTTAAGACATAGGATTCTTTTTCTTCCTTTCTACCACATTTCATTAAATCTTTTTTCCTGAGATCAGAAAATTGCTACAATACTATGGGAATCACAACTATAAACCCTGCTGAAATGGGATTGTCTGGTTAATGAATCAGAATCTAAATTTACTGACAAGAAAAGATCTGACAACAAGCCATGTCTCCAGCATACTGCCTTTTTCTAAAAGTGCCCTTCCCCATAACTTTTTTTCTTTTGCAAATTGATTTTTATGTGAAAGGCACTGAACATAAAGCAAACATCTCTAATTTACCACTTTTGGGGATGTAAGTTACAGAACAGTGATTCTCCAACTTGACTGCATATGGGAGTCACCTGGATTAAAAAAATTGGTGCCTGGGTCGTACCCTCAGAGATTCTGATTTAATTGATTTGGGTGCCGTCTTGGGGTTTTAAGTTTCCCACGTGGAGCTGATGTGCATCCAACTTGGAGAACCACTGAGAAACTATAAAAATACTCTCTTCCCAAAAGGAAGTAGGAAGGCTATTTGCAGATAGATTCCCCGTCCCCCCTTTTTTGGTGTGGGCTTATGTAGACACAGACATATAGTGGTCTATGGCAGTTTTTCCATGTCAGTACATGAGATCAGTTTCTACAGTATTGGTGTCCATGATTTCTATAATATATTTAGCAGCAATTTTCGTTGCTAAACTATGATACATTTTGTAGCAAATGATACCCCAGTGAGCATTTTTCTATAGACCTCTGCCTATGCAGAGTTTGTTCGCTTTTAAGAAAAGATTCCAGATGTGGGATTTTGGGGTCACAGGATGGGTATGGTCATAAAGTTTTAGGAGCAGTATAAAGTTCCCCTTTCCTTGGCCCATATGATACCTTATCCCCAAAGGCTCATTTATTAGTGGATTTAATGTGGAGTAGAACCTGAGTTCCAATCCTTTAAAGACAGAAGTTCTTCCTAAAGGTGGTCTCCTCCCCACCACTTGCCCTATGCCCCTCACTTTGCGGGGTGGAACACTTTTCCTAGCACCTTCACAAACATAATGTGCTTGTGAATCCTTGGGGGTCTTGTGAAAATGCAGCTTGAGATTCAGTAGGCTTGGAATGGAGCTGAGATACTATATTTTTAGCAGGTGCCCAGGTCCATAGACTGCTTTGAGAAGCAAAGTCCTAGAGCAGTGGTTCCCAGCCTCTGCTGAACATCAGAACCACCCTGGGAGCCGTATGCTCTGGTTTTGCCAGAGAACATCGATGTAAGTAAATAAAATCAGTAAGAGTTGTCAAAGCATTTCCATTTATCTGCAACTAAGCACAAACCTAAATTAAGGTATAATTCACCATATCAGTGGAGAATTCGGGGTTTTAAGAAGACAATTTTTACATACAAAATAAAAGTTGCTGGCATGGAAGGCACTGAATACAAACATTCTAGAATAATTCTCTCCCATACCTCTAATGAGAGCTAACCCTGCTCTGTGAAGTACTTACTATCTATCTCAATGAATCTTTATACCAGTCATCCTTTATGTTCTTACAGATGAGGAAAATTGAGTTTCCTATCCCCTTTACGTGTCTACTGCCTTCTTCTAGGCCAGGGATCCCCAACCCCTGGGCCGTGGACCTGTACTGGTCCGTGGCCTCTTAGGAACTGGGCTGCAGAGGTGAGCGGCAGGGGAGTGAACAAAGAAAGCTTCATCTATATTTGCAGGTGCTCCCCAGCACTAGCATTACTGCCTCAGCTCGGTCATCAGGCATTGGATTCTCATAGGTTGGGGACCACTGTTCTAGGCCTTTATCATTTCTCCTTGCCTGGATCTAACTGACTTAGGTCTTCAGGTTCCTTTCCCTTAATAAAGTGTTTCTCCTGCTCTCAGAATCACCTGCAAACACAGTTTGGTATATATGCCTTGCAGACCTGTTCTCTGTTGTCTACAGGATCAAGTTTACACTCTGCCGTGAGGTCCCAGGAACCTCACTGAGCTCACTAAATGACTTGATTCTCCCATGACCTATATCTTCATGCCACTGTGTGTGTTTTGCTGGCCCCCCCACCCTGGAGCATCTTCTGTCCTTTTTAAACTCTTATTCACCCTTTGTTCTGACTCTCTTGATATGTAACTAATATTTCATTGACTAGTGGTTTTTATGGGTGCATACGAGGGACATATGTGCATGTGGATTCCATGGCTGTTTAAAATGTTCCAGTGCCACCTGAATAGATGAATGTTCTGGGAGTTCAGAAAACTGAAACACTACACATAACAAGCTAGATCCCTGGGAGTCATAGGAAGGATTTGGCATTGAGAAGTGATGATGGAAGGGATTTATTCAAGAGAAGGCTCATCTTCTTTCAAAGGTGTGTGTATGTAAATGAGGGAGCAGAAGGGGGTGTCTCTTCCTGCCCACCCACCTCCGGTGGCCAATCCAGAGTTACAGGTATAAGTAGAGGCGATGTGCTCCTTTCGGGGGGTGGGGGGGAAGGAGAGCAGACAGCGCTGCTCTCAGCTGTGATTGTCTTTCCTGTGCACTCGCATCAAGGTCTCCTTACCCATCCCTCATGGCATCCTTCTCTCCCTCTCCTCCTGTTTCCAGGTGTAATCACTTCAAGCCTCCAGGATGGCCATCCAATTCCGTTCACTTTTCCCCTTGGCATTGCCTGGAATGCTGGCACTTCTCGGTTGGTGGTGGTTTTTCTCTCGTAAAAAAGAGCACGTCCGCAGCCGCCACGAGCGAGTAGAGGCCAGTGGTGTGGAGCTGAGGGCCAGACCTGCCGTTGAGGAACCTGTCTCTGTGGCAGATGATTGTCCTGGAGAAGTGTCCACATCCTTCTATATCACCCAGATACCGGAAATGGAGCCAGCCACCGAAAGCAAGCCTTCTGTAGAGCTGTCAACCTTGTGGGCAGATCCAGCCTGTCTTAGTTCAGAGTCCTCAGGCAGCCTTCCTAACACCACGGACACAAGCTTTCAACCAGGAACACGCAAAGACGACAGCCCAAGGGTGGATGTAGCTCTGAAGGGTGACGAAGACAAGTCTGTTCTTCTAGAGTGCTCCCTTCCGTCCCCAAAGGCTGTTCCGTTCCCCCACAAAGCGGCTGAGGTGTGTAAGCATGAGGTGGGGCAGGGCCAGCAAGGCCAGTCTGCAGCCCCTGTGGAGAAGCATGGCTCTGGAGAGAAGGCGAGAGAGACTGGTGGGGCCGAAGGCACTGGTGACGCAGTGTCGGGAGAAAGTGTGCTGGAAGAAGGTGTGCTGTCCCAGGAGCATGGCTGTGAATTGCAGTGCAGCAAGGTGCCCAGCCTGGCTCCCTTGGGAGGAGGGGGAGAGGAAGGGAAGAACAGCCTGCCTCAGGTGGAAGGGGACACAGTGGGGAAGTTGCTAAGTAGCTTCATCGAGTCGACTCACGTGGAGCTGGCCAAGGACGACGAGACGCTGGCATCCCCTGTCAGAGGTGGCAGGGCCTGGGATGGAGATGTCTTAGAACTGGGCAAAGAGGAGACCTTGGATGAAAATGAGGAGATTGAGCAGACTGCCTTCCAGATCATTTCCAAAGTGATCTTGGAGGCGACTGAAGAAGTGCTAGCCACCACCATGGGCAAGATTGCCAGCCACACGTGTCAGACCTCAGGCGGTCAGCTCCAAGGGCAGGAGGAGGAGAGCTGTGCCTCAGTTAGTCAGAAAAACTCCTTAGGGCAAGGTGCCATGGAGCCTACTCTGGCCACAGTGGAGGTAGCCTCGGGCCAGTCAGATGCTGCGCTTCCCTCACCACACCTACCGGCAGAGGACCTGCCACCGCCAAAGACCTATGTGAGCTGCCTGACCAGTCCTCTGTCCAGCCCCACCAAGGACAACAAGCCAAAGAACTCAGTGCACCACATCTCCCTGGCCCCCCGCTCACCACCGGCTGTCCCCCCTGGGGGGTCACTGGACAGCACAGGTGTCCAGGTGGAAGATGCCTGCATGTCTGACAACAGCCAGAGTGTGTCTTCGCTGGTCTCCTCCGGGCAATGCTCAGATTCCGTCAGCACTTCAGGGCTTGAAGACTCTTGTACAGAGACCAACTGTAGCCCCAAGGACAAGGCTGCCACCTTGCTACTGTCGGAAAGTACTGTGCCCTTTAGCAATGGGGTGCTGAAGGGGGAGTTGTCAGATTTGGGGACTGAGGATGGATGGACCGTGGACGCAGAAGCAGATCATTCGGGAGGTAGGAGGGTCTTGGGCATTTCTCACTTAGAGAACCACGGGTCCCCCTTTATTCGTTAGGAAAGACTCCTGGTCTGCCTCTCCCTCTGCTGCTTCTGCAGTAGTGGTGCTCTTCAGCTATGTGGCCCAGCTGGCCCGCAGAAAATCGGGGCCCAGCATAGAGCTGGTGGGTAACCGAGAAGTTGGGCTGCTCCGAATCCCAAAGCCATGGCAGCTGTAACTTAGTTCAGCAGCCAGGGACCCTCCCCAGCCCAGCCCATCTGAAGGAACCAGCTCAAAGTTGGGTTCACCGATGAATCTAAGTGTGCCTCTTTTTCTTTTAAACACTAAGCTCTTAATGTCTTTTTTTTTTTTTTTAATGGAAACAGGCCCCCTTAGCTTTAATTTCCTTGAGTACCAGGAATGGGTGTGACCTTTTTTTAATGGTTTATTTCCTTTTAATCTTGTGCTTGTTCCCATATCTTCACCTGCTTTCCTTCTCCAGAAGCCCTTTCCTGGTAAGTGCCCAGAGAATGGCCCCCACGCTCTCCTGCGTGGTTGCTGTCACCTTTTCCTTCGCAGAGTGCCTCAGCCATTTTCTCTCTGTGCAGCTGCAGTTCCACCCCAGGAAAGAGGGGCACTTTGGTAACGAAGTGTCCACTGGGTTTTTCGAGTGCTGACCCCAGCGTAGACAGTTCAGACCGCTAACTTCCAGGTTAGCAGCTCCTGACCCTGCTTTTGCAGCTCCCCCAGAGTATTTTCATGTATCTCATGGAACGAGACCACGAATTCCCTGCGTGGGTCTCTGACTTGCTTGTCCTGGGGTCATCCCCTTCCATTTCAGCTCCAGGAAGGTTGGGAATCTTTCTTGGGAATTCTGCTTTCAGCAGCGCCCAGTATGTACCACATACTACACTTTGTCACCCCTAAGATACTATTGATTAAGACACTTCTGAAAGAAAAGAAAATGCCAATCATGAGTGCAAAAGTTCAGAGCCTGTAATATACACCCTAACTTCAGGGATGTTAAAATGTTTTTTAAAAAGACACCTTAAAATGGGCAAACATCTTTTAAGAGTAAGGGGATTTCCCTTTGCCTATTGCCTAGCAGATTAACAACCCCCCCACCACACACACACATAAACCATGTGCCAACTCTAGATTGATAATTGTAGCTACTCATGTACTGAAGGCTTCTGAGTTACAGCCTTGAAGAAGGAGCTGTGGCTGAGCTGTGGTGATGGGTGGGGAGATGTGAGGGTAGCAGATAGAAGCCTGGTAGTACCATTCACCAGGCAGTCAGTTGTGCCAGGCACTAGGCTCACACCTTACACACGTTCTCACCGGAGCCCTGCCTTGTGCATGGGGAAGTTGGAGCAGAGAGGGGGCCAGTGATTGCACAGCTGAGGGAACTAGAAGTTGGCCTTTGAGTGCAGCCTGCTAAAGTCCTGGTGTGGTCTGAGCCACTTCTGGGTGTCATTAGAGTGGCAGGGTACTATTCCGTCCTGCTCTGTTGGGGAGAGGTTAGAGGGCCCCTCATTTTGAGGGAGGGAGTCACTCTGAAGATGACTCTTTTTTAGCTAGGAGGGAATCTCTTACGCTTTACTCCACTGCATCCAGGTAGTGCGTGAGTTGCTTGGCAAAGCATTATTATGCCCAGGATTTGGAGAAATCGTGTGTATGATAACCCAATTAGTAGAATCTCAGGAGTGATCTATTTTTGGCAATTGAGTCGTCCATATTTAAGCAAGAGCCACTTCTCTTAAGCTGGTCTGGCTCCCTGTTTTTCTGTGATGGTCTCCTTGGCACACCCTTGATTGAGAGTAGAGCAGCCCAAGTTGGTGCCTGAGTCCTGCTGCCCACTCTGTCCTCTTGGGAGTAAGCTTTAGCCAGGGGGTTAAAGACCTACCAGAAGCTCAGAAAAGCAGAGTTATACAAGTTTTGCCTTGTGCAGAGGGGAAAGGAGGGCCTCCTCCTTTCATCCACTGTGACAGGGCCCTCAGGGGCAATAAGGATAGGACCTTCAGACAAACCAGCAAGGAAGGGAGGACTCTTTCTAACTCTGCTTGGCTGAAAGCCACTACCTGTGAGCCAAGGCCTGGGGCCTTGGGAACTAGGGACTATTAGTGGGAGGGGCTGGCATAGTCAGAAGGGTGTGGACTGGTTGTGGCTGGTTGTTACTGGTCAGTCTCCCTCTCTGGAGGCCTGCACCTAATACCCAGCTCCTGGGACCATGTGGACCTGTGGCCCATCCCCTCCCCCACCCCATGGACTCCCCTTCCTGGGCCAATGTCTTTTTCTTCCCAGTTCTCCATTTGTCTGCTCTAGCAGCTGTGGCTGGGTGCAGCTGCCAATTAAGCAAGTGGGACTGTAAGTGACAGGCTAAAATTAGGTGTATCTACACCCCCGGCCCTTCTTTCTTTGGGGTTGTTCTGAGCCTTCTAGACTGCTAGTTGACAGTCACTCGCTAAGCTTGAGGAGGAGGCAGGGGCTTCCCAGGAATGTGAGTTTGGGAGTTGTGTGCTATTAACTGCTCTAAGCCAGTGTCCGGGTATCTGTGCATGCTGCTTCCTCCCCTGCAGGTTCCGACGGGAACAGCATGGATTCAGTGGATGGCTGCTGTGGCCTCAGGAAGACTGATGGTTTCCAGAACGCCCAGGCGGGCTCCAGTCCTAAGAAGGTTGACCTCATTATCTGGGAGATTGAGGTGCCAAAGGTAAGGTCTACAAGCTCAAAGTTCCCCCTGGCCTAGGGTCTTCTGGCTTAGGGGGAGAGGTCCCTGGGAGGGCCAGTCAACCAGGAGAAGTTCCTTGGTGAGCCAGAGCCTGGAGGGCAAGGAAACGCTCCACTTTGCCAAGGTTCAGAGAGCTTTCTGCAGAATGGAATTCCTCTAGCTGCCTCGAGAGCATCCTATTCTTGTCCTCTTCAAAATCCCAGGCCTGCTTAACCTCCCAGGGCTCAGATCTGTTTGGGGATGCTAGCTAAAATGAAGACATGGGCCAGCCACGAGTCCCTTCACTGCACTCTGCTCAAGCTCTCCAATGCAAAGTATTTTATAACTGAGCACAGCATAAATCCATACTTTAGAGAACTTGAAGTACTGAAATGTATGAAGAAAATAAAAATCAGTTTTAATCCTACCCCCGAGAGTGACTGGGAAGACTTTTATTTCCTTCTCGTCTTGCACCCTGTGGTTTTTAAACAAAACTGAGATTATGTTGCTTTAATTAATGCTTTTAAATATTTAACAATTTAATTTTCCTATGCTATTCTTCGAAAAAGTAATTTTAACTATATTCTTTGTGTGAATGGCAATTTACTTCACCAGTCCCCAATTCCAGGGTACTTAAGTGGTTTCTAGCTTCTTGCTGTTCCGACTTACAACTTATTAGCTTGGTCTTGATGTTTATCTCTGGGGCTCAGAAATAATTGGTTAGCTGCATTCTCCCAGGGCACTTAGCTCCCTGCCTTGTGGAGACTTGGCTTGGTTTGAACTCTGGGTCAGGCAGGCTGCTCTCACCTGGGGTGCTGGCTCCCTCTGTCCCCCCACCCCCAGTGATAGCTATCCTTTTCTCTTCTCCTTCAGTGACTACAAAGGGCACAGCCAGGCAGCTCTGGCTGTGGAGGGACCACGTCCTTAGTAGCTCCGTGGGGGTGGGGTCATTTGGGATTGATTCAGAGCTTGTCTTACATCATAGCTAAGTTTGGCTGCTTCTGTCCACCTTGAACTTTGGCATGCTGGGCACTTGTGTAAGTCTGGGGCTCTGAAGCCTGCTGTCAGATGGTAGCAAGAGCCCAAGGGTTCTTTCTTAGACCTTTATTTTCAAGTCAAGCTTCTTTATCTTGGGTCCTGGGTAGACTTGAAGAGGTGAAAGAGTCGTAAATTGCCTGTTATATGCTGGCAAAACATCACATAGTGTGGATTTGGGAGGAGGAAATACTGCCTTTTCAGTGTTCTGGATTTGGGCTACATTATTGGGGATGAAATGGGAGCTGCTGAGTCCTGGAGCCAGACTGTGTCAGTGCTTAGTAGCTGTGTTTTGGGGTGAATTACTTAGCCTCTCTGGGCTTGTTTTCCTCATCTGTAAAATGGTGATAAAGGTGCCTATTTCAAAGCTTTTATGAGTAAATGCAAGTGCTGAGAATAGTGCCTGGCAGATGAGTGCTGATATGTCAGTAATACGTTTGAGTTTGACCTTGAACTGTGTCAAACAAAGGTAGGTTTTGGGGAGTGCAGGCAGTTGTTTTCCCATTAACCAACTCACTTATGCACTCTCTCAGCACTTAGTTGGTCGGCTAATTGGCAAGCAGGGGCGATATGTGAGTTTCCTGAAGCAAACATCTGGTGCCAAGATCTACATCTCAACCCTGCCTTATACCCAGAACATCCAGATCTGCCACATAGAAGGTTAGTGGCTGCTGCTGCCCTGTGTTTAGTGTTCTTACCTGAAATGTAAATGACTTGAAGTATTTGAGTCCCAGTTGCTCCGCTTTTGAAATCTAAATCTGAAGAGAAAACTCTGCTCATCCCAGTGAAGGGAGCACTGGATATTTTTCCCTTCACCCCTCATTTCCAGTTTGGTTGTCTGAAGGAGACTTGGATCCCTCCCTAGACCTTCTGGCCAGGAGGAGCAGGTGGGAGGGGGTGCTGGGTTTATAGTGCCTGTTGCAGTGTGGGATTTCTCTCTGGGCTCTTCCCATTTGCTAGCTTCTTATATTCAAAGTACAAGTTGCAGTAGCAGAGGTATCATTTGAAAAGTCAATGGATTTCAAGCCTCTTTAGATGCCTTTCTTCCTAAGGCAAAACTTTGCATTTTGGCATCTTAGAGATTCACTTGAACTCCAGGAAAAGTCCTTTGGAAATGGATGTGTGCAAGTCTTACCCACTTTGACTGTGTCCTGCTTCTACCCCTGTTTAGGTTCTCAGCATCATGTCGACAAGGCGCTGAACTTGATTGGCAAGAAGTTCAAGGAACTGAACCTCACCAATATCTATGCTCCCCCACTGCCTTCACTGGCACTGCCTTCTCTTCCAATGACTTCCTGGGTGAGCATGCTCCTGGGGGACGGGGACTTTCTGTACCCCTTTACCCCAGCCTACCTCAAACAAGAAACTCCCAACACCATGGGCCAAGAAAGCCAAAAGCTCATTGATGCCTGTGCCCTCTTACCACTGGCCTCCACTGGTCAGTGTCTTCTGGGGAAGGGTCAGGCTGGGGTGCTAGTAGGAAGCCAGAGCCCTAAGTGAGGCCACCTCTGTACATTTTAAAATTTTTTTACACCTACAGCATCTGGTCTTCCTAGGTGGTCTCCCATCCAAGTACTAACCAGGCCTGTCCGAGATCAGATGGGATCGAGCACATTCAGGGTGCCGTGGCTGTAAACTGAGGCCACCTCTAGTGGTTACTCATGATATGGCAGGACAAGGGCACAGTGGTGTTGAAAAACTTTCCATGCTAAAATAAATTTTCCTTGACCCCTTGCCACCTGGGCACCGTGTTGCTCTGGGTTGCTGTGCCCTTTTCAAAGATGTGCTGGTTCAGAGACTTGCCCTGGGACCTGTGGGGTTTAAGCCAAACGTAGAGGAGAAGGATTGCTGCAGTACCCACTGCCCCTCCCCCTCTCCAGCTCATGCTCCCGGATGGGGTCACTGTGGAGGTGATCGTAGTCAACCAGGTCAGCGCCGGGCACCTGTTTGTGCAGCAGCACACGCACCCCACCTTCCACGCTCTGCGCAGCCTGGACCAGCAGATGTACCTCTGCTACTCTCAGCCTGGAATCCCCACCTTGCCCACCCCGGTGGAAAGTAAGTGCCGTCCTAGGGGTTGGAGGCGAGCCCTGGGCTCTGGCCCGGCCTGCAGAGAAGCTTTGGGGGGTGGCCTGTTCTGCCCCTTGTCTTGACCAGGAGGAGGCTGTTCTAGAGTCTTTCATGGGACCAGAATTCCCGAGTTCTTGCGTTGACAGGGAGTTACTTGGGCTGAGTTGTCTGGCTAGCTTAAGCTGCTGTTTCCGTTGGCTGGCGGAGCCATGGGGTTGGAATGGAGTTTTGACACATGGATTTAGATCCCACTTTACCTGCTGAATGGTATCGATGCCCACTTGTTCCAGGATTAGGGTCATATGCTGTATGTGCTACATGTGTAAGGCACCTGATGCAGATCCAGTTCTCATAGAAGATCTCTGAGTGCCTCAAACTCTTGGGTCGTCCCAGCGAAGTGACCCAGTCTTTGGGCTGTGGGCTGGGTCATCTCCATTTGACAAAATTGACAAGAGAAAACTAAGCCTCTGAAGTCATGTGACTTGCCCAAACGAATATCTGAGCAGGAGCTGGGATCCGAACCCAGCTGGGCCCTTGAGTCCATTCTTTGTCACTCTTCTCTGTGTTGCCTTGTGAGCAGGAATTGAATGTCGGGACATCTCTCCACCCACTTCCATCAAGGAGTCCTAACCTACAGTCCCCCGGTGGGCTGTAGTCATTAGGAAAACCTTTAAAATTATTTGTAGCATTGTGTATGATTTTTCTTTTAGAGGAATAGGGATTTTAGTTTTTATCAGATTCTCTGTGTTGCCTCAACCCAGCGAGAAACCAAACTGGAGGCCACGATGTGAGTGCGCAGGGGTTGCCTTATAGGGTTGGGACACAGTGTGGTCAGCTGTGTCATAGACTTATCCCAGCTGTCCTGGGGCAGTGCCAGGAATGCCACTGGGCGACCTCCGCCATGGTTCAGTCTGCCCTGCCCCTGCCACCCCAGGCTGGAGTTGGTGACTGTTGGGGCACTTGTTCCCTGGCCTTATGGGCTGCCCAGGGCTCTGCATCTGCAGCACCTTTCTGAAGCAAGGCCAGGAAGAAGTGGGATTCAGGCCTAGGAGTCTCCTTCTGATCAGTGCTTGATCTCAGTTGTCATGGGCTGGAGCAGACCCTAGATGCTAGGCCGCTGAGATCCATTGCACCTGGAGGTTCTTGAGTCTTTCTAGGACTTTCCCTTAAGAATATCAGTCCCCGTTCCTTGAGTTTTGTATTTTACTTTTTTCTCCGGCTAATCTGTGTCCATCTCAGGCTTCAGTTAAGCTTCCCAGTAAACAAATCTAAACAAATGCGTTTTGGTCTGAATAGCTTTTGTGGCAGCACACACGCTACGCTGAATTTCCTATGTCCAGTTTCTTCTGTTGGCCAGAAGAAACTGGACATAGGAACCTCTGGGAGGCTCTGGGGACTCCTCACCATTCCCGTCCCCTGTGTCACAGAGGTGCAGGCCTTTGAGAAGGAGTATGGGGAGGTGGGTTGTGTTGTTTGGGTGGCCCCTGGGACCCTGCCCTGGGCCAGCCTTGTCCACACACTCTCTTCCTGCCCCGCAGTAACGGTCATCTGCGCTGCCCCTGGCGTGGATGGTGCCTGGTGGCGAGCCCAGGTGGTGGCCGCCTATGAGGAGACCAATGAGGTCGAGATTCGCTACGTGGACTATGGTGGATATAAGAGAGTGAAAGTAGACGTGCTTCGGCAAATCCGGTGAGTCAGGCCCCTGAGACAGGCACACACGCAGCTTGTGAGGGGACTGTGATTTCCGCATAGCTGGCACAGTTCTCTCATGCCTGGGACGTGGGTGAATTCTTCCTCCTGCTGCCTGCTCTGCTTTAGCAGAGTCTGGTATAAACAAACTGCTGTTTGCCCCAGCCAAACTGAGCTAGAAAGGCCTGTTTTATGGAAGATTCCCCGAGTATCATGGCAGAAAGGAAGCAGGCTTCTTTTTTGGGAGTTTGCGGGAAGTCCCTCTGAGGTCAGACTTGCAGCGAGACCCGGCAGCCCACTTTCAGGGATGTGGGGAGCCAAGGCCTACTGCCCATCAAAAGTCCCTCTGCTCTGCTTTGTCCTGGGATGCAGGGGTCACAGCACTAAGCAGAAGGTAAACGTCAGCCTGGAGTGGAGTTGGCCTTCAAGTCCATGTTCAACGTGTTCTTGTTTTCCTAGGTCTGACTTTGTGACCCTGCCATTCCAGGGAGCTGAAGTGCTCCTGGACAGCGTGATGCCCCTGTCAGGTAATGGTGGGGGCCTCTGGCTTTGGGCTTGGGGCGGAGGATGGGGCAGTTGTTGAGAATCTTTCTCTTTGAGAGCCTTGTTCTCACCTGGGGGGTTTATGTTAGCACAGATTGCTACCATTGTCAGTTTCTGACTCGTAGCTTTGAACCCAGGCCTGAGAACTTATATTTCTAAGTTCTCATGTGATGTTAATGCTGCTGCCCCTCTGGTCTCTTCTTGCCCTGTGGGTAGTCTGTATCAGGGACCCTGAGTGAATGTAGAGGCCTGGGCTCTGTTCCTGATACAGGTGGCTCTGCCAAATGAAGTTCTCAAGTCTCATGGCAGCATCTAAGGCCTTCTACTTAGAATACACCTGGAAGCTGTGTAAGTGACAAGAGCACCTTGCTTCAGTGAGAGTCTAAATGCTGATTTTCCTCCTTCTAAAGATGATGACCACTTCTCACCTGAAGCGGATGCAGCCATGAGCGAGATGACAGGAAACACAGCACTACTGGCTCAGGTGTGTGGCTGGTGGGTGGGAGGTGGGCCAGGCTTCACTGGGTGTGCCTGAGGAGCCTTCTGCCTGGCTTGAGTGGCTTCCAGCCTCGTCTGAGCTTCTTGGGAACTGACCTCTAAACCCCTGCCTTCCTGTGGCTCCTGCCCTAGGTTGGCCAAAAGTCTTTTATTTTTTTAATTTTTATTTAAAAATTTCTTTCAATTATAGTTGGCATACAGTATTTGATTCAGGTGTACAATATAGTGATTAGGCATTTATATAACTTATGAAGTGATCACCCCGATAAATCTAGTATCCACCTGACACCATACATATTGACTTAAGTTATTGACTAAGGCAAACAGTCTTTAAGGAGAGGTGCATGGGGTAACTTTTAAACATGCTTTTTGTTTGTTTTGTTTTCAGGTGACAAATTATAGTCCAACTGGCCTTCCTCTGATTCAGTTATGGAGTGTGGTTGGAGATGAAGTAAGTTCTGTCCATCTTTTTCTTCTGAGTTACTGGCCAGCAATTATGATTGATTTCAAGCTGGTTCTGCCATTGTTTCCTCTTGAGCTAATTAGAGGATGTAATTCTAGACTAGTGTCCCCCAGAAGACATTTGGCAGTGTCTGGAGGAGACCGTTGTGTTGACACATTTGGGAGTGGTGGTGCTGCGGTCATCTGGTAGAGGCCAGGGATACTGCTGAACATTCCAGAGCGCACAGGACAGTTCCCACAAAGAACTATGTGGCCCAGAATGTCAGTGGGCCTTCCTGGGCCTTCTGTCCATTGGGTTTCCCGCTCCTCCATCTCATGATGGTATTAAAGCTTAGATTTCTCTGTCCTCATGCCAGTAGAATGTGTAAGTAAATGTCCCCGTTTGTCCAGAAAATGAGGCAGGCTCCCCACCTCCGTTACTCCTGTGCCTGTTGCCTGCAGTGGTGGCCTGGGACTGGCTTGAGAATTGGCCCCTAGGTGCCGTGGGCAAAGCTCTCAAGGGAACTTTCTTTTCTAGGTGGTGTTAATAAACCGGTCGCTGGTGGAGCGAGGACTTGCTCAGTGGGTGGACAGCTACTACACTAGCCTCTGACCCCACCCCTACAGACGCTGGAGTCGTTTTTGCACTGTTGAAATTGGGCTTGGCACTCAAGGCAAAGACTACATCAGAATAACAAATGTTGTCCTCAGAAAGTCCTTTTTTTTCACGTTGAGAAGATGGTTCGTCTCTAAGAACAAGGAAGGAGCTGTGGGTTCTTTCAAAGCCATAGGATGGTGTTTTAACAAGCCAGTGGGCTTAGCCTGGTTCTGAGCTGTTAATTATCTGCACCAGGTTGTCCTATCTCCCTTCCTTTAATTCCTCTCTTCTTCCTTCCTACTTCCTTCCCCACCCCAAACCAAATCAACTGTAGCAGACAGGCCGAGGGATGTGTTGCTTGCTTGAGAGAGTTTCTTCCTTTGCTTCAAAATCTTTTTTTCAGGGAGCAAGACATGAACTGACTAATTGGTATCAATTACTTGTACAGCTTACATAAATGAATTTATGATACATAGCCAGTTTTTATAAACTTCACCTAGGTCTCTAAGAAGGCAGACTTTTTAAAGCTTATGTAAATACAAAGCAATCAAACGTCCGGCCTTGGTCAGTGGGGGAAGGGATATACTCGCCAAGCCTGGTTGTAATTTGTAACCATTTTCTATTTGTGCAAACTGTGTAAATATATGTTTAAAAAAATGTAATATTTTGTACAAGATACACTGGAGAACAAAGGGAACTCAAGCTTTTTCCACAGCCCATGTCATCTGTGAGCAGAAGTTACTTCTGCAGAGTGCAGCTGCCCACGCCAGCTCGCTCTGCGGGTTGCGGGCTCCCTTTGCGTCCTACCGTACTGAACAGGGTGACTGTATAATATAGATTGTGATCCGGGGATTTTTTTTTTTTCCTGTACAAATTTGTTTAAAAAAAAAAAAAACTCATTGAATTACCTTGCAATGGTGTGTTTGATTCTTTTTTAGACGGTTCCAGCATTGTGCGATTTAAAATAAGTAACTTAAGCTTATATAAATCTTGAATTGTATACATGATAGATAGCTTTGAATTCATTCATTGAAAAAGATTGGGGAGGGAAAAGGATGGTTGTGAGTGAGGCATGCTGGACGGTTGATCTAAAGGAGTCAGGTGGCTCTTTGAGATTGGCCAGAAATTTCCATCTGGCCCTCCTCCCTCCTTGCCCCACATGGTGGCAGTGGAGCTTCCTCTAGATTCCTCCCCTATCTCAAATAGCCAGGCTTGAGTTTAAAGCACTGGTTTCCAAAATTCTTTGTGCATTCTTAATAGATGTATGAAGTTATTTAATTTACTGTAGTGGTAAGAATGCTATATAAAATACACTTACATTTACATTGCGAGAGCAGACACTAAATGTTGACTTACCTCTTCTTCTTACAGGCAGGTTCAGGCCTCTCAGGCCAGGCCTCTGAGCCTCCAAGCTCACCCAGCTTTCCAGGGGTCTCTAGAGAGCTGAGATGGCCCGAGGGCCTTTCACACCAAAGGAATCCCTTCACAGAGCTGAGGATAATAAGTGGCTAAGAGCCTAGGTTTCCTTCATCTGTAGGATCAAATGAGGGATATGAATGCTACCTCAGAAGGCACAGAGGTGAAGTCATGGAAGCGTCCCCTGCTTGTGCAGAGTTGGCCCACGCGAGTTCACATGCATTCTTAGCTGCCGTATTCAAGTCTCAGTGGTAATGGGGTGAGACTGGCCAAGTCATGTTACACCCAGATCTCAGCTCATATCACTGGAGCGGGAAAAGGGTGTATGGAAGCCTTCAAGGTAGTTTGGAGAGCTCCAAAGCCTGGTGTACAGATTTGGCCTTTATTTTTGGCAGCCATTGAGAGGTTTTAACGGAATGGGAACCACATGATTCGGGTGGAGGGAGCAGGATGGGGAAGGTGGAGAAGCAGAGACCAAAGCCAGTATAGTCCAGGCGGGCAGCTTCCTCTGGGAGGGCTCCTTGGTGACAAGTGATGCAGTCAGGGTTCTTAGATCAAGCCTCCAGGATTGAGGGGGTCAGGGAGAGCAGTGGGGAAGAGGGCCTGGGCTGCTCTTGTATCTCTCAGGTCTCATCTGAACCTTCTGGGGTGTCCACTAAATGAGATTTGGCTCATGGGAGGAAAAGTGAGTTGGAGGTTGGTAAAAGGCATGCACCCTTTGAACAACTGTTCTCAAATTGTTGGCTTTTGATCAATTTCCAGAGTTTTGAAAAGTTGGTTCTGACCATTTTGCCAGTAATCTTGTTGCTTTCATGGAGGAACAGATTTATACAGGTCTGGCTCCGCCATTCCAGGCCAATACATTTTAGACTTGTTCTTTGAATTAATTACCTGTGAGCCATCACAGAAGCTGGCACTGCAGAGATTTGGTGATTTGCCCCGGGGTGCAGGGGAAAGGGATGGGATGCTGAGTACAGGAAGCTAGAGTTTCTAGCCTGTTTTTCCTTCAGCTTGTTCACGACTTCTGCTCAGGTCCTTGAGTCCCTGCCAGGTGCAGGAGGGGCGGCTGGTCCTAGTAGGGTACCTGGGTTCTGGGGTTCTGCTATACATACAGTCTTAGGCCAGGTAGAGGTTATCTTAACCATCACAGGCTTAAGGTAAAACAATATTAGTAGCCAGGGTTATGGACTTTACTGTGTCCAATGCTGTGCTGTTTTGTAGGTAATACTTGATTCCCAGTGAGGTAGGGACCGACCTTGGAAATAGAAGGTGGTGACTTTAGAAGGTGGTTGTTGGAACAGATCTGAGCCTCAAAGCCAGGTTTTGCCCTGTTCTCTTAACCATGGCCCCTGAAGCAACGAGAGGAAGGTGGTGCCATTTTCCAACCACCAGATAAATGTTATAGTGGTTAAACGATCAGCCCATAGGAAAGTTTGAAACTTAGAATGAAAAAAAGTCTACAACAGGAGAGATCAGTTATTTTGCCTATATGAAAAATTAAAGTTTAATGTACACAAAACCAGGAGAAACTTGTAGCATCCAAACCAAAAGAGTGAACATTTTTAACCTATTATGATCTAAAAGGAAAACTTTGTCTCCATTAGAAAATGTCAGAAAGGATATGGGCAGAAAATAGGGAATCTGGTCTGCTTCTCGACCAGCACTGTCCAATAGAAATCCATGAGCCATCTGTTTAATTTAGAATTTTCTAGGAAAAAGAAACATGAAATTAATAATAATTTATTTAACCCAATATCTCATTTCACATAGATGTAAAAAATATTAACATTTTACCATGTCTTTGAAATCCAATGTGTATATTTTATACTTCAGCTTGTTTCAATTCAAACTTATCACAATTCAGGTGCTCAGTAGCCATGGGACAACCAAACCAGACAGCACAAGACGAAGCTATTCCTTTGATCACCATTGCACAAATACTAACAGCCTTATACATAGTCTTCCTTACTTTATTCAAAAAGTTCTATGTGATTTTGCACATTTTTCCAGATGAATTTCAGAATGATTTTTTTTTGGGGGAACGGCTCATTATAAATGTTCTAACATTTGAAAATAATGCATATTGTTGGTTTGGTATAAAGCTTTTATGTAATCTATTAAATTTGGCTTGTAAATTATTCAAATCTATTGTTTTTTGCCCCCTTCATTTTTTTTTTGCCTGTACTCTGTCCATATCTAAGAAAAGCACATTAAATAATTCTAATATTGTCATGTTTTCTGTTTTGTTTTAAGTTTCTTTTATAAGTTTCAGTTATGATGCTTAGTTTGAAAAAGCTCATGAAAAGTATTTCCTTATCAGTATAAAATAACTTTGGTATCCTGTTGGTGCTTTTTGTTTTGAATTTTATATCCTTTTTCTCTGTCACTTTAGGCAAGTGGCTTATAAACACATTACTAGAATTTTTAAGTGAAATCTGGAAAGTCAATAGACGAATTTAACTTGTTAATTGTGATCACTGTTTCAATATTATTTGCCATTTAGTTCATTTTCCTGTTTCCTAATTGTTTTTTCTACTTTCCTCATTTGCTTGATTAAAATTTTCTCCCTAGTAAATTTAGCATTCAACATCTTGTTCTGATATTATCAGTGGTTATCAGTTATCCACTGATAATTCAAATTATGTTTCTCTCAATATCACTTATTTAAGGCCTCCTTCCTTACTGAACTAGAAACTCAGCAGAATGCCAGATTTCTGCTCTTTTCCCTATAAGTGTACGTACACATGCACATTCTCTTGTCTCCTGGGTTTAGTTGGAACATCTGGGTTACAGACTTTTCACATGTGCCTGTCTCAAGGATCTTTTAATGTTAACATTGAACTTCAGTCATGTTACCAAAAAATACTTGGCTCAACTCCCTTTTTTGCCAGCTTCATTGCACACCTGTTTCTTATATACCAGTTCCTGAATTTTAAATTTTGATTCACTTCTAATTTGTCTGGAGCATTTTTTTATTTTGTTTTCAGAACATGTGCATCCTTGTATAGTTGAGCCTTTCTTTCTGTCCTGACACTGGCAGTTGTTAGCTGAGCATCCCGACAGAGTGGATGTCTGTCTCCTTGCCAAAATTTCTGTCCTCCTCCCCACAGTAGGATTGTAGGTCCTTGCGCTGTTGGGCTTGAGCATGGTCAGTGACAGGTGGGTAGAGGCAGCCTGTGTCCCAAGACAGACACTCCAAGGGCCAACGTGTGGCTCACTTGTCCTCTCTCTCTGGCTTAGCGTCGGCCACGTTCCCAGTGGAGACTATTGTTTCATGCTGGTGGGTCCCAGCGTGGAGATGATGTAGACAGAGCTGCAGCCAACCTGTGATGGACGCTTGGTGTACAAAGCAACAGGTGTAGTCACCGAGGTCTGGGGGATGTGTGTTACCTGCTACCTGTCCTAACCTGTCCTGATCGATGGCATTTTTCTTCATCCCAGACCCTTCCTCTGAGGACTCAGAGCTTTGGCCATGGGGTTTGGGGCAAGTTCCTTGCCCTCTCTCCTCCCATAACCCCCATCTGTAAAATGTGTGGGTGAATCAGATGAGCACTGAGGTTTGCCAGATTTGGCTTTAGATCTACCTATTCTGCCGAGAAGGGCCTTCCTGAAGATCCCTCTTAATGAGGCTGACTTATTTTGTATTTTTACAAAGCAAATTACTTAGGTGAAATCTTAGCTGTTTGGCACTAGAAATAGGTCCAGTCTGGTGGGTGCTCCTAGCTACTGCATCTGAGACACAGTGGAACACGTGGAACACCTTTTACAGGAGCTGGGATGGGTTTCTTTGCTCACTCTCCCCTGTTTGGTGACAGGCAGGTGCTCTACTGCTCCCACTGGTTTCTTTCTCTCCATTGAGGGCCTGCTGTGTGCCATGTCCGGGAGCTGACTGTGTGGTGAAGTGCCTCTCTCTGAGGAGGTGGGCTCAGTGATCTCTATGCACATAGTGCTTCCTACGCTTTATGAGGGGGTCCTGGGAACTGCTGGTGAGGTGGGAAATGGGCTCAAAATCAGCAGAACAACTACTGATGGGAACCGGGGCCTTCCAGACTCCGGATGCTGTGTCGTCTTACCTGCATATGATGCCTCTGCTTCCCTTTATGGTGGCCCAAGAGCCACGCTGACAAGAAGGATGAGTGAGGCCAGCATTTCTGTGCTGCTGGGAGGGCTCCTTGCAGGAGGCAGCCTCCACCACCTTGAGGGAAGAGAAGAAGGCTGAGGAAAGTGGTAAAGAGAGTGGAAGAGATGCTGCATTGTGAGGGCCGTCCTGCTGCGATGGGGCTTGTCCTGTGGGTCTGGCTCGAGGACACTTGGAAAAAGATGGTGAAAGTGAGAGCTGACTGCAAATACACCATATGTAGAAGTCCCGTATTTTTTTTCATTTTTTAATAGGTGATAAACACAGTATGTGATTCCAAAGATATGTAAAAATAACCAGTGAAAGGACGTCTCCTTTCCAAGTCCCCAGACACCCACATGTCCTCTGAGGGGAGATCACTATTAGTCTCCTGTGTTTCCGTCCCTCACACAAATGATAAGCATAATGTCAACCATGGGCCTAAACCAGGCTGACGTTTGTAAATGAGCTTTATTGGTGTGCAGCCATTGGCATCATTTATGTGTTGTCTGTGGCTGTGTTTGTGCTACATCCACGGGGTTGAGTACCTGTGATAGACACTATGCCATGCAAGGCTAAAACTAACCGGTCCTTCACAGACGGAGTGTGCTGCGCCCCATTTGATCAAACTTAAAGGCGGCATTAATATTTCCTGTGTCTTTTCCAACCGTGAATTCTTCAGACTTTGAAAATTGCAGCATCTTCAGTTTTCCTGAGGTTTTTTACGTTGGGCAATTCCATGTCATGTATGTTCTCTCCTGGTAGAGCCTTGTTCCTAGCAGGGGGACCCAGCACAGAACCCCCCACCCACATAGTCACAGACCCCAGCATAGCCCAAGAAGACCCTCTTGGTATATAGCAAAGTGCTGGAAGAACCTGGGAGCAGAATCTCAAGCCACACCCTGCTGAACCCACATCCTTATTTTAATAAGACACCTAGTGTTTCATGTGCACATTAATATTTAAGAAGCACCATGACAGGGCAGGCGTGTCCCACCCTGGCCGCGTATTGGAATCACTCCTAAAATTACCAGCGCCTGGGACCCATTCTCAGAGAAGCGGATTTAATTTGTTTGGACTGCAGCCTTGAGATATATATTTTTGAAATATTACCTTTGGTGTATAACATATTTATACTAAAGTGCACAAATCTTGTGTGTAAAACCAGATGCATTTTTACACGTACACGTCTCGGTAACCATCAGATAGACACAGGGGAACATTTCCTGGACCCCAGGATTTCCCCTCATGCTCTTTTCTAGTCAATACCCTCTCCCTAGGTAACCAGGGTTCTTTTTTCACCCCAAGATTCATTTTGCCTGTTTTGGAATGTCACGTGAATGGACCCGGCCAATAAGGACGCTTAGAGCTTGCTGCTTCCACTTACCATGATGTCTGGGAGGGTGTGCGTATCAAGAGTCCTCTTGCTGTCTGTATTCTGCTCTATGTTCATTTATGTTTCCAGTTTGGGGCTGTAATGAATAAAGCTGCTACAGTTCATTCTGGTGTTTTTGGTGGATGTATATATTTGTTTCTCTTGGTCCTGCCCCTGAGAAGAGGACTGATGAGCCACAAGCAGGAATGTGTTCAGCTTCAGCAGTTATCTGTGTACTGAGATGTTAAAAGGCTCACCAGGTGACCCTGATGTGCTGCTGGGATTTGAGAATCTGGCTCTAGAGGCTGAGCTCTCAGCTCTTGCTGCTGAGCTGCCCTTCCGAGGCCTGCTGTTCAGTTCTTCCAATTGCTGTTCTGTCAGGTCCCCCAGTTGCCTTCCAATAAACCCCTAATCCATGTCTGTCGTTTGCCACCAGTGAACCCTATCCAACCAGCCATGTAGTTCCTGCTGCATCCCTGAATCCACTTCAGTGTTGAATTCTCGTCTTCGTCTTCACCATTGATGGGATGCTGGCCTCAACCCAGTATCTCCCCTACCAGAGCCCTCAATATTTGCACTAGCCCAGATTGGACTCTTGCTCATGCCAGTTCTTCCTTCTGGGACATCTAGACATGGACATGGTAGTGATTAATTCACAACACCCTTTCTGCCCCGAGAGCACTAACATAGGGGTCTCTGTTGGGTCATAGGCTTGACATGAGGTTGGACCAGCATAAAGCATGTAAAGCACTAAGCACAGAGCCTGGTGAGAAGTGCTCAACAAATGATGCCTAAATGCAGATAATAGAACATTTCTGTTGTCACTCAAGAATCTCAGTGGATTGCTGCAGTGAGAGCATGCTGTTCAGTAAGGTAGCTGCTGGCTACATGTGGCTACTGAGTACTTGTCCAAATTGAGATGTGTTGTAACTGGAAAATTTTTCTGAGAAAAAGAATGATTATATGTAGAAATAATATTTTGGATATAGAGGGTTAAATAAAATACAGTCAGTCACACCTGTTTATTTTTTAAAGGCAGCTAGTGGACAGGTGCCCACTCGTGGGGCTCTGAGGGGTAGCACTGGGCAGAGGAATGCCATTAGAGGATGCTATTTGTTTCTCAAATTAGGGGGCTCAGGCCAATTGCTTCAGAATTTACCTGGAGTGCTTGGTAAATGCGCCAAGGGCTGGGCTCTGCCCAGAAGCAGAAGAATGGGGCTGAGAGTCTGCATTCTTGACAAGCCCGTCAGTTAAACTGGTGGTGTCCTGTTAAACATGAAATCCCTGCTTCTGAGCTTGGGGAAATTTGATTTTCCTCTTAAATATGTATGTTCCCTTGCTTTAGATTTTGAAAAGATGGAATGCTTGTGTCCTACATTGACTGAGCTGCCAGGAGTGTTCAGAACTAAGTTTTGGCTTAAATAAGAGTTTAGTTATTGTGTGACTTGGATGGCTGTTTTGCTGTTTGCCAGTGTATTAGAGTTGTCTTGCCTTAGGTTAGAAGTATCTGGAAGACAAACATTGTGTAGAGTTTCTAGACTCAGAGACCTGTCCTCCAGTCCCAGTTATGCCCAGTGGTTGTTCAGAGGATGAAAAGAGATTATTTAATTTCAATAAAAAGCTTACCTAAAAAACAAGGTAACAAAAGTGAACATACTCCAGGCAAGACACGAAGTTCTGTGGTCTTAGACCACTAGATGGCGCCACAGCACAAGTTTATGGACGTACTTCTTTCCTACACCAGTTGTTAATTTAGACCAGTGGTTCTCTAGGTACGGTCTTAATTCTCGGAACTTACTGGAAATGTAAATTCTCAGGCTGTACTCCAGACCTACTGAATCAGAAACTATGTTTTAACATACCAAGTGGTTCTGTTGCTCATTTAATTTTGAGACTTGTTCTCCTAGAATCTGCTTTGAGGTAACTTGGGTAAGTGTGAGCAGGAAAAATGGGATCTGGGCTTGCTGAAGACAGGTGTGGTGGGGGAAGTCTGGGGGAGGGGGAGAGTGAAGGTCACCCATGCAGGAACAATTCCAGATTGTCCACATTTGGACAGAGCTCATACACATTGGGGAGCAGTTAAGGAACAAGAAACAGGGTGCCGATTTTGTATTTTTCTTTTTAAGTAAGGTATGTCAAATGGTGTCTGCTGGATGGAGGAAAAAGGGGTCACTGGGGAACCTCCACCTGGGCCAG
Source organism: Macroglossus sobrinus (assembly GCA_004027375.1). Classification (NCBI taxonomy): domain Eukaryota; kingdom Metazoa; phylum Chordata; class Mammalia; order Chiroptera; family Pteropodidae; genus Macroglossus; species Macroglossus sobrinus. The sequence goes on from PVKZ01000068.1 coordinate 1,226,876, forward strand.
GAGCAGAAACATAGAGGTGGCCTGAGTTCTGTGGGACCCCTCGCGAGCTTTTGTCCCCACTACAGCTGTTTATTACTGCCCGTTCTGAAATTACACCAAAGCACTACTGTGTTAATGGACTAAAATTTTGCAGCCCTCCCAAGACAATCCAGGAAAATGGAAATAAAAAAGAAGCTTGCGTCTAGGTGGAAAAATCACTGGTGAATTAAAACCCTATTTCTATCTTTTCAGTCCTACCTGTATCCTAAGGGGAGGCCAGTGCCAGATGAATTCATGTCCTTTTTTTTTTTTTTTTTTTGGACACAGACAGAAATTCCTTTTGCAGGTGGCTACTGAGACTTCACAGGGGCAATGAATCATGCAAATAATTTTTTTCAGCTGTGACGTATACAGTTTAGTTTGATTTATTTTTGATGTCAGAAACAAAATGGAAAGCTAACGCTTTAAAAATGAGCGTGGCTGGCTGAATAAATAAGTAATATGCTCTTGGCCAGAACCTGCCAGTGCCTCCTTAATTGCCCATTGATTCTTTAATTCTCTGCACTTTAACATCTACGGAAATTAAGAGGCCACAGAGCATGGAGATGTCTTTTGTTAAACAAATTAAGGAAGCCAGGTTTTCGAAGGTGTAGTCCTTCCTCGGCTTCCACCCAGAGTTTAAAGGCAGGAGGACGAAAGCCAGGAGCCCTCGGCAGTGTTTTCTGGAGAATGGCTGGACCTCACCTTGTTTTTCTAGCCATGAATATTTATGGCCTGTCCACAGACCTGAGGACGTATAGAACACAGAGCAACTTAGCAACAGGGACGTTGGACGTCCCTCCTGTGGTTTCCTGGGGCGTCAGTACGGGGCCTGGTGTGGGCTTCCTCTGAAGGTGGTGATGCCTGTGTGCAGTGCAGAGTTCCGCAGTGACTAGGCTGAGGAGATTGGGTCAAAAGTCCCGGGGGTCTCCTCCATTTCTTTCAGGGAAGGGGACGCTTCCAGAAGTTTCTTTTACCCCATTTCCAGGCTGGAATGGGGCACGGGCCATTGTCACCACCCTCTGGGGAGACCACCAATGCCTATCCAATAGGCTTTGGACCCTGTGGACCTCCAGAGCCTCTGGGCTCACCCCACCCTTGGCCTTCAACGTCAGTTTTCCAAACCATAGAAAGTTCAAGGTCTCTAACCTTTGTGCCTCTGTGAGATCTGTCTCAGCTTCTGGTTCTCCCTTCTTCCCCTAACACAGTGAGGTTCCCTCCTCTAGGAAGTATTTCTGAACCCACACCTCCAGCCTTCCACCTGTGGGACAGTAGCTGGCCTGTCCCCAGAGTACACCTAGTGTCCTTTTGCTGCGCATCACTTCCTGGTATTGTGAGTTTCTTGGGATCAGGACATAAGTTTTATTATTTTTCTAATTCGAGCTTATGAAACATCATAGGCCCTCAAAAATATTTGGTCGATGAATAAACGATTGAGTTCAGTTGCCCTACAGAAACTCAGTTAACAGGGAATGAAATGCTCAAAAGGAAATTCCAGGACTATCTATTTCCTTGTCTTTCATAGTCTAGCCTCTCACTCACACCTCTGTGTCAGGAAGTCCTTTCTTATATCCCCTTTAAGCCAGGTAGAGTCGCATGCAGGTAGAGTTGGAGGAGATTAAATGCATGTAGAGGATTTGACAGTTTCCTCACACCAGTGGCGAGGAGGTTTGGGGAACATTGGTGCCTGTCTTAGCCTCTGGTGGGTTCAGGATAGATCTGGTGGGAAAGGTGAGAGGTCATATGGAGAAAAGACCATATTCTGCTGGGTTTCAGACACTTGAACACAGTGTATCTGACCCCAAGTATATGCCACAACAACTGAAATCTGTCAACTTGCAAAGAAGCCTGTGTGAATGGATGCCCTTAGGCTAGAATACCAGCTGAGAGCTCTGTGATCTCAGGGAAGTTGCTTAAACTCTCTGGGCCCCAGTTTGCTCATCTGTGAACTAAAGTCAACAGTAATAGTGCTACCTCAGATCATGGGAATTAAAGGTGAAGTTCCTGGAGTCCAGGATGCACTTGATAAATATTTTGTTTGTTTATGCCCTTCAGCTCCTGTATGGGGTAGGCATGAGGACAAGATCGGAATGTTTCTCTGTAGAAGTCTCTCAAACAAGGTCACCTCTGTCTTTTTCTTTGGGTTCTTATAGGGTGGGTCTCTTTCCTCTGTCTAGGCCCAGGGTGGGCCATCATTTTCTCTACATTGAAGAACCAACTGCTGGTTCTCACTGTGTTCACCCCTGAAACCTCCACAGAATGTAATTATGGCTTCAGGGCGACTCCACCATCAAAACACCTGATGCCTGGGCCCCTGGTCCCAAATGTCCTTTCCTTCTGAACTAGGCTGGGGGACAGGGCTGGGACGCTCCATCCAGGCACATCCTCAGCTGGCTGCCTCCAGGAGTCCTCTCCCGCCTCTCTTCTCTCAGTCCCAATTCCCTTTTCCATCAGCATCTTCATTACATTAGAATTCTCGCCCTTCTACTTATCAAATCAGCATCGCACCTGCCTGTCTCTGCCACTGTCAACATGCCTGCTTCTTGTGTCTCCTGCAGCCTGGTGCCGGGCGGCTCCTCTCTCTCTCTGGCAATTATGATTCCCTCCCCAGCTCACTGTCGAAAGTCTTTGTTCTTTTCCCAGAACGTTCAAGTTAATTTCTACCGACTGTTTATTCAGCCTTTGTACTGGCTGGCTTGCTACTTACTCAGGAAATGCAGCCCCCAGAGGGAGAGAGTAGGGACACAGAGCAACAGTTTAGGACAGGAAGGAAAGACACTTCACAGAGTGAGGGGGAGAGGCAGGAATTCTGAGGGCCCCCGGGAAAGGGGACGTGGGTGTGGGGAGGGGAGAAAAGAACCTGGTGGGGGAAGGGCTGGCTGGCCAGTCTTCAGGTGCTGCTTTTTAGGTTAGCATCTTGATAGAGTTCTTTACCATGTGAGTACGCGTGCATGTGCACATGAATACATATGCACGTGGAGTTACAAACCCGTTTATACATGCAGGAGGCAGGAAAAAAATAGCTGTCAGTGGCCACAGCTATCTCTCTGCCAGCCTTTTGTTCAGCGGAGCAGCCTGAGAGTTGGGGAGGAGGGGATGGGCAGAATTGCCCTACTCTGAAGAAAAGAATTTGGGGCCGAGAAAAATGTGATCCAACAGGAAGGGAGCAAAGAGGGGAGATGGGGAGGGGAGGAGCCGGGGAGTAAGGAGGGCTGGCTGGGGTGGCTGAAGAGAAACCCTCACCAGGGTGGCCAAGGAATACCACACCGTTTTAAGCTCTTTGCTGTGAGGTGCTGCTGTGACTCCCCAGTGTTTATGGGAGATTCAGTTTTTAGGTATCAGCCTTGTGTGTGAGGTTGCCAGGGGCATGGGGGCGGAAGAGACGTGTGTTTGATTTGTGAACTGATGCCACATCCAGGAGACAAGGCTGAGAACAAGATTAGGAGGAGATTGGAAGTCTAGAATTTCAAACTACTGGGAATTTGGAGAAATCTTGGCAAGGGCTTTGATTTATGGACTGGTGGGTACCAATCAATGTTACCCTCGACTGGGAGCCAAGGGGCCCCCGCTGATATCTGAGATTCCTTATGTAACCACATACACACACACACACACACACACACACGGATACATTCATAATATGTAAAATATACAAATGCAAAATTACATATAACATAAATATGTATAAATTATATACAGTATGTTAAATATATTTATACAGGTACAAAATCCAAAATCCTATAACAGAAAATATGAAATATATAAAAATCAGATATATTTACATAATGCAAATATAATACACATGGGTATACACTGTAGTATATAATCATATATAATATACGTAAAATATGGATATAATGTTTTAAATACATATCTATCTATCTATCTATCTATATACACACATAAAATGTAATATAGATAAAATCTTGGGATACAAAATAAAGTCACGTCTTTTATTTTTTCCATTCTGACAGTCTCTTTTATGTGGAGTGTTTACTTTATTTATGTTTTTTAACTTTACCGATGTACAATTGACATACAATAAGTTGCACATAATTAAAGTATACAACTTGTACATTTTGACATATGTACATACCTTGAACGCATTACCACGGTCAAGATAATGAATATGTCCATCACCCGCAAAAGTTTATTCCACCCCTTTGTGAGGCCTCCTGTCCCTCCCCAGCTCCCTTCCAGGCAACCAATGACCTGCTTTATGTCACTGTAGATTGCTTTGTGTTTTCTGAAATCATGGAAATGGAACCATAGAGTATGTATTTTTCTCTTCCTGGCTTCTTTTACTCACCATAATTCCTTGAGACTCACCCATGCATGTGTCAGTCATTCCTTTTCATCGCTGAGTTGCACTGAATGGATGTACCTCTATTTGTTTATCCAGCCACTTGTTAAAGGACATTTGGGTTTAATATTTAAGCGAAAACATCTGTAAGCCCGCCATGCCACGAAGTGCAAGAATTTCCCCTTTCTTCCCAGGTTTCTCATTTCTCCAGAGCCCCAAGGGCTGCAGGAGTAATTTCTCCATGGGCGGGTCCATTCAGGACCTGCAGCCATCACGGGGAGACCGCCCCAGGCTTCCGCCCTGGGCTGCGCACTGCCTTGCTCAGCCGCCATCGGCCCTCAGCACGGGCAGCCTGGGCGCACGAGGCAGGCTAGCGCTCATTTCTTATGTCTGTGGCTCCTCTGGGAGCTGAGTGGGGAGAGGTCTCGGAGGCCACCGAGCACCGTATCCAACCCAGCTCACTTCACCAGTTTGCTCCGAGCCTGGACACAGCTGTGCCTCCTGACACAGGAGTGTAGTCCAGGACTCCCCAGGGGTGCACACATAGTCACACTCACGTGAAAGTGCACACCACGAACGCTCAGCCCCTGCTGCTCACCCAGAGCCTCGGTGCTTCCCCTAAAGTCTCCAGCTATTATTTCTGGAAGGCTCTGGGCTTTCTTACGGGCAGCCGCCAGTGTTCTGCCCAGCCTCCTGCCTGGTCTCTCCTCTCCCTCAGTCCCTGTCGTGGTTCCTCCAGCACACAGGTGTTCTCAGCTCAGGGGCTTTGCCTTTGCTGATCCCTCTGCCTGGAACACTCTTCTCCCCAGTGACTGCTCTTTCCTTATTTAAAATTTCACCCTCCCACTAGCCTTTTTTTCCCCTTTTCCCCACTTTGTTTTTTTTCTCCGTGCATCACCGCCTAACACACCATATAGTGTACTTCTCTCTCTTATTTACCATTGTCTCCCCACCAGAATATAAGCTCCTTGAGGGCAGTGATTTGTCTGCTTTGTTCATTGGTGTTCTCAGCTCCTAGAGTGCCTGCCTGTCCCACAGCAAGTGCTTAAATATTTGTCAGAAGAACGAATGAATAAATGAACACCCAGCTCCTGTTCATCCAGTCAGAGAAGAGCCTCGCAGTCTCCCCAGGATGAATAGTCAGAGGCAATTTCAACCTAAAAAAGGTGTGAGACTTCCATTCTGAGAGCTGAGGGTGTTTAGTTCTCTTTAGCAAGTCCTGATGGGAGTTAACCCCTGTTCTGGCCCTGTGTGTTCTCTGAGTTACCAGGGGCCTTCAAGGACAGCTACTCCAGTTGTTTGCAATTTTTTTTTGAAATCAGTGGATCCCCCCATCTCACGCCCTCCCCCAAGAAATCTTCCTGGAATTTCATTATGCAAAACAGATAAAATTGATATTTTATTAGTCTAGAACTGTAAGTTTACATTTATAACATTTTCTTCTTAAGTGGGGACATTGAGAATGAAGAAAATACAAATTTGTCTAAATGCAATGTTCCGGATGGGATCCTGGAACAGGAAAAGGGCATTAGTGGAAAAAACGGTGAAAACTAAATAAAATTTGGAGTTTACCTACTAGTGTTATACCCCTGTTGGTTTCTGAGTTCTGACAAATATTTACCATGGTGATGTATGATGGTAGATACGAGGAGAAACTGAAACTGGCCAAGGGGTATTCTGGAAATCTCGGGATTATAAGTTCATTAATTTTTTTTTATTGCATTACTAAATAAAATTTAACAAACAAAAAATACGATTTGAAATTATGGATGGCAACATCTTCCAAAACATAACAAATTATCGCTGTTTTGCTTTGGTTCCCCAATATTGAAAAAAGTCTTGACTCAGCTAAGTAGTTGAAAATGGCCACAGATTTTAACAGCTGCTCGCCTGGTGGGCTCAGGAGATGCTCCAGCTAAACCCAGAAGGCAGGAGAAGCTCATTTTGAGTCCTGTAGAATGTGAATGAAGTAGACAGTCCAGTTAGTGCCGTGCCAGGCTGCAAAGGGTTAGCATTTTATACAGAGTACCTTGGAGCGTGCATATTGTTTTCTGAAGTTTTGAAAGAGCTTAACATTTTTTGAACAATGACATTAGAATCAAACATTTTTGGAGAACCTGCAAAGCATCTCTAGGGCTTTGCCAAACACTATTTGAAAACCACTGGTCTAATTACAAGTTCCCATTTTACAGATGAAGAGACTGAAGCCTGGAGAGGAAGGGAGGGGACTAAGATCTCCCTCCCCACAGGCCAAGGCTGTCATTGTTCTCATCATGAGGTTTATTCCTATGGACAGATGCAACTGGATTATTCTTTCTCACTTCTGGACAGAAAGTCATTGAATGCTTAAGCCTCTTTGTTCTCTGATGGTCATTTATGCTATTTCCATTTTTTTTAAAGCTCCAGTGAACTATCTTGAACATGTCTAGAGCTTCTTGAAGGCATAATCCCAGAAGTGCAGTGGCTGGGTCATCGGTGTGCACACCCTCAGCTTCCTGAGAAAGTGCCACATTGCTCCTCAAGGGCCTGTAGCAGCAGAGCATGGCTCCCTGTGGCTCCCAGTGTCACCAGCACTTGGTATGGTCAGAGTGGAAGGAGGCAGTATCCCCTGTCTCTCTGGTGTGTGGCCTTGGGCCAGTCACATCCTTCTCCCCACCGAAGGATGACTCTCCTCGTCTATGCCATGAAGAGGTAGGTCTAGCTCAGAGGTTTCTAATCTGAGTGTTTTTCCTCGAAATTAAAATTTCACAACCTCCCCTATAAAAACAGATGTACTTGTAGTATTGAATGAATGAGAAAATAAACATGATCCTAGGCTACTATAAATTCAGTAATGATTTACATTGCATTTGTATTTCATTAAGTTCTGCGCCATGGATGCATTTCGAAATGGCCATCTATGTATCGGTGATCAGCTTATTTACTCAGCTAACTCTCAATGGTTTATACACATATGGACGCACCCTCCATACCCCAGAGTTAGTCACACTTTCACCCCTCTCTACACTTATGGTTGGAAACTGCTGTACTAGAGAATGTCAATGAAGGGGGAAGGTAGGTTTCAGGTTTTTCTAGGTTTCAGAAAGCCCTGATTTTACATACTGCTTTGCCGTTTATAGCTGTGTGACCTCAAGCAAGTCACTTAACTTCCTGGGACCCTAGCTTTTTCTTACATGTGTGTATGCACAGACCAGGCTCTGTTCTAAAAACACTTTCTACATTAAGTTATATGTTTAGAAAAGTTCTTGGCACATAAGTGCTCTCTAAATGTTTGCTTTCATTATTTTCTCAATTAATCTTCCCAACAATCTTACAAGGGAGTTATCATTAATTTATTTATTCAATAGATATATATTAAACATAACCATGTTTATGGCATTGATTAGGCACTGGGATACATCAGGGAATAAAACAGTCACAAATCTCTGCCTGTATGGAGCATACCATTAGCTCGATTTTATGCTTAAGGATGCTGGAACCCAGAGAGGTCAAGTGCCTTTTCTGAGTCTACACAGCAACTAGAACAAAAGAACAGAACAAGTTCCCACATTCATTCCATTCTTATGATGCTGGCAGCAGCTGCTGAGGTCTCTCATGGTCCTTACTCATGACCCTTGGACCAAACGAGACATGAGTTTCCATTCTATGGGTTTTTGTACTTGGAACCAGAGAAAGCATAAAGTCTGTTTGTGGAAACCAGAAGAGGAAAGCTTGGAAGCTTCGATGCCATGTTTTATTTCATATGGAGAATGTCGTTCTGGAGGAGAGAGAATAATGGAGCCAAGACACAGAGACAAGCAGAGACATGGGGTGGGGGAGAGAGAGGGAGAGAGAGAGAAAGGAAGAGGGAGAGATGCTGGTGTTTATCTCTCTAGTCTTGGCCATTCCTAAGACCCAGCCACATTCCTCTCTTGGAGTTCCTGGAGACACCCAGTACCCTTTTAACAAACTCCTTTTTTCTTTTTTTTTTCTTAAACTTGCAACCAAAGGAATCCTAGTTGATAGACTGGGACGTGGCAAGTGCCTATGAGCAACTGCTCTAAGATTCTTTGAGTTCCTGCCACACCCTCCACTGTCCTTTGGCATCTGGAGCTGAGAGTGTCCTGTTTTTAGATAACTTTGCAATAGATTCTCTAGCTTCAGAGCATGTGGCTGCGACCTAACTCTTAATAAATCAGACGGGAGCTTTCTGCATGGAAAAGAGCCTCAGCCATACATCATTTTTGTTTTCCTCTTGGGGAGAACAACTATGCTACAGCAATAACCTGCCACGTATATGTCTCAGAGCCCTATTTATATAGCCATATGGATAAATATATATAAATAGGACTGTAGAATAATAGATTAAGGGATCTGCTCATCCATAGAAGACTTATGGGGCTTTCAGGACCTAATGGCGGCCAGATTCAGTAAGAAAAATGGGTCTTCAGCAGGATGTGGCTGAGAATTAGATGAGCCCATAACCTGATAGAAAGCCCACCCGGGAGATGGAGAGGTGGGGAGGGCTGTGTGAGCAGCCAGAGGCTTTGGCTGAATGAGCCATAGGAGGAAAAGAGCAGGGCAGGGCTATGGAAAGTCATGAACTCCGAGTTGTCTTCCCAGCTCTGCCTCTGTTTTCCAGTGTTACCTTGGGCAGGTCACTTGTCTTCTCTGAGGCTTGGTACCGCATATGTAAATGAGGATTGTGGCCTCACTGACCTCTAATGTCAGCTTTTTCCACTCTGACGCTAAAATGACTCTGAGCACTATAGTTGCTGCCCTCAGAAGTTGAGAAGATCTCAGGACTGAAGTTATCCCTAGGCCTTGAACAATCGACGTTGCTCCTCGTGGGCCTTGCAGCTTCTGGAGCCTTCCTCAGAAGGGACCTGCAGCAGTCTAAATAACAATAACAATAGCTACTACTACTCCTACTCTAATATTCTGCATGACTGTGGCTGGGTGCTTTAGGCTCACGATCTGTGACTAACATTTATTGAGCACTTACTATGTGCCAGGCACCATTCTATACAATTTACATATATTATCTTGCTTTATTCTCATAAGGACCTAAGGACAAATGTAGCATTATTATTTCCATTTAGGGATGAGGATGCACAGAGGGGCCCCATGGCTGGTTCCAGGCCACACAAGTAGTGTGTGATGGTTTTAAGACACCTCTAGGGTCTGATATCCCTAATGTTAGCTGTGGACTTCTCATGTACACAGGCAGAGAGATATTCAGGCTACAAGAGGTTAATTAATGTGTGAACAGCTGGGGTCCTTGGAGTTCTCAGGTCTGTCAGTTTCGTGGGAAGGGATATAAAGAAAAAGTATTCTTGCTTCTTCTCAAGTGTCTTTCAGTTTTTCCAAGTCAGTCAAAAAACATTTTTTAAAAAAAACAGAAGTCTATTTACAGAAGCGACATATAGGACCCAAGATAACCACCTGTCAGACGTGCTTCAGTGAACCCCCAAATCAAAGATGGACTGGATAACATGTACCTGATGCTGTGGGCTTTTTCAGCATTTCAGACTATTTTTCTTCCCTCTGTGGGTTGAAACCAGGCTTTTGTGACTTGATGAGGACACATTTCTCCTGGGGTGTAATAATGCAGCTGGTGTTAGACCTTACGCCGAAGAGAGAACATTTACTATTTTAGAAGAGTTAATCCTAAAGCTTCTTTCTTTGGCTCTTGCCTTTAAAAAAGGCATTTCTGAAGCAGTTTCAGGCAGGACTCTGCTGCCTCAATAATCCTCCTTCAATCATCTGAACGCTAAGCACGAAATTTTTTTGAACACTTGTATTGTGCCAGGCCTGGTGCCGAAGACTGATTTAATTCTTCTAACACCTTCTCAGTGTGTTACCCCCACATTACAGATGAGGGCCTGAGGCACAGAGGTTAAACAGCCTGCCTATGGGGCCCCAGCCAAGCTGGGAACAGAATCCTGACCCTGAACACTAGACCCTGGGCTCTTAACACCAGACTCTGCTACTTCCAGGACCAGCCATTAAGCTTTGGGGGGAAATGAAAACGTGGGGCCCTTTGTTCAATAATTATTAAGACTTTCAAGATAATGACAGCAGAGTATTAACCAATCGTGGGGCCCTTCTGAGCGTGGCTGCACAGGACACATGCATAGGGAGTCAGCCTTGACTACCTGCTTTGGGTAGTTGCCTGGTGTTTTCCAGTAATTTGGGCCTCTTTTTAAAGTCTGGGTTCTCACAGTGACAAAACCACCTTGGCCCAGGCAGTATGCCTTAGGACAAGGGTCCGGTCCGTGGCCTGTTAGGAACCGAGCCTCACAGCAGGAGGTAAGTGGCATAGAGCAAGCAAAGTTTTATCAGCATTTGCAGCCTCTCCCCAGCGCTAGCTTCACCGCCTCAGCTCTACCTCAGATCATTAGATTCTCAGGGGAGCAGCCATCTTTTGTGCCAAAAAGGTTGAGGACTGCTGCCCCAGGGCACCTGGAGAGCTATGAAAAGAAGTGGCACATTGGGTTTTAGAAAGCCTTGGGCAGCTGCAGGTTCCTTCCAGGCAGGAGGCAAACAGGGGTCAGTGCCTGGACTGGGCACCCTGAGGCCACCCTCCTGCCCTGTCAGAGCCCTCAGTGCAGGTACTTGGCCATACCCCACCCACCTCTGGGCTGTCCACAGGGAGTCCTGAGAGCATTTCTGCCCATCTTCACTTGTCCTGTGGCTTGTGGCCATGACGGGGCCTCTTGAAGGTTCAGAGAGGGCCAGACCTTTGCCCATTCTTTAAGCTTTGCTTTATTGAACAATGAAGAAATGTCAACGACGGTGCATTCCAAATGTGCTCGTGTTTAAAATTAAGGCCATTAGCATAAAAAATAATATAATGCAATATGTGTGCTTTTCCCAAGACAGTTACTGGATTTATTCACTCATGGTTCATGTGGACAGGAGCATCTGGTAAAGAGATTGTTTTTCTTTTTTACTGAGGTATAATACACACATAAAATATATGTAAAGTGCACTAATCCTGTGTATACAGCTTGATGATTTCTACATATACCTCTGTAACTACTGCCCAGATGAAGGTATCTACAGCTCCTGGAAGGTTCTCTTAAGCGCCTTTGAAGTCAGTGCTCACCACCATTATGATTTCTATCACCATGGGTTGGTTTTGTCTATTCTTGAATTTCATATAAATGGAATAATACAATGTATATCCTTTGTGTCTGGCTTTTTTCGCTGAGCATGATGTCTGAATTCACCCACGTTTTCGCATGCAGCAGTAGTTTATTCTTTTTAGTGTTATGCAGCATTCCATTATGTGAATACGTACACTTTATTTACTCATTCTCTTGTTGATGGGCATCTGGGTTATTTCCAGTTTGGAGCTATTATAAATAAACCGTTATGACTATTTACTATAGACTGAATGTTTGCGTTCCCCCCAAAATTCTATGTTGAGATCTAATCCCCAATGTGATGGTATTTGAAGGTGAGGCCTTCAGGAAGTGATTAGGTCATGAAGATAGAGCCCTCAGTAATGAAATTAGTGCCCTTATAACAAAGACCCCGGAGAAATTCCTTGCTTCTTCCACCATAGCAGGGCATGGTGAGAAGAGGAGAGAAGATGGTTGTCTCTGAAACAGGAAGCAGATTCTCACCAGACACTCTATCTATCAGCACCTTTACCTTGGACTTCCCAGACTCCAGAACTGAGAAATAAATTTCTGTTGCTCATAAGGCACCCAGTCTATGGTGTTTCTGTTGTAGCAGCCCAGACAGACTGAGACAACATTTTTGTGTGTGCTTTTGGCTGCTGTATTCACTCATTTCCCTTGGATAGGGCAGGCATATGTTCTGTTTTAGAAGATACTGCCAACAGTCTTCTAAAGTGGTTGTACCAATTGTCACTCTCACAGCAGTGCATGAGAGTATGAAATATACATTTAGGGATGGAAACAAATATCAGTTTCCTTACTCCATTTAGTGTCACTGTGAATGCAATATTTTGGAGAGATGTCGACATTTGAATATGACATCCTTGAAGTCTGGGCAGCCTCCTGGTGCCCCAGTGGGTCCATATCTAATAAAAAACAAACAAACAAACAAAAACGCTACAGAGACACTGTTTGTCTCAGGAATTTTCTGTATTTGTCAGGATTCTCCAGAGAAACAGAACCAATGGGATATATGTATAGATATATATAAGAGGATGTTTATTATTGGAATTGGCACATGTGAAACACCGCTATCTGCTGTCTGCAAGCTAGAGACCAAGGAAAGCCGTGGTGTAGTTCAGTCTGAGTCCAAAGGCCTGAGAACATCAACGTCAGAGGGCAGGTGAAGATGGTGTCTCAGCCCAAGCAGAGAGAGCAAAGTCTTCCTCTGCCTTTTTGCTCTGTTCAGGATCACAACAGATTGGGTCATGCCCACTGCACTGGTGAGGGCAATCTCCACTCAGTCTATTGATTTGAAAGATGATCTCTTCTAGAAACACACTCACAAGCATATGTGAAATAATGTTTTACCAGTTACCTAGGTATCCCTTAGCTCAGTCAGGTTGTTCCATAAAACTAACCTTTGCATGGCCTGCCATCTCTCAGCCTTTTCTCATCATCCTCCAGCTGCCTAAGTGATGGTAGGAGGAGGTTTTCTCAATTTGCCCATTCTGTCAAAGAGATAATGAAAAGGCAACTAAACCAAGAAAGAGAGAGCCAGATGGGAGCAAGGGGTGGGGAAGGGACTCGAGCCCTCGTTATAGTTTCTCACTGCGGGAGCTTGGGAAAGCCACATGCATCTCTAACTCAGGATCCTCAGCTCCCTCCGTGGACATTCTCCGGGCAGCTCCCACGTGCCAGGTATGCTCGCTACTTCATGTGACCATTCCAACAACCCTGCAAATTGCTGTTATTAACTATTATCCTGTGTCAGGCACCTCGTTAATATTCATTATCGCTCATCTTCACAACTCCTTCATGTATAAAAGAGAAAAAGGCGGAGCAGAAAGACAGGTAAGTTGTGCAGGGTCACTCAGATAGTAAATGCCATCACGGGACCTGCACCCGACCTCCTGGAACAGCGGGGAGGCCGTGTGCTATCTTGACAAGCAGTGTCTCTATTATTCTAAGTTAAATACAGGCACATGTGTGCACATATACAGAGATGCATGTCTGTGAACACCACCTCCCCTGACAGGCATTGCGCTTTCTAAATGACTAAGCACAAACGTATGTTTTATCAATTTAATGACATTATTTACCAGATTAAGTGACTTAAAAAAAAAAAAGACGTAAAAAGAGACCTAGGGTGAGGCCGTTGGAAAATGTAACCCTATCTTTTCTTGTGTGTATATCTATAGGTTTCTAAAGTTGGAACTTGCTTAAAGCAGGAACTAAGTGCCTCCATTCCCACCCCCAACCCCTCCCACTCATCCCCTTTTGGCACTCTCATGTGTACACTGCAAGAAGCTTAGCATCCTGTCCTGGTTTGTAGTGACCTAAAGTGGGCAAGGCCCCAGACTCTGGCTCTTTGCTCAGGCCAGGTTGGGTAGGAGATGTCCACGGCCAGAAAGATTCAGGGTGGTGTGTGAAGGACATTCTGGTTCTCTCCTTACTCCCTACCCCATCCCCTCATACCCCACAGCTCATGTAGGGACCAGTCATTTCTGCCAGGTCTGTTTATTTCAGAGTCAGTGAGGTGAGCTAACACAGTTAGGAAAGTGATAGAAAGTGATGCTTTCCAGTTCCAAAAATAATTGTCCCTTCTGTTTGTCCCCTTGGAGAGGTGAAAAGAATAAGCCATGAGCCCTGCATGGGGCTCACTCATTCTTTGGGAGGTCGACAGCCTCCCTGGAGCATTGTGGGGATTTTCTCACCATGATCCTTGTTCATTCAAGGATGCACGGCCATGCGCTGGGGACTTCACTCACTTCTGCTGCCCAGACTGCTCCTCTGAGAACATCCCCCTTGAACCACCCAGGTGACAAAAGGGTCCTTGGCAGGGGGCTATCGCCCCCACTTACCAGGAACATCAGCGCTATCAGCCAGTGGCCATAGCAGGGCAAGGCCTAGAGATGTGGTGGGGGAAAGGGTTTTGCTGTTAGTTTCCAGCAAGATGAAGTTTGAGGGTGAGGACTGAAGCCACAGGAGCCAAGAAAGGTTATTCTGAGAAGTAAAAGATGGGTGAAAAGGAAGATAAGATGTAAGGAGAAAAAAATTGTATTTTTTTAGTACCTACTATGTACCAGGAATTGTATAAGTACCTATTATGTGTCAGGAACATATTTTATCCTAGTTGGTCTTTACAACAACCCAATGAAATAGATATCATTATTATTATTATTTATTATTATTATTATTATTATTATACCCAGGCCCAGTATCACTGAGGGGCATGCAGGGCCAGTGTAGTTGTACTGTGTTCACAATGAACCCTGCACTCAGTTTAATGCTCTGCTATTGCCATCTTGAAATCCTTAGCAATTTTTAAACAAAGGGTCCCATATTTTCATTTTATACTGGGTTCTGCAAAGTTGGAAGCCAGTGCTGATTATATCTACTTTACAAGTGAGGAAACTGAGACTCTGAAAGGTTATATAACCTGCCCAAGGTCACAGCTATGAAATGGTAAATTTAGCACTTAGACTCAGGGCTATCTTACTCCTAAGACCGTACTCTCCAATTGCTCCATGCATTTCATCCAAAAAAGTATATTTATTGAGTGACGGCCAGCACCATGGCCCGAGGACAGGAGTGTGTCTGGTGAACCTGAGGAACAGTAAGGAGGCCCTTGGAGCTGGGACAAATGTGGCAATGATAAAGTCACATGTGATGTGTTGCCAAGCCTCTGGATCTCAATCCCCTTTTCTTTCTTATTCCAGCCATGTGACTGTTGCTTGGAGAGACATTTTGAGAGTAGTTTCCCAAGCAGGACAAATGAGAGCGCTATTTCTCTCAAGGGGCAATTATGCCCTTTAAGGAAAAGACAAGAGAGGACCCAACTAAAGTGTGGCTTCACAGATAAACAGATGGAGCCTTATTAGAGAGTGGATGAGGCTCCTCAGTTAAGGTCTTCGACAGGGCATTCTTACTTCCTGGGCAGCAGCCCCTGATGACAGATCGGGAGGCATTTTCATTAGGTTGGAAGGGTGCCTTGAGTGTGGGCAAAGCTGTGAGCTCACTCTGCTGAGGGGACAGCAGGTCTGTAGGCTCAAGAGTTTTTTCAAAATCTCAGGAAAAAAAAAAACACTGGCACAGTTGACCAGCAGTGGCTCACCCTCTTCCTCAGAAGTGGTCCTGACCACCGTGACTTGTAGGCTCATGTCCTCAGGAGGCCCCGGCTCCCTTTAGTCTTTTTCCCTTTGTCATCTCATTCCTATCCTCAGCCCTAGTGCAGAATCTGCACTTCACTCCAGTGAGGTTGATGGGGAAAGAAAATGGGGGATAACTTCTAGGCCAACTGACATTTAATTGAGTGCTGATTCTGTGTCAGATGGTATATTAAATGTACTTTGTGCATTACCACATTTAATTCCCTATTAAACCCATTTTATTGATGGGAAAATGGAGCTTCGCTAGGAAAGCACTTGCCTCAGGAATGCTTGTTAAAATAGAGATTACTGGGCCCTTCCCCCAGAGTTTCTGACTGGGTAGGTCTGAGTGGGACCTGAGAATCTGCATTTCTAAGAAGTTCTCAGGTGATGCTGGTGCTGTTGACACAGGGACCACGCTTGGACAACCACTGCATCCCAATGAACCAGTGGTTCTCAATACTGGCTGTGCATTGGAGTCACCAGAGCACTTAAAAATTCTGATGTCAGCTGTCTTTCCCTCTGAAAGTCTGTTGGTCTGCAGTGGTGTTCGAACTTTGGCATTTTTTTTAAAAAAGCCCTCTGGGTGTTTCTCATGCACAGCCAGGAAAGAAACCCACTGCTCTAAACTCTGTCAGTAGGGAATACAGGCGGAACGGCAGTTTCTGGAGGAAAATAATGGTCTCTTTTCACTAATATACAGAAACATAATGACTTCTGCTTTCAAGCTCAAAATCTCCAGCATTATGAGCCAATCTGCTCAGGCCCAGCTAGATGCTAATTGAGTTTCCTCTTTGGGCTGGGTGCTTGTGTTCAGCTTTTCCAAGGACCTGAGTGCTGACTGATTGGGGCCAACCGGTTGGTGGAAAATGACCAGATGGAAATCCATTGAGAAGCTGATGACAGGTCTACCTTACAACTGAGCATTTTTCTTACAAATAATCTGCGATGATTTCACTTATGTTTGCGGCAGCATGTTTTATGACCGAAGTCCTTGCATAATTATGCAACGGAAATGTATTTGAAATTGCTTAAATGGTTATATATAGGTAGGATTTGCTCAAGCATTTGATGTGCTTTAAAAAGTCTGTATTCAGTTGGATTACTTTTGAAATGTGCTTTTGAAATTGGAGTTTGCTGTTTCCAGTTCAGTGCTGAGAAAGAGGAGGGTGCTCTGTATCACCTAAAAGCGACAGTGTTTTTTAGAAGGATTGTATGAATTGTTTCTAAGGATAATTAAATCATATTTGATTATTGTTTCAGAAGTTACTGGAGAGGCTTGTGGCTATTGCTCTGAAATACAAAGAAAAGGAAAAAGGAAAAAAAAACAAAAGAAATAAGAAAAATAAAAAACAAGGAAATTCGAATATCTCAATTTATTGGCTCTCATCAAGATGAAAACAAAAATTGTGATGATGTTACTGGACGGAGAACGAAGAAAAATTGGAATAATGGAATGGTAGAGCTTTAGACTGAGAGCTGGAGAAGGCATCTAGGCCAGGGACACAAGTTCACTGCCTACAGAGGCCAACATGAGTGAAAGACCAGCATGTGCCCCACCTAAAAAGAGGGGCTGATTGTTCCAACCACAAGTGTGGGCCCAAAGCTTCTAAGTCACCTGAGTTTTCAGGAGAAGACAAAAACCCAGATTTTAATATAATCGTTCCCCATTTTAAAATGCTTGTTTAAATACAATAGATAATGTGTGGGCCAAATATTTCTGCAGGTTGTACTCAGACCACAGAAATTATCTAGTCCAACTCCGTACTTCACGGAGGAGGAAGCATGCCCTAGAGTGTTTACTTAGTTATCGATTTAAATAAAGGCCTTAACTCAGAGATCTTTTCCTTTCCAGGCACTCCTAACTCGTAGTCTGCTGACGGAAAAGGCAGGAAACAAAGGTGAGTTATGACAGAGTGCCCCCAGGAGGCTGTGGGGATGGAGAACCTGTGGTCTCATCCAGCCTGAGATCAGGGAGGATTTCCCTCTGGAGAGGAATCTTCAGCTGAGTCTTGACAGAGGAACAGGGGTCAGCCACTTGGAACAGTGATGCTGAAAGAGGAGACAGCTTCAGGAAAGCCCCAGAGACAGTTGTGGTTAGAAAACTGCGAGAGGCTGGAAGACTGAACCAGGTACAGAACCAGAAAGGTCACAGGCTGAACGAGCAACCTGGAGATTTTGATAGGGTTGAAACTCTGGTCTATACCCCAAGATGTATCTTCACTGTGGTTCAGGAAAAAGATGAGTTAAGTGTTTGAGAATCTGCGAATGGGGCTTAGCCAAGCCTGGGGAAAAGGATGACAATGTCAGGTAATGAAACAGTTGTTTTTTTTTTCCTCTACTTGCTCTGAAATGAGTGTTCCAAGCTCTGTCATCATAACCTCTGAAAGGCTGCTTGATTCCTCTGTAGAAATGGCTGATTCTGCTTTTACCAGCTCCCAGGGCTTTGAGTGGATGAATCTTCACATTTCAATAATCGACGTGATTTCCCTTCAGTAACCTTGGCATTCATTGCACCTGACTGGGGGGCTTTCTTTTTCAGCCCTAATGCCTTAGTTTAGAGGAAGAAGAGGGAATTCAGATTGCTTTCCTGTGCTCTCATGTGTATGAAAGAGTTCTTTTTTTATGTTCATATTGTTTCTCTAAGAGGCACTATTAAATGTGGACAAGAATAAAGGTTGTACCCTCTACCTCCCTGGGTTAATTGTTGATCTGCTATCTCTGTGGCTTCTCTAAGTTTTGAGGCCCCATAGTTTTCATTGTTTTCCTGGCTCTGTGATAGACTTCTGGGATCCAAACACTATCCCTGACCTTGTAAAACTTAAAATCTCATGACGAAAGTCATGACAGGGTTAATAACAGGGGCTTCCTGATGCACAGGGCAGGGAGTGAAGAGTTTGATTCCTTTTATTGTTGGCAAAATGGATTATGCCAGCAAACAGCATGACATGCTGTTTACCTTTTTTTTAAAATTAGAAAGGGAAGATATTGAGATAAAATTGACATAATATAAAATTCACCACTTAAACCACTTTAAAGTGTATAGTTCAGTGATTTTATTATCAGTGTTATACAATAATCACCACTATCTGATTCCAGAACACAATCATTGTGTCCAGAAAAACACACACTCATTACACAGTCATTCCTATTCCATTTCTCCTATCCCCTGGCTACCGCTAATCTACTTTCTGTCTCTATGGATTTATCTATTTCGCACATTTCATATACATAGAATCATACAATATGTAGCTTTTTCTGTCTGGTTTCTTTCACTTAGCAGTTTTCAAGTTTCATCCATGTCGTAGTGTATATCAGTACTTCATTGCTTTTTATGGTAGAACAATATTCTATTATATATATGTATTACATTTTGATTATCCATTCATCAGTTGATAGACATATGAGTTGTTTTTACCTTTTGGCTATTGTGAATAGTGCTGCTATGATCATTTATGTACAAATTTTTGTTTGAATATCTGATTTTAATTCTTTTGGGTATATACAGAGAATTGGAAATCCTAGTATACATGGTAATTCTCTGTTTAACTTTTTGACGTACTGCCAAATTGTTTTCCACAGTGGCTGAACCATTTTACATTCCCACTAGCAAATTATGAGGTTTCAATTTTTCCACATTCTCATCAACACTTGTTATTGTTTGTCTTTTTTATTATAACTATTCTAGTATGTGTAAAGTGATATCTCATTGTAGTTTTAATTTTTATTTCCTTAATGATAAAAGATGTTGAACATGTATTCATGTGCTTATTAACCACTTGTAGGTTTTTTGGAGAGGTATCTATCAAGTCCATTATTTATCATTAAATATTGTTGTTTATCTTTTTGTTGTTCAGTTGTAAAAGTTATTTATATGTTCTGGATACTAGACTCTTATGAAATATATAATTTACAAATATTTTCTTTCATTCTGTGGGTTATCTTTTCAGTTTCTTGATAGTGTCCTTTAATGTTTTTGGTGTTATATTTAAGAAACCATTGACTAATCCAAGGTCACAAAGATTCACACCTATGTTTTCTTTTAAGAGTTCGACAGTTTTAGCTCTTACATTTAGGTCTTTGATCCATTTTGAATTAATTTTTGTTTATGGTATGACTTAAGGATCCAACTTCATTCTTTTGCATGTGGATACTCAATTGTCTCAGCAACATTTGTTGAAATGACTTTTCTTTCACTATTGAATGGTCTTGGCACCCTTGTCAAAAATCAACCAATTATACATAGATGTATAGGTTTATTTCTGGATTCTTAATTATTAATAATAATATTAATAATTATTATTAATTATTAATAACATTATTAATTATTTCATTGATTTATATATTTATCCTTCTGTCAGTACCACAGTATTTGGATTATTATAGCTTTCTAGTAAGTTTTGAAATTGAGACCTCCAACTTTGTTCTTTTTTCAAGTCATTTAGGCTATTTGGAGTCTCTTGCAATTCCATATAAATTTTAAAATAAACTTGTCCATTTCCACAAAGAAGGTAGTGGGAATTTCGACAGAGATTGCAATGATGCTGTAGATTGATTTAGAGAGTATTGCCACCTTAACAACATTGTCTTCCAGCCAGTGAACACAAGATGTCTTTCCATTTATTTAATTTTCTTTGATTTCTTTCAATAATATTTTGCAGTTTTCAGTGTACAAGTCTTGCATCTCCTCAGTTAAATTTATTCTCAATATTTTATTCTTTTTGATGCTATTATGAATGGAATTATTTTCTTAATTTCCTTTTTTAAAACATTTTCTTGTTGGAGTGTTCGTTGCTAGTGTTTAGAAATCCAACTGATTTTTGTATATTGATCCTGCAGCTCTTTTATTAGCTTTAATACTTTTTTTGGTGTGTGTGAATTCTTTAGTGTTTTCTATACGTAAAATCATGTCATCTATGAATAGAGATATTTTTACTTCTTTCCAATCTGGATGCTTTCCCCCTCCCCGGCCCCCTTACCTAATTGTCCTGGCTAGAACTTCTGGTACAATATTGAATAGAAGTGACAAGAGTAGACTTCCTTGTCTACTTCCTGAACTTCGGGGGACAGCATTTAGTCTTTTACCATTAAGTACATTAGCAGAAGGAATTTCATAGATGTTCTTATAAGGGAGGACGAAGCTTCCCTTCTACTTCTGGTTTCTCATGAAAGAGTGTCAGATTTTTTTTTTTTCAAATAATTTGTTTGTATCTATTGAGATACATATAGGTTTTTTCCATTTATTATTAATATGATACTGGGCACATGATAAAGAGTCAGTAAATATTTCTTGAATTAATAATATAAATACAATTGCCTTAACAACAGCAGAGTGGTACCACTGCATGTTTTAGTTATGCGTTTTTGTGTTGTTGGTTTGTTGTTACTGTTTCTATAGCATCTGAGGTGGATTGCTTCCGGTCATCACTCCTTTCTCTCCCAGCAGTTCTTTTGACCTATAACGACCTCTTGGAAGCGGCTGTCTAAGTGTTCAGGTAGTTAAAACTTCTCTGTTCAAACCAGAACTGACAACTAATACTGGAATCTTATGACCTTGACCTTTTTAATTTAACATTTGGGCTAACCAAACCAGACAAGAAGAGATCTTTACCTTCCAAATGTTCAGGTCTAAAATGTTAATGTCACATCTTCAGTGCACTGTGCATTAGAAAACTACAAAGAGTTAATTCCCAGAAGCCATTCCTATTAATCTTGGCGACTGAATAGAAACTAAATTTGGGACCTCAATTACCTGATCAAGTCCCATGTAGGCTTAGCCTGCAGGAATATTGATGAAGATGGCAATCATTTTCTCCCACTTGGAGAGCCGATTGCAATCCCATCCTAAGCAATCTGTCCTTCAAGTGCATCCGGAAGTGGGCATTATTTTTCTCTACTGTTGTAGAAAGAGTTTTTGGTTCCTGAATCCTTAACCCTTTATGCTCCACGACACAGCCCTCCTTGACTGAAGAAAGTAAATAACACCAGTAACATTTGCATTGTCTTTCACAGTTTGGAAAGCACTTTAATATTATCTGGCCTCAATTGATCCTCATCACTACTCAGTAAATAGGTCTGGCGTCTGGCCATACCCATTCGTCAGGGGGAAAACTGAGATTCAAAGAGGTTCCAGCTAGTGAGGGGCAGAGAGATGGGCTCGGAAACTTGGCTTTCTGGCTCATGTGTGCTTGTTTCTCTAGGCTACAAAGGGCTTCATTAAACTGGTGCAGATGTTTTCAGTGGGCCACAGACAGGAGAGCCAAGGCTTCTCCTTGGGTCAGAGGTTTGTGAGGGTGATGAAGGGCAAAGTCTTATTGAAAGGCTGGGTGGGAGGAGAGAGAAGGATTTTGAAGAGGGGACTGGAATGGGCACTTTTAGCAGGTAGAACAATACCGCTATTGGAAAACTAACATCTCCACCTCTCAAGCAGCAGTTTGTGTCATGGACTTCCATTTGTCCCTATTCTCCTACACTGACCTTTGTCAATTGTCCCCTGATGAATTATTAGTGGCAGGTTTTTGATCCCAAGCTACCTGGTGCACATCTGGTCACTTACCTGGACAGTGAGCATGTGATCAGAAAGCATGAATTCCTCTGCATAGGAATCTAAGCAACATGACTCATGAAAGAAAATCCTCAACAAAAAATACTTAGGCAGTGGTGGCAAAGTCCATGGACTTAAAAACAGAGTAGGAGCCTTCTCCAAGCCATGCACTGTCATTACTACCAGCTGGTAACTGTTACCCTGTCTGAGGAAGAGGGACTAACGGCTTTGCAAAGAGAGGAGCTTTATACTTCCTTTGCTCCTTTGCCTTTTGTCATTAAACAGAAGGAAAAAGAATGAGACCTGATGGAATCCATTTATTTATTTATATATTTATTCCTTTGCATTTAATTTTATATTCCATCACTCTATAAATATGTATTAAATATCTACTGTGTATTGGGGCCTGTGCTAGGGGGTACAACAGTGAGCAAATCAGACTTGGTCTTTCCTTCATGGAGCTTGGAGTCTAGAAGGGGAAGAAAATCAAAGTTAAATAAACAAATAAATAATAACAAATTAAGGTATAGTACCAGGAGGAAAATTAACTAGAGAATAATAGGAAGAGACTTAATTGGATTTGATGGTACGATATCTCTTTGAGGATATAACACATAAGTTCTATTTTAAATATAAGAAGAAGCCCATCTTGTATCAGGGGGAGTGGTTAGAGGAGAAGAGTTTTCCATGTAAAGCATAAGGAATAGCATATGCAAAGGCCCTGGGATTCAGGCAAAAAGATTGTTGCCTTCAAGAATAATGAAATAAACCCAGTGTGGCTAATGTGTAGAGAGCAAGGGGGAGAGTGGTAGGAGATGAGGACAGAGAGGTAGGCAGGGGCCAGATCATACAAGGCTTTGTTTCTTCTCCCCAGTCTCCTACTCCCCCCAATCTCGATGAGACCTTAGAAGAGGGTGTTCAATGGAAATATGTCAAGGACAAAGGAAAAATGAACAATGGAAGATTAAATTATTATTCTCAGTTCTTCACTCTTCTGTATTCTACATTTATATTCTTGCCATTGCCTCTTGACTTTGGACTTGACCTTGTGACTTGCTTTGGCCAATAGTTTGTGAAGGCTATGAAGGTTAGAAATATGCTTGCATACATGAGTATACCTCTTTGCACTTCTGCCTTTTGTTATTAAAAGAACAAATCTTGGGGAGTCCAAGGAAGATGAGAGATACTTGGAGCAGATCTGGACCCGCCCTGAAGCCTGGAGTCAAGCCTTGTCAAGCCTGGCTTGGAGTAGTATGCCACTGAGCTTTTTGTTTCTGCCTTTGAGTTTGTGAGAGGTTTGTTATACAGCACTATTCTGGCAATAGCTGCCCAGTACAAACAAGATGGTGAGGACTTCTTTGAGGCATGATTGACAGAGACAGGGTAATTATCTGGAGAACAGAAAATTGAAAAGGAACTAAGGACTGTTACATGACAGAATTAGGTTTGTTTCATGTGGCTCTAAAGTACATGTATGAGATCAATGGGTGAATTTACAGAGAGGCAGATTTAGCTAGACCTCGGGAAGAACTTTTTATCAGCTAGTGCTAGGAAAATGGAATTATCTTGGAGACTTATTTTTCACCATCAGAGGGAATGGCAATAACAATGTAATGCCTACTGTGTGCCAAGAACTCATATATTTTCCTTCTATTTTGCGATAATTTAAGGGAAAAAAAAATCTGTGATAAGGATTATTTTAAAATTAAAGAATTGAGATTCAGAGAGGGTAAGAAACTTGCTTGTCTAGATGTCCACCTGAGGTGAAAACATAGCTGAGCTGAGCTATGTGGAGGCTTCTGAGACCTCCTGGCAGTAACCTTGTTCTCACCCCTCATCATTCAAGACACAGAGAGTCAAAAGCTTTTCCTTAAGGGAAAGGCTTGGCTTGGGGTGGGGTGGGAAGGCAGCCTTTTAGCCACAGATGCAGGTAAACAGCAGGGGCTTCTGGGAGGCTATAATCTTATCTCTCTCTCTTTTTAAAACAGCTTTATTGAGACATAATTTATATACTATACAATTCACCCATTTAAAGTGTGAAATTTAATGATTTTAGTATTTTCACAAATAGGTGCAACTATCACCACCAATTTTAGATCATTTTTATGACCTCAGAAAGAAACTCTTGTACCCTTTAGCTATTACTACCCCCATCCCATCCCCTAGTCTGTATCCCCTAGGCCCAAACGACCACTAATCTGCTTTCTGTCTATATAAATTTCCCTATTCTAAACTATTTTTATAAGTGGAATCATACAATATATGATATTTTGTGACTGACTTCTTTCATTTAACATATGGTTTCAAGTTTCATCCATGTTGTAACATGTGTCAATACTTTATTTTTTTTCTTTGAATTTACTCTTTAGAGCAATTGTTCACAGCAAAATTGAAAAGAAATAATGGAGAGTTTCGATATACTTTCTGGTTCATCCCCGCCCCCCCCCCCACCCCCACAACCTTTCCCATTATAAACATCTGGTACCAGAGTGATACATTAGTTATAGTAGATGAACCTACATTGACACATCCTCACCTGAAGTCCATAGTCTATATTGAGGTTCATTATCCATTTTGACAAATGGATAATGGCAATTAATCGCCATTATAGAGTTATATGAATAGTTTAGCTGCCCTAAAAATAGTCTGTGTTCCACTTATTCATTCCTCTCCTCTTACTCTTGACAACTACTGATCTTTTAATTTTCTTTGGTTTTGCCTTTTCCAGAGTATCATATGGCTGGAATCATACAGCGTGCAGCCTTATTAGATTGGCTTCTTTCACTTAGTAACATGTCTTTTTGGGGCTTGGTAGTTCATTCCTTTTCATGGTTGAATGCTATTCCATTGTCTGGTTGTACCTCAGTTTGTTTATCCACCCATTTACCAAAGAATATCTTGGTTGCTTCCAAGTTTGGACAATTATAAATAAAGCTGCAATACTTCATTCCTTTTCATAGTTGAATAGTATTCCATTTTATGGATAGATCACATTTTGTTTATCCTTTTTTCAGTTGATGGATATTTGGATTGTTTTGACCTTTTGACTATAGTGAATAATGCTGCTATGAACATTCCTGCACATGTTTTTGTTTGAACACCTGTTTTCAATTCTTCTCAGTAGATAGCTAGGATAGGAACTGCTAGTCATGTGGTAACTCTATGTTTAATCGTTCTGAGAAACTGCCAGACTGTTTTCCAAAGTGACTTAACCATTTGACATCCCCACCAGCAGTGTATGAAAGTTCTAATTTCTCCACATTATTGACAACACTTGTGATGTCTGGCTTTTTGCTTCTAGCTATTATAGTGGGCATGACGTGGTATCTCACTGTGATTTGTTTTGCATTTCCCTGAGAAGTGGAGCACCTTTTCATGTGTTTATTGGTCACTGTGTATCTTCCTTGAAGAAATGTCTATTTAAATTCTTTGCCCATTTTTTAATTGGGTTGCCTTTTATTATTGAGTTGTGAGAGTCGTTTAAATATTCTAGATACAAACCCCTTATCAGATATGTGACTTACAAATATTTTCTCTCACCTATCCACTCTTATATAGTGCTCACCTGCCCCTCCCTGTCCCCTGAAAAGCTGGAAACAGAGGGTATAAGTAGAGTTATGGTTTGTTTTTTAAAAAACTCACACACACTTCTGGGTATATACCCAAAAGAATTGAAAGCAGAGACTCAAACCAATATCTATACACCAATGCTCATAGCAGCATTATTCACTGTAGCGAAAGGTAGAAACAATGTGAAGATTATTGGAAAAAGGTCTAGCTTTGGTGTTAGCCTGCCTGGGTCTGACTCCTGGCTTTGCTGTGTGACCTTAGACAAGTTACCTTCCTTCTCTGGGCCCTGGCTTCCTCACTTATAAAATGAGGTGATAATAATTCCTTCCTGTGAAGAGCCCTAGCTCAACAAGAGATGTGCCAAGAGATGCCCAACATCAGGGCCACATGGTGGAAGGAGCTGTGGACTCAGAGAGAAAAGACCATGAGGAAGATTTCTTCTCAGCCCCATCCTTGTTGTTGGTATGACTATGGACAAGTTGTCTGTCTCTCTGGATCTCAGTTTCTCCATCTGTAAAGTGGGGATACTAACACCTGCCCCTAGTGCACACTGTTAAGTTGTGAAGTTGATAAAAAATTATTCTCTAAATGGAACAGTTGTATACAGAAGTAAAATGGAGATTAAAAAATAAAGAAGTACTTGGCACAATGATGAACTGTTAACCCGAGTGCTATTGTTAATTAAAAATGATCTTGCATAATATGAAACTATTAAAATGGATAATTATGCAGACTATGTAGAAACAAGCAACACCGTTATGAGAAGTAGAATGCTCACAAAATTATACGTGCACGAAGATCAGACTTACTCAGAGTTACATAATGTAGACAAAGCCTAGAAAGGATTACAAAAAAAGTATGATTATTGTGCACAGGCATGGGGAAGGTTATGGGTGATTGAAACACATTCTTTTAAAGTCATCGTTATGTTGTTTTTATGGTAAGAATGTAATTTTTTTTTAAAAAAAGAAAGGTGTGGCGGGGTTCATTTGGGGACAGCCTGCACATGAATTGACATTAAGGCCCACTGGCCTTGCTGCACACTGGGGAATGAGACCACAGTAAGTGCCAGCCCTGCAGGAGCCTTGCTGTCTGTTCTGCATCCTGGCCCACCTGCCTTCCCCACTTACAGATTCCACCACTCACAGATCTTCAATGAGAGATGGACCAAGAACCCCTCCTGGCACTACCACTGCTGGAGTTACCCTCCTGAGCCTGGTTTCCATCTGTAATGAGGAGACACAGTACCTCACCCTCTATTCCCAACTCACAGGGTTGTTGGGAGGATGGAATGGGATAATAAATGTGGAAGAATCAAACCCACTGGACCCCACCAAGCAAATATGGGTATCACTGCTCCACCTTAACTGTACAATGCCTGCGCTACAGGGGGAGGAGGCTTCATGGCAGTGAACCTGTGGCTAACTGCCACTGAAACCTGCTTCCTTCTCATTGCAACTGCTACCTATATTTGGGAAATCTCAAACTTATTTATTCCACACTTACATACCTGCAAAAATAGAACATATGGAATAGAACTGTGCTTTTATTTAAAATACATTTTGGAGTCAAAGTAATATAATCCCCTGTTCTTCTAGACCAGTCCCCAGAGCGACTACCTCTCACCTTTTTAGCTGTTTTTTTTTTTATAATGTTATCTGCATATCCCTAAGTAAATACTGCTGTTTCTTTATTTTACAAGTTAGTTCACTATATACTTACTGACTTCCTGCTACTCTGGAAAAGGGCTCAGCTCACACACCGCTTCCACCTCCCTTTGTCTCCTTCTCCAAACATGATTATGTCATATTTTGGCTATGATGGTCACTTTAAGAAATATACTACTCCTCTTCTTGTTTATGCACTGCATTATCTCCTGATGCTTCAGAAGAGGCAGCTGGTGCTACAGACTTCCCTTCTCTCTTCCTTCTCCCTCCAAGTTTCTGTCATAGGACTCTGACTTTTACATTGTCTCATAGATACATCCTTGTTCTGCTTCATAATTGTAATTAAGTCTTCCGTGCTTTGCTTGAACATAGATTCTAAAATTAATGAACAGTATACATGTGGCATATCTGCTCATGTTTGCTTTCTTGAGATAATTTCTTTGATCTGGCATTTCAAACAGCTTTTCTTTTTTCTAGCACCATTCGACTTCATCATATTCTCAGTTTTCCCCTAAGTTTCCATCCCAATAGGTTTTCTATTGAGTTTTTCCCCCTCTCTAAGATCTACCTTCTAAAATCTTTGGTTCAACTGATTCATTCTGGACAGTAATCATCTGCGAACTTCCTTTTACTGATTTCCTGACCTCAACCCACAGTTTCTGAGATTTTGGTTGTTGCTGATTTTTCTTCCTTAGTTTGTCAGAGCAAACTATTCAGTAACATCCCATGCAGAAGTGTGTGGTGGGTGAAATTTCTGAATCTTTTATGTTTGGAAATTTATCTATTCAGCCTTTCTACTTGATAGATAATTGGGCTGGGTATTGAATCTTAGGCTTTAAATCAAATTCCCTTAAAATTTTGAAGGCTGCTATATTATGTTTTATGTCAATTTTTCCTGTTTAAAACCCTGATCACTCTCATTCTTATTGCTTTATGAGGACCCTGACCTTCAGTGGAAGCATTTAGGGTGCTCCCCTTATCTTTGGTGACCTATTAGTTTAGTGTTGTTCCCAGGCATGGACCTTGTTTCAGACATTGTTCTGGCCTTGTGTCCTCCACCTCTGAGAAATTTCCCTGTACTATTTCTCTAATAATTTCCTCTCCCTTGTTTTTTCTGTCCTTCCCCCAGACCACTCTCCACCACCTGCTGAGAAATTCCTATTGGTTGGATCTTGATTTGGTTTATGTGCCTTATCTATTGGTTTATTTTTTTTTCCATCTCTTTGTCTTGATATTTTTAAATCACTAGCTAGTATTTTTAAGCTCTAGAACAATTTGTCTTTTCAACGTAAAGTCCTGTATAAAAATGTTTCTTGTTATATTATTTCTGTAATAACAGAGTGACAGACATTTCAAACAAGTTTTACTTAAGAGTTTAAGGATTGCTGTAAAACCTAAATCAAAAGTACCTTCAATGGACTAGGCTCTAAAAACTTAAATACAAAATGAAAGTAAGGGCTTTTAGAGGTATAAATGAAGATAGCAGTAACTAGGCAAGGCAGGAGACAGGTATGAAAAAGAAAAATGTGATCTTAGCAAGTGTTTCAGGTGCTCCCTCAGGTCACCAGGCTCTTGGGGCAGGCTGCCCCCCTGGCGAGAAGTGGGTAGGGTAGCCAGTGAGACAAAGGAGCCGAAAGAATCAAATTCCAAGTCTGTGATGGGACCTTCCCTGAGCAAGTCGGCTGGACTGGGAATGCCATGCCAGTCTTCTTGCCGAGGACGGAAGCCAATTAAGGCTTTAGGAAGCAGGAACCTGGCAGACAAATGAGACTCAGGCTCAGACAGGGGCCCAGGCCTAGGCTTGAGTAGATGTCGTGGATGGCTAGGAAACTGACAGAGGCTCTGAATGCTGACAGGGTACCCAAGGCTATCTGGGTCAAGAGGCACAGACAGCACTCACCTGGTTCGTGGGGCTGAGCAGGCTCATCCTCAAACTAAACCTGCTATCGCCATGCTTCTGGGCCTTCCTCTAATGAAGATGAAGTGACAGACTAGAAAGATAAAACAAAAGTTCAAGGGCCTTTTGCTATTCTTGGACTCTGAGTGCATGATTTACCTTCAAACCTGTGTTCATCCTCTGTGGTGCTGCCCAAAGCTCTGTATTAAACACTGCCCTCTTGGCAATCAGGCTTCACTGTGATGGGGAGTAAGAGGCAGTACACATGCAAATACTCACACATCACCACCACACCAACCGATTCTTTCCTTCATGTACAAATATGTTGGGAGTCTGCCCAGAACTGTGTCTGCACCGAGCTGGGCTGAAGCTCCAACCCTGCATCCAATGCCCTTGTTGTTTCCATGTTCCATGGGGGAGCAGAAAAGGGCTGATGATTCCTTCACGGTTCAGCTGCCTCCAAATGAGATGCTTGGCAGGAGAGGAGGACGGCAACCTGTTGTCCCTATGTTCATTGTTTATTTGCTAAAAGAATACTTTGGATAATTAGTCACTCATGCAACTGTTTACTGACTCAACAAATGCTTATTGAGTTCCAATAATGATAATAATTAGCACTCACTGAGTGCTCACCATGTGTTAGGCACAGTGCTAAGCCCTTTGAACTCCACTATGTGCCAGATGTTAGGAGCACAGAGATGAAGATGCAGTAACCACTTTCAGATAGTTGAGAGGCCAATAATCAACACTGCAACCATTTCATGTAACCTTCACAACACCCATCTGAAGTACTGTTCTTGAGAGGAAATGTAATAAATTGGTTAAGAATAAGGCCTTTTGTATCAGAGATCTGGGACTGAGATCTGTTTAGACTACTTTTTACCTGTGTAATTTTGGGCAAATTACTTAAACTGTTTAAGCCTCAGTTTTCCCATCTATAAAATGGGTGTGTAATTAATAATGGCTATGCCTTATGGAGTTGTGAAGTTTAAATGAGATGATGCATGTAAAGTGTTGGCTCTTTGCTTGGCACACAGTGAGTTATTTTTAAGCCCAGGGTACTATGGGATCCCAGGGCTTAACTTACCGTAACATTAAATTAAGGTAACCCAAAGGCACTAATATGCACAGGGTGAATAGGACCTAAGAAGGAAGTGGAATAGTATAAATGCTTCCACTTATTCTGATTAGAAGCCTAGCATTGCCCTCCTACCCTGCAAACTTCTTCAGTTACAGGGTCTAGCACAGAAACTCATAGTGTGACATTGCAATAGGCCTTGGAGAAGTTGCTTCTCCCTTCTAAGCTTAAAATTCTTCGTCTTTACAGAGAAAAAGCTGTACCAATCCCACCTAAGAAGCCATCCTTCAGTTATGTTCACTACAGCATTGCTTATAATAGGAAAAAACTTGCAGGTAACATAAATGTCCATCATTAATAAATTATGATAAATTCATACAATGGAAGACTATATAGCTGCTAAAAAGGTAGAGGTAAATTCCTGTGAGTTGATATAGAAAAATGTATTCTGTTGAATCAAAAATGACATGCAATAAACACACCAATTCTGAGGATACAGCTCTATGAATTTTGGAAAATGTCATTATGACTCCAATCAAGATAAAAAACATTTCCATCACTCTAAAAATTTCTCTCAGGCCACTTTTCCATCAGTCCCTCCCTGTTCATTCACAGGCAACTACTATTATAATTTTAACACTACAGATTCATTTTGTCTCTTCTTAAACAACATATTTTTGGAATTAATTTTAAAAAAATATTTAACCTTGTTGTTGCAAGTAATAGTAGTTTCCTTTTTGTTGCTATTGTGCACTGAATGTTTGAGTCCCCTCCCAGAAAAATTCCTCTATTGCAGTTTTAACCCCCAGTGTGGCTGTATTTGGAGGTAGGGCCTTGAAGGAATTAATTAAGGTTAAATGAGTTCATACAGGTGGGATCCTGATCTGATGGGATTACTGTCCTTCTAAGAAGAGACACCAGAGAGCTCACTCTTCCTCATGCTAAGAAAAAGTCATGTGAGCACACAGCAAGATGGCAGCTGCCTATAAGCCACGAGAAGAAGCCTCATAACAAAGCTTGCTTTGCCAGCATCTTGATCTTGAACTTCTCAGCCTCCAAAATATAAGAAATAAATTTCTATTGTTTAAGTCACCCAGTTTGTGGCATTTTGTTATGGCATTTTGAGCTAATTTGCTGAATAGTATTCCATTGTTTATTTGTAAACTATAGATCGATATTTAAGCTGTTCCAGTTTTTGGCCGTTGTATATAAACAGTCTTGGTTTGTGTGACCAAAAACAGCTGCTGAGAGGCTGAGAGTTGAACAGAGAGAACTTGGAGTTCTGAGCCAACCAGAGTGAAAAGACACGAGGCATTCAATGGAGATCCCAGAGAGATTGTGTCTTAAGAATAAGAACTGAGCACTAGGAGTAAGCTCTATGCCCTAGGTATAAGGGCAACACTGAAACAGACTCACCTTAGCAAACACTCAAAACCAAGCCTTGGCAAGGGCAAGGTCACCCATCAGAAATTTAACTGCACACCAACATAAAATTCAACACTTGGTAGAAAAATATGTTTAAAAATCCAGAATATCTATGCTATATCAATCATAATACCAAAAATGTAACAAAAAATTACTACTCTTTTTTCTATTCTTTCAACTGAATAACTTAGATATAGTTTCATTCTTTCAGGTTTGTTTTAAAGCTTCATCAGTTGGAACCAAAGCAGCATTTAATCTAGGGTTAATTTTGCCCCATTTTTCTGAGGCAAACTTTTTCTGAGGACACCAACTGAATATCCTATCTGAATACTTTATCTGAATAGCGTTGCTATACATATGTGTGCATGCATTTGTTTGAGTACTTCTTTGCAATTCTTTTGGGTATATACCAAGGAAGGAAGTTGCTGGGTCATTTGGTACCTCTGTTTAACTTTTTGAGAAACCACCGAATTTTTTCCTGTCACTGCCTGAATGATTTTACATGCCCATCAGCAATATACAAGGGTTCCATTTTCACTACATCCTTGCCAACACTTGTTATTTTCCATTAAAAAAATAATTATAGTTATTTTAGAGAGTCTGAAGTGGTATTTCATTGTGAATTTGATTTGCATTTCTCTAATGACCAATGATGTTGAGCAGCTTTTCATGTGCTTACTGGCCATTTGTATATCTTCTTTGGGAAAATGTCTATTCAAGTCCTTCGCTCATTTTTAAATTATGATATATTTTAAAATAAAATAATCAATTATATATAAATATATATATATTTATATATAATATATATATACTATTTATATATATATATATATACTATCACTGCCATTTAGTAAAATAAACATTGTATGTGTACACAAATACCTTACTGAGTATATTGGTTAGAAACCAAACTTTTTTTTTTAGAGTAATTTTTTTTTCTTTTATTAAAAAAAAATATATATATATTCATCCCCCATTCTCCCCTTTAGCAACCATCAGCTTGTTTCTTCTATCTCTGGGTCTGTTTCTGTTTTCATTTGTTTATTTATTTATGTTGATGTTTTAGATTCCATGTATTGAGTGAGATCATATGGTATTTGTCTTTCTCTGACTTATTTCACTTAACATAGTACTCTCTAAGTTCATTCACATTGTCTCAAATTTCAAGAGTTTGTTCTTTTTTATGGCTGAGTAATATTCCATTGTATGTATGTACCAGTTCTTCCTCATCTATTCATCTATCAAGGGATGTTGCTATCATATCTTGGTTATTGTGATAATGCTGCAATTAATATAGGGGTACATATATATTTATGAATTAATGTTTTTGTTTTCTTCAGATAAAATAAATATCCAGAAGTGGAATTGCGGATCATGTAGTGGCTCTATTTTTAATTTTTTTGAGGAACTTCTAAACTATTTTCCATAGTGGCTGTACCAATTTGCAATCCCATCAACAGTACATGAAGGTTCCCTTTCTCCACAATCATTTACATTTATGATTTTATGTATTTGGGTTCTGTCTTTTTTTTTTTTTTTGATGAGTTTGGCTAAAAGTTTGTCTGTTTTATTTATCTTTTCAGAGAACCAGCTCTTGGTTTTATTATTTTTTTCTATAGCTTTAAAATTTTTTATTTTATTTATTTCACTCTTAACTATATCCTACCTTTTGTTTACAATGGATTTTTAAATGTTGCTCCTTTAGGTATAGAGTTAGCTTGTTTATTTGGGATATTTCTTGTTACTTGAAGTAGGCCTGTATAGCTATGAACTTCACTCTTAGGACTGCTTTTTTTGCATTCCATAAATTTTGAAAAATTGTGTTTTTATTTTAATTTGTTTCTAGATAGTTTTTGTTTTTGTTTTCTTTGATTTCCTCCTTGATTCATTGGTTATTTAGTAATATGTTGCTTAGTCTCCACATATTTTTTTCCCCAGTTTTCTTCCTGTAGTTGATACCTAGTTTCATGCCACTGTGGTTGGAAAAGATGCTTGATATGATTTCTGTCTTCTTGGATTTATTGAAACTTGTTTTGTGGTCTAAGATGTGATCTTATCTTGAAAAATGTTCCATGTGCACTTGAAAAAAAAGGTGTATTCTAAAGTTTTTGAATAAAATGTTCTATAAATGTCTATAAGTCAATCTCTTTGCATATGACATTTAAGATCATTATTTTATTATTAACTTTCTATCTGAATGATCTATCCATTGAAGTAAATGGCATATTAAAATCCCCTATTATTAATGTAATATTGTGGATTACTGCCTATATATTCATTGATAATTGCTTTATATATTTAGGTGCTGCTATGCTGGGTGTGTAGATATTGATAATTGTTATATCCACTTCTTGAATTGACTCTTTTATGTTTATATAATGTCTTTCTTTGTATTTTTTTTTACATTTTTTGGTTTAAAAGTCTATTTTGTTTGATATAAGTACTGCTACTCAAGTTTTCTTTTAGTTTCTGTTTGCATGGAATATCTTTTTATCCCTTCGTTTTCATCCCTTCAATTTGAAGTGATCTCTTGTAAGCAGTACATAAGATGGGCTATGTTTTCTAATTCGTTCAGAAACACTCTGTATTTTTATTGAAGTATTTAATCCATTTACATTTAAAGTAATTATTGATAAGTATATACCTACTGCTGTTTTGTTCATTGTTTTTAGGTTGTTTTTATAGTTGTTCTCTGTTTTGTTCTTCTCTTGATTTCTTCCCTTGTGGTTTGCTGTTTTTCTTTAGTGTTTTGTTTAGGTAACTTTTTCTTTGTTCTTTGTATATCTTTTGTAGGTTTTTGGTTTGTGGTTACCATGAGGTTTATATATATTCTTCTTTATCTATAGCAATCTATTTTAAGCTGATATGCATTTAAATTCAGATATATTCTATAAAGGCTATATTTTCACTTTCCCCTTCATGCTTTATGTTATCGATATTGTATTTTAGACCTTTCTGTGTTCTGTATCTCCTA
The DNA here is from genome assembly GCA_004027375.1 of Macroglossus sobrinus. Taxonomy (NCBI): domain Eukaryota; kingdom Metazoa; phylum Chordata; class Mammalia; order Chiroptera; family Pteropodidae; genus Macroglossus; species Macroglossus sobrinus. Next base: position 1,261,612 of record PVKZ01000068.1, read on the forward strand.
ACTACTTATTATAGTTTGAGTTGAGGTTGAAACTTTTTTCTTTTAACTTTTTTTTCTTTTAGCTTTTAAATGTATTATTTGCTGTATTTCTTGAATATTTGGCTTTTCCTGTGAGGTTTTTTCTCTTTTTCACATTTGTTATTTCTGGCCTTTTCTTTTCTACTTAAGGAAGACTCTTCTAAATTTCTTGTAAAGCTGGTTTAATGGTGATGAATTCCTTTACTTTTTGTTTGTCTGGGAGAAACTCTTTACCTCTCCTTCAATTCTGAATGATAACCTTGCTGGGTAAATTATGCTAGGTTGTAGATTTCTTTTTTAAAACTTTTTAAAGATTTGCTGCCACTCCCTTTTGGCCTGTAAAATTGCTGATGAGAAATCAGCTGAGCATATTTTCATATAGTTGTTGGCCATTTGTATGTCCTCTAGGGAGAAGTGTCTGTTCAGGTCCTCTGTCCATTTTTTGATTGGATCATTTGTTTTTTGTTGTTATTGAGTCGTATAAGTTCTTTGTACATTTTAGGCCCTTATCGGAGGCATTGCTTGCAAATATATTTTCCCATTCAGATGGTTGTCGCTTTACCTTGTTGATTTTTTTTTAGCTGAGCAGAAGCTTTTTAGTTTGATGTAGTCTTATTCATTTATTTTTGCTTTTACTTCCCTTGCCTTTGAGGTCAAATTCATAAAATTCTCTTTAAGTCCAAGGTCCTTGAATTTTGTTCATATGTTTTCTTCTATGCATTTTATTGTCTCAGGTCTTATATTCAGGTCCTTAATCCATTTTGAGTTAAGGTGATAGACAACAGTCTAGCTGCATTCTTTGTGTGGTAATAGACAACAGTCTAGTTTCATTCCTTTGCAGGTGGCTTTCCAGTTTTCCCAGCATGATTTATTGAAGAGGCTTTCATTTTTCCACTGTATGTTCTTGGCTTTTTTGTCAAAAATTATTTGCCCATATAAATATGGGTTTACTTTGGACTCTCAATTCTGTTGACTGGTCTGAGTGTCTGTTTTGCTGCCAATACCATGCCGTTTTGATTACTGCCACTTTGTAGTATAATTTAAAGTTGGGCAGAGTGATGCCTCTAGCCTTGTTCTTTTTTCTCAGGATGGCTTTGGTGATTCGGTGTCTTTTGTTTTTCCAAACAAATCTAATAATTTTTTGTTCTATTTCTTTAAAAAAATGCCAATGGAATTTTGATGGGGATTGCATTAAATCTATATAATGCTTTAGGTAATATGGTCATTTTAACTATGTTGATTCTTTCGATCCAAGAACATGGACTTTCTTTCTATTTCTTTGTATCTTCTTCGATTTCTTTTAATAGAATCTTATAGTTTTCATTATATAGGTTCTTCATATGTTTCATTAGATTTATTCCTAGGTATTTATTTTTTTTGTTGCAATTGCAAAAGAATTACTTTTTCCACTTCTTTTTCTGACACTTCATTATTAGAATGTAGAAATGCTATGGATTTTTGAACATTGATTTTGTATCTAGAAAATTTACTGTATTTGCTTATTGTTTCTAGTAGTGTTCTTGTGGAGTCTTTAAGGTTTTCTATATAGAGGATCATGTTATCTGTAAACATCTTTTAAACAATTTTTATTTAAAAAAAATTTTTCTTTCTGCTATTCTGATTGGTTGATTTTCACTAGTCTTCCAATCAATGATCCATTCTTTTGTGTTGACTAGCCTGCTGTTAATTTCTTCTAGTAGGTTTTTCATCTCAATTATTACCTACAAATTACTTTTTTTAATTTCCTCATTTTTTTTTCTTCCAGGGGTTTTTTCTTATTCCTTCATTGGAGAGATATTCTTCTGTGTTTTCATTTTGTTTGATTTTCTATGTTTGTTTATATGAATTAGACAAAATTGTTGTCTTTTCCAGTATTGGAAAAGTAGCCTTATATAGAGCCAGGCTCTGTGTAGACTGTTTGTGTCAGGTGGTTTTGGCAGGCCAGTAGGAGCCAAGCAGTTGCCTAAGGTATTTGGGGCACTGGCCTGCTAAGCCAGAGCAGCTCCAGGTGGAGAGGCCAAGTGTGTGTAGTAATGCCCTGTTGATCCTGCTTGCTCTTTTTTGCAGGGCAAAACTGACTTGGGGGATGTGTCCAGGAACACACTGCAGTGACCTTGCAGGCAGACCAGATCACCTGGATAGAGCCCCTGCCTACAACATGAATGATAGCACTCACTGGCCACTCTGCTCCCAGAGAATTCCCACAATCCCTGGAGAGCTCCTGTGGCTCTTCACTTTTCTCTATATCATCTCTCTCTTGTTCATTGTACCAAAATAGTCCCAAATAGAAGAAACCTCTATATAGGCTCTATGTGTGAGGTACTTTGGGGAAGCTTTTTGTGGCACCTGAGGCACAAGCCTGCCTGGAGAAGCAGCTCTCAGCAGAGAGGCCAGGTGTATGTGGTGATGCTCTATTGTTCCAGCTTGCTTCATTAGTTGGGAGGCAAAGGCTCCAGGCAATGTAGCTATGAAGCACTGTGGTGATCTTGCATGTAGGACCCAGCCCCTGAAAAGAGCTCCCACTAGCTCTATCAAAGTAAAGGGGAACATAAACAATGGCAGCTCACCAGTTCCTCCAGTCTCGGAGAGTTCCTGGAGGGCTTTCTTGGTTTTCCAGCCTCCTCTGTTTAGTCTCTTTCTCTTGTTTGTTGTCAGAGCTGTTAATTCAGCACTCAGTTGTCTCACAGGAGTAACTGTTACCTATATACATGGTTTTTGATTTTGCTCATGGGAGTGGGCAAGTTCAGCATCCTCCTGTGCTGCCGCCATCTTTAATCTCTCTTGGATACAGACTTTAGAGTAACACTGCCTGGTCTGTAGCCCAGTCCTGTTACTTTCCACACATACTACCTTGTGAAAATTACTGAATCTCGCTGTGTCTCAGTTTCCTTATCTTTGAGATGGGTATAATAGCCTCTTCATATTGCTGTCAGGATGAAATGATGATCCATGTAAAGGGCTTAGAACAGTGCTCAGGAACATTGTAAGTACTTGTTAAATAACTTGTTTATTTAATAACAATGATATACAAATAAATATATGTTAGTACCTGCATAGAAATAATTTTATAAGGAAAGACAATTATTAACAGAGATTTTCATGGAAGAATAAGATTAAAAGAGATTGTATTGTTCAAGTTTGTTAAAATAGCATTTATTTTAAAAATAAAGTTATTTTTAAAAAAGCTTTCTGATGTAAAATATAAGGTAACTATCTGCTTTAAAATTTACTTTTAATCTTTATCCTTAATCCAGGGTCTTTATAATTGTCAGATGACCTTATTTTTCTTATGGCTTTCCAGAGGCTGCAGTTTGAAGTAGTTTAGCAAGAAAGGGCTGTGAGTTGGTCCCTGTCTACTTCTCCAGAAGATTCTCTCTCCACTCCCCATCTCTGTTTTACAGCTACTCACAACTTCCTCTAGCTCCTGGAGCACCTCGCTCTCACTCATGAGTCTTTCACTTTTTGTTTCTTTTGCCAGGAATACTGCTTTGAACTCCACCTCTACATCTTTATTGTCCTCCTTGAACTTACGGGCTCTTGAAAGTCTTCTTTTCTCCCTCTTCCAAGCTGGATTGGGCGCCTCTGCCTTCTCTGTGCTTGTCTAGCACTCACCTTGTATGATCCCAAGTTTACCTCTTGTCATACTGTATTGGGAATTTCCTTTCTGTCTCCTCCAATAATGAACAAGAAGAACAGGAGCCAAGTTTATTCCCATCAGGATTTCATGGTTCTATCCCCAAAGGCTAGCATGTGTCTGGAAAAATTGGAAATGCCCATAGCACTTGTTGAACAAAAGAACGAATGAAAGAGAGATATGGTTCTCCAGTCAGAAACCCAAGTTTCAGCCCTCAACTGTGTGTCCTGGCTTATTTGGTATATAACTCAATATCTCATAAACATAGAGCTTTAAGGATCTAAAAAAAATGCTCTAGAGAAATTTCTCCAGTGGAAAGCTAAATAGACAATAGACCCTTTTCCCTTCACATGATAGAGCCTACAGATTCCAAAAGAAGTGATGACTATCTCCCATCCAATTATTTTGGCTATTATCAAAGGATCACTTCTTGCTTTGAAATAAAACAAGATGAGTTTATTTCAAACCTATGAGTTTCAAAGAGCCACCCCGTCAAGCTCCAGAGCTGGTGCAGCTGTTCCTTCAAAAAGAGGAAATAATAAGAAAAATACTTTTACCTCCCTGAGAAATAAATAACCCTGAATTTTCCAAAATTTCCTAAATTAAATATTAGATGTACAAAGTGTCCAATATGTGTTCCTGGCAGAGTTGAGAGGCAAACATTGAATTAGGCCTCCAAACATCCTTCAGAGCAATGTGAGGCCCCACATGAAGGCATCACCAGAAAAGCTGAGTTCCCATGATACATTATTTGGAAAGGGACTGGCCAGGAGAGCACTCCCTCCACGAGCCAATGCAGATCAAAACTTGAAAGTTTCATTGTGGGTTATTGTTATTATTATTGGTGTGAGTTATAACTATGGTTATCTTTGCCTTGTGTGCCCGATGATATGTGTGTTTGGGTTGTTGTTGCAGTGACGGTAGGGCTGCATGTGTCTTTTACTTGCTATTTTTTAATTCTTCTCATGGGATTTATGGAATTCTGGTGATAATATACACCAGTTCTTGTTACTGTGTATGAATAGGTAATAGAATTATATGTGCAGAGATGGTTAAGACATAGGAGAACTTCTTGTAGGTGTGGTACCAACCTGGGGGAGCAATGCTCAGTTTGGTCTGTTCCACAGGGTCTTGCAAGGCCACTCACCCTTTAAGCTCACTGCCATGGGTCTCACAAGAGAAAAGCAGAAACTCTTGCTGAAGCACCTGTGCATCCTCCGAGAATGCTTGTCACCTAACAGATTTCTAGTGGCTAGAAGGCTGGCATTGTTGCCTGGCATCACATGATGCCCCAGCTCCAAGCTGAGGTTGAAGCTGATCTCTCTTGAGATTTCTGGAGCAGAGGGTTTGTAACGAAGGGGGAGGTAGCTATAGTCTGAGTTATATTTCCATTTCTTAATATCCAAGATGGACCTGAGAGTCTCACAGTGCCAATAATATTAATATTAATCACCACCACCATCATCATAGCTAACATTTGAGTGTTTACTATGTACCAGGCACTCTGTGAAACACTTGAGATGGAATATTTTATTTGATCTTCCTAAGAATCCTGTGGGGTTTATTTTTACAAATAAGGAAGCTTATTTGTAAATAAGGCTGAGCAACTTGCTCAAGGTCACCTAACTTGTAAGTGGAGGAAGTAAGATACAAACCCAGGCAGCAGTTTGCAGGTGGTGATAGAGACACCCTAAGGTGCCCTCCAATAAGTCATGTTGTTGCATAATCCTGTCCCCTTAAGTGCAGTGGACTTATTTTTAATCCATAGAAAATGCAAAGGTCGCGAATGTCATTCCTATGATTATGCTACCTTGTATAAGACTCTGTCTCAGCCAACTGGAGCAAGAGCGAGTCTCCTGATGGTCTCACGGAAGCAAGCATCCTGTTGTGTGCTGCCTATGGAGAGGGCCATGGGGCATGGGACTATAAGCAGCCTCTAGGACCTGAAGGCCACCTCTAGCCAACAGCCAGTAAGACACTGGGGTCCTCACTCATATAACCACAAAAGTATGAGTTCTGCCAATAACCTGCTGGGGAGCCAATTATTTCCAAGTTGAGCCTTCAGGTGAGAACACAGATTGGCAGCAATACCTTGTCTGAAGCCTCGTGAGACCCTGAGCAGAGGCCTCAGCTAAGCAGTCCAGGACTCTTGACCCATGGGCACTGTGAGATAATAGTGTCTTGTTTCAAGCTACTAAGTTTGTGGTGCTTTGTTAGGAAGCATAGCAAACTCATACATAGCCCATGCACTTCACCCCCACTTCATCCACCTTTGCAGTAGGTCCCTGTGCTCTGGTGTATGGATCCTCCTGCAGAGGAGTTCTTTCCCTTTCCAGAGAGTTCTAGCCTCATTTCTTGGAAAGGGACCAGAGCCAGGGAATCCTGGTCTCCTTTTTAACAGAAGGCAGATAAGCAGGGGACCCAGAAACAATTGGCACTTCATCTGAAAGAAGGATCAACAAGAAGCATATGGAGCTGTCTTGCCTTGTGATATTTCTAAGCCAGTGGAGACTTTGGGTTAGGATTAAGGCATAAATTCCTAGGACTGATCTTGGTAGAAATGTGTGCTAGTGACGTTACATGGTAGGAAGGGGAGTAATCTGAAATTTGAAATTGTGATTATATACTGATGTTTAACTGAGTTAATGCAGGCCTTCCTGGGCACATTTCACCTTGACATTTCGTGCTGGAATTTAAAGTATGACTTACAGACCGCATGTAGTTGGTGTGGCTCCATGTCTGTCAGATACTTTCAGTTTCTCTACTTCTTTCTCTATTTCTTTCTCTAAAGAGTCAGTATCTCAGGACAGGGCTGCCTCCAAAATCCTTCCGAAAATAAAACACAGTCCTCTGTGCAGGAACTAATGACCCTGAGAATTTCCTCTTCCTCAGTGACCACGTGTGTCCCCAGTCAGGACTGTGCAGAGATGTGTGAACAAGGGCTGCTATGTGACGCTATTTAAAAAAGCCATGTCAGTCTCCAGACTGGTCACCCAGGACATTGGATTCTTCGTTAGCTGCCCCAGGAGGCTAAGGGCTATATATGTGCCTGCTTAGGAGGGGTCTGCCCTCCAGGCTGAGCTGGCACATTCTGGTGGGCCATGGGGTCACCTTTGCTGATCATACTTTCTAAAGAAGGAGAAAAAACATCCATGGCTTAAACACTGATGGCGGTATCTGGGAGTGGGCCTGCTCAGCACTGGGGTGGTCATTGGGTTTCTCAGCAAGCTGCCTCAAGAATGAGAACAGTTATTAATTCATCTCTTTCTATGAGCCACATGACATTCAGGCCCTCCCTCTACGTACTAGAAGGGACAAAATACCTGCCTGTTGAAGGATGTCTTTTGCAGAGATGACTATTGAACAAGGCTGTTGCCCTACCACACCCAACTCTGGTCTATTTGCATTCCTGAGGCAGGATTTCCTGGGGAAGTGGACAATCAGCTGTAGGGGAGGCTCTGGACTTTAAAAGAGGGCTTTCTTCTGAGGGCTGGGTGAGAGGTGATAGATCAGCATCAGATAGCCTAGGGTAAAGAACAGCTGGCCTTGGGACTTACAGAGAACCTGGCCCTCAAATAACGGAGGATTCCTGGGCTGTTGTCTACACTTGTTCTCCCAGGGGCCAGTTGGGAGCTGCATGGGTGGGCTGGGTATTTGGGTCTTCCTGGGAAGATCAATCAGAACCAACAGAATTTGTATGAAATGAAATGGAGATAGGTATCAACTTAAGCCAAAAATTAATAAGCACACTTAAGAAGACACAGGAGAAGTGCTAAAGATATGTTCAGATGCACACAAATCCAGTGTATCATTCATACCCCCATCTGTGAAAAATACTTGAGAAAGACTCTGACAAAACAACAAAAGAATCCACTAGGGACCTCGGTTGGAAGATGAAGTGACTTTCAAATCCTGCTGTTTTAACAACAGAGGTGAGATCTGGCTCATGTTGCAGGTCTCTCCTGAGCATCACAGCTCCTTTGCACACCCTTTTCATGGAGGAGCCTGCTTGGTGTCAAAGTCCACACTTGTGCTTTTATTCTGCTTGATGTGGATTATTGTTTTTATGTTGTCGTTTTCTCTTTTTCTGTTCTCTGATATTGCTTGGATCAAGTCCCTATCCATTCGGTTTCTCACCTGCTCAGCTAAGGAGTTCTATTGCATTTTTTTTCTATTTAAGAAATGCAATTAAATACAGAAACCTTTCCTCCATTGGTGTGGTTGTCGTGACTGTGTCTGTTAGATACTTCCATTGGTAAATACACCTTTCTCTACTATTATTTGAAAATAACATGCCAACTGAGAATGATAGAATAAAAGTATAGAAGGAGTGGGTCCCCATTGACAAGGGGTGCTTCTGTGTTAACCCAAGATGCCTGTTTTGGAGCTTATTTTATAAGAGGACTGGCTTCCATATCTGCCTCTGGTATTTGGGATTTTCTGTTATATGCAGCAATGATCGATTGTACTGTTCAAACATTTCATGTCTGTCTCAATGGAAGGATTACTTATTCCCAGTTTATTGAGGTCAGGTTTGACCCTGTGACTGGCTTTGGCCAATGAAAACATAGCAGAAGTGACCTGTGCTGGTTCTAAGCAAAAGCTTTGAGAGCCAGTGTGTCATTCCACCACGTTCTCTTTTCCTCTGCCATGAACACAGTGATGCCTTAGTAGGAGACTCTCTAACAGCCCAGGTTCCAAAGTGAAGGTCACGTGGAGCAGTGCCATAGCCACCCTGCAGTGCACCAGTCATGTGAGCACAAACTAAATCTCACAAGCTCCTGAGATTTTGGAGTCTTTGTTAACAGGCATAACCCAGTCTGCTCAAACTGATACAATTGTCAAACATAATCCCAGCAGCTGGTGTTTATGAGTAAAATCAATTTGACTTAATGCATCTTGCTATCTAGTATGTAATTGCCACCTTGGACTTATAATTAACCCTGTTTTCCAAGAAAATGATGGGGACCCAGAGAGATGAGGTCACCTTCCCAGAACTGCATAGGCAGTATGGGGAGTGGAACCAGATTTCAAACTCAGAACAAAATCCCTTGTTCATTTTACTGCCAGAAGCTGCCTTATGAGACAGCAGCAGCCGCCCTGGCGTCACAACCGAGATGCATGAGGCACTGTGGCTCTGCGTGGGGTTTTCTCATTTGATTCCATTTTTTAGCTGGAGTAGCACATGGAACTAGGTTTCTGACAGTTACCCTTAAAGTCTGACTGATTTATCACAAAATAAGGATACTCCAGCCTCAAACTTCCCACACTTAAAAAAAAAAGAAGGAAGAAAAATTTAACTGTCAATGTCCAACTCCCACTGCCAAACTGAGCAAAAAAATTAATGTTCAGTGTAAGTGCTCCAAAGTCTCTAAATTGAAGGCCTGAATGATCTGTTTCCTGAAGTTAAGGGAAGGTCTCTCCTTTGAGGAGGTACTTCTAAGGTTTTGTTAGATTCAGATATTGGGTATGTAGTGAGCAGAACAGGGTCCCCACTATCTGGGAGCCTGGGTATTGCTGACTGTCTCTTCTTCATATTACTGAGTTTGGCAGAATGGCCACCCCCTCCAGGAAACTCAAGCAGTTCCCAGCCATCACCCTTGGAGAGAAAAACTTTTTCAAGGGCCCCTTTCATGAAGGGAAAAAATTGTCCAAAAACCTCACCTCAGCATAAATCTAACCATTCAGGGCCCCCTCATAGATCTTTACACAGGACTTCAGGGTGAGGGTGGGAAGAAAGGAGGTGGGAAACAAATGCAGAAGAAAGAAGAAAAGAACTCCTTGGACTTGATTCTGAACGTGAACAAGAAAACTGTGCCAATATCAGTTGATGGTGGGGGATGGGGAAAACGGAAATCTTCAAAAGTTCCATAGACTAGTCTATTCATTTTTATCTTGACATTTTCCCTACATGAGCTTTTATGTATATGGATTTCTGGATCTCCAGATTATAATTTGAGGAATAGTTAATGATGAAAAGAAAGTCGGTTTGGGCCAAATTACACACAAAAACTCTGTTGCCACCTGCTCCTCCTGGAAGTTCATTTCAAAAGAGGGATTGTGTTGTCTTCTGATGAAGGCTCTTCTCAATCTTCATGCCCGTTCTGAACTATACAAGTTAAGCACCACCAACTTCCAGCCTGAGTAAAGGCCCGGATATAGGGAGAAAAATTTGGTGGGCTGGGCAAGATAAAGTAAGTGTGTCAAGAATGGCTCCTGAAGGTGATGAATATGTTGGAGTGTTTGGGTCATTATCTATATAATGAAGAAGAGAGTGTTACCAGGTCACCCATGGGAGAGGCAGATGTCATAGACGGGGTGGAGTATCATATCTTGTTTTATATTTGGATCAAGATTTTGGAAATGGCTTGAAAAGTCAGATGCTAAGAGATGTCTGGGTTCTTGACAACAAGATGGATCACAGGGGCTTAAAGAGTGAGGCTGGTTTCCCTAATAGCATCTTACCCTCAACTCAAGCATTAATCTCTTCACATTCAACCTTTGACCCTAATCAGGTAGCCATGTTTAGATTTAACAGAATAGTGTTCACTGGCACTAAGAAATTAATCCAGATGGGAGGCTTGGATTGCTTTAGAGCTTCTGGGCTTTATAAAAGCATAAGAAATTATAATATCACCAGCAAGACTTTTAGCAGGACTCATCAGCACTTGCTATTCTGAGACAGAGGAGACGATATACCCAGCTCACTGGCATTTAAGGCACTTTCTCCCAAAGTAAAGATGGGTTTGGAGGAGGCTCAAGTCACCTCTATAACTGATGGGGTAACAAACCACCCCAAACTTAATGACTTATGACAACCATTAGTTATTTCTTGTAAGTCTAGTGAAAAACTGTGGTTCTTCCAATCTGGGCTAGACTAGGCTGATCATGGCTTGGCTTGCTCATGCCTCTCTTGTCAGCTGATGGGTTGGTTAGAGACTAGCTGATCTAGGATGGCTTCACTTATCTCATATGGTAGGTGATTGGCAGGCTTTTGGCTGCAGAAGTGGGGGTGACTGAGTCATGAATCTCATTATCCAGCAAGCTAGCCCAGGCTTGTTCTCTTGATGGTATCAGGGTTCCCACAGAATGAGAAGTGTGAAAGGCCCTGAAACCTAGGCTCAGAACTGGTTTGGTGTCCTTACAGTATGTTCTATCAACCACAGCAAGTCATGAGGTCAGTCTGGATTCAAGAACTGGGGGAATTGACTATTTTTTGATGAGAGGAGCTGCAAGGTCAAATTCTTGATGGTGTAGGTACAAACAGATATGGAGAATTAGGGTCATATTTATAACCAGTTTACACAAATGGATTCGTTCTATTTGTGAGATGGCTAACTCAGACTACGGGTGTAATGTGTGACTTGGAACCCAAGCCATCTAGGTGTGAAGTGAGTAGACCCATGGAGGAATTAGAGCATAGCCCTAACCTCAATGGGGCTATGTCTCTAAGTAAGCAATTGTAGGGCAAAAGGGTTTCTCACATTCAAAAAATTGCCTAGGATTTCTTCTCTTGGTACCTTTGTGAGTGCTTCCTGCATTTTACTGAGAGATCAGAAAAATCAGTCAGATGTAGCAGTCATTGTCTATAACTGGGGTTGGTTTTGACTGGTCGGCGTTAGTTCTGATTAGTCAGTACCTATGCCATATAGATTGTTAAGAATTTTGAATGCCACCCTGGGCCCTTGCCTGGCACAAATTCCGCTGGATTTATTGTTATGTAATGAAAACAAACACCTGTTGTTTAAGCCACATCAATTGGATAGTCAGTTACTTGCAGCCAAGAGCATTGTAACTGATGCAGTTAGGAATCATGGAAACTGGGTCATGTCTAACCTGTGCATGTGGATATTTCATTATGGCAGCCCTATCAGCATCTCTCTTATTCCTTATCCCCACCCAACCCAGTTACTAGGTAACAGCAATGTCTTTCTCTTGGCTCCCTGAGATATATAAATAGTGGTGATGGTGGGCTAAAGGCAAACTAACATCTATCTGCACCTGGGAAAGGAAGCCACTGCAGCTCTATCTGTGTGCTGGACCTGCTCTTCATGGAAGCGCTAAGGTAAAAATTTATCCTCTTTGGCAGAAACAGAAGATTTAACTAACTTCTACCTAATCTGTCTACTTACTCTTCTGCTATACCATTTGATTAGCCATATTGATAATGTCTCTTTTAGGAATGAGGCTTGGGTATCTATCAGTCAAGCAGACAACCAACTGACCTGGTTGATGCATGCCTTCAGTAATGAGAGGTAGCTTCAGGGAGAGGTTCTACGGACACACTTGCTGTGTTGCACCATAGTTATTTTTCTTCTGTGTCCATTATCAATATAAAAACATCTAAACCTGCGGAAAATTTTTATGAAAATTCATTTCAGCCAAATGGAGAATACACCAGAAACCAAAAGCAAAAAAAGTGCTTCTGAGAAGGGCAGTTTGCTGCTTCTTTTCTACATCTGGAATTAAGGAGATGTAAGGAAGATTACATAAAGGTGGGAAAAAGCAAGATAGGGATTGGATTACAGGATAGTTAACGAGATTATATGCTGTCCTGAGGGTAATTACTTTGAAAAAGAGGCTTTTCAAAGGTGTGTGAACCTACAAGCACAGAAACAACGGATAGAGCTTGCCTAAGGCAAAGGGAAACCTTTTAATAAAGAAGTTGTATGCTTGGGGTGTGACTACCCACCTTGACTGCCCAGTCAGGTATTTATGATCAGATCCTCCTGTGAGCTTACTTTCCATGGAACCCCTTTTCCATCTACACCATCCTCCCTCAGGAATGCAAGCAGTTTAAAGGCAAGAACAGCATCTTTAATCTCTGTATTATTAAGGATCTGGCCCATACAGAGGATTTGTTGAAAGAGAGAATGAATTATATACAAAATTATTTTAAAATGCATGTCCTACCAAGAATAGATGATTTTTATGGCCACAGAATAATTTACTTTCTGACTGCCTGAAGAAACTCTAATTAGCAATATTGGAATATCTCAACTTATTTTTAAAACCAACACATTCAGAAAAACATTTGAAGAGGAGTCAACTCTTCTCCCCATGGGCTTTTTGTGGCATAGTTTGTGCCTAGAAAGCAGTTTTATTTTTTATGAGAAAGATGATGCTTCTTCCTAAAGCAACTCTCTTACTTCATGTGAAGACGAAAAGTGGAAATATCATTCTCAGGGTTTAAAAAGAAGATTTTTCATCAATTCACGAAGTAGTGTGTTTGAACTAACTGTAAAAGCTGACTTAAAGAAACTAGATAAAATATATTTATATCTCTGCTAACCACCTCTCAACGTGTCAGCTCATCTAAAGCCTCCCTGAGATCCGGGAGAGACAGCATGTAAGCTGTTCTTTAGATGGCCATCTGAAAGCTCATCAAATAGCAAGGTAGGAAAACACAATCACCTACAAAACTTTCAAATTGCATTGATCTGTGGCATAAAGCCCTCGCCACAGGAAGAGAAATGATGGATTTGAGACTCACAGGAGGATTCGTTCAAAGTGCTTTGCGGGTTTCATTTTTTTGTTTTTTTTTTTTTTAATTTATGTATGGAATTGCCCAGGAGTAGTAAATAGACCTGATTTGCTATATTTTGGAGAAGATAAAATTATCAGGACTGTCTACATATTTCAAAGCCAGGAAAAACAAAAAACAGCTTTGAAGCCTCTCTTCCTGGATTTTTTTTTGTCCTAATCTTCTAAGAGATGGTCTTGATAATGTTTATTCTTTTCTTCTTTCTAAAACAGTTGAAAGTACTATTTTTCTCAGTGAAAATAGCAATCTGATTTTTAATTAGGTCAGGTAAAGTACCCACTGAGCTCCACAGATTATTTAAATGATTGCAAAAGGGCAAGCAGGAATTTCTGAATAACATCGCTAACCTTCCCCAAAAATCTCTTTTTCCTCTTTCTCTCCCTAACCCTGCATGGCTCCAGGACCATGCTCTGGTCTTTGCGAGTTGGATATTTCATTTGGATTTATACGCACCATCTGGACAAGTCTTCTGCTGCATTTCCCTAATAACCAAAAAGATAAGCCATTTCCATCTGCTTGGAGATAATGTGTGGAGTTTTTGTTTCTACTGGTGGGTATGGGGAGGGGGACATACAGCCCACACTAAGTGCAGCCACAAAGACTGACAGGTGGGCCTTTATGTTAAGTTTCATGTACCTAGAAACATCAGTCTCGCATAAAATCCCTCCTGTGAATCTACCTCATAGACTAGGGCAGAGGTTGGCAAACTTTTTCTGTAAGGACCAGATATTAAACATTTTAGGCTTTGTGAGAGTTTCTGTCACAACTGCTCAACTTTGCACAGAATCAGCCATAAACTACATAGAACCAAACAGACATGGCTGTGTTCAAGAAAGCTTTACAACAGGCAGTGAGCCTTAAATCTCCGACTTGAAGCGTCTTTCAGTGTTTCACCTGATAGGGGCCCAGGTCATAGTTTTCTGAGTAATGGTACCCTGCCTGCTGCTGTGAGGAGGTGAGCCCAGCAGTGGCTCTGATCTCTACAGGCAAGTCCATTGTACCACCTGACCCGTGCGCAGGCCACACCTTTGTGTAATGGAGAGCATTATAGCAGATAGACCCTCAGATTAATGAGCTTGCCAGCTGCCTTCGTTGAAGTCCTATTAATGTCCCACCTCAGTCATGCTGATCTTTTCCCTGGCCCCAAAAGTTCCTTTTTTGGCCTCTTCTACACACTCTACTAGGAATATTTTTCTGAAACACAGTCTAATCACAGAGCTCTTAGTTGAACAATGGTTAATGAAGGAAGTCCAACCATATCTGATCATAGTATTCAAGGCTCTTCCAAAGCTGATAACAGGCTGATTTATCCATTAGGAACAGAAGGTGTGGTGACTGGGGACCGTAAAACTTTTGGGGGCCCAAGACATATTTTAATTTTAATTTTTTTAAGTAAAAGAAAAATGAATATAATAATAATGAGTCTATTATAATGAATCCAGCCTAAATTTTATTCATGTTTATACTCATCCAGTCATAAATATAATTTTTCAAAAATTTTTTAAAATGAGGGTAAATTTATCTAGGACTCTTTTTAAGGATTGCCATGTAAAATATAAAGTGCCCAGTTATTTGAATTTTAAATAAATAATGAATAATTTTTAGTATAATTATATCCCCAAATATATCATGGGGACTACCCACTCTAAAAATTTATTTGTTGTTTATCTGAAATTCAAATTAAATGGGCATCTTGGTTATCTGAAATTCATTTTTTTTTTCTAATTCTGGCAACACTACAGGAAAGTCATAATGTGGCCTTTGCTGGCACCAGTGACAGTTGCAGCCTTCTCTCCTGTGCTCCTACAACTGAATGTCTTAGATCGGGTTCCCAGGAAGCAAGTCTTAAGGTGAGGATTCATGTGCAAGTAATTTATTTAAAGAAGTACTCCCTGGGAAGACTAATAGGTAATGGAGAGAACAATCTGAGCAGGACAGGAGAGGGGCTGAGCAAAAATCAAGGGCAGACCTCTCTAAGACCCCGAACAGGGTGTGTTGGCCTGACCCCACAAGAGAGCATGAATTTCACCTCAGAAATGTCCCAAAGGGTGTCTGGTCAGAGCATGAACATTGTCCACACAAGGCCAGAAACAGAGATTAGCCCAAGTGCAAGGCTTGGTCATAAAAGTCTTTGTGATCCGGTTAGCTTGCTTTCGTTTGCTTTTATTCTTTAACCTACGTGTAAGTGCAAAGGAGAATGATACAATCATGCATATATGATGGCATGAATGGATACTGCTCCCTTGTACCTCACAGAGGTGACCTGGATTTCCCATAAGGCCCAGACCTTATGGAGGTCTCAAAGGTTTATCTTATTACCATAAAAATATTTTCTTTCTTTGCTGTTGTTATTAGCTCCTCTTTTCTATACCTTAGTTCTTGCTGCACCATCTGGCATGTTTGACATTGAGTTCTCTGGCCTGACCAAGGCCTAGCATTGTCACCAGTGACCATGTCTCATTTGTCAAGCTTCCCATTGCTCTCCAAATGTGTCACTCACTTTCTCACCTCTATAATTTTCCTTCTGCCATTTGCTCTGCCTGCAAACCCCTTCCCATCTTTCTTCTGGCAAATTCCTATCATCCCTCATGGTGCAAAAAAATTCTCTCTCATCTGTGACACTGTCTCCTACCTCTATTCCTGAGCAACATATTCCCCCTGTGGAAACTCAGACACACCTCTGCATGTCACCGATCACTTGTGCTAAGATTATTCACATACACATCTGCTCCTGGCTACCTGTAGTGTCTCCTCTGGCAGGGATTTGGTTTTATTTATCTGGTTGTTCCCAGCACCTAGTCTGTAGTGGCTCCTCAAATGCTAGTTGAATGAGTGAAAGAATACAGGAATTCAATCGATGGCTCTGCACAGATGAGCATTGTACAGCATGAGCCATTCCTGTAGATAAAGTGTGCATATGTTATAGGATCAGCAAAGCAGAGGCACCCAAACGTAAGTGGGAAAATGAAAAACAGAGCCCTGCATCAGATGCCACTGAGCTTCATCCTGGTGAAGCTAGGTGCTCTTTCCCCAGAGATGTCTCCAGCCTTCATTCCATGTGTCTAGGCCCCCAAACTGAGGTCTGTTCAAATTCGCACTAGAGTGTCCTTTCTGATGATTTTATTTTTATTTTTTCAGTTTTATCTGTGCTTACGTTTTTGTCCCCCAGTGGAGATTTGCTATACTTACAGGAGAGCTTCTCCTACTTCATGATTTGAGTCTCTGTCACTATGAATATATGGTATACACACAAAAAAGTTTAATCAAATATGATGATTTGATTTCTACCTCCATTTCCAGGAGTGGGAGCCACCTCCATTTACTGGTTGGGGCCTGATCTTTATCAAATCCTCATCAATTCCCACTTTTTGGGGGCTTCCTGTAGCACCCTGCATCCCCAGCTCTAAAATACATGGGCCAAATAGGTGATAGATAGCCTGATGGAAAGAGCACCATGGAATCCCATGACCAGACTGGATCCTTTGGACTTGGACATGAGCCTTACTCAGATCTGCATTCATCTGCCCCTTCAGACACCCAAAGTGCTGCTCTGCTTCCTCTCAGCCCACTGGCCAACTCACTCCCACAGCCAGAGGTAGTGGGGAGGGGAGAGGGGTGAGAAGGAAGGAAAGAGCCCAGACTTTGGATGGCTAGATCTGGGTTTCGCCCTTGGCTCTGGCACTGACAAGTAGAATTATCTTGGGGTAGTTGCTTCATCTCACTTTTCTCACCTGTCAACAGGAATAATACTACCTCATGGGAAAGACAGAACTAACAGATATCACTTAACAGATGCGCAAGACAATTTCAATTTTTTTTTCTTCTGTTTGGGGGCTCTACCTGCTTCTAGATTTCTCCTTTCCCTTCCTCTACTGATTCTTGAGGCTAGGGTTCAGAATGCTTCCTGGTCTGAAAACTAGCCAAGAGAGATGCTTTCCTTGAGTCCTATTCGCGCGAGGCTCTCCTGAGGGCCCATCATCCATTCGGGGGGAGGGCAAAGCACTGTTAAACAAAAGGACTTGGCAGTTGACATGAGGGCAGGTGGAACAGGAGCTGAATAGGGCACAGGCCACACAGTACAATGTGACCAAACTAAAAAGGCTATATCATTAGAAAGAATTGTTATGGAATATTCCTCTCGATGTGAGTAGGCAAAAAAGGACGAGGTGATAAAGGGACATGGAAATGAAAGAAACAGAATTTCATTTGCATTTTAGGCCTTCAGTTACTCAGGCTGGCTGGGAGGTTACACTCATACTGACTGGAGCACCCAGTGTTTGTAGTCAGTCCTCTCTTGCCTTCATAGGGACACTGTTAAGACTCACTTTCTGATCTGTAAGCACGTGGCAGCATCCTTCAGGAGGAGAGGTGCTCAGTGAAGATGAAATGTCCATTATCTTGTTACAGTTTTCCACCCCTTCCCCTTGCTTCAATTTTTGACTCCTCTACCTCTTCCTACCACAGCTACATAAATAGAATGACTCAGAGAGATTCAGTGACAGCTGCCCTTAATCTCCAGCTTAATTTCAGGTGGTTTCCTCCTGTTCCAAAAAAAAAAAAAAAAAAATTTAGGTTGACCCTTCAAGACAAATTATGTAGCTACTTCTTTGTTTATTCTCCCAACATCACAATCAGGGCAGGAAGGGTGGTGTTAATATGAGCTTCTCAGTTTCTATTATCTGGTAGGAGAAAGGAATACAAATAAATGATCTCAGGATGATGTGCTAAGTGCTGCCACAAAAAGCTCTATGAGGTCCTATGAGAACACCAAGAAATGAGTGACTGACAGTCACAGAAGAATGTATGTTTGAAATGAGTCTTAAAAGATGAATCAGAGTTTACCCAGATTGACAAATGTGTCAGAAAACATTCTAAATGGAGAGACCAATGTGTACGATCAGATGTACAGATTGGCTTGACATGTTGCAGAACTTGCT
Source organism: Macroglossus sobrinus (assembly GCA_004027375.1). NCBI lineage: Eukaryota > Metazoa > Chordata > Mammalia > Chiroptera > Pteropodidae > Macroglossus > Macroglossus sobrinus. The sequence goes on from PVKZ01000068.1 coordinate 1,279,745, forward strand.
TTGGCTAGAATACAGGGTATTTGGGGGCATAATAAGAGCTGGAGCTAGGTAGGTAAGCTGAAGCCTGAATAATTCATTCAATAAATATCTAATGGGCACCTACTATGCACCAGAGATCATGTCATGTGCTGGGGATACATGGTGCATGAGACTGTTGTGGTCCCTGACTCTCTGGGCACACCCATGATGCCACATCATGAAGTGCCTTTAGATGCTGTGTGAAGGAATGTGGTCTTTCTGCAGCAGAATATTAGGAATCATTGAAAAATTTTGAACAAAGGAAAGTCATGCTCAGTTCAACATTATAGAAAGTAGGTGGAAAATGAAGTAAAAATGGGTAGCCCTGAGGACAGCAGACCAAGCGGGAGCCTTACTCAGATCTGCATTCATCTGCCCCTTCAGACGCCCAAAGTGCTGCTCTACTTCCTCTCAGCCCACTGGCCAACTCACTCCCACAGCCAGAGGTGGGATATGACAATGGACTGAATTAGGCAAGAGAGGTTTTTCAGGAAATGATCTGGCTAGACAACCACACCCTGACTCCATAGCACAGATTCCCTCTTTTTAAAATTATTCTAAAATATACATAAAATAAAACTTACCATTTTAGCCAAAGTATACAATTCAGTAGCATTTAGTATATTTTCAGAGTTGGACAACTATCACCACTATGTAGTTCCAGAATATTATCATCACCCCAAAGGAAAACTTCATACCTATTAAGCAGTCACATCCTGTGCTCTTCTCCTCCCACCCACTGGTAACCACTAATCTGCTTTCTGTCTCTATGGATTTGCCCATTCTGGATACTTTGCATGAATGCAGTCATATATGTGGCCTTTTGCATCTGGCTTCTTTAACTTAGCATAACATTTCCAAGGTTCATCCATGTCATAGCATGTATCAATACCTTATTCTTTTTTATGGCTGAATAATATTCTACTGAAAAGATGTACCATGTTTTGTTTATTCATTCATCTGTTACAGACATTTGTGTTGTTTCTACCTTTTGGCTATTATGAATAATGCTGCTATGAGCACTCATGTACAAGGTTTTTTGTTTGTTTTGAACTCCTGTTTTCCATACTTTTGGGTATATACCAAAGAGTGAAATTGTTGAGAGTCTTTTTAACTTAATCTTTTTAGCTCCCAGGAAAATCCATTTTTTGAAACACTTATAGAAAAGTTTTTTTCATCAGCCTAAGGCTTATGAATGACAATAATGGTATTCCTTTCAATTTGTGGTTTTAGTGGGTCAGTTTCAATCCTAAAATTTAGCTTGGGGCCTGCCTCCCTTTCATCAGTAAGACGTCATCTGGAGGTGGGGCCTAGGTTTTCTGAAGTGGTCATGAAAGTAAATTGGTTTGGACTTCTTGACCTAGAGATGTGGTCAAATTTCTTGACTGAAATAAAGACCACAGTGTCAGTCCTGATCTCCTGTCTAGATTGTTTAAGGGAGCCTTGAGGGGACCAGTGTTGACAATTAGAGACTCTCAGCTTCTGATCTCATCACCTGCTTCAGGATACAGGATGGTGATCATTCCATGGCCATTTGGAGAACAAATGCAACATCATTTCCTTCATTAGCTATAATACGGTCTTCTAGAATGGCTAAACCAAATGTAGCCCTCTAGATTTTATGTGTGAGTTGAGAGAGTGAAAAATGCTAGAACATATATGCAGGCCTTACAAGGAGGCATCATGGAACTGTTTTTGTAACCCCTATCCCCTACCTACTTCTAAGGTATACAGAGGCTGCAGTTGTAAAGGCCAGAAATTTGATATCTTTGGATAGAGTCATCAGTAGATAGGAGTTATATCCTCCTGAGAGTGAGCTGGGGAATGCTTCCCTCTCCCTACAAGTTTGGTGAGAAGGTTCCAAGGAAACTCTCACTCTTAAAATTGGGAATAAAGAAAGGATGTATGCTCTCATTGCTCCTATCCAATAGTTTACTGGAGATCCTATCTAGTGCAATAAGGCAAGAAAAAAAGAAGTGACATGGATTGTAAAAGAAGAAATAAAACTGTCTCTATTCAAAGATGACATAACTGTATACAGAGAAGATCTCAAAGAATCTGCAAAATAATCACTAGAGCTAATAAGTGAGTTTACTAAGATTGCAAGATACAAGGTCAAAAAATGAAAATTAATCATATTACTATATTCTGGCAATTTAACAACTGGAGCTTCAAGAATTTTTTAGGAGAGAAAAAAATTATAGCTGATAGAGGCTCTGTTCACCCCTCTGGTGACCAAACCAAGGTTGTGACAGAAACAATGAGCAGCAGCAAGGAAAAATCGCCTGACATCTAGATGAACAAGCCATACAACTATGGAGAAATCCAAGAAATCACCCTGCAACTGCAGAAGGTAGGACTGAGCAAGGACGCAGAGCTGCCCCATCTCCAGTGGCTGAGTGAAACAGAGGCTGTGGCAGCAGCAGACGCCTTTTAAAGGGACCGTGTCCACGAGTGGATTTTTGCAGTGACAGACCTGTTCACTCTGAGTACTAATGCCAATTCAGCTGCACTCAGGGAGCACCAGGGACTTACAGAAACATTGTCAGAGTGAGGGCTGAGGGGAGACTCTCTCTGTACGGAAGTGCCGGTGGTATCCACTGTTCCCTGTTGAGTTCTCCCCAAACCCAGTGTGCGGACACAGCACCACCAGAGGATTCCCTGAAACCCCACCTACCCAAACTTGGGGCTCCACCCAAGCCACATCCAGGAGTATCCTCAGCCAGTCAGGTGCTCCTTGCTGAGCAGCACCTAGACTCACACTGGAGACAGCTAGCCTTGGTTTCTGGTGTGGCCTTTTGAGGCAACTATAAGCAAAGCAGCTATGAATTGCTTGCTGAATCTTAACAGGTGACCCCAGAGAGGTAGAGGCTTGGGCTAAGTTTGGCCTGCAGCTGAACGCATCTAAGATCTGTGCCATTGGACACCTACTTCACAACCCACACTAATAAGACCGTGAGACTTAGGAGCTTTGCTTAGTATAGAAACAGACATGAAAAGGCAGCCAAAATGGGAAGATGAAGAAGCAGAAACCATATGAGAGAACAGAATAGAGACCCAGAAATAATGGAGTCAAATAATCTAACTAATGCAGAGTTCAAAACATGCATTATGAAGATGTGCAATGAACTTTTGGGAAGTGTAGATAATAAATTCAGAGAGAACTTAAACAAAAAAATAAAAAACATAAAATGGAAATGAAAATTGTAAAAGGGAACCAATATGAAATGAAGAACACATTATCTGAGATGAGGAGTATATTAAATGGAATAAACAAAGAAATAAACAAAGTGAATAAAGAAAAAGATCAAATGCCCTATCTAGAGGATGGGAAAGCCAAGGACACTCGATCAGAATGGCAAGAGATAAGATGCCAAGAGATAAGATGCCAAGACTATCAAAATAATTTAAGGAGCATATGGGACACTATTAAGGGTCCAAATATCCACTTGATCAGCATAACTGAAGAAAATCATGATGTTGAACAGCTATTTAAAGAAATAATGATGAGAAACTTCTCTAACCTGGTGAAGGAAACAGACATAAAACCCCAGGAAGCTCAGAGAATTCCAAAAATAAGGGACCCAAAGAGGCCCACACCAAGACATATCATAATTAAAACACCAAAAGTTAAATACAAAGAAAGAATATTAAAAGCAGCAAGAGGAAAGCAGATAGTTACTTACAAGAGAACACCCATGAGACTGGCAGCTAATTTCTCAAAAGAATTATACAAGATAGAAAGGCTTGGTACAAAATATTTGATGTGATGAACCCAGGATCTACAATCAAGGATACTTTATCCAGCAAAGCTATCATTTAGAGTTGAAGGACAGATAAAGGCTTCCCAGACAAAAATAAGCTAAAGGAATTTATCACCACCAAGCCAGTATTACAGGAAATGTTGGAGGGACTTCTTTAAGAAGAAAAATCATGTATCAAAAACAGGAATAAAGAATGGTAACAACTACATTCCTATCAGTAAGTAACTTAAGTAGAAAAGAATTAAGTGTTCCAACAAAAAGATAGAGTGGCTGAAAGAATAAGAAAACAAGACCCCTACATATGAAAAGGAAGGGGATGGACATATTTAAGTCAGACAGAATCTATTTCTTAGATTCACTTATATGCAGAATCTAAGAAATAAAAAGAATAAACTAATCAAAAACAGACTGGCAAATATAGTGAACAATTTGATGTCAGACAGAGGGGAGAGGGGCTTGGGGGGCTCAGAGAATGGGGTGAAGGGCTAAAGAAGTACAAATTAGTAGTTAATCGATAGATAAGGAGCACAACATAGGGAATGCAGTTACATTAATACGTTGACTAGGTGGAAGGTCAAGAGAGAGAGGGTGCAATTGGGGGGATCATTTTATGAACTATATAGATGTCTAACCAATGTAATGTATACTTGAAACTAAATTAAAAAAAATTTTTTTAAGTACTATTTACAATGGCATTTAAATACATTAAAATGTTTGGTATAAATCTAATAAAATAAGTACAAGATAAATGTGCTGAATACTATAAAACACTCATTAAAGAAAAAAACAAGCCTAAATAAATGAATGGTTCCTAGATTATAAGACTCAGTATTAAGATGGCAATTCTTCTCAAACTAATCTATTAATTCAGTGCAATCCCAATCAAAATTCAGGAGAATTTTTTGTAGAAATTGACAATTTGATTCTAAAATTTATATGATTAGGCAATGAATCTAAAACAGTCAAAAGGATTTTGAAAATGAGAATATATTGGAGGACTCATGTATCTGATTTCAAGCCTTACTATAAAGGTAATGTAACCAAGACAGTGTGAAATTGTCAAAAAAAATATACTGATCAATGAAACCAAGTAGAGAATTCAGAAATAGACCCATATTTGGTCAATTGATATCCAACAAAGACACAGGTAAGTCAGTGAAAAAAAATAGCTTTATAAAACATGGTGCTAAAACTATTAGACATATATATGCACATGTGAACCTTGATCTATACCTTGTATCATATATCAAAATTAACCCCAAATGGGTAATGGACTTAGATGTAAAGACCAATATTATAAAACTTCTAGAGGAAAAAGTAAGACAAATCACTGTGATCTTGGGTTAGCCAAAGATTCTGTCATTCAAAAATTAATAGCATGATCCATAAAAGAAAAACTTGATCAAAATTGAAAACTTCTGCTCTTTGAAAGACACTGTTACGAGAATGAATTACTAAGAAAGTAACATAGCGTAATGACTATAGTTAACACTGTTCTTTTATATATATGAAAATAGTTAGGAGTTCTCATTACAATGAAGAAATTTTTTTCTTTTTCTTGCTTTCTCTTTTTATTGTAACTATATGAGATGATGGACGCTAACTAAACTTATAGCAGTAATCATTTTACAATATATGTAAGTCAAACCATTATGCTGTACACCTTAAACTTATACAGTGATGGATGTCAATTACATCTCAGTAAAACTGGAAAAAGTAAACATCAAAACATGCATACAAATAAAAACATCAAATCGTAATTGATCCTCAAATTTTTAATGGATATACAGATTAGAAGATTTAAGTGGTCTTTTCATAGTATCTAAAACAATGAGCTGGTAGAAGAAAATATTTCCCAGGTCTTTTACTTATTCTTTACTAGATGAGATTTAAATCTTACTAAAAATAAATCATTTACAACATCTTTAAGAAGAGAAAGAGATAAAAAGACAAGCCACAGACTTGGAGAAGTTATCTGCAAAATAAATATCTAACCCGGCTTATATAAAGAACTCTCAAAATGTCATGATAAGAAAACAAATGACACAATTAAAAAGTAGGTCAAGATTTGAATTGACACGTCATCAAAGCCGATTTATGGTTGGCAAATAAGCACACAAAAAGATACTGAATATCATTAGTATTAAGAAAATGCAAATAACAATAAGATACCAATACACACCTATTAGAATGGCTAAACTATTTTTTAATTGACAATACCAAGTGCTAGCAAAGATATGGGACAGCTGGAACTTTCACATGGTGCCAGTGGAAATGCAAAATGGTTCAATTTGACAGTTTCTTATAATACAACCCAGCAATCCCACAATCCCATTTTTAGATATTTACCCAAGTGAAATGAAATTTATGTTCACACAAAAACCCTTACATAAATATTTATAGTGGCTTTGTTTATAATTGCCAAAACCTGGAAATGACCCAAAAGCCCTTCAATTAATGAATGGATAAAGAAACTGTGGTACATTCATATAGCAGAGACATACTGAGTAATAAAAATAAACAAATTAATAATCCTCAGAACAATGTTGATGAATCTCAAAAACAATGTTAAGTGAAAGTAGCTACACTCAAAAGCTACATATTGAATGAATTCATTTATATGACATTCTGGAAAGGCTTAACTTTAAGGACAAATAACAGATCAGTAATTGCTAGGGACTAGGTCTGAGGAAAGAAGCTGATTACAAAGACAGAGAAGGTAATTTGGAGAGTAATGAAACTGTCTTATATCTTGATGGAAGTGGTGGTTACATTACTGTATGTATATGTCAAAACTCATAGAACTTTACATTAAAAAGGTGAATGTTGCTATATGTGTATTTCAATTTTAAAAAAAGTTGAATTTTTTTTTAAGTGGTTGTTGGGGGATTGAAGATGAAAAGGCCAGATGTTGGAATTTCTTTGGAGTGAATTGAGTGAGTTGTGGTGTGAGATAAATCTCACTTTCTTCCTGGGAGAAAAGTAGGTCATTTCTGCCTCACCTGAAGTCCAGTGAGAAATGCTCAGAATAGACTACACACTAAAAAAGTTTGATATGTGCCACTCATGCTCGAAAGGACACAGGGACTGGAATCTTAACTCATGCTTAAAAGAAAAATTGCAGGGCTAGCTGAAGCAACCTATCGCAGCAGAAAAATGACTGTTCAAGGAATCATTGCACTACTACAAGATTAGAAGCATGCAGTTTCAAATACCTCTAGGAAGGGTGCGGTGGTTTTCAAAGGACACTACCCCTCCCCAGACTCCCCCCATGGAACAAGGAAACCTGAGCAGAAACAGGTGCAGGGAATACTGTCAGGTGTCCAGCTGAGAGGGTCCATAAGCAATTAGTCTAAGAGACCTACTACCTGGGTCAAAGGATTCAGTTGTAGGGGTCCAGGAGGGGAACCTGGAGAACCCCATGGAAGCTCATGAGAGAAATTGCCAGCTCTAGGGTTCTGCCCCAGCAGCACCACTGTCAGATCAGACTTTTCCCCCTTTGACTTTCACCCCTCTTCACTGCTATCCTGGAGGAGCCAAAGGGAGCCTAGTGAGAAGGCTGGAGGTAAATGGGAGGCACTCTCCAGAGAATCATCAGGCAAACATGTTATTTTTCTCTGGAAGCTCCAGACCAGGGAAATCAGTTTCTAGAATTTGGCGAGAGGGAGATCAAACATAATGAAAGTCATTATTTTTTCTTTTAGATAAATATGAATTATTCACCAAAGATCTAAATTCTGCTTGAAATTCATCAAGGAGAAAAAAACCTTTTTTCCCCTTTTTTTGTCTCCATCTCTGGAAGGGAAGTATGACCTCATCTTGCTCAGTGGTAAAAACACTGAATGTAATGGTCACCTTTAACCATGAAAAAGGGTGAACTGACCATGGGCCAGGGTGCTAAATGGTGTGGTTACTTACATCTATTATGAATGATCATACTCTTAGGCCTCTGCTGTCTGAAAGGGGTGAATTGTCCTTGCCAGAAAAGAGAAAAATGTACGACTTTTTGTGATGATCTTAACATCCACTGTTACATTCCTTTAAAAGGATGTTAGTGGTCTAATCCACTTATGTGCTGATTCTGAAGTCTGACCTTAACATGAAAGGTGAGGGGGAAAAATGTTCTTTCTAAATCTGGTTGAGGAGGTGAGGATGAGATGGCAATGGAGCCAAGGAGTTAAAAACCCTAGGATGGATTTGAACACATGGCTTGATTGAGCTTCTGTGCAAGATACTCCATTTTCTCCAAGGGCTGCATTAATCTCTCATGACAAGGGTCTTCTAGAAGCTCAGTCACTCTTGGAGGTGACTAGAATATCATTAGCCAAGCTGAAGAAGGTGACTCCCACCCTCAGGGAGAGAGAACCCTCAGGTGTTTAAGCTCACTCTTGGGAGACCATAACAGTGATTGTCAACCCAAGGAGTGATGTCAGATTTGATTTTGCTGTCAAGGGCTTCGTAAACCTGTGATAAAATGTATCCCAAAACCTAAATTACTCTTTTGTGATTGTCCTCCCTGAGGTCTGGTCTTTTGTGATAATCTTTCATGACTCTGGGTACAGTCACACCCCACTCCCCATTCCCCTAGTGAAGGATGACTGGCTTGGTCTGTACTGGCATCAAGATAATCCATAACTCTTTCTTGGTGTTAATTTCTCTCCTATGAGATTTGGCTTCAGACCTAGGATGAGCAAGGGAATACAATAAAAAACATCTCATCTACATGTACCCTGAGTGTGTCTAAGTGCATCCTAAATACCCATATCCATTTTAGTCTTCGTCACTCAGCTGGTACAATAATTCCTGGGTTATTTTCCTGTGTCCCTGTGTTAGCTAGGACTCCTGTTTGTAAGTGTTAGAAAACCCAGCTTGAGGCTCATGTAACTGACAAGACTAGACATCGGAGAAAGTTTCAGGCATGGCTGGAACCAAGAGTTTAAATAAAGGCTTCAGGACTCCGTCTCTTAATTTCTCTCTAGAATCATGCTTAAACCAATCACTGCACCCAGTGGCTGGAATATAATAAATGGCCAGGTCTGGGTCAATTCCTCAGTACTCGAACCCAAGACTAGGTCATCAGCTCCAAGTGAACTACAGGACCAAATGTGAGAAAGGAATGTAAGAAAGGTTTTCTCCAAAGGAAAGCCAGGGTATTTTCATCCAAGAGAAAGAGATTGGATGTTGGGCAGGAAAACTACAGTTGTTAAAAGCAAATCTTGGCTCTGTCTTTTCTGAGCCCTGAAATCTTGGACAAGTTATTAAACATCTCTCATTTTTAAATTCAGGAAAATAGTCCATACTCAAGAATCAAAGGATTAAATGAGATAACCTACATAAAATGCTTAATGCAAATAGTAAACACTCAGTTAAATGTAATTTGTTACAATAATAATAATTACACCAATTATTATTAATTATTAAAGCTCCCCAATAGATAATAAATTAATATCTATATTTCTGGTATTTAATATATGCCTAACACATAGGAAATATGCAAAAAATGCCTATGGAATAAATGAATGAATGAATAAGAACTCACAAAACCTTGAAATCATCATGTTATCTCTAATTATAAAGAAAATATGCATAGCTTAGGTTAATTTTATTTTAAGTTTATTAATGTATTAATTTAGGTTAATTTTATTTTATTATTTTGAAATATGTCATATATAGATGAGTGAATAAAACATATACATGCTAAAGAATAATAATAAGGTGAGACCCAAGTGACCAGCAACCAGATCAAGAATGAAAATTAGTGCCCTTCCCCAGTTGCAATCCCCTTAATCCCAATAGAAGTAACATTATTCTAATGTCTCGTGATAATCATTCTCTTGCTTTACTTTATAGTGTTACCAATGATATATCCATCCCAAAATAATATGGTTTAGTTTTATCTTTTTTAACTGTGTAGACAGCAGATGATTTTGCATGTATTCTTTTGTTTGACATCTTTTGCTTCAACATTGTATTTTGAGATTCTTCTATGTTGATTAGTGAAGATGTAGTCTATTCCTTTTCAATGTCATATAGTATTCCATTGTAAGGTTATATATAGACATTTTATATATATATATATATATATATATATATATATACACACACATATGTATATATACATATATACATACACACACATATATATATGTACTATATATATATATATATAATATATATTCTAATGTTAATATATATTTGGCTGTTTGCAATATTTCTGCTCTGAACATTCCTTACATTTTTTTTGATATATGTGTGGGAAAGCATTTGTAGAATTTACACCTAAGAGTGGAATTATTGAGTTCTAAAGTATGTACATATTCTACTTGATAACAAACCTTTTCCAAAGTGCTTTGTTGAATTTACACTCCCACCTGCAGTGGGGGAGTGATGAGTGATCCCATTGCTACATACTCTCTGCAAATGTTATTATCAGACTTAATTTTGCCAATCATGTGTATATGTAATGAGATCTCCAAATGGTTTTAATCTGAGGCTGAGCCTCTTTTCATGTTTATTGGTCATTCAAGTATTCTCTTCTGTAATGGCTGTAAAGTTGATGTCTTTTGCTCATTTTTGGAGATTTTTTTTCTCTTAAATTCATAACAGTTATTTACATATCCTGGGTATTTGTCTTTCAACAGTTATATATGTTAAAAATGTATCCTCCAAATTATGGCTTGCCTTTCTACATTTTTAGTGGTGTCTTAATTTACAGAAGTTCTTAAAATATAGACTAACTTACCAATCTTCTCCTTTATGTTTTGTCTTTTGTAATGGGTCTTACTTAAAAAATTCTTCCTGACCCTTGAGACATTTATATATTGTCCTGTTATTTTTTAACTTTATAATTCTACCTTTCACATTTAGTTGTTAATTCATCTGGAATTGATTTTTGTGTATGATGTGAGGTAGGGGACAAAGTTTTGTGAATTACAGGTAATCAATTATCCCTGCATCATTTATTTAAAGCTTCAGTTTTTTGTTTGTTTGTTTATTTTTGTTTTTGCTGTTCTAAGATAACATTTCTGGCATATATCAAGTGTTCACAATTGTGCAGGTCTTTCTGGAAAAGAAATTTCTCTTTTTTTTCTAGTTTTTTTTTTTGACTGTCACTACCATTACTTTTTAACTAAAATAGCTTTATAATGAGTCTTGATATCTGATATCTGTTAGGGCAAGTCACTCAAATTTATTCTTTTCTTTTTCAGAGTATCTTGGTTATCCTGCATTATTCACATTTTTATATAAATTTATTTTGCTTTCATTTAAAAAATATTTTATTTAAATTTACATATACAGACAAGAATACACACCGTAAGTGCAGAGCTCAGTGAATAATCACAAAGCTAACAAATCTATGTAACTATTAACCTGGTAAAAAAAAAAGAATAGTAGGTTGAAACACATTAAACTACTGTTACTGGAGTTAAAAAAATGTTTTTTAATACATGCCATTAAGAATCAATTACCTATGACTGATCTCCCACCATAAACAACTAGAAAGCCAAACAAAGTATATTAAAAGATTATTTTCAGACTTTGAACAACAGGCAGCATAGGACTGTGATACCTGAGAGAAAGCAAACAAATGAGGTAAGCCCTATGATTACCATAGCTTATTGACTGTGGACAGTTTCCAGCTGAAGCTCAAGGATGGGAAATCCAAAGAGAGCCCAGAATTTTCACTGAATTGAAGGGACAGACATCAGAGTTCAGGAGTGCCAAGAAATGAGGAGATTTGGGGAGAGAGAGAGAGAGGAGAGAGAGAGAGAGAGAGAGAGAGAGAGAGAGAGAGAGAGAGAGAGAGAGAGAGAGAGAGAGAGAGAGAGAGAGAGAGAGAGAGAGAGATCTCCAGGGACTTATAGAGGGGTCTAAATGAATCTTTGGGTGAAAAATAATTAATACATGCATGGGGTGGAATTCCACAAGGCTGGAGAAAAAACTGTTGGAAAGCAATAGGGCAACCAATTCCGGGAGCTGATACGGGGCTGGAAATAATTTGTGTTTCTACCGGCAAAGTGGTAATAATGCCTGTAACACATTGTGAACGTTAATTTTATGTGTCAATTTGGATGATATTTTTGGATGAGATTAACATCTAAATTGGTGAACTCTGGGTAAAGCAGATTGCCCTCCATAATGTGAGTAGGCCTCATTCAATCAGCTGAAGGCATTAGTAGAATAAAAAACTGGCATCCCCAAGCAAGAGGGAATTCTCCAACAGATTGCTTTTGAACTTCATCTGCATTATCGGCTCTCCTGGGCCTTCAGGCTTCTGGCCTTTGGACTGTAATGTAACCACACCATGTCTCTCCTGAGTCTTCAGTCTGCCAACCCACATTGCAGATTTTGGACTTCTCTTCTGAAACTATGTATGCCAAAAGTCAATGGAGCAACATCTCTAAATTACTGATAGAAAAAAATACCTGCCAACCTAAAATTCCATTGCCAGCAGAAATGTCTTTCTAAAGAATAAAGACTTAAATAAATAAATGCTTATAAATAAATAAAAAATTTTAAATAAATAAAGAATAAACATATTTTTATCACAGATACCCAAACTGAGAGAAATTATCACAAGCAAACCTGTGTTGTAAGAACTATTGAAAGTTCTTCAGACAGAAGAAAAATGATGCCAGTTGAAAATTAGGATCTCTGCAAAGAATAAAGAGAGCCAGAAATGGTAAATATATAAGAAAATAGAACAGATTTTTCTCTTCATTTTTAATCTCTTGAGAAGATAATTGCTTAAAGCAATAATAATAATAATAATAATAATAATAATAATAATAAGAAGAAGAAGAAGAAGAAGAAGAAGAAAAATATAATGTATTGCAGGATTTATGGTATATGTAAAAGTAAATGATGTGACAAAAATAGCACAGAATGGTAAGAGAAATATGAAAGTATACTGTTATAAAGTTCTTTCACTAAATGTAAAGTAAATTAATATTGTTTGAAGACACACTGTGTTAAAGATGTCTATTAAAAATTCCAGTATGCCTAAGATGACAATAGTGAAAATTAAAATGAAATAATACTGAAGCAATTTAAAAGAAGGCAGGGGAAGAGAACCAAAAGGATAAAGAAAAGATGGCACAAATAGAAGACAACTAGCAAGATATTTGATTAAACCTCACCACATTGATAATTACCTTGAGTATAAATGGTGAATACTCCAACGGAGAGGCAGATATTTTCAGATTTGGGGTGGTGTGGTGGAAAGGAAGATCCAAAATATTCTCTGTATAAGAAATCCTCTTAAATATGAAGACATAGGTAGGTTAAGAGTAAACCGATGAAAGAAGTGCTATGAAATATTAATATCAGATCAAAGAAATTTCAGAATATAAAATAATACCAGAGATTAATAAGGAATTTCATGATAAAGGACATAACAAAATCAAGAGGACATGATAATCTTAAATGTGTATACAACTAATAAAATAACTTGAAAATACATAAATAAAAAATGATGGAGTTTAATGAAGAAGTGGACAAATATATAATTTGCAACAATTCTCTATAAGTAATTGAAGAACGAGCAGACAGGAAATCAGTAATGATTCAGAAGTCAATCAACTTAATTAACATTATAAAACACTCCGCCTAAAAACAGCAGAATATACATTTTTTAAAGTATATACATAACATTTACCAAAAGCAAAATGTATTGTGGGCCATAAAGCATGTCTCAATAAATTTTAAAAAGACTGAAGTCATACACTGTATGCTTATTTTTCTGCAATGGAATTAAAAAAAAATCAATAACAGAAAGATATCTGAGAAATCTCCATACATTTGGAGATTAAACAATATCCTTCTAAATAACCCATGGGTCAAAAAAAATAAGAATGAAAATTAGAAAATGTTTTGAAGTGAGTGAAAATATAACATACGAAATATTGTGGGAGGTAGGTAAGGCAGTTGCTTAGAGGGAAGTATACAGCATTAAGTGTTTAGTTAGAAAAGAAGAAAGTTTTCAAAGCATTACCTAAGCTTCCACCTTAAGAAACTAGAAAAAAATCAAATAAAATTCAACATAAGCACAAGGAAGGAAATAGTAAAGATAACACCAAAAATTGCAACATAAAAAAAATCAATGAAACCATAAGCTGATTCTTTCAAAGATCAATAAAATTAATAACTAGCCAAACTAAAGAAGGAAAAAAGGTAAAGAAGACATAAATTATTAATATCAGGAATAAAAGTATTGTGAGTAAGAGATACATTAAAAGATAATAAAGAAACATTATGCCAACTTTCTGACAAGAAATACAAGTATTTAAACGAAATGGACAAATATCTTAAAGGACATGAACAGCACAATCAGGAAGAACTAGATAAACTGAATACCAAATCTATTAAAGCACAATCAGGAAGAACTAGATAAACTGAATACCAAATCTATTAAAGAAATGTGTACTTACACTCTTCCCATAAAGAAAACAACAGAACTAGATAATATCACTAATGAATTCTAATCAACACTTAAGGAAGAAATATTGCTGATTATACACAACCTTTTTAAAAAAATAGAAGATGAGGAAATCCTTCCCTACTTATTTGATGTGCCAGGATTACCATACTACCAACACCTGGCAAAAATATTGCAAGAAAAGAAAACTGAAGACTAATATTCCTCATGAATGAAGAGATAAAAATCTTTAACAAGGATTTAGCAAACTGAATCCAACAATATGTATAAAAGTAATACATCATGATTAAGTAGGGATTATCTTAGAATGTAAAGTTAGTTTAACCTTCAAAAATCAATCATTGTAATTCATATTAACATAATGAAAAAGAAGAACCATATGATCATCTAAATAGAAAAAAATATTTCACAATATCAACATCCATTCGTGATAAAAACTCTCAGCAAACTTGGAGGAAAAAAATAACTCCCTTAACCTGATACAAGATGTTTTCAAAAAAATCTACATCACACTTAATGGTGAGATATTGAATGCCCTACCCTAAGATTGAGAACAAGACAAGTATGTCTATTCTTACCAATTCTATTCAACATTTTAATGGAGGCTAGAGAATAATCAAGAGAAAAGTAAAAGATTGGAATAAAAGAAATAAAATTGTCTTTATTTACTGATAACATGATTATCTATGTAGAAAATCTTCAGGAATCTACAAAAAAGATATTAGAACTAATAATGAGTTCAGGAAGGTCACAGAATTACAAGTTCAATATACAGAAATTGATTGTATTTCTATATTCTTAGCAATGAAATTTAACAATTAAAATTTTAAAACCTTAATGAGATTTTGATTGGGATTAAATTGATTCTATAGATTACTTTGAAGAGAATTGACATCTTTATCAACTTGAGTCTTCCAACCCATGAACGTGATCTAATTCTTCACATATGTGGATCTTCTTTAACATTTACTAATGATGTTTTACAGTTTCTGAGTATTACTCTCGGATACTGAATGAATATTAATTCCTAGAATTTTTTGTTTTCTAATACTATTGTAAACATTACTTTTCATTTCAACTTGCTTATAGCTAGATTATAAAAATTCAATTGGATTTTGCAATATTTATTTTGTACCTAGCAATTTTACTAAATTGACTTATTATCTTTGCTAGTGTGTGCATATTTCTTTGAATTTTCATATTTCTATGAATTTTTAATGCAACTATGTTGTCTGCAAATAGCAATGGTTACTTCTTTTATAATCTTTATACTATTAAGTTCTTTTTCTTGCATTATTGCATTGGTTAAGACCACCACTACAGTGTTTTTGGTAGATAGCATTTATCATTTTAAGAAAGTTTCCTTCCATTTCAAGTTTTTTCAAAGTTCTTTTTCTTAAACCAAGAATAGATGTTAAATTTCATCAAATGCTTCTTCTGCGTTTATAGCTAATGATAATATAATTAAATTGTTTTGCTCATGATGTGTTATTCTTTTCACATATTGCTGATTAAGATTGCTAGTATTTTGTTTACCTTTTTTGAATCTACATTCATGGGTGAGATTTGCCTGAATTTTCTTTTCTTATATTGTCAGGCTTCGGCATCTAATTAATGCTTAGATTCATAAAAGTAGTTGAAATAGCTTGTAATGGATTATTATGATTATTTTTTTAATGTCTGGAACTCATTAGTGATGTCAACAGCTTTTAATTCAATATGTAGAAAGGTTTTAATCTACACATTCAATTTCTTTCATGGTTATAGGATTGCTCAGAGTTTCTATTTTTTGAGTCAGATTTTTCTGAGAATGTGTCTGTCACATATAAAATTTAAAATTTAGTGACAAAAATTTGCAACAGTGTCCTCTTATTTGTTTCAATGTCTGTAGTCTCTATATTTATGTAATTATTTCATTCCTTATGTTGTTTATGCTTTCTCTTTTTCTTGGTCAGTCTTACCAGTTTCATCACTATTATTAGTCTTTTCATAGGACCAACTTTAGGTTATGTTAATTTTCTCCCTTGTGTTTATTTATTGTTTTGTTAATTCCTACTCTTATCTTGATTAGTTCCTTTCCTACCTTTCTTGAGTTTATTTTGCTGATCTATTCCTAACTTTATAAAATGAATGCTTAGCTAATTAACTTAGTTTTCTTTTTCTTTTTTTGACATAATGTTTTAGGCCTTAAATTTCTCAGCATTATTTAGCTCTATCCCTAAATTTTGCTATGTATTTTTATTATAGTTCAGTTCTTAATATTTTCTAATCTCCACTATGTTTTCTTCTGTGATTCCCTGGTTATTTGAACATGTGTTTCTGAATTTTTAAGCATATGGGGATGGGTTGGGGGGGAGGGGATTCTATTAACTTTTTGTCATTGTTAGAGAATGTATAGTCAGTACGATTTTAATCCTTAAGAAGTATATTGAGATTTGCTTTATGACCAAGTATATAGCCAATTTTTGTAAATGACCTGTGTTGTTGTCAGAAGATTCTCCCTGTCTACTCCTGCTTCCTTCCCTTTATCCTTCATGGGCAGTTTCCCCAGTAAGCCTCTGGCACATCTAATCCCATCTTGGCATGTTTCCTGAACTGACATAATGACTTTTAGGTCAGTTGTATTAGATGTGTTCTTAAAATGTTCTATATCCTTTTGATGATTTTTTTTACTGTTTGTTCTACTAGTTACTGATTTTTTTCTTCTTGGTAATCGCCAATTTTTGCTTAATATATTTGGAAAATTATTTAATATATAAATTTAACACCAACATATCTTCCTGCTCAATGGAATTGCTTAACATCTCAAAGTGTCCCTCTTGTCCCTAGAAATACTTTTTCCTTAAGTCTTTTAGCTTGATATTAAGATAACTAAACCCAGTACATAGTTTCTGGTACATCTTTTTTCCATTCCATTCACTTTCAAACTCTCTCTATATACTCTTGCTTAAGATACATTTCTTATGAGAAGCATATGATTAGATTTTTTAAAAAATGCATTCTGATATGCTCTGTATTTTAGGTGAAGCATTTATTTATATTTGTCATAATTACTGTATTTTCAGAGCTATCATGTTTTTTGTTTTATTTCTATTTTTCTCACAAGTCCATTTATCTTTCTATCCTTTCTTGTCCTCTTTTAGATTGATTCATTTTTCAATGTTCATTTTTTTTCTACTGGGTTAAGAGCTGTTTCTATTCTATGTGTAGTTTTTCTAGAGAAAGTAAAAAATAACTTACTAAATTCAAAGTTACTCAAAAATTTTACCCCTCTGAAAACTATAATTTCTGTTTACAACTTTCTGAACTTACAGGTATTAATTTTATGCATTTTAATTCTATCAATTTTTCCTTTGAAACCCAAGTCTGTTATTATTATTGCTTTACACACTCAATATTTCATCTATTTTTCACTTTCTCTGTGCTTTGTTCCCTCTTGCTTCTTATTCCTTCCATCAGGACTCTTCTGCTATGAGTAAAGTTTTGTTGGTACCAAATTCTGTTTTTGTATGTCTGAAATGACTTTTCCTCTTTCGCTATGAATACAGAATTGAAAATAGCAATAATTTTCTCTCAGTCCATCAAAGATATGCATTGTCTTTTGATTTCTACTGCTGCTAATGAGTAGAAAGTTGTCTGTTACTCCTTTAAAAATAATCTTTTCTCCCTCACTGCTTTAAGATATATATTTTATTGTCTTTGGTGTTCTGCAATTTCACTGTGAGGTATATATATATATATATATATATATATATATATATATATATATATATATCTTGATTCTGTAGGTTAATATATTTCATCAATCCTAAAATTTTCAGTGCTTTATGTCTTCAGATATTGTCTCTGCCCCATCCTCTTCCTCCTTTCATAGTGGGACTTTAATTTGATATTTGTTAAAATTCTTGATCTATCCTCCACGTCTTTTTTCCTCATTTATATTTTTACTCTTTGTTTCTCTATGCTGCATTTCGGAAATGTTTTTCAGGTCAGTCTTCTAGTATACTCATTCTCTTCACATGTGATTATTCCACAAATCTGTCTATTGAGTTCTTTTTTCCTGGAAGTTCTTTTGATTCTTTTTCAAGATTTCTTGATCATTTTTAATAGTTTCTTATTCTTATATATATTTTCATGCATTTTATTTTTATAAAACATATTAAACATGGTTGTTTTATAGTCTTCATTATATTATTCCAAGATCTGAAAATCTTGTGGTTTGTTCCAATTATTTGCTGCTCCTTGCTCTTAGTTCTCAGTGCCCTATTCCATTGTATGTTTGGTTTCTTTATTTCTTCTTTTTTCTTCTTTCCTCCTTTCCTTTCTTCTCTCCTTCTTCTCTCTTTCTTTCATTCTCTCTCACCACCCACTCTCTGTCGTTTAACTTTAACTTGCTCATTTTCCTTGACGTTTTTGTATGTGGGAATACTTTGAGGTCTGGGATAAATTTGGCTTCCTCTATAGAGGATTCACTTTTGCTTCTGCCAGGTGCTGGAGGCATTATAATTTCCTGGGATGACTCCAGTTAACATTCTCCAGTTAGGGTATTCAGACCACCCGAAGAGTGTAGACTTTTTGCTGTAAACTGTCATGGACAGGTTGTGGTTTGAATGTCTTGTAATTCCTGGCACTTGTGTCCTACACACAGACACAGACACACACACACACACACACACGCGCGCACATGCACACGCACACGCACACGCACACGCATGCACACATCTTATTCTCTTTGGGGAAAAGTTTGAAGCAGATGGTTTCCTTACAGTCTCCAGAAGTAGGAAGTGTTTCTAAATTAACCCTTACACTACACTACAGGCACAGCCTTTGGAAATGTTATCTTTATCCTGGAAGATCTACTACTAAGCTCCCCATCTTGGATAGACCTAGAGCTTTAGCTCCTTTTTACAAGCCTATGAGGCCATGAAGGGCAAAGTTCAAGTTCACCAGATTCAGCAAATGTCCTTGGAGGGCTGTGCTGTACTTAACATATCTGAGCTCCACTTCATTCAATCCCTGAACTAAGAATGCTTAACTTTTCTGCTCATTCATTGATGCTCTTAGAAAATTATTTTTAATCTAAAATTTTTAGTTATTTTTAGTAAGTATATTGATTCACTTGCCATGTTTTCATAAATGAAATCAGTTTTGTAAAAAAAGAAAACACTCATGTTTTTAAATTAAATAGTCTCCATTTAAATAGTGCAGACATCCAGTATCCACTGAAAATCCACCACAGTTTTTGTAGATTAATCATACTGTGTATTGGGAAAGTGCTTTTAACTTTTCAAATTGCTTTCACATGTATCTGTGGTTCTCAAGTAGGGTGGTACTGCCCTTCAGGGGAGTTTTGAAAATTTGAAGGAGTTGTTTTGATTGTCATTATGAATGGGGCCATTATCAGCATTTAGTGGGGAGCCAGGGATGCTGGACTCCTACAACGCCTAAGACAGTCCTGCCCAAAGGATAATTGTCCCACGTCTCATATAACTTTTGAATGTGTCCCTGGACACTGAGAGACTAAATGTCTGTGTTTTTTCTCATATTTCCTTACCCCCTGTCATAACATAGGAGATTATTTTTACACAGTACTTCTTTATAAAGCCTAGTTCATTTGTGAAAATATCTTCTTTTCCATTTTCTCCACTTTGATAACCTTTAATTTGCCTTAGCACATTACTCTTACTTCAATTAAAATTGTATCCCTCTATTTTTTACCATATGTCAACAAGTCCAATTTGTTATTACTTCTCCCAACATTAGTTTCATTGTGGTGAACTCCCCTACTCCTTGTTTACCTTAAGTTTTAAATCCAAACTAATATGTTCATTCTAATTTGTTGCTAACATTTTACTTTCACTGTGCCTTTCAGTGGATTCATGCCAAGGCATTTATAGATTGAACTAGATTTAAAGATTGAACTAGAAATGGCATCAAATAACTTACCAAAATCAAAGTTACTCAGTGACTAAATGTACTATTAGGTGAGCAGCCATTGATGATAAACAAACAAACGTGTGGGGCTGAATAAAACTTTACTTACAAAAACAGGTGGTGGGCCAGATATAGCCGGGGGGCTATAGTTAACCATTCCTGCCCTATGCAATGCTGCCTTTCAAAGCATTCCAGACAGACACACAACCAGAAAAACTATGCTTAATTATAATTCTTTTTCATACTTTTCTGTATTTCCCAAATTCTCTAACTTGTATTGTTATTTTTATGTATTACTTTTCTATGTGTACATTTATTTATTTCACAATTTTTTATTTATTTTCTGGGGGAGGAGTAGTCCACAATGCACGTGCATAGTTCCAGACTGAAAATACATAAAGGCTAAATTTTGAACGTTCTCCTTCCAACCTCTGTTCCAAGCTACCTATGCCTCCTTCCCACAGGCAACCAGTGTTATTCAGTTCCTTGTACTCTCCCAAAGACATGTGACCATGTACAGCCAAGTTAGCAAGGCCACCATGGTGTATATCTCCAAGGGACATTTATATTGAGCTACTTACATGGAATACAATGGAATCACGTCTCCTGGATTTGTGCAATGCAGTGTGACCTGACCAAAAAATGTTTACTGTATACATTAATATACACCTACAAATATATGTAGATATATATGTGCATGTGTATAATTTCTACTACCCTCCTTTTCAAAAGCAAGGATAGTACATTGTCCACACCACTCTACACCTTGACTTTTATTCTACTTAATACCATACTTTGATACTTTTTTCATATCAGTTTATAAAATGTCCTCATTCTTTTCAATGATGATGATGATGATGGTGATGGTAGTGGTGGTGGTGGCGGTGATGGTGGCCACTTACTAAGTCCTTTCTGTATGCCAGGCATTGTTTTAAGCACTTTGCATGTATCAGCTCCTACAGTGCTTACAACACCCATGAGATAGACATGGAGAGGACTGACTAAAAGTGGCAGTTTTTTGTTCTCACCCTCTGAGGTTAAAAAAGGATTTTTACCTGGTTCCTTCTAATATTCATGTAGTATTGTGTTTCACATTTAAATCTCCTCTCCATTTGGAGTTCTTCCTGCTGTAAGTATGATGTAAGGATCCAACATAATTTTTTCCTGATGGCTCCAGTTCTTCCCAGCACTATTTCCTGATGCCAGCTTTCTTACAAGTGAAAGGCTTCAATGGTTTAGACATGTTTCTGGACATAATTTCATTGTCTGTTTGTCTGTGTAATAAAGTGCCAGTGCCACACAGTTTTAATTCTTGTAGTTTTAATATCTGGTAGGATTTCACTTCCTCATTACTTTTCTTTCTCAAGACTATTCCTGATGTTCTTGATTTATTTTTCCAAATTAATTATTTTTTATATTGTGGCAAAATTTACATTACATCAAATTAGCCACTTAAGCATGTTAAGTGTACAATTCAGAGATATTCAGTACGTTCATCTTATTATGCTACCATCACCACTATTTCCAGAACCTATTTTTAAAATCTATTTTCAGAACTTTTTTTATCATCTCAAACTGAAACTCTGTACTCATTAAACAATAACTCCTGTTTTCCCTTCCCCCAAGCCTCTGGCAACCACTATTCTACTTTCTGTCTCTATGAATTTGACTATTCTAGGTACCTCATAGAAGTAGAATCGTACAGTATTTGCCCTTTTGAGTCTAGCGTCTTTCACTTAACATAACGTCCTCAAAGTTCATCCCCATCATAGCCTGACTCACTTCTTCATTTCTTTACACGGATGGATAAAATTCCATCGTGCATCTCTGCCACCTTTTGTTTGTCCATTCATGTAGATGGCCACAGGGTTGTTTTCACCCTTCAGCTGTTGTAAATAATGCTGCTATGAACATGAGTGTACTTGATGTTAATTTCGGAATCAGTTTGTCCAACCAGAATTTTCTATTGCTTTTATAATTACTCTCTACCCATCCGCCCGCCATGCTTCCCCCATACACACACTTCCCAAGGGTCACTTTTATTTGGTTCAATCACAACATGCCCCAGATACATTGCTGAACTTTCTTTCCATCCCCGCAGAGCCGCCTGTGGTTTTGCCTGCCCAGCATTCCTTCCTCTTCTTCTAATAAAGCTGTCAAGCTGCTCTCCAGTCGTTCGCTTGGAAAACCACCTCTCCTTTGCTCTCAACCCGTGACTCTAGCCACTGGCTTCAGGAGTTTGTTCTGAGGGGCTTTACCAGAACTCTCAATAGTAAACTGCTCTTCTTGTATGTACTTGCAGACTCCACCCTCCTCTAGCAAATGGAGCTCCCTGGGTGTCCCCAGATGTGCCCTGACTTCCGTGCCTCCAGAAGGCCTTTCTTGCCAGTCGCTTCCCACACTGGCCCCTCTGGGAAGCTTTTCTGCTTTTCTTATGTCTGTAATTCTGGGGCTGCTGGCCTCCTTCCCCTGCCACTTAGCCCCTCCATCCTGTTTAAGAGCTATCTTTCACCCTGAACAAGCCCAATCACATCTGATCTCGGAAGCTAAGCAGGGTCAAGCCTGGTTAGAACTTGGATGGGAGACCACCTAGGAAGACCAGGTGCTGTCTTCTTCTGCTGGCTCAAGAAAAGCAACCAAAGCACTCCCACGCCAGCAGCAGAATCTCAGATTGTTACTGATACGTCCTCTTGGTGACCTGTGTCGTCTGGCACAGCCTACTTCCCCTTAAGGTCCAGCTTTTCATTCTGATCCTGGTCACCTGCAGGGTTCTATGTGTCTTGGGTTCCTGTGCCTGAGTCACCACTTTCTCTGTCCGACTCTGCAATGAGTTCTGAACAGTAGGAGGCAGGGAGACTGCAAATATGATCTCGTTCCTACCCAGCCTATTGTGTGGGGGGCTCTTCACTTTTCGGTCACAGTTCTCTTCCTGAAAAATTCTCAGCAGTCAGTTTTTGTGAACATGTGCATGTTTGTGTGTTTCATTGCATTTCCTGTCCATCTTAATCTTTCTTTGTCTTTATTTCTAAACATTTAAAGTCCACTTATTCAAAAAATGTTTACTGAGTATTTCCTCTGTGCTGGGCACATGCAGTGAATGAGATAGGCCAAATATCTACTCTCATGGATTTTACATCCTCATGGATGGGGGATGGAAACAGGCTATTAGCAAGGAAACATAAATTAGCACAGTAATTTCAGAGAATGAGAAGTGCTAAGAAGATAAAATAGGATAATGTGCTAGAAAATGATTTGGAGATAGGTGGAGAATATTTTAGATTTTGGTGATTCTGCTTCTTCTTAGAATTCAGCTTTCATGCTGTTATGAAGGCCATCCTGCCACATGGAAAGACCCAAATAGAGGACAATTAAGGCCCTCAGCTGAGCTCCCAGCAGGAGATAAATAAGGCAATGAATTAAAAAGCAATGGGTAGGGAGGCAACTTTAAAGGTAGGTCAGAAAAGGCATTTTCGAAGAGGTGGTATTTGAACTAAGATTTGGAAAGTAATAAGGAGATATACATATAGTGAGTGGAGAAAGAATATTCCAGGCTGAAGGAATAGCATATGCAAAGGGCCTGAGGAAGAAATTTTTTTTTTTTTTAAAGAATTGGTAGAAAGTGATAGCATGATATAGGTTGGAAAAGTAGGCCATGATCAGGTCAGGTAAGACCTTTTAGGCAATGCTTAAGGGGTTAAGAGCAGTGAGAAGCCACTGGAGGGATTCGGTTTGTGTCACAGTTTGTGTCATGTAAAGACCTCTCAGGCTATAGAGGGGAACAGTTTCTGGGGGAGTGCCAGAGGGCAAGCTTGAGGAAGAGCTAGTCTATAAGGTGGATTCTCTTTAAAAATATTTAACCTAGGAAAGAAGCCAACATACAACAGGTACATTGGATGTGATTCAGATGGGGACACTCAAGTCCAGAGAAGTCAAGTAACCTGAGTGATTATACAGGACCGATCAGAAGTCCCTGAGGGCTCAAGAATCAGATCAAGGGGACTGAGGGCATGTGCAGCAGATGCCATTTAGTTTAATTCCCCCTATTTTGCTTCAGTCACCAGTTTGGTAAGAAAATTTCGACCATCTGTAAGTAATCCAAATGTCTTACTAACCTACCTACCCACCCACCCCCACAAAAAAAAAAAAAAAAAAAAGAACAGGAAAAGAATAACAGAAGCCAATTCCCGAGCTTGTACGCCTGCATTCTCTACAATCATTTCTCTGTATTACAGCTCTTGTCATTTTACATTATACATGAATAACTAATCAACCAAACACAAACCCACTGATGAAAAAAAATGCATGTTGGATCTAGAATATGAGCAGGGTAAAGAGTAATATTAATTTCACTGGTAAATAACAAAATGAGAGCAAACATGAGAGATGGTAAGACGAGAATCATGTTTCCGAACACTTCTCAGAAAGGAAATTTCACAAGAAACAAGTGAAAGGGGAAGACTAGGATCAAGTTGACCATATTTAGAGGACATTGATGCCATTCTTTTTCTTCTGGCATTTGCAAGCATAAGGAACATCATCCTGAGTCGACCAGCTGGCCATTTAAGCCACCATCTGTCTGTCTCACCCTGTTGGGCAATTCATATAATCTTCCACAATTCCCTCATGGACAGATAGGTTATAGTTTTAACTCACCAACCAAGTCTTAAGCTTCTTGAACTTCCATAGTGTTAGCCCCATGGTAGGTATGTGGTAGGTCACCAATAAATGCATCCTTCCACAAACTTTCTAAATGAAGTCTGTCTCTGCCTGACATGTGTTTCTTGACCACTGAGGATGAACTCCTAATCTCTACTTTAAAGGAATCTTCCTAAGCTTTCCTCATCTTCCTCCTGGACTTCTCGGTGGCATCTGACATTGTTGAGATGCTTCAATTGTCTTTTGTGACTCTGAACTTTCCCGGTTCTAATCTTTCTTCACTCATGGCCTCACCACTAGAGATTCCTTTTCCTCTTTCTGCACTTCCAAGTACATATTTCACAAACTGTTTTACTCTCGCGTCACTCTTTCTCCGTAAGAAATTAACTGCATCTCATTTTAAATCAATGTATGTATATATCAACATCTGTCACACTATATGCTAAGTACCTGTTTATAGGCCTGTCTGTCCACTTAGACTTTAAGCTCCTCTTGGTGCTCTCAGTGCCTGGCACAGAGCCGACAGTAACTATATGTTCAGTATGCACCAGCCCAAATGAGAAAACTCTATCCTTCAAACTATTCTTGCAGGTAGATCAGGTAGAGTATTATCCCCATTTTATAGAGAGGACCCTGCACAAAGCTCAAGGAAGTTAAGCAAACATTGAAAATGCGATTCCTGATACTAGCTACTGAGATTCTGTGTCTTCAGCGCAATAATCATTCTGAGAGTGCCAATTGTAAAAGGACTGTCAAGTTGATCTCGATGCTGTGTAAATACTGTTGTCCAACCCTTTTCCTGCTCTTCTGAACAGGCTTAAATTTGTCTGCCTCTCTTAAAATATAGCCTGCAGGATTGAGCATAAAACTGCATGTGGCCTGACCCGCCAGCACGCTCTGGGATTATTGCTTTCCTCCCTCCACACTCTGCTGTTCTATTAATAGAGCCTAAGATTGCATTAGGGTTCTCAACAGCCTCCTTGCGCTGTAGGTTCGTATCAAGCTTGTGATCAGCTAACCCGCGGGTCTTCCTCATGAACGCCTTCTGTCAAGCCAGGCCTCCCCATCAGCCACTGGGGCAATTGATTTTTTGAAGGCTCATGATTATCTATGACTCAGACTGGAAGGTACAAAACAAGGTCTTGTCCTTCTTTCTTGTGTGGCATCTGCTGAGTAGGTGATGGGGCCTTGGGGGCCTGTTCGGAAGCCAGAAGCATGGCTAGCCGCTGTCGAGGAGGCCTGCAACATCATTCGATCCACCAAAGCAAGAGGATGCTGATAAAACTGGTTTGCTTCAAATTATTATGTTCATTCTTTCTTCTTTTGGATCATGGTCCCTTCTGAATCTTGTTCTAATTCTGGGTGTTTATACACAGAGCCTCTTGTTCCTCCCACCCATGGGTATAGCCACACTTTTATTTCTTAGGCCCCCTCCAAGAGGTATTATTTTTAGCATGAGTGTCCTACTCAGCAGTTTGCTCTACAGTCTTTCCTCTACTGTCTCCACATCTAATCTTTTCTCATTTTCTTCTCCCTGGCTTTGTGTGTCAATATTATGTTGATTTCAGCCTACCTGGATCTCCCCTTCAGGGGTGACATTCCATCCTCCCTCTCCTCCCTTTCCTTTAACTAGTTTTCTCAGCTACTCGGAATTAGCATTTGGTCATTGTAGAAGCTGCAGTGTGAGCTATTGTGGTGGGTCTTGCTTTCAACGCCATGAAAACTCTGGATCTGTGGGCCTTCGTTCTCAGAATGTGAGAGAAGGGACCTCAAGTCTGGAGTCTGGGGCTCTGAGGGGCTTCTCTTTCCTCTGCCAGTAGAGGGAACTGAAATGCATGGGCGCAAGTAGGCGTTCCCACCAGCCACCAGAAGAGGGCGTCATACCCACAGTCCTTCAAAGTTGGAATTTCTCACAGAAATAGATCTTGTCCCGGATGGCCCCCTGAAGACTCAAAGATGGAGTGAGATGACACTACAGCCATACTATTACTGCTGCTTTAGCCAACTCTGATTCTGTGTAAGTGATAAAAAAAGAATTTTCAAAAAGCGGACTCAACGTTGGTCTAAACTAATGGGTAGGTTTGTGGGCCTGAGCTGTGAGCTTGTTACTGGCAGATTGGCAAACTGATGGGAGGCTATGAGGCTAGGCAGTGGATATGACTATGAGAATGTTTGAAGTTCACAGATGTCATTTGCAGAGTATGCAAGAACGCATGGGTGGAGGGGCCCTGCATATTTCCAGCTGTGACATTTAGATTTCTGTTTGGCAAGGCAGGTCATAATGGAGATGGGGCAAGTTCCCAAGTAGGCGTAGAGGTGTAAGGGAAGGTGACGGTGGCACTGTGTCAACCATTTCCAGGTGGAGTTAAAAGGCATAGCCATTTTCTTCTGGGGGCCCCAGAACCTTTCATCAAGACTCAGTTGGTAACTGATTAAAAAAAGAAGAAATGGAAGATTAAGCCCCAGAGGCCAGAGGAGAAAATGTGTTCCAGGTGGAAAGGACTGTTACTCTATTAACACCGTCGGGTGTTCAGGCAGCCCACTGTTCTCCCACCCTCCCAGGCAGCTCTGGGAGACGGCCAGGTCTAGGAAGCAAAGGGCTCCTTAACTGCCAAGCAGTGAAGACGTTTAATAAAATATTTACCTACGTATATAAGAATAATGATGACAGAATGACAAACAGCAGTTAAACGGCTTTAAGGTGCATGGGAGAGCAACCGGGGATATTTTTAATGAGAACGGTAACTTTCTGTTTAGTTCCTGAGGCTTATGTCTGTGCCTACTGTACTGACATTCAAAAGACAGAGCCATGATCGGGGAGGGGGCACACCAAGATGTCACAGAGGGTCCCCTGCAGGAAGCTGCCACACAGATGGGCTGCAGCCAGCCTTACTCCCAAACCCAAGCTACTGACCACCTCTTGTAACTCTTGAAGATAAAAGATTTCCAATTCCTGTCCCCACCACACCTAGAAGGATCCTTGACTGTGGTCATTCAGTGAATGATATTGATATTAATTAGGAGTCTGGCCTCTTTTTTTTCAGCTAGGCTTGTGGGCAGCATTTACCCTGGTTAGGTGTGATAATTCTGAGGTGGAGACAAGAGGAAGGCAGAGGAGACAAAAGGGAGCAAAACTTTCCAACCATACACTGAGTTTCTAGCTGTGTCCAGTGTGAAAATGGAAAAAAAAAAAATAAAAGGAAAAAATTTTATATCCATTAGAGAGTTTCTACATTTCCTTCTCTTGTACGGAAAAAAAATAAAAACAAAACAAAATTTCTTATCATTTAAGTAAAAAAGACCTTGATGTCTCTAAACATATCAAACAATGTTTGAAAAATGGATTTCACTTTCTCTCAAGCCTCATACCCTCTGACATTTTTCATGTTTTTTTTTCCCAAATATTTTATGCCTCCAGTTATGTCTCTGTTAGAAAGATACCACCTTGGCTTTCCCATATTATACACAGCTAGAAGGACAGATTTAGGGTCCATAAGTGCATGCTTATTTTCACTTTCTTGGAAGAAAACAAACTAGCCCTGAATTTAAGAGCATGCTCAGAAGTCATAATTTCTGAGGAAAGAAGCTATCTATTTAAGGGGAAAATACAAAAGGCCCATTACTTTTGCACATGGAATTTTTAGTTGGTGGAATTTTCATGAATAAAAAGTCACTAAATACTTTCTGGTAAAAAGATGGTTTGCTTTTTTGGTACCAGGTCTGCCATGTCTGCTCTTAAAGGTAAGGCTTATGACACTACGGGAGACAGATAAAGTGAACAGACTCCAATCACTGAGGTTCTTGGCACGGCAGTGAAACACAATAGCAAAAAGTAAACAAAGAGCATCGTATGAAAAAGAGCAGGTTTAAATTAATCTTGCTTTTCCAATCTGAAAACATGCTCATGGTTTTTAGTAACTGAGCCAAGACATTTAAATCATATATATACTTTTATAGCCTGACAGTGACCTTTTATAAACTGTGCAGTGGGGATAAGAAGATGAGCAAAGAGATGCTCAGAAAGAGCATTTTAGGTAATTAAACATGAAATGTGTTGCAATCTGATAACATTAATAATACACAGTCACTACTTTATATTTAATATGCAATTCATTTGGCCAGTCTAACTAAAGCACTCTATAAATGTTAGCATATGAATCCTGTTGCAAACCTATAAAGCAAGCAGCTCTATTTTAATGCATTTTTTAATATCTCTGTAATAGTCACCTATTCTGTGTAACAAATTACTCCCAAACTTAATAGCTTCAAACAACAAGTATTTATTATTTCACACAGAATCTGAGGATCAGAAATCAGTAACGGCTTAGCTAAAAGGTCCTGGCTCAAGGTCTCTTATGAAGTTATAGTCAAGACATGGGCTGGGGTAGCTGTAAAATGAAGACTAGGCTGGGGCTGGCAGGTCCATTTGTAAGGTGTCTAACTCACAATTCTGGCAAGTTAGTTTGGGTTGTTGACAGGACCTCTCCATTGGCCTACTTGAGTATCTTTAGGACATGGCACCTGGCTTCTGCCAAATCGAGCGATCCAAGAGAAAAAGAGCAAGGTGACCGTTACAGTGCCTTCTATGACTTAGCCTTGGTATTCACCCACTATCATTTCCTCCGTATTCTGTTGGTTTACTCTCATCAGTATGTTTTAAAATAATTGTGTTCAGCTTTGGTTGAATCGCTTAAAAGGTTTTAAAAAGACCATGCCCAGACTATCCCCCAGACCAGATAAATCAGAATCTTATGGATAGAACCAAAAAATCAGTATTTTTTAAAATTCCAAGGCATTGACTACAGCCATGCCACCCTGAACATGCCCGATCTTGTTTGATCTCAGAAGCTAAGCAGGGTCAGGCCTGGTTAGTATTTGGATGGGAGACCACCTAGGAATACTAGGTGCTGTAGGCATTAAAAAAATAAATTAAAAAGTTTAAAAAAATAATAAAGTTCCCAGGCAAAAGTACTGTATAGCTGTACTCTGTGTTTTCTCATTT
This sequence comes from Macroglossus sobrinus, assembly GCA_004027375.1. Taxonomy (NCBI): domain Eukaryota; kingdom Metazoa; phylum Chordata; class Mammalia; order Chiroptera; family Pteropodidae; genus Macroglossus; species Macroglossus sobrinus. The sequence continues at coordinate 1,309,557 of PVKZ01000068.1, forward strand.
GAGATAATTCCAATACGGCTTCACCCATAAAAGATTATTTGGAAGAAAAATTATTCAGAAATCTTAGATAACATGGTACTCTAAGAAATATATGCATTCAAAAGAGAAGATATTAAAAGTGAAATGAAAGTAAATTCCATTTCTGGCAGCATGGCAGACTGAATAACTTGAAAATCCCCCCATTATAAATCTTCTATAAATACTGGTCAAAATGCAGTAAACACCCATCGAAATGCGCCAGAAGCAAAAGAGAGATGACAGCATGGTGAGCAAGTAAGTGGAGGTGGAGCTAAGTTCCGGCAGGTTTACTGGCCTTGAAAGTCTCAAGTTTGAGCATCAAGATGAAAAAGAGACTGTGGTTTGGGCCCATTAAAAGTGGGGAGATGGAAATGAGATTCCCCACATAAAGCTGGAATCCTCAAAAGGATGAATCATTACAGAAATAATTCATTGGAAAAACATCTTCCTAATGGCACAGGGAGACAAGAAAATTTATCTTGGCATGAGCAGAAAGTGGAGAGAAAAGTCTTTGCTGAGAATATGGGACTTCGACTCAAATTTTATGTAAATTTGGGGCTGGAATTTACCCTACCTGTAGGGTCCAGGATCCTGGAACCTAAAAAATAAAGATAAAAATACAAGCCCAATACCAAACTACAAAAAATACATAGATATAATCCACCATAAGCAAGATGTGGTAAAAACAGGAGTCCTAGGAACTTCAGACAACAGAACTATCAGACAGACTATAAAATAAGTGAGTTAAAAATTATTGAAGACAGAATATTTGAAACCATGAGAAAATATCCTAATACCTTATAAAAGGTATATATGTAAGAGAACTAAAAAGAACTTCTAGAAATTATACATATAGTCACTGAAATGAAAAACTCATCAGATGAGTTACATAGCAAATTAGACATAGATGAAGAAAACACTGCAAATGGATCTGAGAAAATTGCCCAGGAAGCAGCACAGAGAGACAAAGTGAAGGAAAGTCTGACAGGTTCAGAATATGTTGCATAAAGGGAGAACGTGCATTATACACCTAATGTAAGTGTCAGAATGAGAGAACAGGGAAGGTGCAAGGGAGACAGGACTTATAGAGATAAAGGCTGAAACATTTCCAGATTTGTTTAAAAAAACATAAATCCTAAAATTTTGATGTACAATGAATCTTGAACCAGGTAAATGAAAAAGAAATTCAAACCTAAATACAGCATAGTAAGAATGCAGGAAGGTAAAGACAAAAATAAAAATCTTAAAACCAGAAAGAAAAGGCAAGTTGCCTACAAAGGAATGACATTCAGACTGACAGCAAATGTCTCAACAATAAATAGAGAAACAAGAAGACACGACATATAAAAAAAAAATGCTGAGGGTAAAATAACTTTCAATCTAGAAGCCTACATCCAGAGAAATCATCATTCAAGGCTGAGAGTGAAATAAGACAATTTTATACTAACAGAGAAAGCATGTCACTCACATAACCTCCCTGAAAAAATTACTAAAGGATATGTTTCAAGGAAAAAGGCTGGTACCTAGAAAAAAGGATTAGTATGCTAGAAACGAAGGTGAATAAATTAGTAAACATGGGCAAACCTGAATGATAACTATATAAAACTAAAATGACAACAGTGATTACATTGAGAGGTATAAAAAAACAGATGGGTCTAAAATAATAAGCAACAATAACATATAAAAGGGAGGATGTAACTGATGACTCATTTTTAGTATATTGTATAGTCTTAGGGGGGTTGAATTACAGGTTGAAAATTTTAATCACTAAAAGAAAAAAAATAGAATTTACAACTTCTAAATTAGTTAAGGAGGAAAGGAGAACAAAAAATTCTTGATTAATTCAATAAAAAAAAATTAAAAACCTTAGAGAAAGCACATAAAAAGTGCAAAGTGAGAATAAAGAAAAATTTGAAAATGTCAGAAATCAGTAGATTAATAGATTCTCTTACACAGTGCTTATAGAAATTGGAATAACACTTTGATGAACAGTTTAGCATTATCTTGTATAGTTTTACATTCACGTATCTTATGACTCAGGAATCACTCCAAAGAAAAATTTTTACTCACATTTAGCAGAAGACAAGAATGTTCATCATAGCATCACTTGTAACAACAAAAAATTGGAACAACTCAAAAGCCTATGGCAGAAGAATGGATAAACTAAACTGTGGCATAGTCATATAATGAAATATTATACAACTATGAAAAAGAATGAACTACACCCAGATGCAACAATCTAGTTGAATCTTAGTAATGCCATGTTAAGTGAAAAACATAAGTCTCATAAATTTTTCATAAAATTTTAAAACATGCATGTGATGAAAATGTGATAAAACTTTTTAAAAAGAGAAAGAATAATGAATTCAAGATTGAGATTGGTGGTTATATCACATGGGAGAACAGGTAGGGGAGGAGCACATAGGTAGTTGTAAGTCACTGTTACTACTTTAGGTTTATAGGTATCCATAAAACAAAAAAATAAAATAAGGCCATGAATATACCCAATGATGACAGTGTGTTTATGCCAGAGATTCTGATTAATATATTTTTGTGCTCACAAGTTGCATCAAAAATATCAGCAATCACATTAAATGTAAATGGACTAAACTTACTAATCATTCAAATAAACAAACAAGATTTGGTTATATGCTGTTTATAAGAGACTCACCTAAAACTTAAGACTTTTAAAAAGGCACCTGAATAAAACCAAAGAGAGAGAAAGAAAATAATATTGTTAATAATACATAATATATTACCTTCTTATATATGACATATATTCTTATATATGATATATGTTCTTATATATACTACTACATAAAAGCAAAAATTATTGAAACAAAAATAGTGTTTACCAAACTAAAAGCTGATTTTTTGAAAACACTAGTAGAAAGTAAAAAGAAACAGTTAAAAATGGGAAATCTCTGGCACAACTGACCCAGAAAAAACAGGATACATATACAATAATATGCAGAATGAAAACAATGGACATTATGGGTAGATATAGCGGAGAAAATATATTAAGAAAATTATGAACAACATTTTAATAAATTGGAAAATCTCAATGGTATGGATAATTTCCTTGAAAAATCTAATGTGTAAAAATTGCCTCAAGAATATAAAACCTAAAGAGATCCACAGATATTAATGAAAGGGAACCAGCAGTTAAAAATCAACCTAGGAAATGTTTATTCCAGACCCAGACATTTTACTGGCAAATTTTACCAAACATTCAAGGAACACATAATTCCAATTTTATGCACACTGTTCCAGAAAATGGAAGAAAGAGCATTTACCAGTTCATTTTATGAGGTCAGTATAACCAGAAAAGGCGATATGAAAAAAAGATTACAGTCAGATTGACTTATGGACATGGATATATAAAAAAAAATCCTACAATGAAATTAGATGTTGATCATGCATTCATTCATTCATTCATTCATCCTTTGAGTCATTTAACAAATATTTATTGATTGTCCACTATGCACCAACAGGCACTGTGCCAATACATGGAGATCAGAAATGGATGGGAGCTTATGGCTTGGTCGAGGAGGTGAGCAATAAAGCAAATGATCACACAGGGTAAGGTACATAGAAGACATTCTGGCTGGATAACAGTGCATTCCAAGGGGATTTGACTTGGTCAAGAGAGGTTAACGAAAGCTTTCTTAGGCACATTAGTGGTGTAAGAATGGGTGTGGGAAGAGTGTTTAGGAGGCTATTGCGGGGGCTCAAGCAGGAGATCTGGGATGCAGTTGCAGGAAAAATAAATTTGAGAGGTATTTAGGAAGACCTAAATACCACATACCACAGACCTTCATAATGGACTGCATATGGGAAGGGGTCAATCTGGAGAGGAGTCAACTTTGTTTCTAGGATGGCAGGGATTCTGTTCACTGATAGAGGGAAACTTAAAAAAGGTTCAGATTTAGGGGAAATGAGCAAGGTTTTGGACATGTTGAGTTTGGGGGACCATTAGGCAGGCTAAATGGAGATGTTGAACAGGAAATTAACCAGAGCCTGGAGCTCTGTGGGGTAGTCACATTGAAGATTTTGAGTGGTATCAACATGCAAGTTGTATTTAAACCCACCCCTCAGAGGAGCTCACCCAGAAAGTATATGTAGCCGGGGAGAGAATGAACACCAGTATTTAAAGGAAAAGCAGAGGAGAAATAGGGCAAACAGACAAAAAAGGAGGCTGGGAGAGGTAGGAGGAAAACCAGAAGAATGTGGGCATTAAGTGTGCCTAGGGTAGAATCAGCTACAAGAAAAAGATGTATCCAACAGTGTCATGGGCTGTTGTGATTTTAAGAGGGTGGGAGACTGGCATTGTGCTTCTGGAATTCTGGAATTGGGCTACAATAAGTGAGTGAGCTGGAGAAGAAATGCATAATAAACAATAATGATAATAATGATGATGATGATGATGATAATAATAATAATAATAAGCTATAAACTGCAGAGGGGCAGCATGAAGGATTTTTTTTGGACAGTGAAACTCTCTGCATCTTGCTTATGGTGGTGCATTTGTCAACTCCATGCATTTGTCAAAACTCACAGAATTACAGATTATAAAGAATAAATGTTATTGCATATTAGTTAAAAATAAGTAAAAACAATGTAGTAATGGAGATTTAAGATAGAGTTCTCTCCCACTGACTTAGTAACTGCAGCACTAGCCCCCCTCAGAGTTTTAATTCAGTTCAGTATCAGCTTGTGTAGATCTACATCAGGGAACATGGGCACCCCACTCTTGCCTTGTGAAGGACAGAATAAATATGCAGGCAGCAAAGCCAAAGGGCATTGGACTGATAGCCAGAGCCTCTCAGGAACTGACTGGTGGGGGTGGGGTACAGCCTGGTGAGCATAGCTCTTCTGGGACCTGGATGTACAATGGGGGTTTTGGATCAGGTAAGGCCTTTCTGCCTCTGATGGTCTGTGGTTTTATCATTGAAATCCTAAACACAATCCAATTAGCTCTGTTGTCTGCTTTTGTTATTGAGAATAATCATAATAAATAATTACTGTAATAACTGGCTCTTCAACAGGAGACCCCAGATGATTTGGGAAGCAGTGTGAAGTTAAAGGAAATGTTTAGGCTTGTGGTTTAAAACTTTAAAGTGCCTCCTAAAAATCATATAAAGTAATGACTGATAATAAGCATGACCCACATAGAAAGGACTTTTCCATTTGTTAACTTCAGTCCCTTCTCTCACTCCATCAATCCTGTCAGGGAGGAATTATTCCAATTTAGGAGACAGGGAGACTAAGAGTCTGGTCACCCAAGGCTTTCAGCGTTGTTGAAAATTTCTCAATATTCCACTTTTCCAAGACCCACAGTGGATTTGGTACAGTTTTGGTGTTGAGTGTATTCAATTGTGTCCTAATCCTATGAAAATTAATGGAAAAGTGTTAATTGGGCATCAATTCATGCTTAACATTAATCTAAGTATTTGATGAACCACAACTTTATGTTGCCCCTCATGCCATATTAACTCAATTTATTGTAATTATTTAAAACAATAAGGATAATTGTATCCTTATTGTTTTAAATATCCCATAAATTGAAGCCAGCCTGAATTTGGCCAGTCTGAAATCTGCTGGAGAAGATGCCTTTAGGAAGCGACAAACATCTTTTTGTAGTTTTCAGTGCGGGAAGGGATAAAGTCAGGATTTATTAAGCACCTACTGTGTGCCAGGGCCTGTGCTGCACTACACGGCTACTAAGGTGGTGGAGGTGAGCACGTCTTACGCTACTCTCCGCTACCTTCCCAGATGGTGGGGAGTCGGGTTATTTCAATCGCATGCATTTTACTATTTTAGTATACGAATAATAAAAATATAATGAACGAGTTGGAGAGGGGTTTCCTTTAATAACTACCCTTCCCAGCCACCCCAGAGACGCTCTAAAACTATTTTTCACTATATACAAAAATCTGCTTTGAACCCCAATCATTTGACCTTGACCCCTAGAAACCTACTTTATTTTCTAAATGCTTCATGATTAACGCGGAAACCCTTCTTCGGCACTTTCTCACCACTGGAATCGCGTCAGTTTCTCAAAGTTCCAAAATAACCTTTCCCGGGCACGGATTCGTACCTCTGCCGGGGAAGGGCGGGGAGCGGCGCAAGCCGTGCCGGTGTGGAGCGAGAGCCAAAAAGAACTTCCAGCGCGGAAGCAAAATAAAACTTGTGGCTGGTGTTTGTAAGAGAGGGTCTCCGCAATCCTGAAGGCGCCCGATCCTTGGGTGTCTTGGGTGCCGTCGGAGGAGCGCCAGGATTTGGTTTTGATCCCGACGTCCTTGACCTAAATTTCTGCGCGGTGGCTGGAAAAAGGGCGCAGATCCGGGCGGGTGTCTGGTGCCATCCCCGGATCCCGGCGGCAGCGGCCGGCGAACTTGAATGGAGAGGCCGAACTAACGGGGGTGGGGGGCGTCTTCGCCCCAGCCCGACTGAGGATCCGCGGGTAGCTCCCCGCGCTTCCCCCTCCCCCGATCCACCCGCCCCCCGCAGACCATGTGATCCAGGGCAGTCAGGGTGCGCTCCCCCACGCCCAGAGCCCCGCCAGCCCGGAGGCGGGGCCCCCTCAGGCCGCGGGGTTTGTGCACCGCCCCCGTGGGTCCAGACGCGGGGGGCCGACTGTGTGCGCGCGGGCTGGCGGGGGCCGCACCGGGGTGCGTGACGTCACCGGCATTGGTTACACGACGTTCTAGAACTCCGCCCCACGTGCGCCGGGGAGGAGGGGGAGGAGGAGGAGGAGATGGGGGTGGGGAGGAGGAGGGGGAGAGGTGGGGATGGGCCGGGGGGGCGGGGACGGGGGGTGTGCGAGCGGCAGGGCTGAGCTAAGCCGATCCCACGTGTGACGGCTCTCGGCGCTGCCCCGGCTCCGCCGCTCGCACAGAGATTCGGAGGAGCCCGGGCGGGGGGGAGGAGGAGGGGGAGGAGGGAGCGGGAGATCTCGGGGCTCGGAGCCGGCCGCCGCTCCGCTCCGATCGCTGTGGGGCTCGGTTTTTTGGGGGTGGGGGGGCGGGGGGGCTCAGATATGGAGGCAAATGGGAGCCAAGGCACCTCGGGCAGCGCCAACGACTCCCAGCACGACCCTGGGTAAGTTTCCAGCCGCTGCCCACCGCGCCGCCTCGGGCTCGCTCTCCTTGCAGCGGCGGGGACGGCGGTGCGCGGAGCCCGGCATCTCCCGCGCCCCCCGCCCCTCCCGCGCGCCCCCCCCGTGGAAGTTACACACCTTTGGATTGCATTTCGCCGTCACCTTCTCCCCCACCCCACCTCCCGGCTCTCGCTCGCTCGCTCCCCCCCGCTTTCCTTTTAGCTTTTGTAAGTTACACGTCAAAATGGCCGATCTGACATCGGTGCTCACTTCTGTTATGTTTTCTCCCTCTAGTAAAATGTTTATCGGTGGACTGAGCTGGCAGACCTCACCAGGTAAGGGAAGGAGGGGGGGACGCTTGGGTCCCCCCCTTCTTGGCTTCTTTATTGCTCTTTGTTATCCCGGTGTAGAAGCCCCCCCCCCCGCCATTGGCTCCCCACTTCTCCTGTGCAAGGTTATTTTTTTAAATAGCAAATCCTTTCCGAGCCCTCTACGCGACCTCTGTTGTCGAATTTCTCCCGCGTGTGCAAAAAATGCAAAAACAAAACAGAATAACAACAGAAAACTACTTTTGTTTTTTGTCCTTGATCAAAATTTGCATTGCTTTTTTCCCCCACACCTTCTCCCCCCCCATCTCTCTCTTTCTCTCTCTACAGATAGCCTTAGAGACTATTTTAGCAAATTTGGAGAAATTAGAGAATGTATGGTCATGAGAGATCCCACTACGAAACGCTCCAGGTAAACCATTCCCTTTTGGATTTTGTCTTTATTTTAGAACAAAGTTTAAGTGTTTTTGGAGGTGTCTTCGGAAGTAGCTAAGCGGATTTAGAATGGGGCTCAGGCATGTGGCTGGTTTCGAACGTCGCTCTATTCCACCCCCGCCCCCATAACCCCAAAGGTTATTGTAAATTGGTGCTCAAACTCTGGATACAGAGATATCCACCTCTCCGCTTTAAGTCATTTATTTCCCTGTCGCTTCTTTTTCTCCTGTTTAAAATGACATTTAGCTTCATTCACTTTCCACATAGTTTTTTTTTTTTTTTTAATGTATGCGTCTCCACATTCCCAGCTTTCCAAACTCTTAAGCCCCTTAGAAAGCTGGATCAATCTCTTTTAAGTGCCGGGTTTTCTTCGGAATAAAACAAAGCGTTAAGAAAGAACAGGGAGGCGGAGAGGAAACTGAGGTGGCCAAAGAGTAGAGACACCAGCTTTTTCCAAGTTACCTCCAGCTGCCGGCCCCCGTTCCACTTCCCCCATTAACCTTGGTGTGTTTTCTTGCGAGGTGGAGGGCCACAGACTCTATGGGGTTTGGGAGAGAACCGTGGGGGGACTTGGGGGCAACTTTTGCTCTCCATTCTGCGTTAGGGTTCACTCCTTGTTGCTTTCAGTGGTGTCACATTTTCTTGTTTGTTTTTCTCCCTCTTTGTCTCATTTCAGAGGCTTCGGTTTCGTCACGTTCGCAGACCCAGCAAGTGTAGATAAAGTATTAGGTCAGCCCCACCATGAGTTAGATTCCAAGACGGTAGGTTGCTTTTCGTTGTTGTCGTTCATCCCTTTACAGGACCGATCTCGGCATTGACAGCCTCATTTAAAGGGACAGTGCCTTCTTTTGCTTTTATGCTGAGAGCTGGGTACTTTTAAGCAGAGCTTGCGAGTTGGCTCTAAAGTTTGCTTCCATGACAGGGTTTGGGGTTTTCTTTTTAGAGCATGCCCCACAGCAGCTTCAGAAGCTGCCAAACTTAGGCTTGGGGGAGGGCCTGACTTGTGGGGGGAGGCTATTTTCCCGGCCAAGGGACCATGCAAAGAAACTCCACCACGGAGCAAGGGCAACTTTTCTTTGTCAGCTGAGCACAGCATGCATTGCCGACTGTGGCTGTGGGAACAGGCTTTCAGAAGGCACAGCCTGCTTTACTTGGGCAGACGGGCACTGGGATGGAAGGAGGCGAGGGGGCGCTAATCCCAGGTCCAGGCAACAGGTTCCTCTTGGGGCACTTTGGATTTGGAATGGGGTTAGAGAAGGAAAGGAGACTCTCCCAGGGTGTCCAGTGGGTGACTCCAGATGGCGTGAAATGAATCTAAGGCTGATAAGTCCTTGAATTTCAAAGTGATTTGTTTTTCTTTTTTTTCTTTTTCTCAGATCCTTTATTCTGAGTGTGGGTATTTTATAGCATTAGAAGGTTTTAAACCCAGGTGTTGAGGTGTGTGTGTGGAGGGAGCGGGTAAGTCTCTAGGTAGAGATCAGAAGAGGAAGGGAAGACAGTGTAAATATAATAATATGTTTAATGAGGGTGCCTGTTTTATTTAGATCCCTGTGTTAGCTGTTTTTTCCTCCTTTTCCTTTATATCTTCTAGAATTTCCCCATAGTTTTTATACATCTGCCAAAGCAGGGGCCCTGAGGTGGCATTGGGATGCCATGCTGGGCAGCTTGGGACTTCACTTCTCTGTTGTGGGATAGTAGGACAAGGCAAGGGATTGGATCCTAGTCCCAGCTACCCCCTGTGAATTTGTGCAAGTTGTTCCCTGCCTCTGGGCCTGTGTCCTCTTCTTTAAAATAAACAGAGTGGACCTGAGGTGATCTTCCAAGTCTCTCTTGTTTTTAACATTGAATAGAAGAGAAGAAAAGAGAAACTTGGGCACCTTTGGTGTACCTGCATTGATTTTTCAAATTTACTCTCTTTCTCTGATCAGAGGTCAGGTGCATGGCCCCTACCCCCAAGAAAAGACTCCACACACTGAGTTTCTTTATGAATTGTACTGGTTTTGTTATAGTCTCTGGTCTAGCCTTTTTGCACTTTTAAGTCATTTAATTTCAGGGATGATCTCTCGTAGGGTGATAATGGATATTTGAAGAATTTTTTACTCTTTGACTTTTTAGCTAGACATTTCAGAAAGCTAGTAAAATTAAAGAGGACAAATATTTCAAGGCACATTTGAGAAATTATTAACTACCCCCTCTCCCCACCCTGGAGAGGAGTAAATAGTATTTGGTTTCTAAGGTGGCTGGTGGGTCATATCCCTCAGTATCTGGTGCAAAGCCTGCAGTTTTTCCCTCCCTAATTGTTTGTAGACATGTTTTGGTCACTATTATTTAGTATAACCTAGCTTTTGACTTTGTTTCAACGTTCAGTGCAGGAGGCAGAAGCTGTTGGTTTATTGACATGGAAACAGAGGATCTTGTTTACCGTTACCTTAAAAGCTTTGTTTAGGTAACGGCCGTTCACATCCAAAATAGTACCCTAGTCTTTTCCTAGAGGATTTGTAGCTACAGTAAGTAGAGCTGTACCTAACTAACTAATGTTTTAATTTTTGGTAGTTTTTTTTCTTTTGTTTAAAAAAAAAATAGTTGACAGGGATGTGCAAAAGGTTGGGATTTGCCATACTAATCTTGACCTGTTCTCTCCCTTAGAGATTTCAGCGTGTAAACTTTGCACACTGAAGAACTCTCATTGTGGTACAGCACACTATTATCACAACACACAATATAGGGATTCTGAATTGGCTTTGAGTTTTGTAATTTTAGACTTTTTTTTTTAGCACTCCATTCTCTTTTTTTGCTCCGCACCCTGTCCGGCTCCTGGCCTCTCCCTCTACATGTCCCTCACCTTTTACCCAACAATTGCAATTGTGTGCTGGTCAGCTAAAGAAAAACCTCGGGAGAGTGTTTATGAAAAGACATGTGTCTTACGTTCGGTCAACAGAATGGAAACCCACACCTGTTGTATTTCTCTCGTAGACAGCTCTAGTCAGTGCTGAATACACCTGTAGATGCGGTAATGTTAATCTCGATGAAAAGGTAGTTTCCTAGAACAGAGATTTCGTTCTCTTTTAGTGTTTGAAAAGTAATCTCTCATTTCTCAGGTGATCTTTAAAGGTAGAAAACAAACATGCTGCCGACTTTTGTAAGGTCTTTAAACTACCTTAATAAAAGTGGTACATTTTTGTATGTCTTGCCCGCTGGGGTCCTAAGGGATGTTAAGTCTGTGGTGTGCCTTTCCCACCTTTGTGCTTTTTCCCAAAGCATTACTCTATTTTTTTTTTTTAACATGGCAGAACTGAAAACAAGGTTTAGTTACATTTTGAAAGGGGAAAATTTTAATATGAAAGCCATAGCCTATAAATAAATAACTTGTAGAAATATTCATGCCACTATCCACAGTGAATTTCACCCAAAGATTCGTGACATTTAGAAATCTAATGAAAACCAACAATGGAAATATTTTTTGTTCCTTCCCTCCCCATGTTTTCTATCTAGCAACTTTCTCCCGCTTAAGTCAGCCTATTTAAATTCAAATGCTTCAGTAGGAATTGTTTTGAATTTTAAAGCCAGTCCCTGATTGAGACTCTGTGTTATGTGTCTAACCTAGGGTGGAGGATGTTTTTCCACTGGGATTGGGGTTAGGGTAGGGGAATACCCTAATTGTTACAATACATTCTGACTTCTTTTTTTCAGTAATTTTTCTTTTTAATCTCTCCCCACAATGGTCTTTCTTTTCTAATTTGGGTTTAGGTTACTCATAATTTTTTTTAACTCCTGTGATTTTTAAAATCCAGGTAGATTTAGCTCATGTGCTTCCTTTTACTTTATTATTATTATTTTTTACGAACCAAATCAGGCACCACAGTTTTTGACCCTTACCTACAGAAAGAACTATTCATTTGATGGATCTTAGGTAACTTTTCATTTGCAAAGATGCATAAATTAATTCAAGCAGAGTATTTTGTTGGATGTCTTTGGGGAGTTTTTGGATGTTGTTGATTTAAAAAAATTTTTCGAAGCCCTTTCCTCTCCTGTGTTGTTGAGTTATCACTGGGGAGAAGAAATACCATCCAGTTACCTACTGCTGGAAGATTCTTATATTTAGTTTTCAGGATATGGTTTTTTTCAGTGATGATGTTTCCATCTTTTCTCCCAGCCATGCATTACAAATTAGATGCTAGTACCATTTACTATTAAGTGTCTGTGGAAAAGAAGCCCTGGCCTGAGAGATCTGGTTTATTCACAGCATCACACATTGAAATACATGGTAGGACATTTCAGAAAGCCTAGCTATATTTATTACGTTTTGAGAGGGACCAGAAAAGTTTGGGTCAAAGTTTTAAAAAAACTTTTGAGTTGCCTGAGAAGTTATTAAAAGCTGGGATATAAGCCTGAGAAATGAGTGATTAATAATTAGATGATTAATCACACACACATATATATATGTGTGTGTGTGTGTGTGTACACACACACACACACACACACACACACACACACACACACATTTTTTCCTTCAAAGTACTGCAGTTGATTCCCACTTATCCTTTTTTTCCCAGATTGACCCAAAAGTTGCATTTCCTCGTCGAGCGCAACCCAAGGTAAGTAGGAGAAGCGGTAATAGGTTTTTAGCACTCAGTGATGGTTGCCAAGGATTTCAAGTTTCAAACAGAGCACTGGCAATGAAGCATTGAAACCTGGTGCACACCGTTCCTTCGAGGTGACGGCCTGTGGCTGTGAGAGGCCATGCTAGGTCACGTGCTCTGAGATAACCATGTGTCTGGACGTTAGCCACCCTGAGGTGGGTTCTGAGCATCCAGCTGGGGCAGGACGCGTCTCATTCTTAATGGGAAGACACAGCTCTGTCTGTTGCAATATTTATGCAAGTGTTCTATTTATTTTTTAAGCATTGCCGAGATCGTATCAGGAAAAGTTGGACATTTCCTTGTGATTCTTTTTGAAGGGTAGTTTTTTGAGGCCTTACAATTGGGAGTTTATGGAGAGGAATAGAATTTAAGTAAACAGCTTGTCCTTTCCTGGAAAAACAACTTCATAGACCTATGAAGCCCTAAATCTGACAGAGGAGGCAGTGGATGTCTTGGTTACAGGTTGGTTGGGTAAATCAGGGCACACTTGAAACCCACAGTGCTGCTGCTTTGTGCAAGTGCTGGTGCCTGGGTGGAGAAGTTCTGAAAATGTTGTAAGCTTGTTAGAGTGGTACTACAAGACTTGCTTAAAGGCTTGAGATAGGCCTTCACTTTTTTCAGAAGTGTGTTGCTAACGTAATTTTCACTGAGCTTGTCGGGTGTGGCTGTGGGAATACAGCTGTATGCGTCCGAGATGAAATCTGAAGGGCTTATGGCTTACATGGTAAATATGCACTTTTTAATCATACTTTTTTCTTTCCTGTATAACATTGGAAGGAATACTTTATCTGTATTCTGTGGCCTTGGCATTCTTTTGAGGAAAGGGGAAAGGTAAAGCTGCTGATTATAGATCATAAAGGGAAGGGCTGCGGCTTTAAGTAAATTCAGTTTATTTCTTTAAGTACAGTCTCCCAGAAGTGGAACCTTGTAGTTGTGTAAAGGGAGAAATGGTTTTGCACATTAATGAAGAAAAAATTGGCATTCGTGGATGATATTTTGGGAACTTCAGGTCTGAGCCTGCTGTGCGATTCCCTTCCTCCCTCCCTCCTTTCTTTCTTCCTTTTTTCCCTTTTTTCTTTCTTCTATGCGATTCTTCCATTTTTTTTCTTGCTTGCCCTTTCTCCTTCCTTCCTTCCTTCCTTCCTTCCTTCCTTCCTTCCTTCCTTCCTTCCTTCCTTCCTTCCTTCCTTCCTTCCTTCCTTCCTTCCTCTTTCTCTTTCTTTCAAGAAAACACAAATCTCTTAAGTAAATATAGTGAAATACTTTCTTAAGGCATTTTTTTCTAACACTTAAGCAAATAATAAAAATTAATGAGCCAAAGAAGTTAGATTATTTCTGTATTGAGTACAAAATTTGAGACTGTCTTAACTGTTTAAAGGTTGTTTTCCAAACTCTGTGATCCTTGACATTTCAGAAAGCTCACAGAATGAGCAGTATTTCCTGGGTTTGGAAGAATTGCTGTTTCTTCCATAAGTGTGAATCTTCAAATTTCCAGGTTAGTCATTTGATCACCCAGAACTAGGATCAGATTACCCTAGAGAAAAACTGGAAAAACCCTTGATTTGATCACACCATGGGTTTGACCTGTTTCCTCCTTCCACTTGTTTTCACCCCTCACTCCCACCCCCTTTTTTTTTAAAAAAAAACAAGAAGACAGTATTTCATTTTAATATCCTCTGGCATTTGATTTTTCAGCGATACATTCGACTTGAAAATGAGACAGAATATTTTTCAAACTTGTCCAAGTGTGTACACAAATATCTTCCCTATCACCCTAACACCCACCCCCAACCCAGAGTCTGGGACATTTTAGGTGAATTGTCATACTTTTAGATGTGAACTAACATTAAGCCAGCTGGGGGAGGACGTCTTTTCATGGAATTCTAGGGATTTCATAACAGTACCTTACTTACTTTTTATGACACACTTTACAAAGGACTTTCCAATTATCTCCATCTGAACCCCAGGTCCTGTGACATTGAACAAATTACCTCCTCTCAGTCTCAGTTTGCTCATGGGTAGAATGGGAGTGATGACAGTATCTTCCTCAGAAGGTCATTGTGAAGCATTAAAGAGCCTGGCATGGGGCGAGGACCTCGTAACTCATCATCATCATCACCACCACCATTATCACTGTAGGTTTAATCATTATTATTGTTTTCAACCTCGACAGCCTGGCTTCAGATCCCAGCTGTGCCCTTCATTAGCTGTGTGAGTTTGAGCAAATCATTGAAATTCCCTGACCCTCAGTTTCCCCATCTCATTGAGTGTTTACATGGATTAAATAAATGAATAAAGGTAAAGTATTTAACCTAAAGACCTTGTGCAAGATAATACCTATGTGTTACCTGCTCTTTTTTACTGTTATTTTTGTTAGGCTCACACACCTATCTTGTGAGAGGTCTACTAATAATAATGATATTAATTGAATTTATGTGCCAGGCACTGTTGTGGGGACATTATGTGTATTAACTCATTCAGTGTTCACTAGGCCCTATGAGGTGGGTAGTAGTAGTATCTCCATTTTATAGACAGAGACACCAAAGTGCAAATGTGTTGAGAAGTGGTGCAAGGGACCCGCCCAAGCAACCTGGCTCTAGATCTGGGCCCTCTGCCAGTGTGCTGTTCTCTGGGGGTATCACATGGTAACTCCTCTCTGTTGTGGAAGGGGAGGCTGCTCAGAGTGGTCATCTGGCAGTGAGGAGCAGAACCACAGCTAGCATCTCAGGACTTCGAAGTTCCATGGTTGGGTGATTTGCCCAAGCCCTGTGATGTCATTCCATTGTGTGACACTGTCTGGAAGTGTCTCTCCATCTGACCCCTCAGGGCATCCTTTCAGGTGGTTCTGGAGTTTCTCAACCCCAGTGAGACAACTGGGGAATTGGGGTGTGTGGTGGTTGGGAGTCGGGCAGGGTGGGGAGAAAGTGCCTTCCTTGTTCATGGTTATTTTCTGATGGAATTTGAGCCTGGCTGTGGGCATTTCAGACTGAAGTTAGTGTTGGAGGCCAAAACCTGTCTGGCAGGAGTATAGAACTTTGAGTCAAGCCTCATTTATTTATTGTTTATTCCCCTTCAGTAAAACTCCTGTGTGTGTGCGCGTGTGAGTGTCCCAGGGGCAAGGTGAACTGTGCCCCACCTCACGGACTGGGTGAGGAGCTTGTAAATGAAATGTCAGCGTGTGTTTCGGTTAAAATTCATTTCTCTGCTTTCTGGCTGTCTCTCCTTGCTAACACTCACCAGAGAAATATTCCGTGGAGGTGTTAAAACAAGACTAGTGGAAAGAAACGGTAACTTAACACGAAAGAAAATCCGTGGCAGTGAAGAACAGCTTTCGTATTAGTACTGTCATAATATTCTTTAATGTATCATATAAATAAAAATCTGTTTGACCAGAATTTTAATGAGCGACCGAAGGAAGTTTTTTGAATCCTGCAGTTCATTTATCTCCCTTTACGATGTAAATGTTCACATCTCAAGTGAAATATAATGGGGCTTTATTAACTAGTCGAGGGGCAACTCTTTGGAGACTAGTGGCCGTTAATTAGTGGAGTACATTTTGATGAGAAGAATATCGTTCTGTTCTGTATCTTTCTATTTCTCCGGATGATTATTTCATTTTGTGAAATATGTAACAGTTTTCCCCCCTATCTTTTTAAAAATTAAAATGGTCATGCTACTCTACAAAGATGACTTAATTTGAAGCCATTGGAGAAACGGAGATGATTGGGATCAATCATGTCATATCCTATCTTTCGTTTGGGCAGATGTGTTGGCTGCCTGGAAGAGTTTTGCTCAAGCTTGTGGGTTCTCTTTCCAGTGTGGAGAAACCAAGAGACTGCCTAGCAGCTCGTGGCAAGAATGAGTCTGGGCGTAACTCACCATCTGCCTTAATTATCCTTGTGTATAATAAAGCATTCCCCACTGCCCTCAGTTGCCATTTTCCTTCTTAAGTTTTAGAAGCCAGAATCTTATTGTTGATCAAAGGGGACCTATTTCCAGTTGCCTTAAGTTGCAGCTGGGTGACCGTGGGTGAATCACTTAAGCCTTTCCGATGTCTGACCTGGAGCTGTTTTCAAGGTGAATGCAAAAAGTTTTGCCTCGAACCTTGCACAAATGTCTGCTGATACTATTAAGAGACTTATTTTTGTAGAATAAAAAAATTCTGGTGATGAAAATGACTGAATAAAAAATCTTAATTGGAATGTGAGATCCTTGATGGCAGGGGGCTGCTGATGGTTGGCATTTGGTAACCGTTAAATGCATGCGTTGAATCCAGCCTGCCTTTTTCACAGTGGAAGCAGCTGACACCCAGGGAGGTTATGTCTGTTGCCCCAGGTCACACGGCTCAGTCGCAGCAAGGTTGAGCTGGAAGCCAGGTTTTCCCGTTCCCTGCAGGGTCGGTCCTCTGTTAGCAGGCGTCCAGATGGGTGCAGTGCAGCCTGAGCGTTTTACACGCGCACCTCTTGTTCCGGGGGAGCGATTTCTTGGCAGCTTCTCAAGGGCGAGGGGTGAGTTTTTGGCATCTGGCCTTCCCCTGCTGCTGTGGGTCGGGTCATTCTAGCGTCTTGCCATCTTGGATGATCTGCAGCTGTCATCTCGGCAGCCACAGTTAACAGACCTGCGGTGGGTTTCTGGTTCCCAGCCGGGAGGTGGTGGTGTGCCTGCAGTCCTTGTCCACATGGCGAGGACCCCGGGGGGTTAGTGGCTTAGCTTCTTTCTTGTCGGGAGTGCAGCTCTTTCCTGCCTTCCAGTCAGCAGCAGGTGTCAGCTCAGGAGGAGGGGCACCTCGTCCTACAAATGTCCTTTCCCTGGATTCCGCCTTTTTTCACATGCTTTCATTTCAATGTTAAGGTCGGTCTCTTGTGTTCTATGTCAAATGTTTTTGGCAGACAAGTGAAACCTCTCTGTCTTCCCAGGAAGGGAGGAGGAGGAAGGCACTCTCTGAGGAACCAGCTGACCATCTCGGGTGCCCCTTGAGGCGGCATCCATTCTTCGTGTCCTATTTTGTATTTTTAAACCCTACCGTTCTCCAGCCGAAAAACCCGAGAACACACAGTGAGATGTAGTTCATCACCTCTGCCCTCTTGTTTGGTCAGGTGTGTTCAGTTCATAAGAGCTTGTTCAGTTGCTTTTAATTGCTGACACTGTGTGGACCCCATTTTGGGGAGAATTTAGGACACCCTCCATGTTTCCTGGTGCCCACTAAATAAAGTCTAAACTTCTTAGTCTGACAGGTAAGGTCCTTTAAAATCTGAACAGGATGTGTGTTTGTGTGTACACGTGGGGGAGGGCGGGAGGTCTTCTTCCAGCTTATTTCCCGGCTCGTCCATCTTTTGCTGTCTTGAAACTGAGTGTCACCCTTATCTGAATAGCTGTCATTTTGTGGATCTGTGTCTGCATGGCCCTTCCTTCTCTCTGCTGTACAAAACAGACCCCTCTTTCAAAGCCCAGCCTAATTGCTGCCTTTTCTGCAGAGCTGTTCCTGCTCCCTCATGGTAATACTTCTGTTTTTGGATTTCCACAGCACTTTATCTTTTCTTTGGTTATGGTCCTCCCAACAGCAATAAATTAGCAAAAGCTTATTGTTGCACTCTTTAGGTATTGTCCAAGTACTCATTCATTCATTTGTTCACCAGTCATTATTGATTACCTACTCTGTGCCAGGTACTGTGTGTGGTGCTGGGTGGAGTGTGGAGAGTAAGACAAAGTCCCTGCTCTCTTGGAGCTTTGGCTTGTGAGTAAATGGATAAGTATATGACATGCTTGTAGATGTGAAAACCAAGCAGGATAAGAATGATGGGAGGGGTGGGGCTGGACCGTATGTTTTCATATTCAGTCGCCACTTTAAGTATTCAATAATGGTTGAACAAGTTCCTTCTCAGCACTATGGACTATGGTAGGCACTTTTTTCTGAGTTTTACGATTATTTAGGTTCATGCCTTATTGCTTCCACTGGATAGTAAACTGTAAAGGCATAAACATATTTTGCTAATAAAAACCCTCCTTAGCTTTTAATAGTACTCCTTTGCACACCTTGGATCTCCGTTGAGATACAGTAAATGCAAAGTGACAGAGGAGACCTAGTTCTTGTCTTCAGGATTCTTACCTCCATGTTGGTAGGAGTGCTGCCTGCATAAGGAGAAGATGCACAGTAAGAGAAAGAGCATTCGGAGGAAGGAAGAGTGGAGACAGCTTCTTGAAGGAGGTGCTTTTTGCCCCAGATCCTGAAGAGCAGGTAGGAAGGAAGAATGGCAGGAATGCAGATCTTCCCACCAGGGTCTCAGAGAGATCAGGACGCACAGCTGTAGCGAAGGGTGTGTGCTGAGAGTGCTCTGGGTGAGGCCTGGAGAGTAGGTGTGGAAGGCCTTGAATGCCAGGCAAAGCAAATGAGTTTGTACTTGGCAGGTGCTGGGAAACCTGTTGTGTGAGTGCAGGATCACGGGGATGCTTCGTATGATATTCTGAGCTCTTTGGGACCAATTTAGAAGCTGGGGTCACTGATAGGACTATGATGCAATTTCATGGAGAGCTTTTCACCCTGGACTTATGCCTTCAGTGAAATTCATACAGCGTCCTCTATGGGGCCTTCTTGGGGAGGGATCTTCTTGGTAGATTCCACCCTAGCTCTTTGGGATATGTGGCAGCTATAAAAAACCCTGTTGTTCTTTTTTCTACCTTCTCCCTTCCTCTCTGCTTCCTTAACAAGGGGCTGTGATAATAGACAAAATTCAAAAGTTACTTTGTCCTTTTCCGAGCTGTGATCTTACCGTGTGTAGACAGATGTCATTGCTTGATATGGAAATCACAGATTGTCTGTAGGACACCATTGCATGTGCCCTGTGGCCCAGAGCCGCCTGGCATGGAACTTCATAGGCAGTAACTGCCTAGGCTGCCTGGTGAGGAGTGTGAGGTTTTGGAATCACAGCCTCTGCCTTCTGTGTGATATGAGAGGTGTAAGCAGGTGAGATCTTGGGACCAAGCACCCTATGATACACTCTAGCAGTAGCCTAGGATCGTTGGTCTAGCAGGGGCAGGTATCCCACTGGGCCCCAAATACAACTAGGTGTCCCCACTCTTCCTCTCTTTTAAGGGTGGATAGCATCAAGCTCCCAACCACTGGGAAAGTTATTCTCAGAGTGGGTTTCTGGCTGCTATATTTTTTTGTTTTAATTTTGAGATGTTGAATAATCAAAAAGAAAAATCCTAACTCAAAATAATGGCTGTTGCTTGTTGTGAGTCAGTGTGTTGGAGGCACCATACTAAGCCTCTATGTGTTTAGTCTCCTTGAATCCTTATAGCAGTCCTTTTTGGGTATCATCTCTGTTTGACAGATGGATAAATTGAAGTGTAGGGAGGGTAAGCAGCTTTCCCGGGGCCACAGAACCAGTAAATGTCAGGGTTGGCATTTGGACCAAAGTCTGTCAGAATCCTGTGTTCTCGCTGCCTTAACCACTAAGCCTCCTTAACTCCAACACAAATGGGTAGATTTTAAGTTCCTGTACTTTGTCCGATTGCTGTAAAATCCTCAGGTTGAGGAGTAGAATTTGTTTATAGTCTGACCAAGAGGCTTCAGGTTAATTTTTGTTGCCTGTTTTGTTAGAACCCATTTAGCACCGTTAAATGCCATTTATCAGCTGTGGAATTTCAGACAAACCACTTGATGGTTTTGCACTTCCATTTTTTCATCTGTAAAATGGAGGTGTTAAACAGTACCTACATCATAGAATTGTTAAGGGGATTAAATGAAGGGCCTAGGGGGATATCTGCGCTTAGTGGGTCCAGTGTAAGCATTAGTTATCTTTTACTGTCCCCAAAGGTGGCACTGCCCGTATCATTGGAGAACCTTACCTAGCTCATAGGTTGCTTCGTACTGTCGCCCCTTTCTAAGGGGTGATGGGAAGAACAGCATGTGTCAGTGGCTTGGCCTGCTCCTGGGGTTCTGGCTCTCGAAGGGGAGATGGCATGTGTCCTTCCTCTTGGGGATGCTCAGTGGGCATTGGGAATTCATTTTCTTTTCCATAACTGATGCCGTGTTTTTGCTGCTTCTGAGAGAGAAGTCCTGGGGCGCAGCTGGGGGACCGCTAAGACACCGCTGTGTGAAAGGTCTCCCCATGAGCCTTCTCTCTCCCAGTCCTGGTCTTTATCTGCCTGGGGGTAGTTCCACCAATGACTGATCTGAAAGCATCACATTCATTTATTTGTCACTGGCTGTGACAGGCAAGTTAATGCTAATGGATTCTTTTTTTAGCCTGTTGTCTGGGATGAGTTTCTCCCAAATGTCCTGAAATCTAAGGCATTAGGGGAATGTGTAACTTTTATGGTACGGGAGGATTTAAAAGATAAATAGGGTTTTGTGTGTAAGGGCCTTAAATTTAGGTTAGGGGTGACAGCCGCCAAGGAGGAGATGTTGGGCCCGTCCAGCGTCGTCTTTTTAAGAAATCCATTCAGAGCTCTAAATTGCTGTTTCTGTTTCAATTATGTGACAATTTCAAGGGTTTAGAAAAATCTAATAAAATGGTCTTGATGATGCATTCTGGGGAGAGAGTGCTTTAGAAGATCCAGGAGAATAAATTCCTCAGGGGTCAAGAGAGTCTCGTTCCTGCCACCTCGGGCCTTCTCTCGTCTGGATTTTTACATTTTTATTGTTTTGAAGGGCAGAAAACAGTGTTGGAATGTATTCAGGGCTTCAGCGGTATCCTCTACTGAAATGAATTATTCTCTTTGGGCAATTGCAAATAGACGGGCCACTGCAATCACTAGCTTTTTTTTTTTTTTTTTTTTTCAAAGCTGGCATGTTGTAATGACTTTCAGAGCATGGTTTGTGTGTGTAGTGATTTTGAATAAAGCACTGAAGAGAAGAAACTGGAGGAGGGGAAAGAGTGAGCAGAGAGGCCCTACAAAAGTTTTTTCTTTTCTCCAAATTAAAGCTTTTGATAATTTCTCAAAGAGCAGAAGTTTATAGTGGAAACCGTCTTCCTGCTGCCTACGGGAACAGAGTGCAGAAATACCTAGTGCAGCAAAATGTGATGCTGAGTGACATTAACGAGGCGACCTCTCTGGTTGGAAGGAGAGCCAAGGAACCCCTGAAATAGCGATTCCCATGCCTTGCTGTCAGCCTAGTTTCTTCTGCATGTGTGTGTGGGCCCCTGTGTGTTTTTGCATGTTCAGGCTTTGTTCCTGAGTCTTCCGGTGATAGTTTTCACACCAACCTCTGCTCAGTTTGCTGCAATATTCTCCATCTATTCCCACCTACTGAAAAGTAAAGTTTTAAATGGGGAAGCATTTTGTTTTACCTTCCGGGTACCTGCTGGAGCCTGGGTAGGTGGCATGTGAAGTTGAGATCACAGAGCTGGGCCCTGTTGGAACACCAAAGCCAAAAGTGTGAAAAGTCAATATCCTCATCTCTGAAATGAATTCCAGGGAGGCAGGAAGAGAAACCTTTTGGCGCACAGCTTTTTTCCCCCTTTTTTAAAAGGCCCTAGCCTGATAACGTTTCATATTGACGATATAAATGAAACATAACAACAACGGCTTCTTCAATATTTTAGTGCCTTGGAGAGTATTCTGTATTTCTGTGTTGCTCTTGTGCAAGAATTTTCAGTTACTAAAGAAAAGAAGCAACATTTTGGGTGGATAACCTGGTAAGGAAGTGAGAAACCTGAGTATTGCTGCCTTACTGGTTAGGACCTTGGGAATACCTGGTTTAGCCTGTTCCAGAAATTAAGCTGGTATCGTCCATCTTATTTTCCATCGTGGCATGAGAGTGAGCATTCTAAATGGTAATGTGCAAGTGTTTAGAAACTGCTGTGAGATCTTAAGGAAAAAAACTAGAGGGGGACCTGAAGTGGGGTTGGTGGCTGGAACTAGAGTATGTATTTATTGATGCATGTCTTCTTTTCAACTCAGTTCCCTATGGGATATCTCTCAAATATGTCATTTTTATAGCTAAAGTCAAACAGACAAACAGATAAAAATGTTTAAACTTACATACATAAAACTTAATAAAAACCAGCCAGGAGATACACTGTCTCTTCCACCTGGGGAAAAAGGACCAAATAAGGATGCTTGAACCTAGGAAAAAATTGGGCTGCGAATCTCCCTAAGACTGCTACATGTATATGTTTCCTCTTCTGTTTTCAAAGCAGATAATTGGTTTTAGTAAGAACTTCTGACTTGATTAGGGGGCCCTTAGGAAATTAAAGTGTGTTTGAATTTCACAAGTATAATTTTAATTATACAAATTTTGCATTTTTCACTAGGGAGCCAGGTTCAGAACTTGTTTTCCTATACTAATAGGGGTAGTAAAACTGATTATGGCAGAATGCCTTACTTACATCATTTTGAAAATAAAAATCAAATCCATGCATTTGATCGTTGTTTTTCCCCGCAGAGCTCAGTGTTCAGGTTAGTGTCCATATACGTCTCATAGCCTTGTTAAAAATGCTTTTTTCACTGAATCCACACAACTGTAAAGCTGACTGACATAGTCTAGGGGGGACTTCATTATGAATTTTTCTGCTGTACTTCCTGAAAGAATTCAATTAAAGTTCTTTTGAGCACAAGTCCTGCCTGGGCGGCTTGTGTTTGGCACACTGCCATGTTAGCATGTTGGACTTGCTGTTATCACCACATCATCCTGTATGTTCAAAGCCTGCGCATTCACAGTTTCAGTTCTCCCAGCTGCCCCTCTTCACGATCCCAGTGGATTAGTGCATGAAGTATAGCGGAAATGGTCACCTGAGTTCTTCCCCAGGCTGTAAAGAGATGATGGCAAGAGGACGATCACACCTCTCGGGGAGTCCCAGGAGAAGGACTGATTGTGTTAATGGGATATGACCATTTTTCAGGGCCCATTTTTCAGGACCCAGACGAAACCCCAGGTGTTGAGGAGGTACTTTGTGGGTTTGAACTCAAGTATCCCCAAACATCTCTCCATGTGCAGGGGCTTTAAAATCTGCCTGGAGACCAGTTCCTCAGGCCTTCTGCGCTCTCATCTCAGATAGTGACACGAGAGCTTGAAAGGAGCAATTGTTCGTGATAGAGAAATCATGAAACCGGCTTGTCGATGAGTTGGTGTCATGTAAGGGCCTGAAAATACGGGAAAAGAAAGCTCCAAATGTAGGCCCTGTTCCATTCCATCCCTTCCCCACATTTAATCACTGACTTTATTATTTTTCTTACTTTCTATTGAGGTGGTTCGGCTTAGTGTTAAGAGCATGGGATCTAGAACAAGGTGATCTGCCACTTACTGGATGTGTGGCCTTGAGCAAGTTATCTAAATAATCTCTGCCGTAGTTTTGTCATCTGTAAAACGAAGATAATAACGGTGTATCCTTCATGGGTTTGCTAGAGGGTTACGTGAGTTGACATGTGGCACACAGGAAGCACTGTGGATGTGTGAGTTACAGTGTTGTTAGGAAGAGTGGTATCCTACAGCAAGTTTGGCCAAATGCTGACCATCTGCCTTGGTGGTTGGAGAATTTTTGTAAGTGCTAGAATCTATTGCGTTACATATTTTTTTCTTACGTAATGGGGAAATACAAGAGAGTATATATGCATACATGAATGTGTGTGGATGTGTGTGAATGTATGCAACTTGGATAGAATTGTAGTGTAATTTGGATTCAGACATGTGAGTGTGCCATAACAGATGAAGCATGTGGTTGATAGGAGCACAGCCTCTGGGTGCAAAGGGACCTGGTTTAAATCTTGGTGCTGCCACTACATCTGTGACCTTAGGAGGGTGTTTAAACCTTTCTCAGCTTCAATTCTGCAGCTAAATAATGGGGATAGTAGAGTTGTGAGTATGACATGAGACACCATAAGTAATGCACCTGGTGTATGGTTAATACTTAGAACATGTTAATTCCTTCCTTCATAACAAGACTTTTTTTTTTTTTTTTTTTTGTATCTTGAAAATGAGAAAGATACAAGGTGTTCTGCTTTTGCCGGAGAAGAGGATACCTGAAATTAGCTGGTAAATCCTTACTGACAGAAGAGTAGACAAAAGCAGACTGAGAAGGGGGTGTTGTTAGCCTAAATCTGCATGCATCAGGGCTGTTTTAGCATTTCATAAAACTCTAATTTTGAATTTTCAGCAGCAGGTAAATACTTGCATTTAGTCGGGAACCTCAGATGGTGTCCACAAGCCTTTCAAGGTGGATTTGTTATTCTGAGGCTTGGTGGTGGTACCTGGAAGCACAGGGTTAGGTGTAGAAGAGATTTAGGAGATGCTCGAATGGAGGAATAACCCCAAGGAGATGAAAGGTTCCCAGCTATGAGTGAGGACAGTTGGGAGGGAGGGAGATGGTTGGGATGTGTGGTGTTGCCTTTTCAAAGTGACTTTTACTGGAGGACGTGGGATGTCAGCTTTTGATCTACCAACCTGTGAGCCCCATCGTGTGAGTGGAATGAGTTTGGCAGAACTCCAGGAAATGCCCACGGTTCAGCCATTGGCCTGGTAGGTCCCCGACCCTCAGACCTACTCTAGGGTCGGGGAAGTCCCCAGACGCTATAGCACATCTGCAGCTTTCATGTCCAGATCTCTCTTTTTTTTCCATTTGCAAATCAGCCCCCTCTACTTCATGTCTGTCAGGTGGAGTTTACCAGATTTTTCCGGGGATGGGATATAATATAATGATAAGTGGATCCCGGGAAGGGATGGGGCGTGTGTGAATGTTAGTGTGTAGAGAATGGAAAGGGGTGGCCGGGAGGTGGGGAATAGTAGTAGATTACATTGACTAATTATAAGGAAAAAGCCATATTTGCTGCTTCATTAAGTGATCGCTAGGCTATGAAGCAGTTTATTGTAATTAATGCAGAAAGAGCAAATAAGTGTTGGATTTGGAGTGGAGGGTCTCCAGGCACCCCTCCCCACTTCGGTGTGATGCTCTGTATTCACTGCCTCTTCATGATCCTTTGAAGTAGAGTCTGGGGGGAGGGACACCCTCATCTGAAGGACTGAGGTGGAGTCTTTGACCAGTTTTCTGCTGGTTTATTTTGACAAATAAGGAGGACCTCTTGCCTGATCTCCTTTAGAATCTTCTCTGGGGGCTTTTATGTTTTCTAAGGATGGCGGAGGAGGGCCAAACCCATGCCATCATTGCTATTCTTGCCACAATCATTTTAATTTCAGCGCATGAAAGTGGCAGGCTACACAGCCAAGTCCATCGAGTTACGGGCCGTGTGGAGTTGTGATTGCTTTCCTTGATGATTTCTTGTTCAAATCAGCGGTGCTCTTAATTTTCCAGATGAAGTAAAAAGAAAATTGGCGACTGTCCTCCCGCCCTGTGTCTCTTCATCCCAGGTTTTCTGAGCATGACTCTGATTTGGAGGGTTAATATTAATTAGGAGCCAGTTTCGACCTCGGTTGCTTGATGAGGGAGCTTCAACTGTTGTGACAAATGGGGCTCCTTTTTGCCTGTGCCTGCTTTTTTTTTTTTTTTCTTGGTGAAAGTTTCTGGGTTTGAAAGCCAAAGGAATAAATATAGAGAGAAAGCGATGAGGGTTTGCCTCCTTAGGAAATGTAGCAGATTCTCCTAGCTCCTTAGACAGGTACACGATAAGAGATTAGGAGCATTGGGGTTCTGAGGAAGTTCTCCCTCCATCTGCCCACTCCCTCTTCCCCAGCAGTGTGGGGCCTTGACCAGCTTGCTGCCACTGACCATTGCCTCAGTTTCCCTCTCTGTAAACGAAGGTAATTTCTTCAGCTTCACTCCCCCCACCCCAAATAAATAAATAAAAAGGCATGACTCATTTTTTTAGTTTCTAAATTGGGTTTCTTGAATTTCTCTGAAGCGAGTCCCCTGTGAGTTCAGGTCACAGGGAGACACTTCATTTTGTGCTGAGGCTGCGGGTCCTTGCTTCTAAACCTTACCAGAGCTGACTAGGTCTTTTTGGAGAGGATAGAAGAAAGGATAAGGACAGAGAGAGCCAGTGAGCTTCATGGTACAGTTAGGGAACAGGCGCTAGAGAGGAAGTGGCCTGCTCTTTTCAGGTTGCATCATGCTAGGGATCTCTCTTTGGCCTCTGAGTTTGGGTTGTTGTTTTTTTTTTGATGGGGTGATTGGGGCAGGAGGGAGGACAGCTGACCATGAGTGTGAATGTTCCAGGTATAGCAGGAGAGACCTGGCTTCTAGTTCTTAGCTTGGTGCTGATTAGCTGAATGTGAACTTAGG
Source organism: Macroglossus sobrinus (assembly GCA_004027375.1). Classification (NCBI taxonomy): domain Eukaryota; kingdom Metazoa; phylum Chordata; class Mammalia; order Chiroptera; family Pteropodidae; genus Macroglossus; species Macroglossus sobrinus. The sequence goes on from PVKZ01000068.1 coordinate 1,336,255, forward strand.
CCAGTTGCCTTGTAGCTTCATACTTTGGTTTCCCCTTCTGTAGATTGAGGAAGAATGAGGGAGTATGTGATGGGAAGCAGTAGTGCTTAGGGTTTGAGAGAAGAGGTTTAGGAGGCAGGCAGTCTTAGAGTTTTATCTGGCCTAATAATTTCCTAGATGCGTGACCTCAGGAAGTTCACTTGACTTTGCTAGTCCTCAATTTCCCAGTCTGTGAAGTGGGGTGATATAATATAAGCATTTACCTTACAGGGGTGTTGCAAGGATTGCTTGTGACAGTGTTCATAAACTGTTTAATACAGTGCCTGGGGGCTGGTTAGCGCTTTATATACGGGAGCTGCTTTTAGTGTTAAGAGCTAAATAGTGGTGTGACGGGAGGTTCCTGAGATGTTAGCTAAAGTGGAGCAGGAGGGACCAGATCAGGAGAACATTTGAGCTGTACAGATTGACTTTCTAATTTAGACAGAGGGGCAATGGTGGTCAAGGAGCTAAGGCCTGCCCGAAATGCTGAGTCTGGAGCTTAGATGAAGGAGTACCTCCAGTGGTGATTTGGCACTGTGGACAGAGGGCCTCAGCCTGCACAAGATATGCACCCTGGTTGTCCTGTGGGCCCTATGGAGCAGAGAGAGGTCTGAGGCAGGCCTGCCCAAATTCCCAAGCTGGAAACTGCAGCTGCTCTGGCACTAGACAGCTTCATGGGGATGGAGACGGAGTCTCCCCTAGGCTGACATCTTAGCCACTTCACTATAAGGAAGGAGAGGAGGGAGAGAGAAGGACTAAGCACCAAGTGATGTGGAGGCCCACATTAGATTTTGGAAACCCACGCCTGGTACTTTCTGAAATTCAAAAGCCTTGCTTCACCGAGGCAGGGCTGATCAAAGGCCATTGTGATTTCAGAATGTTCTTAAGTGTGTTTGGCAGACAAAGTTCTGTCTCTTGATTGCTTCCTCTCCCACTGTCCTCCCCTCCTTGGTGAGATGGTTTTAAGTCAGCGCTAGCACCTGTTTCTTATGCAACAGGAGTGTCTGAAGTAGGGCAGGTCCTTGCCCTTTTCGGCTGCTACTGACATGGAGCTGTGGGTACCAGTGTCGTGTGGCCGTTTGGCTCCCCTCAGCTGCATCTTGGCTTCCCTTTTGGAGGACAGGCTTGACTAGGTGTTGTGGGTGGGAAAACCTTTAGGAGGTGTCATTATACTATTATTGTTATTCTGTGGAAAGAAGGGTGGAAAGAGGGAGTGTACTTGAAAACATCTTCAGGGAGAAAGGGGGTATATTATGCAAATGAGCCAACATAGGCCATATATTGGACAAAGTCACGTGGGGAGCTCTCAGGTCCTATAAAGATAAAAGACGTAGCCTTGGCCCTGTCCTCCGGGTGCTCCTAGGCCGGCAGGGAGGCCAGTGTCTAAACAAGGCAGTGTGCTAGAGCAGGGGCAGTGGTCGTGCTTGCCCGTACTGTGCCCAGGACGACGCAGAGGGTAGCAGGTCGGGCAGGCTGAATCTTGAGATGGGAGATCCTCCAAATCAAAGGAACTGTGGGAGCAATTAGGCAGCTTAGCTTTTGGGGTGTGTGGCAAATTTTTCCTGTGGGCCGGAGTGTACCGTGCAGAGGACAACGGGATGAAAGATTGATTGGCTCACCATGTAGCAAATGTCTGGAGCTCTGATCCAGAGCCAGGCCCAAAGCTGGGGAGTGGGGTGCAGCTGTGATGAATATGATGCAGTCCCTGGGTTTGCATCTGGAAGAGGACATAGTCATTAAATAACTTATTACCGGATCCATTATTGGAGAACAAATAATACAAATGCTGCAAAAGCATGTAGGGTGTTTCAGGGAGTGTAACAGTGAAACCAGGTTTCCTGTAGGGTTTTGGGAAGGCTCCCGGAAGTACACTGGTGAATGTGAAGGGTGCATGTGGGTGTGGACTTGGGGGAGGGAAGATCTGGGGCATTCCATGTGTTGGAATGCAGAGGGCAGGGAGAAGAGAGCTGAGGCTGGGCTGTGTGGTTTTCTTGTCCTAAGAGGGTCAGGGAGCTCACTTAAGGGTTTAAGAAGGGATGGGAAATGATTACCTTCACATTTTGAATAGATTACTATGGCAAGCTATATGGAAAATGGCTTGTGGGAGCCCCAGGCAGATGTGAGGGGATTGGTAAGTGGTCTGTGTGAGAGAACACGGTGGTCTGGCTGAGTTCTTGGCGGTGAAGATGGAGACCAGTAGATGGATTTGAGGTGTGTTTGTGGGTTAGAGCAGTAACTTGGTGATTAGGTTAGCTGAGTGAGAGGTGTTAAAGATCAGGCAAGTTTGGCTTGTCTTCTCTGTGGACAGAATTCCACCTGCCACCTGGGGATGAGCCTGGCTAAGGGAGTTGAATTTAACCCTTTGGCTGGAAATCTGCACACTTTTGGTGATGTACTCCTATGGATAAACTTATTTCTTTGAGTGTGCACTTGCATCGCATACTTGTTTATTTACAAATGATATGTATGTAGTACTGTATTAAAATACTATACCTAATACGTCATAGATAAGTAATTAAATAAAAAAAGAACAAGAAAGAAAAGCTAAATACAAAAGTTCTAGCCTTTTTCCCAAAAACCCTATTTAGTGGGCTGTAGCTTTGGGCCATGGGGAGCCTTTAATGAGTTTTAGGGTGGAGGTGGCCTGGTCGGGTGGGTGTTGGGGAAAGAGCATTCTGCATGCCAGAGGCCCTTGAATGAGTTCTGTACAACTCAGGGACCCATGGGGAGGTGCCTGTACGGTCTTGTCACCATGTGTGGCCTGGCGAGTCGGGCATGAGACCTCAGTGTAATAACTCCCCAGGAGTGGTCGTGTCAGTATCACGGGAGGTGTGTGAGGGCTTCCTGGGGCTTGGTGTTTGCTAGTCTGTGTGTGCTCTGTGTGTGCTCATCCCATGGGAACATGTGGCCAGCCTCATTCCTTTGTGGTCCACGGGGTGCCTGTCCTGTCTATCCAGAGGGCTAAAGGCCACACACTTGGCTGTGAAGAGCGGACTTTATATAGAGAGCATTGAATGAGGAATATGGATTCTGACTACCTGTAATGCCATCCCTGCCAATTCTGAGCCCATCAGGACCTCTCTTTGTCTGGTGGGTTGATATTAATACTTCCCTACTGAACTCCAAAGGCTGAAAACAGTACAGAGTGAATTGTTTTTATCTTCGTGATCCAAACGCTCCTCTGAGTTTCCTCTCTCAGTCCCTGCCAGCAAATTGGTATTGCTGCTCCCTCTGTATGGCGGGGTTTTCAGAGGCTGATTCCATTCCAGCCCACTCCATTTAGCTCTTCCTTCCAGCAGAACCCAAGCTAGGATCTCACCTTCCAGAGAGTGCTTTTAAAAAGCTTTGTTTCCCAGCAGACTGAATTTCAGTCTTTTCCCTGAGTGCAGCCGTGCTCGGCAGAGGGCTCCGAGCCGTTTTTACATGTGAGAGGTGAGCAAATCAAAGGTGAGCCCGATCTACCTCAGTGAGGCCTTTTGTGTAAAAAGGACCTTCTAGAGTAAAGCAGTCAGGCTGACTGACAACTGCCAAAGCTACCCCGTGACAGACCTGCTCCGTGGGATAACTCCGGGGGAAACCAGGGCCAAGAGCAGACAAAAGGATGCCCAAAGCCCGAGCTGGAGAAGCCCGGTTGAGATAAAACAACCTGGAAGCGTGTCTTCAGTTTGGATGTGCATGGAGCTGGGTCACAGTGGCCGACTGAGAACGTTGGCATTTACGATTTGTCCCTGCTTTGACTTCTCTGGCTTTATTTCCTTTGAGATCAAAGCAGGGAGACTAGAAGTTGCCACTCCTAGGTTTACTTTCAGACTATGTTGGTGCCCCTTGCTTTGTGACCTTGGGGTTTTGTGTTTTTGCTTGGGGTGCTTGGGGTTTACTTCAGACACAAAGCTCGAGGTATGCTGTGGCCTCCAAGTCAGAGGGGAGCTCTCAGACATGCCCAGAAAGGATGTTGAGAGGACTGGAAAGCAGCTTGGAGAGCCAGTCCTGTGTTTTCCAAAGGACTGCAGGTACCAGGAGTCTGGGAGTTTCTGTTTGTTAGTGTTGCTGCTCTTCTGAGGGGCCATCCTGAAGGCAGTTTAGTTCTGCACAGAGACAAGGGGCTGGCCTGAAGAATTCTTCCCCCTGCTGCATAATAAATCTGATACTTAAATTAGTGCGGGCCTCCTGAGCCGTAATTCTTAGCGAGGTGATAAAGAAGTGTGTGTGTGTGGCCGGCTTGTCTTTCAGGATTGGAGGATGTCGTTTCCTGTCAGATGAGTTTCCAGGTCTCAAAATCGATTTTTTTATGATGGCTTCTCCCCCATTTCCCCAATTTCCTCTTTCTCCTCTTGTGTTTCTTAGGAGTGGGAGGAAATAGAGGGTGGATAGAGGGGAAATATTTTAGCTTGTCTTTTGGTTTTGCATATGTCGTTGTCACAGTAGGTAGACATTCCTTCAGAATATTTCTGAAGGTTGTATAATTGAGTCTTTTACCTCAGCAACAAGATATTACTCACCTTCTCTAAACCGTTTACTTTATGCCCCATGGAGGGAGGGAGAGGGCAATACTTTTTTTTTTTTTTTCCCCAGGAAAATAGTCTATGGAAGAGGCTTGCTGTACTGGGCAGTTGGGTGGCCAGCTATTAAAGTTTTAATAATTGAGAAGGCATCTGGGTCCCTCAGTGGAAGGCAGCAGCCCTTCTGGCAGAGATGAGTTTGCTTTTAAAATGACGTGTTCACCTTTAACTGCAAACGGCTGTGACAGGAGTCCTATTTAATTTTAAATTGCCCGTGTCCAGCAAATCTCTGTTACTCTTTGAACAATAAAATGTTTTCATCTTCCTGCAGCTGTGTTCTCTGTGTGGGGGCTTGCCTCTTTTTGGGGAGAGGAAGAGGGAGCTTGGGTGCCCCTCCCCACTCCCCTTCTTTTCCCTTTCAAACTTGCCAGGATGTCTAGAAAGCACTGTTCTACTAGGTGTGGAATCTCCACCCGGAAACTCTGCAGAGCGGCTGGAAAGTTTATAAGCAGAGGCCAGGGGTGGGAGGTGGGGTGGGGTGGGGGTGGTTCAGTAAGTAATGGCAGTCCCCGGGGCTGAAGTGCTTCCTCTGTGGGCAGAACCCAGAAGTCAGTTTCTGTCCCTGACCCTTTCAAGAGCCCGTATCTTTTTCTCTCTGCTCCCACCCCCCAACTTCAGGGGGCTTGATTTGTCTCTGATAATCAGAAACAGATTTTGGCTCCTGATCCATTATAGATGTGTTTGAGATGGATGCCAAGCCTTAAGCCACTTAAAGAGCATGTGAAAATATATTTAGATACAAAAGAAAGAAAGGAAGAGAGAAAGGAAAGAAATAGGCTCTTTCAGATTTTCCCCGCGCCCCCGCCCCAAAATCTTGAAATGACTGCTCATGACAGCAACCAAAAACCCAATCTAGGCCCTGAAAAAACATGGGAAAAGAAGATTTGGCTCCAGAATTAGCAAAATTGGTGAAGGATGTTAAAAGGGTGGAGGACATATGTGATTGCCCTGGAAGTAGGGTCTTGGGGGATTGCTTTCCCAAAGTCCCAGGCTCCCAGTGGAGGTGGCAGGTTGGTGGGGACACACGGAGAGCTTTCACATTGTACCCAGCAGGACTGTTTCTATTCAGGATATCCCTGAGTTAGGAAATATCGATTGCTTTGTATTTGTAAACAATCATTAAAGGGACGTGGTGCCAACAAAAATAGCCAACTTTAGGAGATTAAAGTGTGTGAGGGGAGGCTCGCAACAGGGAAGTCCACTGCTCGTTGCTCCGGATCAGCAGGGCCCAAGATTTGTTTTCCTTTTAAATTCTGAAAAGGGGCCCGCAGAGTTGAGCAAGGTCCGAGTGTTGGTTTCTTTTCATCCTCCTCGAATTTTTTTTTTTCTTCTTTAATGAAAGTGCCCAGTTGGCCCCACTGGCTCTCCACCGTGTGTGGTTGTCCTGGTGACGCTTGGCTGCGGAGGTTCCAAGGTGGCCCTCATTTCAGCTGTCCTTAAGTCTCACTCCTGTGTTTGTACCCCCTCCTCCAACCCCCTCCCCCACGTTTGCAGTTCAGCTGCTGGCCCAGAACTCCCACTCATGTGTCTCTCACTCCAAACAAAAAATAAACCTGTGTGCTCTATGTATTTTAGGGGTGTGTATGTGTGTTTTTGTCTTGACAAGTTTGTTGCCTATAGCTGTGCAGCCACAGCTGGCTTCGAAATCTGGAAAATATGTTTTTTTAAAAAAGCGAATTGTGGGTAAGGCTTGGAAGTAGGAGGAGATGAGGTGGTGTATGTAGTTTGACTAATCACGCATAAAACACTGACCCCAGTTTTTTAAGAAAGCATTTAATTAAAACATTGTAGAAGACAGCTATTGAGAAGAAGAAAGTTTTTAAGTTGCAGATTCTTGTTTATCTCAGTGCAGGTATTTTTTTTTTTTGTCACCATGGAGACCAAAAGCGTGGGGCTTAATGATGCCATCTTTTTGGGGGAGGCCTGACCCAAGCTCAGAGGCAGATACTGGAGGATGGGGGAAGAGCGGTTTAGAAGGATTCTCCTGTGTCTTCGGTCAATTAGAATTAAAACTGCCTTTTTTGCCTCTGGAGGCGAGTTGGTAACAATTTATTGAAGCTACTGAGTTGAGTAGTGATCAGTTCTTGGATTTGCTTTCACCTCAACCCCTCCCTTCGTTTTCTAGAAGCTTCAGAGGAGGAAGGGAAGTTTCTGTGCATGGATCAGCTTCAGTGTCTCAGAAGTTTCTCCTTTCCGACTTTTAAAAAATGCTTTTCATCCTCAGCTGGGACTTGCTTTTTCAGATAAGGATTCCTCAACATGGTGTTAGAGCCAAGCACGGAGGGTTTCTGCAGGGCCTTGAACATACTCTGTTTTCAAGGTTAGGGAGCAACAGCCTTTCAGGGGAGGCAAGTAACCAGGGAGGGAGAGTTGCTTGAGTTGAAGGACACTTTTTCCCCCTTCCTAGGAAGAAAGCCTTTGTTTTTGTTTTCTTTTGCTCTCTTCTTCCAACTTCTTAGAGTAAATAGACTGGCAAATGGGCTAAAACCAACTAATGAACAAATAAAGAAGTTTGCAATGGACACAGACAAGACTGTGTTTGGGGGGCCAGTTTGCATTTCTACATTTTCACATCGACCCACAGTCTCTTATCTTAGTGCTGCTTCTGGTACTTGAAAACCAGTGGGGAAAGAAAAGATTGTGGGGGAGTGAGTATGACACTTTTCAGGACTGGGTGAGGGGAGGTATGCATAGCTGTGTGTTGTTAGCTACCTTCAATAAAAGTCCTTTGTGGAAGGCCTGGGCACTTACAGTTGCGCCTGGGAAGCTTGTGTTCTCTAGTTGTTTTGATTTCTGTGGTATAGAACTGAACGTTTAAAAACAGTTACAGGAACATCTCCCCAAAGAGGTATTCCTGAGAATTTCTGTGTAAATGGAACCCTATTTTCTCAGCAAGCATCATTATATTTTTAGAAATGTTTTCTTTGCTCATTGCCCATCAGTTAGCAAGGCTCCTAGCACTTTGTGTCATGTCGTTCTGCTTTCCTGAACAGGTGTTTGGATGGATGAGGGGTTATAGTAAGAAAAAAATACTGAAGGATACTTTTTGTCACATGAATCAATACTCTTTCATCCTACGTGGATGCAGTGGGAGTGGGGACAGAATCTGTTCTTTCCCTGCCTTCCTGATGAGGGCAAGAAAAGGGTCATGCTGTTCATATTAGCCAGCTAGCTTCCCCTCCCTCTCCTCTTTCTTTCCGTTTTTTTCCCTCTTTTCTTTTGACTGATACCAACTCTTTGTCCCGTTCCCTGGATTATGGGAGTAATTTCATGTGGGCCAACAGAACTGGTGGCTGTAGTTTCATTTGTTCTTTTTTGGCATTAAGGGAACAACTTACAAATAGATTAAAACATTTTTTTTTTTTTTTAGATTGAGCACAGATTTTAAATGTGTGTGTGGGAAAACTCCGAAGGTGGTTGCTGTGATTTTTTTACTCCCTCTCCTTAAAGCTGTGTGCCCTTGCATTTTCCTCGAGGGTCGGTCGGTAATAACTGCTGGCCTAAATCAGTGTCTTTGAGAATCATTGATTCACTAATTGCTCATAATTGAGTCCTGGCTTCCCCCTCCTGCTGAGAGCACTTTTGTTTTCCGCTATTCTGTAAGGAATTGGACTGATTTCTGGAGTGTTTAAGAGGTACCCTATAAAAGAGTTTGGCATGCCACTGTTGCTAGTTGTACTTCCCAGAGGTGACCATGCCACTGGTATCCGGGCTCCATAAACAAGAGGTTGCCAGTGACCTTTCCCAAGGTCGCTTGTCTGATGGAGAGTGTATTCCCCAGCCAAGCATGTGGCCTCAACTTAATTTGTTCCTTTCCTAAGGCAAAATGACCTCCCAGTAAACCTGCTCCCCCTTTTTTTTAGTGAACAAACAGAATGAGGAAAGGTGTGTTCTAGTAGAGTGCAGGCAGCATTGGGAGGAGACACCAGTAGCCTCTCATTAAAATTCCAAGGTGGGGTTAGGTTTATTATGAAGTGCAGGGTCCTACAGGTTAGAATGTAATGCCCTGGGAACAAAGCGGAGGCCAAGAAGGGGGCTGCTGAGGGAGAAACAGTGCAGAGGTTTTGAAGCAACATTTCTCTTGGCATTGGGAACTGGAAAAAAAAATGCAACCGTATTCGCTCCATATTCATGGTCTCTGTAGTACTCTGTAAATAAGTGGTCTCCAAAAGCTCTTTTCTTTTCTTTTTGGCTAAATCTTCATAATAAGACCCTTCCCAAGGGCCTCATGAGGAGCCTAAGAATGCTTCTTTGCAATGTTAGTATGGGAAATTAGGGCAGCCCAGAGAACAGGAAGCATGAATCTGTGACCCTTGGTGAACAACCAGCCCCACGGGGCCATGCTGAATGTCCATGCTGGAGGCCCCGCTGTACCTGAGTTTGGTACCATGTGGTTTGTTGGCCTGCTATCACTTCCACAGATCCTTCCAGGCCAGCCTTAGGGAAGGGGTGTGGCGAGGACAGGAGAGTGCATTAGGGACAATTTTCAGATGGAGGACTACCTGTGTATACGGCCCTATCCTGACATGTCCCCTGACCCAGGGTCTCGAGTGTTGATTCTCCTGGGACTCGGCTGGCTGCACACTTCTATTCTTTAGTTGTTGGTTTGTGTTTTGTGTTTGATGTCCGGCTTTGCTTTGGGTGTCCAAACACAGGTGGGCACCAGGTTTTAGTGTGGCGCTTCTGGGCTTTTCTGCTGGTAACTGGGGTGTTGGAAAGCCCTTTCCCTGCTTTGTTTAAACTTTCACAGTTGCACACAGCCAGCCTGAGCACTTAGCCCCACTTTTACAAGCTATAAGCAGTCAGTGAGTTCTATCCGCAGTCCCTGCCTAGAGGCAGGGTGTAGGATTCAGCAGGTTGTAAGTGGACCCAGAGTCCTGAGCTCACCCTGCCCTGTAGCAGGTCAGAGAGCACCTGCTGACAGTGCCTTGTGTGAAAGGAGTATGAGGATTGTGCTGGGCCAGCATCCTTCCTTAAAGGACTCTATAGATGAGACAGCGCTCCTTCTAAAAACAGCAGTGGGGCCAGTGTGGAAGAGCGGGCTCAGGTGATGACTCATGGTGGTACCAGGAGCGGCAGGAGGAGCCAGGAGTGGATTTGGGGTTTTTCCCATCCCTCTGTAGTAGGACGTATGGGAGAAGATAGGCTATGTGGTATGATAGATAGGGCTGGTTCTTAAAGACAGTTCTAGGGTTGAATCCTGGCTGTGTGTCTTGGCCAAGTTACATAACCTGTAAGTCTTGTGTGTCATCTGTAAAATGAGGGTAATAAGACTTGCCTGGTGACTATGGGAACACATACACCTTCTGTAGCACACTTGGCATAATACTTGGCATCTAGTAGGTGCTTACTCAGCCCCAATTGTTCAGCCAGCCTGGATCCAGCTACTTTTGTTGGGACGCAGAGGAGGTCTGTGGTCACCTGGCCTTACACCAGTCTGTTAATTTTGTTGATTTGGATCAAGGAGCCACAGTATGCTGTTTAGGCTTATAGGCTCTGGAAAGTTAGTTGTGCCCTTGTCTCTTCTCTGTAAAATCTACCCCTAGGGGTTTTCCAAATTGAGGGTTAATCTCTCTGTCGATTGGATGTGGTCCCAGCTTCTCGTAGGTCGTCCTCCTTTCCCTTGGACTCTGTCCGAGAGTGCCTGGCACCAGGGACTGAGGGGAGTTTGTTCTGATCAGTGCAGACCCTTGGCTCGCAGCTGACACTGGACCTCAGCTTCCAGATCATAGGTGACTTTGGTTAGGTTTCTCATTCTTGCTTGATTTAGTGGGGTGGTGGGAGGGGTGCAGGCCGTGGGAAGATTGTGAGTATGAATGTTAATTACTTTCAGTGCTTTAGCCTAGGGTTTCTCTGCCTTGGCACTGTTGACATTTTGGGTTGGATAATTTATTGTTGTTGGAGGGACAGGTGGGGATGGGGAAGTGGAGGTGCGTGGGCAGTGCATTGCCCATATCATAAGAGGCTTTAACAGCACACTGGCCTCTACAACTAGATGCCAGTGGTACCCCTTCCCCAGTTGTGACAACAGAAATGCCCCCAGACATTGCCAAAGGTCTCCTGGGGGCACAGTCGCCCTTGGTTGAGAACCACTGGTCTAGCCCGCACAGGTGGCTTCTGTACAAGAAGATGGGGACAGGTTTGTATGTGCTCCAAGGCTCTGCTCTGTGTGGGTGGGAACCTGGACAGTGAAATACTCATGGGATCCAAGATCAGGAAGGCATCCAGAGAAGTCATTTGCACTGGTCGTGGCCCCTGACAGTCCTCTCTGTGGTCCAGTGAAAGGGCAGGGTGAAAGGTGTTTCCCCAGGCTAGCCTCTCTGTAGAGCTTTTCACAGCGTGGAGCTTCTTTTTGATGAGTGACTTTGTGCTCAGGGCCCCTCGGCAATCCCGTGTTTCAGGCCTCGTCACTCGGTTGCAAGCTCATGAGTTTGATCTGCTCTCACATCCTCTGTACATGCGAATTGGTCATTCAGAGGGACAGGCTCGTGCATGAAATGGACTTTTATTTGAAATGAATTCATTTGAAGACGCCGTTTCTTTCCAGGACTCTGCTATCCCCTCTTCCCTTTTATCCCTTCTCTGTCTGTAAGACAAGCCTTGCAGGGGCCGTCTGGTGAGATTGGTTGGCCAGGGCTTTTCCTAGGCTCTGATTAAAGGCAGATTATCAAATGGAAGTTGGATGTTGCTGCCGTGCTTGTAAAAAAGTCAGTTGTGTGCCATAAAATCCATCACAGCTCCCTTGGTGAGGAGGAGGGTGGGGAAATACTTAGCAATGTTGGTTTAGTTTTCAAAGGTTTGTCCTCCAAGCCTGGAGCAAGGCAGCCTGTCTGCACAGTGGATCACAATCCTGTGTGCTAGCTCTCAGTAAGTGAGTGAGTGAGAAGCTTGCTAACTTGATTGCTGGGAAGCTCAGAGACAAGGCCTGGGTGTTGCCAGCAAGTTGCCAAGCGGTTACTTTAAGACCTTGAACTTGGGGGAACCGGATGGCTTTATGGACTGTAAGTGGGGCCCGTGATATCTCGGTGACTTTTACCTCCCGTTTATTTAGAACAAAAGACGCCAGTTGGAGCGGGTTTGAGGAGTCTGGGCTTGCAGAGGCCGTATAGCATAGTGGTTGAGAACACAGACACAGGAACCAGAATCCCTGGCCAGGTTTAACGATGGGACTCTGGGCAAGGTATTTAATCTATCTGTGCCTCAGTTTCCTCATTTTTAAATGGGGATGAGAGTTCTAATTCCTACTTAGGGGTGGTTTTCTGGAATTAATGCAAGAGCTGAGCCTAGAGCCTGGCAAGGAGTAAGGAAGTCACTCTTAGTGTATTATTAGTAGTTACATTATTCTGGAATGGATGGATAACCTTGCTCCTGAAGTTTTATGAAGTTAAAGTGGTTCTCACACTTCACTGTGCAGAAAAATCACATGCCCTTTCCCGGACGGGTTGCAATTGGTGTCTCAGACTTGGGGCCCAGGAATCTGTGTTTAATGCCCCAGGTAGTGCTGGGTCCACAGAGAACTTCGTGATTCCACAAGGGCAACGTTTATCAGGTTCTCAAGGAATAAGGATCCTTGTGCCATCACAATGTCCTTCTCTACCTCAGATTATCTGAAAACAGTTCTGTTCACTCTGGGTTGCCTGGTTCAGGCCCTGGGTGGGCTTGGTGGGTGTGGATGGCCGCAAGCTGCTCCCCTCCGTCTGTGTGTCAGGTTCAGCCTGCGCCGTCTGTGGGCTGGGCCAGCACCAGTGGCAGTGGGATGACCGAAGAATCGTCTGCTTCGGCCTGCAGAGCCTCCCTGTTCCTGGCTTAGCCGGCGTCCCACACCCGGTTCTCACTTTGCAGGCGAGAGCTGTGGGCCTGTTTTGCAGGTTGTGTTGTTTCAGCGGTTAACTGGTATGTGTGTGTGCATGCATGTAAAAGCAAACATCAAAATGTTTGGGGAGTGTTTTAGGAAAATAGCAAGGAGCAGATTGCCAAGATTTGCTTATATGTTTCTTTTTCTTTCCTCTTTGCTGTGTACATGTGTGATCAGCATCCTGGAGCGTTTCGGCTTTTCTTACCCCAACTGTTCTTTCTTACAGCGGAGAGGATACAATTCAGCACCAATAATACTGAGCAATAAATAACCTGGAGAAGATGAATAGCCTTGTGTGGTGGTAAATTAAAGTTGATTTATTGCACATAATATATACAGGTGCTCCTAATGTAATTAAGCAGCGAGGCTTTTAATGCTGCAGAATCTGAAAGAAGACCCAAGAAAATTGGGTCTTAATAAGGCTTATTGAAATAACAGCTAAACATGCTGCTTAGTACCATTAGGAGATGTTGAAAGATGGATCGACTCTGCTGCTTTTTCTTATGTGCGGAGATGACACACCTGACCCGTTCTCAGCGGGGCTTGCTCCGGAATTGTTTTCCTTGCTCCAGGACTGGGCTGTGTTGAGCTGCCTACGCACTGTGGCCTAACCCCTCCATGACCAGCAGTCAGGAGGCTGCCTGTTGAACAGGCTTTTTCTGAGTGAAGGGAAAGGGAACTGAGGAGTGGGGAACTCATGACCTGGCCTCATTAGCACCCTGTGCTAATAACGGCCAGGCAATAAGAGGGCTGGTTCATGGAGTACATTTATTGTCAGGTCCTCCTACATGGACCAGGCACTCTGCTGGCAAAGGGGAGACAAGGATGGGAATAAAAAAGCAGAATAACTCCCATCTTCAAAAGGGCTAGTGGGCAAGGCCAGCATGTATGTAAGTGTATGATGGCAGAGAGACAGAGGGGAAAGCTGTGATGGAGACAGAGATGAGAGTATATGGGAAGGGGCGAATTCACAGAGACAGTGCATATGTGGAGAATGGGGTGGGGGCTGGGAAGGCCCTGGGGAGCACTGTGAGTGCAGGACAGAGCCGTCTTAAAGGTGACTGGTGGGTGGGGTCAGGGTTTGGGTGGGAGAGGACACTGGATAGATGGTTTGGGGGCAAGAGCAGGACAGATTTTGCATTTCAAACCAAGATACAGAGCCTGTACCTAAAATTATTCTGGAATCCTGGAGGCTTGTGAGCTACTGCAAGATCAAATTCATATTTAGAAAGAAAATGCTTGGCAGCATTGTGGGTCTTGGATTAAGGGAGACCAACTATCTAAGAGAATAGAGCCTCAACGAGAGTAAGGGCTGAATGGGTATGAAAAGACAGGAGTGAAGTTGAAATCTCCCTTAGGCCTTAGACCTGGTGATTTTTAGGGCTGTAGGGTAGAGAGGAGTTACCAGGAGAGAGCATAAGTGTGAGCTGGTACTGGTATAAGAGCCCCCCTGGGGTACTTGTTAGTAACAGGTGGTGGGTTCCTCACCCCCAAGATCTCCCATTGCTGGTGTCCCTGAGGCATGCTGAGGTCCTGGAGAGCTGGCTCTAAGGTTCCCTTGGGAGCCAGTGGGTTATCCCACAAAGAATGTTGGAAGGGGGAGGAGCCCGTGTGGGGCCAGGAAGCATAGAAGAGTTTCTACAGATTCTCTGTGATTGCCTTAGGGGCTTCAGTATTTTTTTTTGGCGGTGGGGAGGTGTCAGTTTTTAGGAAGCTGAAGGACTTGCAAATGTACCCACACACACTGAGAAATGGACCCTCTCTCATAGACCCTGCTTTGAGAAAACTCATACAAAAACTTGACTTCTGAAACAAGATAAGTCGAGGAGGAAGAATTATTTTCAGTACTAGGGGTTTCAGAATAAGATTCTTTTACGTAATGAACTGATCTTGCAGACCAAAAAATAAAATTTGCTTTCTTGGTAAAGAGCTTCTATTATAAAACGGAGGACGTTTGAACAATGTACTGCTGATGCTGCACAAGGTTACCCCCCAAATGTCTACTTAGGCAGCGGTATTGAGAATCACTCCTGGGCGCCAGAGCCACAGGTGAGGCTGGGCAGGAGGGACCCAGGACTCTGCTGTTGGAAGGACCTTAACATGAAATGTGCTGCTTCAGGCTTGGAGTGTGGAACCACCGAGGGGTATGTGTGGGGCACATTCCAGCTCCTGGACCCAGGGGGATATTGGGCTGAGGCCATGGGTGCTCCTGGGCCATCGGAGCCCGATGGTAGAGCCCTTCCTTCTGCCTCTGGCTCCTCCCAGAGCTGGGACAGTGCTCGGCTGTACCTTGTCCTTACTTGATTACTTACAGAATTAGAAGAGCCTCAAATATCTGATGGTTATTTTTTCCTGGGTATATAGCATGTCCTTTGACTATATAATCAGTGCTTCCATTATAATTTTTCAGAAGGAATACGGGATGTTAGATGTCATAGGTGGATAGGCAATGCATGTTTACTTTTTCTGAGGATTGTTCAGGGAGACTGAAAAAAAGCCCCTGTGTCACTCTCGAGTGTTTGCTTGTCTATGGTTTTGCGTCTCCCCAGTGGTGTGGAATTGGCGGTAGACGGGGCCTTGTAGATGTCCTAGTAAAGGCTTCCTGGGCCTGGCTTGTTTTCCACAGGAAGAGTGAATCTTAGTGTTGGGAACGTCGAGCTCCTACCAGCACCATATTGAATATCCGTGTGACTGTTTTATTCCAGCACATGGGAAGAGATCGAGTGTCGTCTTTGTCATAAATCTTGCCTGACTGTTTGCTCTGGTACGGCACTCCAATTGGGTGCTGTTTAAGCATCTGGCTTTGAGTTTTACTGGCGAGTGCAGGGGGCTGTGGTAGACGAGTGAGTCAAGGCGTGACCCTGTTGGGGTAGGCTTTGTGGGAGATGGTGGACATGAGTTTGTTCTTGGGCAGCTTGGCCATCCTGCTGATATTCCTGAGTGTGCCACACAAAGACCAGCTCCAGGGGCTTCCTGCCGTGATGAAGGTAAAGAAATGAACTTGATTGGTAAAATCTCAGGGCACTACCAGCTTCTCCTTCCTTGCCTCTCACACCCCTTCAAGACGAGTTGTCTCGTCTTTGAACCATCCTACTACCACAGCCACAAATCAGTGGATCCCTTCTTTGTGCTCCCGAAGGACTTGGCTAACAAGGAGACATTTGTTCGTTCATTTCTTCATTCATTATTCATGCAACTAGTAGTAATTAGCATTTAGTAATGTGGTTTCTGGGGGTAGTTGAGTTGTGTTCATTCACTGAACAAACATTTGTTGATGCCCTGCTCTGGGCTGGATGCAGGGCATGCAGTGAGGGTTTTAGAGATGAGGGAAGGGCCTCCTTTGCCCTTGAGTGTGCAGTGTGGGAAGGCAGGTAATTAGCAGGTGTAGGTGCTAAATCAATAGGTGAAGGATGCTCAAGGTGTTACAGGACGTGGAGGAGGGGAGTCATTGTTGGCTTCACAGAGGAAGTGAGGTTTGACTTTGGCCTTGAAGAGTGAATGGGAGAGAACTGAGGTGGGGGAAAGTGCTCACCCTTCAGGGCCTTGGGGCTGCGGGAAGGGTTTGCTTGCCTGATGGGCTGCCCTGTGTCTTTCTGTCCCTCCTTCCCTCCTCAAGCCTCCATCACTCAGGGAAATTAATCTGGGGTTCTGCTGCCCTCCCTGTTTAGTAAGAGGGCCTGCAGTCGGAGAGGAGGGGAGAGAAGGGTGCTGGTGAGTCATCCAGGTTCCTGGCTAAAAGGAGAGCAAACTTCAAAGCCTAGGGCATATCAAAGATGAATTGTGTCACACCCACTGAGCGTTTTACACAAATAAGAACCTAATTTCTGGCTCTGCAACAAAAAGTCGGTCTGCTTTGGGAAGAGTTTTTTTCTTTTTCTTTTACAAGTGAGGGAGGTTGAGAAGCATCATTGAAAGAAATGGGCTAAGTTGGTCTTAAAATGGTGGGGTGTTCTGTTGGTGCCTTTCTTTTTCAAACTCTATTTTTCTTTGTTCTAGCTAGTGTTTTATTAACTGATATGAATCACTGAGGGGCTTGGAGGGAGAGAGGAAAGGGTTTCTGTATAAGCAGCTGTCTTGCTGAGTCAATCTACAAAGTGGATTTTGTAGCTAAAGTACTTGTTCTTGCTTTAAAATACCAAAACAGCACCGTCATTTCCTCAGCTAAAAGAAGGGTCTTTGAGTATATGGGAGCCTTCTCTCCTCCCATCACAAACCTTTGTTATAGAGAGAGGAGGACAAAATTCCAAAGAAGTTTCTTTGAACTCGTGGATTCTAAGATAATCTCAAGCTGAGAGGACAAAAATTTTCTGTAAGAAGTTTGAGTTACTGGTTCATGTAACCGTCCTCTTTTTTGTCCCACCACAAATTCTGGTAAAAAAAAAAAATAATAATCCTCTCTGGTCATCACAGCTGGCTACCTGCTTAATGTTTGTATGTACATATTTCATTTTCTTTTTTATGCAAGATTTCATCTTTGCATGATCTGAGATAGTTGGTTGCCCCGAGATTATTAATAAATTGAGATGGTTAATGGTGTGTGACTCAGAAGATATATTTAAAAACAAGTTGGAATAAGAAATAGGTCTTTTACCAAATTGATTTTTTGTTAGGCTCCTCTTGAGCCTTTTTTGTTTGAAACCTGCTTGCTTTTTAATGTTCATATATGCTCGATTGCAATTAACATAAATTACTTTTAAATACCAGTTAGTTGCTGTGGAGAGAGGCCAGGGTTGTGGCTGCTTATGGAGGGTTAAGAGGTTTGGTCATTGTCTAGGTTTTTATCTCACTGTAGATCAAATTCTGTTTCTTTTAGAGGCTGGCAGATTGTGTCAAAGCTGCTTTCTTTGATGGTGAAAAGCACTGAGTCTTTGCCCTGAGTGCCAGGACATTTTTTTTTTTTTTTTACCAAGAAAGAATAAATAATCATAAAATGTTTGTTTAAGAACTAGTTATAGTAAATGCAATGTGGTATCTTAGATTGGCTCCTGGAACAAAGGACAGCAGTGGAAAAACTGGTGAAATCCCCCCAAAAACCTATAGCTTTTAGTTAATAGCATTGAACCAATGTTCATATCTTAGTTTGATAAGTTTATCATGGTATGTAAGATAATAATATCAGGGGAAGCTATGGCTGAAGGGTAGAAAGGAACTCTTAAACTATGTTTGCATTTCTTCTGTCGTTCTAAAATTATTTCAAAATAAGTCTTTCAAAAAAAGGTAGTATATTTCAGGTATTCCTGTTTTGGCTTGGTTGAGATTATATCTGATTTATGTGAGTTCAAAGTGATCTACCTCTAAGGCAGAAGGAGGGGAACTTATTCCATTACTGCTTTGGAAACTGGGAAAACTAAGGCTTGAGAGTAGCCAGCAAGCCCTTCACTCCTGGCTTGTGTCCCCTTTCATGCCATTCATTCCCACCCTTTTCCATCCAACGCCGTAGCAAATCCCTCTCTGCATGTGTACCCTTCCGAAAACTTGTGGCCAGCATCTCTCTCTTCTAATTCCATTGGAACGCATTGCCTGAGATGGATAACTGGCATCTTGTGACATCCTGTCCTTGTCATGGAAGGAGCCGGTAATTGGATTTTTATGCTGTCTAGTTCATTCAATCCGTGTGTGTTAACTTTTACTCTAGCAGCCAGATTGGAAGCTTCCTGAGAGTTAGAATTTTGTCTTGCTCCTTTTTTTTTTTTATAATTTACTTAAAAAAAATTTCATTATGCAACAGTGCATGCTCATAATAAAATTAAACTTTAGAGAATTTATAGGATCTCGAATAAAAATTCCCCATAAGACCACCTGCCCTGCCATTATCATTAAGAAGTGAGAATATATTCTTTCATATGTTGTCTGTGTGTACTACAAATATGTATTACTATTTACAAATATAACATCATATTATATATACCACTTTTCAGCCTGCTTTTCGCAGTTAACAAAATCCCTTTGCATGGCTGTGCATATGGGGACTGTGTCTATCTTTTTTTGTATACCCCATATTGACCAGCAGCACATTGCAAGGCATGTTGTAAACATGCAGTAGGTATGTATTATTATTATTATTATTATCGTTTGCATTATTATAGTAAGTCAAGTCATGCTTCAGAACACATAGTAAACACATGCTCAGATGAGAGGACACAAGTGGATGCAGGGGTGGTTTACAATACAGCTTTGTTTCTGCTGGGAGTATTGTTCTCTGCTCAGTACCTGGGGTCAGCTTCCTTGCACAGATAGAGCTTTAGACTTTTAGGAGATGGAGCTGACACATATGGTAGGAGAGTGAGTTGGGAGAGGGAACAGTAGAAATTGAGTCCCAGACCTCCTGACTTGGTGGAAGCAGAGATGGCAGTGTTGGGGTTGATTCTTGGGACTTCAGGAAGACGGCTTGAGGTAGAGGAGGGGGTCTAAGGGTGTGTGTGAATCCATTAAACCAAATGGGTGGGGAGGGTAGGGCGTGGGAGGTAAGGTGGGAAAGGGGACCAGTGTGAGCAGGGGCATGACAACATCTGGCTACCAGTAACTTCTGGGACTTCCTGGAGTAGAGGGGAAAATAGTGATACAGAGAAAATTTTGCTAGATTGAAGGGTGAATTAAGCAGAGGAGGACTAGGAATTTGTTGGCATTACTGGGGTGGGGAGGGTGAACCCTATGAAGAGTTCTTGGTGAATGAACCCATTTTCACTGGTAATGTTTCACGAGAGAAACTTGTAGAAGAAGCTGAGTGTTGCCTGTAAGACAATGTGCTCATGGGGTTGGAGACAGTCTGTCTTGGACCGTTGGGTCATAGTAAGTCTCAGGAAGCTCCCATTTCTTCTCTGGAAAAGGCGTGACCTGGAGTGGGGATCTTCCCTGTTAGGAAAAACACCCCTAAGCACTATCTGCACTGTGACAGCCCCAGTCAAAGTATGCTGTGGTTGCAGAGATTTTTTTCTGGAGCAGAGCTTATTTTGAGGGATGAATATTCATTTCCCTGTTGGTTTTGCGTCTCCTCCATAGAATTTTGACTTGACTCAAGGGAAAAGGGTGGTAGCAGGTACCGGGAGCACTTAACAAGTAAATTCCTTTAGAGGGAAGGAGAGGTCCCAGAGGAAAAGTGGTCGCCCCAAGAGGAGAGACACTTACCTTGAGTTTAGTTTATTCCCAACATCCATGTATAAAATATTGAAAGACACAAAAACACGTGAAAAGCACGTGTGAAGAAGGAACAATAAAATGAATACCTGTGTATGTATATTCACCACATGGCTTAGAATACCCCTGTGTGTTTCTTCTCGTTTTAAGCCCAGCCACCCGCTGTGTGGATTGGTCTGCTTTTCAGCTTTACAAGAATACTTTGTTTCATCAAGCTGGAGGTCTACAGCATTCATCCCTGTTGCATGTAGCCCTATAAGGAATAATTTGCCCTTCTATAGGCAAATAGTTTTAAATGCAGTAGGTCATATATAATCTCAACCAAACCAAAAGGAGTACCTCAAATATACCTTTCTTGCAAGACTTCTTTTGAAATAATTTTAGAATGACAGAAGAAATGGGAAGATAGTTTAAGAGTTCCCCTCTACCCATCAGTCATAGCTTCCCCTGATGTTATTATCTTATATAACCATGATATACATATCCAACTAAGAAATGAGCATGGGTTCACTTCTATTAACTAAACTACAGATTTTTTTGGATTTTACCAATTTTCCCACTCCTGTCTTTTCTCTGTTCCAGAAGCAAACCTAGGATACCACATTGCCTTTGCTCCTAGCGCTGTATGACGTTCACTGTAGCAATGGGTCTTTTCTCCTTTTAATGGACATTTGAGGTGTTGATTTGTTTTTTGTCTGCTCTGCATTGTTGTGAATATACTTGTGCTTATCTCTTGTTGTATATATGTGAGAGTTCATCAGAATGTTCATCTAGGAGTGGAATTGCTGAGTCGCAGTGTATGTACAACATAAGTTCAGTAGAAACTGTGTTGTGAAGATCCCTCTCCTGCTGCAGTTGTAGTACTAGTAGTATGCAGGAGTTCTCGTTGCTCCGTATTCTCAGCAGCAGTTGGTGTTATCAGACTTTTGAATTTTTGCCAATCTTGTGGTACCAGGTTATAGTTTTAATTTGCATATCCCTGATCAGTGATGAGGTTGGATATCACTTCTTTATTGCTGTTTTCTTGCCTTGTGGCAGAGTTAGACATAATTTTTCATTTATTGTGGGAATTTGGGGAGCATCTGTTAGCTCGAGACCTGTTTCTTAGGTTCCGTGTATCGTGTTTGGAGAACGCAGCTGATATCTGGTCCTGTTGACCCTTTATTTTATGAAGAGCCCCTGGATGACAGCAAGCCAGGCTTTTCCACATGTGCTGGGAGCATGTTGTTCCTTTTAAGGTACACAGGCAAATAAAGTCCCTGAGGAGTTTGGTAGCAGCAGATCTTGGGGCAAGGTAGTAGCTTTGGGAAGGCACTAGGAATAGCTCCAGGCAAACGTCAGTGACAGAGGTGGTGACTGACTGGCTTTCCTGTGAAGGAGAAGAGAGAAGGACCATACTTCTAGTGTAGAGTGTATAAGGAAAAGGAATCAGGCTCTCGGGGTGGTCAGAGGTCCAGAAACGGTGGGTAGGATTGCTGGAGGACAAGCGTCCCAACTGGGGATTCATGGGACTGTTGCCAAATCTGTTTTAGGGACCCTTTGGCCAGGGAGGACCCTGCCCCTGGGTGGAGTGTCCGTCAGAGGGCAGTCTGTTTTACTGCATGTTCAGTTGAATGCTTTCATGTGAAAATAGACCTTTGATGTTCTGGAAAATGAGAAAGAAAGTCTGCTTTAACACCTGGGGGAGAGAAGCTGCCTATGGGAAAAAAAAAAAAAACCAAACAACGTTCTGTTATGAAAGAACAGAATTGCACAGGTCAGCATATGCTGGATTGGTTGTTCTAGTAACCCCCACGAGGAGGACTGCAGGACAAAACATAGGCTTCCAGTCCCAAGTGAAAGCATGTTTATAGACGCAGTGCTAAGGGGGAAACGTACAGGAGGCTGGCATTGTATTGAGATTATGCATACAAAGGCATAAATCTCACCTGTGTGGTGTGGACAGGGTCAGGGAGGGAAGAGGGGAAAACAGTATTAATAGATTTTGTTTGTGTGGTGGGATAGTGGGTGTTTTAAAAATTCTTATGTTCTCACTGTATAAGGAAAAGTCTTCATTAAAATTGAGCCCAGACTGGGCAGTCTGTTATTTTATTAAACCACTCCGAATGCCTTTCAGTTCATTTATTCATTGAGTTTCTAACACGATGGGCACTTTGAGGAAGAAGACCCTAGTTACTGCCTTCAAGAAGCTTACAAACTTTGTGGGATATGAGAGTGTAAATACCTGTGATTGTTAGAGTAATGGGTGTCATGCAAGGGGCACCCGGGTCATTGCTAATGCCGGGGACAAGAGTGCAGGCTCTTGTTGGGGGCTTTGGGAGGACCTCTCGGAGGAGGTGGACTTGGGGAACTCCTGAAGCCTGAAAGAATGTGAATAAGTAGAGGGAGGAGGGAAGGCAGACAGGAGGGAGCGGGACTTAATCTAAGGGGGAGAGGGCATTAGAGACTCATCGAATGTCAGGATAAGTAGTAACTGTCCCCAGTTCACCCATGGTTCCTGCTGAGAGCTCGCCTTTGTCAGCAAGCGGAAGCCTTTTTGGTTAGGTCCTCTTCGAGCATATGATGAAAGCTTTGGACCCTCTCCTGAGAAACATGGTCACATACACTGTCACTTAGAACTGCAAGAGGCCGCCACGCAGAGGGCTCTTTCAAAGGACCCCCTGCAGCCCATCCTCGGGGAGTCCTGCAGTTTCAAAGGACCCCCTGCAGCCCATCCTCGGGGAGTCCCAGTTCAGGGTAACAAACATGAATTGAGCACCTACTGTGTGCTGAGTATTTTGAGGGGCTGTGGGGATACAGCAGGAATAGGCAAGCTGGGTCTTCACCCACAGGGACCTTTCAGTCTTTGGAGAAGTACAAACACTGAAGAGGCAGTTATAAGCAGGAGTGTTATTATGGGACAGTTTGGGTGTTGAGTAGATAGTCATAAGTGACCTTATCCTCTAGGAAAGGATCCTTCGGTTAGGATTCAGAGCTGGGATGTGTGGGGGTGGGAGCGCCCCAAAGGGACCTTGGGTGTGTGTAGTATATCTTCTCATTGCTCATTGTCTGGCCAGAGCAAGCCACTCCGCCTGGGTCCCGGAGAAAGTGAGGTGTCTCTGAGGCCTCTGGCATGGAGGATGAGGGTAAGAGCAGTATTGTTTTCTAGGCCTTTGTTCTTAGCAACACACGCTCACCTGGAGTCGTGTTCTTCCAAACAAACAGCTTTCAGGAAGAGTTAATAAATTAGTCTTCAGGGAAAAGAATCTGCGGCAGTGCCAACAAGGCCTTCAGCAGCCCGGGCCAGGGACTTGGCTAATGTAGGCAAACACACGGTGATAATTGCGTGTTGTTGCTGACGAGGTTTTGGGCAGCTGGCTCCATGCCGCAGACATCAGGCCCTCCTCATTGTTAGCGTGTGGCTCGGTTCAGGAAGGGGAAGGCAGCCAGTGGGTGTTAAATCTGCCCCCCACAACTGCTCCATCGTACAAACGAGGAATCTGACACACAGGTGGGAGACTGACTTGCTCAAGTCAGAGCTGCTATTCCATGGAGGCCGGGGTTGCATATTCTGCTCCTTTTCTACCATTTAGGTGGCCTTCCCTTGATCCCCCTCTTCCAGCTCTTTATAAATGGGTAGCACGAACCACACGGTAGTATGAAAGGCTCTGTGAACCATCACTCCCAACTGGAAAAGCATTTCCAAACATCTGCTCTATCTATATTTAAAGAGGATATGATGCTAATATTGTATTAAGGTCTAGATACACTCATTTATTTAACAGATAATTTGCTGAATGTCTGCTATGTGAGTAAAACCAACAGGGATCCCAACCTGGAAGACTGGCTCCTGCGTTCCTGGGGTGAGGGCCGGGGCTGGGGAAGCAACAGTGGCCTCTGGGGACACCAGATCAGGTCCCATCCATTCCTCTGCCTGATGAGGAAGAGCATATCTGGCTGCCTCTTGTATTTTCACTCTGCCTATCCCTGACCACCCGTAGGCCTTCTGGGGTTTGGCGTTCACTGCTACCTACAGTGAACTTTTCTGCCTGCTAGTGAGAGAGAGAGAGAGAGAGACAGAGAGAGAGAGAGAGAGAGAGAGAGAGAGAGAGAGAGAGAGCGAGAGAGAGAGTTCTACTGAGATCTGTTTCTTAAAAAGTTAGACTTACTCTACAGATGAGCTTAACAGTGGTTAATTAGAAGAATAGAGTTCTTGGGGTGGCTCCATAGTGTAGTGGTTAGCATGTCTGCTTTACATGCAGAAAGTCCTGGGTTTGCGCCCCAGTTGGAGCCACAGACCATACCCCGAGTGCACTAGGCCCCAGGTATGCACCACGAGCGCGTGGGAGGAGATGCCCGCTTTCAGAGATCCAGTTCTTAAGGGGAGATGGCAACATCTGTAGGTCAGGGTTGGAAGTGGGGGGCTGAAAATTCAGTGTAAGGATTCCCGTCCCCTTACCCCCGCGCCCCATATCATATTTAAAAGCAAACTAATAGACTAAATAATTATTTGGTTCTTGGATTCACTGGGGCTCCTTTAACTAGGAAACCCCTGGTACATTTATATGTGAACTTAGTCTTAATCAGTAAATGTCCATAGTTTTTGAGGAACATTTTGATCTTCTGATGCCTGCTTATTCTTTAGGCCTTCCAACACTTTCTAAATACTCAGGCTTCTTCTCTGTTTCCTCAGTATACTGTATCCTCTGTGATGGTTAACTTTATGTGTTGACTTGGTTAGGCTTTGGTGTCCAGCATTTTTGTCCAACACTAGTCTAGATATTGCTTTGAAGGAATTTGTAGATGTGGTTACATTTATAGTCAGTTAACTTTAAGTAAAGCAGGTTACCGTCTATTATGTGGGTGGGCCTCATCTAATCAGTTGAAGGCCTTAAGAGCAAAGACTGAGGTTTCTGGAGGAAGAAACAATTCTACTTCATACTGCAACATGGAAAACCCTCTGTGAGTTTCCGGGCTGCTGGTCTGCCCTGCAGACTTTGGACTTAAGACTGCAACATCCATTCTTACTGAATGTCCAGCCTTGCTGGCCTGCCCTATGAATTTCAGATTTGCCTACTCCCAAAATTGTATGGCAGTTCCTTGAAATAAATATCCCTTTCTTTGTCTCTCTTTCTGTAATATCATATATATCCCCTGATGATTCTTTTCCTCTGGAAGACCCTGACTAATGCACCCCCTGTCAGAGTAATTGCTTGCTTAATTGTCTTTTTCTCCTTGTTGGGGCATAAGCTACATGAAAGTAGGGACAGCGTCTGTCTTTTTCAGCCCTCTATTTCTTTTTTCTTTTTTTTCAGCACTCTATTTTAAGTGCCTTAAGTAGTGCCTGACATGTAGAAGACGGTTGGTAAATATATGTAGGAGAAGAATGAAGGGAGGTGTCTGTGTTCATTAAATGAATGAAAGGATCTGTATTCACTGAGAGGCGGTAGGTTTTTGCCTTTGTGGTCAGACAGACCTGAGTTGTAGTCCTGGCTCCACCATCTCTTAGCTGTTGGATCACATGTTCCTCGTTTGTAACAGAAGGAGAAGAATATCTGTTCCCCGAGTGGTTGTAAGGATTCGATGAGATGATGTGTCTGGAATGTAGTAACTGCAAGCCAGAGTAAACCAACAGTAAAATCTACTACTGTTAGCACTACCACCATCATCATTTTCCAAGGTTGTTTCAAGGATTCAGTGAGATGATGCATATAACATCCCTAGCACATAATCAAAAGTCATAAGTACTGGTTTTGGTTTTCTTCTAAATAGCAAGGTCTTTTATATGCATATTTTCACTAAATTTAATTTCTGTTTAAATCCTGTGAAACAATTTTAATTGTCCCATGTTAATGATGAGGAAACTGAAGCCTACAGCTGGGTTAAGTGACTAACCTAAAATTTAGTGGGCAAATTTTGTGTACCTACTTAATGGTTGGGACTCACTCACATTGGTTCACCTCCTATTCCTGTTCTCTCTTCTCTTTGGCATATCGCTTTAGGAGGCCTGTGTAACTTTTGACCCTGTTTTTTCCCTAACTCTGCCATTTCATTACTATCAGCTTTTGCTTGGTATGGGTAGGCATCCACTTCCCTATGGATTTTTAGTCATCCCCAAACAGAAAAGTGGATTGTTTTTCTTCTGGAAGGTCCTTTACGAGTTGGTTTTTGGGAGTGGGAATGAGGATTCCCATGGAAACGACATAAAATAATGCTTCAGTCCTTAGGGCAGCCCATAAGGCTGAAAGAAGGCAGTCCTTTTGAGGCCCGAGTCTTCCTGAACGTTAGCTGATATAATAGGAACTGGGCAACTCTAGCCAGTTGCAGTGGGCATGGGGTGGGAAGTTGGGGAGGAAGGATCCTCTCCATGCTCTGACTGCAGCATTGTCAGATGGAGTGAAGTGGCCATCAAACTCAGGGAATCCCTTGGCCTTACCACAGGTAAGCTCGCAGACTCCTCAGCACTCCTTTTCTTCCTTGAGGTGACCTCCAGGGACTGAGCCTGCTCACACCTCCTCTGCCACCACCACCACTGCCTATTGGCCCCTGGGGTTCTTCCCTGAGACTTGCTCCTCAGGAGGGCACATCCTCCTAGTTTGCACCTCCATATTGTTCTTGAGCCATTTTGTTGTTGTTGTTGTTGTTTTCTGATAGGTTTAATTGTTAATTATTGCAGGCTCCAGCAGGGGGAAATTTCAGCAATGACAGAGGCTGGGGTACAATCGGGCTGCTTTATTGGTCCCATAGTACCATTGAGGAAACGGAAACTGAGCTAAATGACTTGTCTGAGGTCACCTGCGATCACCTGGCAGGTTCCCCAAGTTGAGGGCTGCCTGTATTTCCATCACTGGATGGGGGAGGTCACATCCTCAGCTGTTTGCCTGTGTGATCCTTAGGCTGAGGCTGAGTCTTCCTGGGAATGTCAAGCCAGGTTTTCTGCGGACTGGAGAAAACCTTTGAAAAGAATGTTAATGCCCTTTAATAAGTTAAAATACACTGCACAGAGCCTTTTTGAACATAAGTGAGTCTGTAGATCATCTGTTCTGATGGGCTTACATTACAGAGAATTTTATCCTCAAGTTTGGGGTCAATTTTAGCCTCAAGTTTGAGAGTGCATGTTTCTTACTAGCTGGCAGCTGTGTTCAGAGCAAACCCTTCTTACATGAATCACAAGATCACCAGGGATTACCCCTGGTGCCAGTTTATTCTGAAATTGCTTTAGGCCTTTTGACAGTTTATATTTCTCTACCAGTCAGCTTCCAGGAGGAGCTTGCAATATAAGTGGCTTCAAACCTCTATTGGCCACTTGTTCTAGATCCTTACCATGAGGAAAAACGTATAATAAAATATGAATATACTGAGGGGGAATTTGTACATGTTATACATATTGCATATGTGTATGTATGTGTATGACATTGCAAGAAAAGTGTGTGCTATAAATATTAGGAAATGTTTGCACAAATAAACGTGGATTTAGTCTCTGTGACTTGATCGTCCTTGAGGGGAATTCCTTCTCAGAAAAGCAGGTGTTGGCTCCAGATGGTCACGTGTCAGTTCCCTGAGATCTGAGCTCAGGAAGGAACAGTTGGGGAAGGGGAGGCAGGGAGGGCTTTGCTGGGGAGTCTCGCTGCGTGACAGCCAGAGTGGAGGAGAAAGTAAGTCACGACTCAGTGGCAGAAGGGTTCTTGAGGCCAGAGTTAAGTGCCATTAGTAATCAGTAGACTCGGGAGCAGGCTTGCCTGCCAGGAGACGTGGGCCGCTGGTCTCTGTCCACCAGGCTTCAGCCTCTCTTCTTGCAGAAGGTGGTAGTGGGGGAGGCGGTGTGCAGAGGTTGAAGGGTTGGGCTTTAGCGACTGAAGGAACTAGCATTTGTGTGTTGGTTCTCATCTGGAAGGAGGTCAGAAGTCGGACAGGACCGAAGTTGGGGTGAGAGAGGGAGAGCCAGCCCTTGGTACTATTTCTGCCCTCCCTCCTGGTCCAGCAGGCCTGCCTGGACCTGCATCCCACTTCTGCTTCATGGGCTATGGGTAGTATGCTGCCTCCTGAGGAACAGCTGCTGGGGTTGGTCGGGGCAGTTGATACATTGCTCAGCTTCCAGAGTCGAGCTGGAGCAGAGCACCTGCGAGTAACCACAGGCCTGAGAACTTAGCTCAGTGGAGAGGCTGGGACTCTGCAGTTCTGTCCTCTTGTATCTGAAGCACAGGAAGGGACCTGTCTTCTTCCCGTGAGTGAAGGGTTAGGGGCACTCCACTTCTCCATTAGGCCTCAGTTTATCCACTAGTACAACAGGGATATTAATGAATGTTCCACCTGGATGCTGTGCAGATCGAGGCCAGATAAGGAGAGGCTCAGAAACCTTTGTAGGTGATGCGGCACCACTGAAAAGAGCTTTGTCATCAGACCAGAGTTCAAATCCTTTTCTTCCTCTTAACTACCTGGGGATCCTGGGTAAGTTGCAAGTTGCCTCAGTTTTCTTATCAACATGCAAGGAAAAATAAAATGTTTTGAGTAGAATGGTGATGCCAGCTTGGCAGTACTATGAGGACTCCATGCATTTCTGTGTAACACGTCAGGTTCCTGTAGTGCCCGGAGCACAGTAGGTGCTCAGAACGTGGTGGCCCTTGTTATTGTTATTGTTTGTTATTGCGGTGATAGTGAAGGTCTGTGGAAAATTGGGCTCTCAGGCCCATCTCGCTGGCAGCTGGTGCCAGGGAGCTCTTGGCGTTCAGTGAAACTATAGGAGGATTTGGCCACTGAGACCAGTCGTGGGCGTGTGTGACGCATCATGTCTGTGGTGACCTTTGAGCAGATGATAAAGGGGTGCTGGGCCCTTGAACAGCTTGGGGATGGATATATTTCTTTGCCAGGAGCAGGGTTCCTTGGGTTTTAAAATTCCATTTTGCAAGATAAAAGAGGGAAATCATAGCAGCTCCACATGTAGTAAGAAACCCATCACTATTCTTGGAGGTTCTAGGAGGTCCCTGAAAGGGACCTGAACTGGGACCCTAACTCATGAAGGTTGGTGGTATGATGCCTTTGGCTCATAAGCCTCAGGAAGGCTGGAGGAGAGAATTCAAGTTATGGTAGTATTTTTGATACCTGCTTTCTTCAGAGACAAATCACCATGTTCACTTCTGGAAAGGTGGCTGTCGAGTTTAGGTGGGAGTGGGGCACAGTGGTAGCAGCTGTGCCCTCAGCCAGGGCGGTGGACAGGCTCCTGATATTGCTGTCAAGAGTCATAGGGAGTGCCATATCTGGGAGACATGAACTACATTCTTTTATAGCTTCTTAGTGCTTGCAGGCAACTTTGCCAGGAGGAAAGTGCCTTAAATCCGAAGCAATTCCTGGTGTATGCTCTATACCAGGGGTCCTCAGCCCCCGGCCCATGGACTGGTACCAGTCCATGGCCTGTTAGGAACCGGACCGCAGAACAGGAGGTGAGTGGCTGGGTGAGTTAGTGAAGCTTCATGTGTCTTTATAGCCGCTCCCCAGTGCTAGCATCACCACCTCAGCTCCACTTCAGCTCATCAGGCGTTAGAATCTCATAGGAGCACTGGTCCCTGGTGCCAAAAAGGTTGGGGACCGCTGCTTTATGCACCCTTCCCAGTTTTTCTTTTTCAGACTACCAAGTAGAGGAAACCTGTTGTGGTGGTGATAGGGGGCTCAGGGTGGGTGCTGACCTCTGGATTCCAGGCTATGGGCTCCTGGGGGCCCAGGTTGGGAAGGCCCCCTAGAGAGGCCCCTGACAGGGATAAAATGCTGAGCTGGAGTTTCAAGGCTGGCCAGCATCATAACCTTTAAAAGAGCAAATGCTTCAGTCTTGGGATTATAAATTGACCCTAATGGAAAGTGACCCTTTCATATTTCAGGTTGCGTGTGAAAAGAGAAAAAAAAATTCTGTGAAGATGCCTGGGCTGTTCTTCGCAGGTTTGGAGGGCACCGTAACTTTTAACTTGACTCTCTTTTCTCTGCTCTTTGAACATGCAGGATTTCGTATCTTCATATGAACTCACGGACCTTTTTGGATCCTCCTTCTCTGCAGCACAGGTTTCCAGGCATCATCTTAGTTCCAAAGAGGGGTTAAGCGTTCCCTCTTGCAAAGGTGGGCCTTCCTTTCCTCTAGGTCTGCAGCAAGTTTAAACACAATGGGTTTGGGAAAGTGCTTGGTCATATAGTGCATATTCAAAATGGGTCTGTCTGGCTTTCTTTGGTGTCCTCTCCTAGCATAAAACACATCCAGGCCTCAGGGAACGGTGAAGCAATAATCTAAATCTGCCTTCACTTCCTGGTTTAGTTACCACTGCCTTTTGACAAAAGAATTACTTTCTCTTCCTGGTTTTGAATCAAGGACCTTTTGTGTATTTACTGAAATGTGATAAATGCTAGTCTCTAGAAACCAGCTGCCCCTTATGGCTGGGGGCAGCATTTTTAACACCTGGCAGTTTGCATTTCAATATGGTGGCTTTTATAAAACAGACACACAATAACAACAAAACCCAGCTCAAAACAGTGATCATTATTGGCTGCCTAGAGGGAAACATAGTAAGGGAGGCCCTCAGAGTGCCCTGGTGCGGGCGGGCAGGCACGCAGGCAGGCGGGCACGCAGATAGGCAGGCAGGAGGGCAGGCGGGCAGTGGAAAGTGACTGCTCTAGGAAATGCCTGCTCGTTAGGTGAGGTCTCCTTTCCTTAAATTCAGCCTGGTTGAGGTCTGTTGCTGCCTTCCATGTTCTGTGCATGGTGCGAGGTGCTGGAGCCTCAGACGTGGGGTACATAGGGCTTCTGCTCTCGAAGAGCTCACATATAGTGGGAAGTCGGATGAGCAGGTAGCTGTAGGACAGGCACTTAAGAGGTACAAAGGATGGCCATAGTGGTGGGTCCAGTGGGGCTGGTCTGGGCTACCTCCCAGAGGAGGTGGTGCCCGCATTGGTTTTGAAAGATGGTGGATTCGTTTGCTAGGGCTGCCATAACAAAGCACTACGGGCAAGGTGGTTTAAAAAAACCAAAATTTTTAGTCTTACAGTCTGGAGACCAGAAGTCCGATCTCACAGTGGGGTTGGTTCCATGTGGGAGCCACGAGTGGGGAACCTGTCCTAGGCACCTCTCTAGCTTGTAGATGATCATCTTTTCCCTGTGTCGTCTCTTCTCTTCCCTCTGTATGTGTACGTGTGTACATGTGTCTGTCCAAATTTTCTCCTCTTTAAGGACACTAGTAGTACTGTATTAGGGCCCATCTTGATGACCCTATTTTAACTTAATTACCTCTTTAAAGGCCCTCTCTCCAAATGGGTACCTTTTGAGGTGCTGGGGGCGGGTTAGGACTTCAACCTATGAATTTTGGGGGCTGGGGGGAGACACACAGTTTAGCCCATAACAGCTGGTAGGAGTTTTCCAGGGAGATGAGGTAGTCGTGGAAAGGGCTTTCCTGCCAAAGGCAGTAGAAGGTGCATAGCTACTGAGGAGAGAAATAGGACTGTGTGATTTGGGAGCTGCTTGCGTTTTAGGTTATGTGAATTAGGCAATGGCAAGAGATAGACAAGGGAAAATACAGGGGTCACATCGTATTCATTTGGAACCGAAGGGTTTGGACTCTGACTTTAGAGCCTTGTAGCCCAAAAAGTGGTCTCTGAACTGTTCACAGGAGCTGGGAGCCCCTATGAAATGCAGAGTCACAGGCCCCACTCTAGACCTGCTCAGTCAGCACTTGTGTTTTAGTTTTAATAAGATCCCCAAGGGGTTTGTGTGCACATTCAAGTTTGGAAATTCCTGCTCTAGAGTAGTGGTTCTCAGCCGTGGTTGTCAGAAACAACCTTCAAAAATCCTGATTTACTTGGTTTGGGGTGTGGCCCGGGCTTTTTTTTTTTTTTTCTTTTTGAAACTCCCCAAGTTATTCTAATTGCAGCTAGGAATGAGAACCACTGTTTTGGGTGGTGGGGAGCCATGGGGAGTTTAAATGGGCTGTGGTTGTGGGGTAGAAGGCCTAGAAATGGCCTCTGTCCTCTCTTTGCTGGGAGTGGGAGTTCATCATTTGCTTTGGCTCCAAAAAGACCCCTTTCTAGCCCACTGACTATCCTACTCCCTTATGCTTAGGGCAGGACAGAAGAGTGAGGGACAAAACCCAGGCCCGGCTCACCTGTCTGCCTGCCACGGGGGATCCTGACTTGAATGTGACTCAGTCATCTCAAGGACCCTGGGTGGCGGCGGGGGCGAGTGGAGGGGCACATCTGACCTCACTACCGCCACCATGGTGGGGATCATGTGGAGATGAGCCTCTAATGGGGGAGGTGGGGCAGATGTGCAGGAGAGAATTTCCCAACTAGGTTTTCTGGAAATGCTATTCTTATTTCCCACAGCAGCACTGAAGCCTTCTTGAAGGCGGGGCTCACTCCTTGAAAAGGATGCTTTTCATGGCTGTTGCATGTACCCGATAAGCTCTCTAAAGCCCACTGGTGATAAAGGTGATCTAGAGAAAACAAACATCAGTGAAAAAGCAAACAGACCCAAACACCCAAACAGCGTTTATCCCAGTTTAGCGGTGAGACTTGGATTAGGCAGGTCACATGGCCCACAACTTTCCTTCAATCCTTAGGAGACTTCTTCCGTGGAAATCTTTTTCGGCAACTTTGCAATTTTGATTTTCAGTTAATTAGATTTGTGCTGTTTGGGAGACTTGGTTAATGCATTTCACCCCACAGAGCTAATTTGCCTCTGTCTAAATGAGGTCTTTGGTATGGCGGAGGGTGTACATGGGATATGTGACTATAGACTCACATGGGGGTATTGAGAGGCCTTGAGACAGTAAACAGGAGAGGGCTTTGAAATCGCCATTTGTCATCATTATCATTATTATGGAATATCTGAAATCACGCCGAGTGGATAGAGGTGCTCTTAAGAGAAAGGGCCTCACGTGGCTACACAGTGGCCTTGTTACCTGCCTCTCAAAATCCAACCTGATGACCTGTCATATTGTCAGCTCTGAGTTATATATAATGTTAACGACAAGGGAAATCTTTTTGGAGAGTATAAAGTAGTGGATAATGCAGAGTAATAAATCTACAATCCCCAAACCTCTTAGAACTGTGAGGGACCTGAGGCGTTATCTCAGACAGTCCCTCATTTTACAAGCCCAGCAGGGAGAGGCTGAGGGTCATTCCTACTTTTGAGTTTGGAAAATTATATACTTCTCTTCCTTTTCCATGCGTATTTGTCTTTCTTCTCCCCCTTGTCTGTGGATGGACCTGAAGGAGGGAAGGAAGGAGGTTAATCTGACTGTGTTGATATTTGAGAGGCAATATAGGAACTGAGTGACGGCTTAGAGTCCAGTTTTATGGATCCATCACAAATTCTGTCCTTTGTTCCCTTTCTCTTGTGTCAGAGATTATAGACTGCTTATTAGTGATATGACACCAGGAATCATAATTTAATAATTTACATCCTGCCGATCTTATCAAAAGGCTTTGAAGCAGCAATAAAGGAAGGGGACCTAGGTAGATCGAATCGGGCTATTTGGTTTAGATTCCCTTTGCTCTCCCCTCTGCCATCTCCGATTGGTGGGAAGTGGATTGACTGTTGGAATGCTGCTTATCAGTGGGATGTGCACTCGATTAGTCATGCCTGTCAAGGCAGGCGGTGGTGCTGGTGGTGGTGGTGGTGGTGGTAGTGGTTTGGTGGTGGGGATGTGCTTGCTCTCCATTGCCATTCTTGGCCTCTACCACCAAGTGAAATTATGATGTATAGAGAATCCTATTCTCTAGGCATTTTGAAAAAAATAAAGAGACATAACCTCTGCCCATGGGGGAAATTACAGTCTCATCAGGGAGACAGAATGTATGCACAGAGGACTTAGTGCCTAAAGAATCTCCACAATCTCAATTAGCATTATTAGCATAATTTAGTAATAACTGCCCTCTAACATCACATTTTGTATCACATTTTGTCATTTTGAGACAGGGAGTGGATAGGACAGAAATGAACTAATATGGCAGATAAAGAAGTCAGAACTCTGAGATAGGGACTTATTTGCTGAGGCCATGCAACTGGTAAACACAGAGCCTAAGGCACTCATTGGCGCTGGGGCCCTGGTCTTGGCCATGAATCTCAGGAAAGGTTTAAAGTGGATGTGGAAGGTGGGAAAGGGTGAACATGCCCGGGGATGGGTAGGAGAAACTGTGAAGATAAGGTAGGGGGTCCAGTGAGGGTTTTCACTGCTGATGGGTGGCCATCTCCTCTGGACATTCTTTTCTTGGAACCTTTTTTTAGTTCTAGATTCTTCACTGGTTATGAGTCTTCCTCATGAAACGTGTTCTGAATGTTAGTCTGAGGGCTCTTGCCTTACTTCTAAGGTCATTCCTGGGCCTTGGTGTTTGGGAACAGCTCTGGTTTCATTTTCGTCATCTGTGCAGTTCAGAGAGGGCAGCCGTGTTATCACAGAAAACTTGGAGTGGGCCAGTGAACTTGGGGGGCTGACTCTGGTTGGAGTGCTGTTCATGAGAAGTTTGAATAGAGGAGGATGTGGTGACTTTCTGTCTGAAATCAGATTGAAAAGGTGACTGGGGGTGGGGTCTAGGGTTGCAGGGGCTATGGGGACAGGGGGAGAAGGTGGTCGGATGTCAAAGCACTTAAAACATTTCCCAGAATCCAGGTCTTATAGAAAAGGGAGTGACTATCTGACTTGCAAGTTTCCCCTTTTCTATTTTCTTGTGTTGTTTTGCCTTTTAAGTGCAAAGAAGATGACGCACAGCAGGAACATCTGTGCTCCTTAGGATTCTGTGGCTGATTTGTTAAATGTAAATTCCTAACAGAGTCTATGGAACTGGTGAAGGAGAGAAGCAGGGCAGCTGGCTGGGGAAACATCTCTCTCCATTCGGCTTCGTGTGGTGCACGTGGCTCCAGGGCCAGCCTTGAAGAAGGCAAGACCAAGACTGAGTTCTCTGTGTCTCTTTCCTCAGCCTTGGTTTCTGACTTGGGGAGTGTGGGCCCTGGACGCACAATGCTTGTGCCCACAGCAGAGAGGGCACGGGAGCCGTGGCCTTGGTGTTGCCTTCTTCTAAGCCTTAGTAAGAGGAGGAACCCGGTGATTATCCAGAAGAGGGGCCTTCTGGCTGGTGACTGAGATAGTTTCTTGGATGGTTGTGAAGAAGGTGTTCAGAAATATGCAAAACCTATGCTGTCATTGGCGATTGGGGAGACTTGTTAGAATTTTTTAAGGCCGATTGGTTATGTAGTCCGTCCCTTCACCTCGTATTGAGGAAACCGAGACTCAGAGAGGTGACGTGACTGTCTTGAGATCACACAGTGGTTTGGTGGTGCAGTCAGGACATTTAGATTCCCACTGAAAGCACCATATTTCCTCAGTTCAAGCTGCATTTTTGTTCACATCTGCACTTGAAAATCAGGATACATCTTACAAATGGATGGCACTGTGTCAGAATAGTGACCCTTATCATCCCCATGGATTCAATCAGATAGGGTAGAGACGGTTTATTGAGAGCTCGCTTTATGAGTGTTAGTGTGTAAATTGCTTTGGACAAGTCTGCTCAACTTAATCCTAAATAAGACCAAACTCTATTGAATAGAGGTTTTTTACATCCATTTCCAATGAGAACAAAATGCCTCCATTCAGCTCCAGCCACACTGTTTGTCAGTGTGGAGCGGGATTCCAGCCCTGCTTATGCATCTTCTGGGTGCCTCCTTTTGAGGGAGGTGGGGGGGTGGCTCTGCTCTCAGACCTCATTAGTGTTCAGTGCCAGCCTCAAATGGGTTCTGATGAAGTGAGTCCTCCGGCCCCTCCCTGCCAGGTCTTTCCCTGTACACCTTGCTCTCAGCTTCTTTGGAATGAGAACGCTTTCTTTCTTCAAGTGGTCACCAAGCCGCCAACTGCGAGTTTTCTGGACGCTCGCTGCTGAACTGTATTCCAATCGAAAGAAACACAATTACTCTCTGAGACTTGAGGGCAATTGTGAACACTTGCAGTCTGCCTTTTTGTTCAATACTTGCTTGGAGTGTCTTTTTTGAGAGGATTGGAAAGCCATCTTTGGGTGGAGAAGGATCTGTACAACGTTGGCTCTATTGCATGGACAGGGATGGTCAGCTTTCACCTCTTGTGGGGAGCGGGAGAGTTATTTTTATTTAGGCGTTAATGTTGAGACTTGAATTGGGAGAGGTGAGAGCTCGCCTCTTTCAGGTGCGAGCCAATTTGTAGAAAGGTAGCTGAGGGGATCGTTAGGAATGCGGGGCTGCATTGAGTCCTAGAGGGAGAGGACCCAAGGGGCACCAGCCGTCAGATGTTCCTTGCCAGTGTGCAAAGCGCTCGGAGGCACTGTTTTAAGAAAGTTGGGAGGGTCAGAGGTTCCTGCCCTTAGAATCTCATCAAAAACCTAAGTGATGCCCAAAGGGGATGAATAAGTCTTGCAGAATTCTGAGTCCCAAGCTTTCCTCTCTCCTTTCTTCTCATTGAAATAGGCGGTGTGTAGATGGATGCCTGTACCCCCATCATAAGGTGCAGAGACAAAGAAATGCTAAGCAGACTCTTGCTGTCTTTGTAACCAAGCAGGGGTGTCCTGCTGGGGTTGCCCAGTGGGGGAAAAGGAAGGGATATAGGGGCATGAAAGGCTTTGACAGCTGTCTGAGCCCTATAGTCATCCCACATAAATGGGAAAGGGACATCTAAGCATCCCCCACCTCACCTGCTCCCTGCCACAGTGTCCTGCTTCCATCGGGGTCCCCTTCATTCCCTCTGTCGCTCCTCTAGCCCTCCTGACTCTCACCGTCCACCTGGACCTAGTAAGGACATTCCACCAGTTTTCTTATTCTGGTCTGTATTGGGGAGCCATAGAATTGGACTTGGGGAGGCAGCTCTGGCTGCTTCCCATTGACTCAGGGTACCCTGAAGCCTCTGAACATGGCTTGGCTAGATAAGCTGGGAAGAGTGACCAGGAAGGAGCCTCTTATTTCAGCTGCTGAGACTGCCGTGTTCACTCCTGTGGCTTCAAGGACTAATTGCTCCGTTATTACTGTGCACCAGTAAGCAGATAGCAGCGGTGATTATCAACACTCTGAGAGCCGCCATTCACCTTGCTTGGCAAGGTGACTCAGAACATTAGATCAGAATTAGAGAAGGAGAGAAAAACGGTCTGAGGAAGCCCCCACCCCACCCTCCGGTGATCTGGTACTACAGAATACTGGTTACGGAAATATTGCCAGCTACTCTGGAGACAGAGAGCTCTGTTATACCAGAATTCATTCGGCACATTCTCCTGGACCAGGCCCGCAAACCTCCCCCAGCCAAGGGGCTGATTTGTCTTCTGGCTTGTGTCTGCTCCCCTGTGGAGCCATCGGATTTCTGCTAAAGCAGCAAGTGGGGAGAGGAGGTGAGCTGGAAAGCGAGATGTGGTCATGGGTGTGTGGTGGGAGGGCCGTGCTGTTGGCTGCTCTTATTTGTCAGTCTTGGGAAACAGCCTCCAGAGAAATCCTTTGGTGTGGGACTGGGAAGCTTGGCCCTGATTTTAAATGTTAAGCTCCATGAGGGTAAAGCAGGCCCTGTCTTGTTCACAGCTGTACCTACAGTCCCTTGAGCAGAGCTCAGGGAGTAGTTATGAAAGCAGAATTCAGGACGGGGTCCAGGGTGCTGTACCCACGAAGCAGGGAGCTGATGTCAGCTCCTTCTGCCTCAAGGGCGGGAGGGAGATGTACCTTGTCCTATCTATTTGGATGTCTTCTGTACTTTCTGCTCAGAGTTTGGCCTGTAGAATCCATTTAGAAGAACTTATTCTTGTTTCAGGAAGGGGTGAGAAAAGTATTCGTTCTCATCATCAAAGTGGAAATTTAAGTCGATGACAATGGAAACTATTTCTATCCGTTCACATACTAGAAAGAGAAGAGAGTGGGTTGGCTCAACCAGAGTGGAAGAATTCAGGCACTGTAAATTTTAGGGGTGAAATAACAGCATGGAAATAAAACTCCCCCGAGGAAACATAAACCAACCCATAATCAAATATCAGCGACAAACCGTGTACCATTCACTCCACATCACTGGCGGTCTGGGGTTGTACTGGGCTATTGGAGTGAGGTGCCACCCATACAACTTTGCATAACAAGGGAGCACTATTGGGTTTTCTTCCTTCTCCAGGCACCTGGTCTCCTTCAAACCCTGCCCTTTGTTTTCAAGCTGGAAAACCCAATTGTGGATTAGTTTGACACCTGGAGGCTTTCCAGGTGAAAATGTAGGGGACTCACAGCAGGGAGCAAAGCCCATTTGGGAGATCTGTGCCCAGCTGGGAAACAAGCAGCTAATTAGAATAATGTGGTGGGAGTAGTAGGGATGGATGAAGTAAAATGGACCGTGTGTTGGTGGGTGGTTACCTTTGTTGTTATTTGCAAATGTCCATAATAAAAAGTCATAAATACATGAAGCTGACCCCAAGATTTTCCCTTGGGTATCAGTCACTCCCTAGTCTCAGAGGTATGTCTGTTTCCTCATTTGTTCTACACAGACTGAGTCACAAATCCTTCAGGGAAATGGGAAAAAAATGTGAGACAGACTTGTCAGGGTTTTGACAGAGATCATTACTTTGTCCTGTGGACTTGGGGAGATCCTAGTCTGAGAAAAGCAGTTTGGGTTTTCTTTGCTCCCAAGGTTGACAGAACTCGGTAATGTCCAGGGAAATGGCAGAGGCCGGCTGGACACCTGGTGGACACTCCCAGAGATCCAGGTCCAGTTCCAGTGGAGGCCTTAGGTACAGTCCCAGCAGTCTTTGGGGGGCGGCATGCCCCTCCTTGTCACCAGGGACCTCTTCTTTGCTGGCAGTGCCAGGGCTTAGGTTCCCGAAGGGGCCGCGATGTCTACACGGGCACAGCTATGCTGCTTCAACTGCCTGAAGGGTTGGTTGTTGAAGCCAGCACTTTGTGACCTCAACAGGAGGGACTTCTCCTGGTTGCCAGGATAGGCAGAGCAAGAGGGATGGGAGTAGCTGAATGTTCTGGCACTGTAGGAGTCAGGAGAGGCCTTCTAAGTGGACCATGAGTTACCTGTTTATAGCAGAAACACTTGCTAATATGAAATTATTTCTAAACTTTGAATCCTAGCATGAATTCATCATTTACTCATAGCCCTCATTTGTTCTACTCTGTGATGACCATGCTTCCTAAAGGTTCCTATGAAATAATTTTTTTTTTTTTTGTGGTGATGGCTTGATTTCTTGATTTACCAAGTAATAATTTTGTAGTTATTATGCTGGGGCAAGATGTTAGGAGATAGTAAAAGGAGGAAGAGGGAGTCATTGTCCTAAAGGAACTTGAGGTTTTGTGGGTGGAGTCTCGGGTAAATGGTGGCCAGTGGACTTGAGTCATTAAGTGGTTCTAATAGTCGTCCTCTGTCTGGTCAGTCACGTTCCCCTGTGCCACTTCCTTTTTAGCCCTTGGCCTCTCAGTTCTTAGGGAATTGGCAGGTAAGTGGGAGAAGAGTTACTACAATCCCCGAGATGGCTATTCCACCTGCCCCGTGGACGCTGGGTCTGGCTTGTTACCCTGAAATAATTCCTCTTCTACCCTGGCTTCAGGCTAGTATTTTGTTTCAGTTGGCTTTGTTTTTAATAGGAGAGTAATGACAATTTCAGAATGGACGGTTGTTGGTGATTCCTTATGAGCCAGCAGAGACCAATCCCATTCCAAGCTGGACTTTCACCTCCTCCAGTTTCTCCTGGTCGCCCTTCTTAGTAAATCTAGTGTCAGCCCTGTGGCTCAGAAGGGTGGGTGACAGGTGCTGGCCCCACCTCTGTGACTCACTGCTAGGTCTTCTCAGATGTGCTTTCTGAGCTGCCGGGGCGGGGACTGATTCTGGGTCACATGCACCTGATCGATGTACTTTTCCAGCTGGCTATAACCTGGTGGAGGGACGGAAAGGTGGGGGAGAAAGAGGCAGGTTGTGTGGCTTAGATTCTAGGGCCATTATAGTAGTCACTTTGTCATTTGGTACATCAGAACGTGGCCTCTAGAAAGGGGGCCTCCATGAGACCTTGACTGCGACAAGTGTGGGCTGTGTCTGGCACTAATTACTGTCCTTAGCAGTGTTTAAGGCTGAGTGGGTATCCCACTTCAGCTTGCAGTGGCTATTCGTCTTTTTTTACTCCCTCCACTGCCTGAGTTGGCATCATCATCATTTCTCCCCTGACCATTGGCACAGTCTTCCAGCTGGGCACCTCCTTCCTCTCTTCCTCTTACTGTCCCTTTACAAGGTGGCCCCCCCGGGGGGGGTTTATGAAAATGCAAATCTGATTGGTGTGGGTTCTTCAGCAGGGCTCACATACAGAGTATGAGCTGATTCTGGCCTCATTGTTCATCCTCTCCTCTTGTCACTGCTGCACACTCAGGTTGCATGCTATGACTCGTTGCTGTTCCTGATCATTCTCTGAGGGTTCCAACCTCACCACCTTTGCATCTGCCAGGTGCTGCTTCAGGCTCCAGGGAGGGTTTTGGGGATGAGCGAAGATGGATTCTTTATAATAAAGGTACATGCATCTGCTACCTATCTGTAATCAGAAACATCTAAACCCAAACCTGTCTAGCCCAAGGGCTCTGGATAAGGGATCATGGGCCTATATTTATTGGTTCAAGCTGGCCTCTTCCCACTAGACAGTGAGGGTGTTGGACTATGTCCTAGTTGACATTTTTGTGTTTCCTTAGGGTCTTCAAGAGTAACTGGCACTGTTAGAATAAATACCCAGTAAGAATTTTTTGGTTGAATGGATAATAATAGCTCTTATTAATGTTTATTTAGTACTTACTGTATGCCAGGCTTCGATCCAGATGCATTACTTATTCTCACTCATTTAATCTTCACAACAGCCCTATTAAGAGAGTACTCATTTTATCCCTGTTTCATAGATGGGAAAATTGAGGCAGCCACTAGTAACTTGCCCAGGATGGCATGGTCAGGAAGTGGAGAGGTGGGATTTGAATTTGAGTAGCCAGATTTTTAACCACTGGATAGTTCTGCCTCTGTGGATGCACACAAGTGTTGTGCTGAGCAGTTGAGGCAAAGTTGTAGAAGATGGAAGCAATTTTAAGGACTCTGCCTGGCTTCACTGCCGTGTTCGTGCTTTCTTGCGGTCACAGAGTTGGAATAGTACCACTCACCCCCAGAGCATTTTTTGATAGGGTAATAAAATGATTGGATATGGGAGTCAAAAAGAAAAAAATCGTCATGGTCATTGAGTGTTTTACTGAGTGCCAAATGGAAAGCGGCATTTATAGAAACAGACCATCCAAAGTAATAACTATTTTCGCAATCATCTTGTCAGATGACAAACCTGAAGCCCAGTGAGGTAAAGTGACTTGCCTGAGGTTACATAGCCATTGTACATCGCAGGGACTCAAATCTGATACCCTTCAGTGGGTGCCTTTTCTTTTTCTCAGGGAGGTACCTGCGGATGAGGGCTGAGTCCTTGTGTGGGTTTCAGCCCAGACAGTGGAAACTCTATCCTTGGTTGGTTAGCTTGCTGGCTGACCATGTGACTTGTGAATTGGTATCAGACAAACTTTTAGAACAAGGTGTTCTACTTAACACATGCCCTCTCTGTGGCATCAAGGGGGAGTGCAGTGTCGGGGGGCCCACATCTAGTCTCTGAACTTCATGCAGGCAGAACTGAGGATTCCAACAGTTAGAGTGGTGGCTGCTTTTACAGTCATGTCAGAAAAACTGAGTCACTCTGACATTCCCCTAAAGTCACTGGCTGATGGGGTTGTGCTGGGGAGGCCCTAGGTTGTGAATAAAGCCAGATAAGGGGGACCTGTAGCACAGGCTCACCTTTTAGCCCAGGACAGGAAATTTACCCTTCTCTGCCTGTGTACCCAAGGGTCCACTGCCAGCCTCTGAATCCAGTCTCTTTCGATAGTTCTTTCCCACTCTACCTGAGATAGGTGAACTGCTTGTTCCAGGAATGAGAGATGTAAACCTTTCCTCCTCACTCCTTAGAGTTTTTTTCTTTACTAATTTTCTTTGTTAATTTAATTAATTTTAATTGCCTGTTTTCCTCAACAAAGTTACTGTTCTTAAAGCAGAATATACTAGGCTCAAAGGCAATGTAAGTGCTTCAGATAAAATTTACCAAATACCCATTTCAGATTGTCTCTCCCTCTTTCCTTCCCTCCCTGTCTTTCTCTGTCCACCCATCTTCCTAACTGTCTACTATATTTCTCTTCTTCTAAGCTTTCCAGTGTAAATATAGAGATAACCCTGTGTGTGTGTGTGTGTGTGTGTGTGTGTGTGTGTGTTTTACTTTAAAAAATTTAAAGACTTCATTAGAGCAATTTAGGTGTACAGTAGAATTAAGAGGAAGGTACAGAGATTTCCCATATACCCCCTACCCCCATACGTACAAAGTCTCCCCGTTTATCATCATCCTGCACCAGAGTGGTACATTTGTTACAACTGATGAACCTACACTGACACATCATGATCACCCAAAGTCCATAGTTTACATTAATGTTCACTCTTGGTGGTGTACCTTCTGTGGGTTTGGATGAATGTATAATGCCACGTACCCACCATTATAGTATCCTGCAGGGTATTTTCACTGCCCTAAAAATCCTCTGTGCTCTACCTGTTCATCCCCACCCACTTCCCTGCCCAGCAACTGCTGATCTTTTCATTGTCTCCATAGTGTTGCCTTTTCGGAATGTTGCGTAATTGGAATCATACAGGATGGTAGACTTCTCATATTGGCTTCTTTCACTTAATCATATGCATATGTTCCTCTTAAAAAAATTAGATCACATTACTATAAGCATAGTTTTCTGACTTGCTTTGAATGCCATTTTCACCACAGGTACACACCTCAGCATCACCATATTCAGTGGCAGCAGAATGCCCTGTTGTATAAATATAATCTCATTTAACTAATCCTCTGTGGTTGGACAGCTGGGTGGCTCAGCTTTGCCTGTATAAACAGTGTGACAGTGAACATCCTTGATAGTCTTTTTTGTTGTTGTTGTTTAACCCACTTGTTTGATTATTGCCTGAGGAGGAGACATTCCTCTATGTGGAATTGCTGGGTTCAAGTTTGTGTATTGTGTGTGTGTGTGTGTGTGTGTGTGTGTGTGTGTGTGTGTGTGTGTGTGTGACAGAGGGCTTTTAATACATTTTGCCAGATTATAAGACTGAATTTTAGTTATTTTGCTGATTCCTCAGTCAGTTAGCTTTGGGGCTGTCTGATAGGAATATAAACCCATGCAAATATTTGTGAATGATAAAGGAGGTAGATTTCTCATAGGCAAAGGGGAGGGGAAGACAGCAGTCAGTGTGTGCCCCGAGAACTGTGCTGTTGGTGGTACCTCCAGAAATGAGATACCTGAGGAGGTGGATGCTACCTCATCTGGCAAGGAGAATGCATTCCGGAGGCTTATTTGAATTTCTCTCTGCATAACAGCTCTACATTTTGTAGAAATAGGATTATTAGAAGAGGTTTTCAGCACCGCCAACTACATTTGGAAAAAACTGTATTTCCTTTGGCTTGGTGGTAAAAGACAAGTAAATACGTTTTATAAAAAACAGGTAAATGGTAATATTTTGCATGCCCAGAAGTGTGTTCTGTCCTTTAAACTCAGAGCATTCAACACTAAATTATTTGATTCCTTCTAACAATGCCCCTATGTGGGAGGCTTGTATAAACTTCCATTAAGGGCGGACAACATGGTAAACTCAGGCTCTGAAATGTGTACTTTTTACCCAGTCTGGGTGGGCCAGAAACCCATAGGGGTGGTTGACTGGGGAGTAAGTGTGAGCGTGTGTGTGGGGGTCACTGAGGGTGTACAGAGGTTTCTCAAAGACTTATTTACATGAGTTAGTGAAAAAAGGGTTTGTCCATCGTCCCTCTTTCCTGCTTACCTTGTCCATGTTTGAGTCCCTTGTGGGAAGCTGATGTACACAGTGAATTCGTCTCAGCCAGCAGGCTGTTGAAAGCATAATCAAATCAGAACCCTGGTTTTCTGAGTTACGTAATTTTGCAGAACTGACACAGAGGCTCCTGGGAAAAGCTGCCTGTCCTCCTGTTAATTTTGAGGTCCATTTATAAAATTAGAAGCTGTGTTGAACAGTTGAATATGAAATAGAACTTGCCTATTAAAGGTTTCTTTTCTTTCTTTCTTTTTTATTTTTTGGCCAGATAGCCTTATTTAACCTTTCTGTGTCTCAGAGGTTGGTGGCCTTGGCCTATGGTGCCTTCATGGAAAAAGTTCTAAAAATAGCTCCTGTTCGTTGTTGAATAATGACTTGGGAGGGTGGATGGTAGAGTTTCCAACTTCTTTCAGTCAGCAGACTGGACAGAGCGTGGCCAGTGCACAGAAAAGCTGTAGGCTTGAGCATTCGGTACTGCTGTGGTTATTGGTGGCTCTGGATT
Source organism: Macroglossus sobrinus (assembly GCA_004027375.1). Classification (NCBI taxonomy): domain Eukaryota; kingdom Metazoa; phylum Chordata; class Mammalia; order Chiroptera; family Pteropodidae; genus Macroglossus; species Macroglossus sobrinus. Next base: position 1,380,190 of record PVKZ01000068.1, read on the forward strand.
TTGGTGACTGTTACATACAGCATGCCTGTGTCTCTTGATTGTTTTCCTCTTCCCCACTTTTATTCCCAAAAGCCTCTAACCAATTCCTGACTTGCAAACAGGTAAATGATACCTGCATGATTCAGATCCTCGTAAGATTTTTGTGTCAGATGTTCTTTATCCACAGGACCCAGGAGCCCTTTTGTCCCTATCCTAGCAGAGTATGAAGGACGTGCATAGTTTAAAACACACTTGGGTACTCTTCATTCTGTTTCAAGGCAACATTATAATGTGGTAGAAGGAGCACTGGCCAGGGCCTGGACCCTGGAGTTCAGGTTTCTAGTGCATGTGACCTTGAATAAGACTTTGATTTCTGTTCTTGGTAGAATGAGGGATAGGATTATATTCCTTTTCTAACTCAAAGAGGTTTTGTTCCCTTGTGTCTCAAAGTGGTTTAAACTAAATAATGAAATGATCTTGAACACACTGTCCATTCTTCTGGTCTGTGTTTCCGCGGGGTTTCTTGATGAACCCTGAACCAAATGCAGATGCTTTCTTCTTTCAGGTTTTCAAGCTGAGGAATGGGCAGGCTGAGTGGGTAGGAACTTGGGTTTCGAGTAGTTTCTTCTGTAGGAGAGTCAAAATGTTAAGAAAGGGAATACGTGAGATGAATAGGGTAAGCATGTTGGGACCGATCATTCAGACGGCTCTAGCCACCTCTGTGTGAGACCCGAAAAGTCTTAGAGACCCATCTGTGTAGTAGAGATGAGAGCGTGGAAGCTCCAGAGATTCTTGAAGGCCCGTTTCACATGACTGCCTAGTGTGTGACCTTCCTTTCTATTTGCCTACTTCAGTGTCTTAGGTTTCTCAGGGGCTGTCTTAAAGCAGCGAAGGCATATCAGCTACCCTAAGGATCTGACTGATTACAGAGAAAAGGTTATTTTGGTAATTCTCTCCATTTTGTAAATTTATACCAGTAAATCATTTAGATAAGATTGTCCCACTAGAAGGCTACATGCTCAGACAATATCACCCCTGCTCTTTATAGCATTGCCTTTTCCTGAGTTGCTTTTAATGTCACAACCTTGATTTAAAATTATATTAAAAAAATGTCAGGCCATTTTTACATCACCTTATTGTATTCTTTTCTTATTGCTAAGTGAGAAAATTTTGTGGAAATTTAGTAAAAGAAAAATCTGGTGGTTCTCTCTGAGAAACCTATAAGCTTTTCTTTTTTTGATAAAGGAAATTCTGTAACTGGTCATGTTGCCCTTTTTTTTAGCTGGGCCACCAGGAAGCTTAGTGACAGATGTGAAGAGTCACTGGCCTCATTACTGGTGTATTAAAAGTATCCCCTTTTTGTGGGCAGGATTTTCGTTAATTTTATTGTTTTGTTTTTTTTTATGTCTGTTGTTAGTCATCTCTGAGCCTTTGTGCAAAGAGATGAGTTAAGAATATTTTAAAAACAAACATGCAAAAAATAAAAGAGGATTGCAAGAATTTTATGCTGTTAGAAAAATGCAAAAACTTTCAGAGAGAGAGAGAGAGAGAGAGACAGACAGACAGACAGACTGACTGACAGACTGGCTGACTGATCAGTGTAATGTTTAAGAGCGTGGATTCAAGAGCCAGATTGCCAGTGCTCAAATCCTAGATTTATCACTTGGCTGAACAAATTATTTAACTTCTCTGTTCCTCAGTTTACTGTTCTGCAAAATGGGGATAATAATATCATAATCAACTATAAGTTATCTGTTTGGCCCAGTGGCAGTGAGGGCTTCACTCCAGTCTGTCACCTTGGAAGTTCACTCTGCTCTTCCGTGCCTCAGTTTCCCTGTCGTACTTGGGGTTTGTTGTGCTCCCACTGTTAGTTACCTTCCAGGAAACAGATTCTGTCTCTTCCTTGCCCACTCCCGCCCCCGACATGGTGGCCACTCAGTGGGTATTTTCTGCACATGTGGATGGTTGGAGATTTAAGTCTCTGCTCTCCTGTCTTGTGTGTTTCTTCTGAATTTGAAATAAGATAACTGAAGTAAGAGTGGGTTTAGAAAGTCAAAAGTACCCTCAGATGGAAGGGTTTTTGATTCCCCTTTCTTCCCTACTCTTTGGCAGTGGCAAAATGCTTGATAAAATCTGAGAGCTGGATGAAATGAAACAGTGCATCAGGGTCCTCTGCCATCTGGGTAGGTGGTGATTAAAAATGGCCAGCCTCACACTTTGTGTGGGGAGGGCTGTCTGGGGTGGCACTCAAGGTGAGTGTGTAAAGGGGCTGGCTTTAGGGGTGGGCTGAGGACTGCTGGGCAGCTGGGCAATGCCTTTGAAAGCAGCACTCCCCAAGATCTAATTAAAATGTTTTCTCCGATGGATGGAGCTGGAGCAAAAGGGTTTGGGAAGAGAAACAAGCTAAGGCTGGTAAGAGACACTGAACTATGAATTTAGGGGCAATTAAAGCAGAAAGACTTGAGCATGTGATTTTTTTTCCCCCTTAAACAGTACCCTGTAGTTATCCACCTTTGTTCTTGGTGGTTAATTTAAAACAAGCATAATCTTTGTCGAGTAGCCTGGCTACCAGAGTTGCATGTATTTATTTTCATGACTGTTCGTTTGCATTGCCCAGGGACCCATCAGTGCCAGAATATGTTTCTCTGGTCATATTTTGGCTCTGTTGATGTCTTCCGGCACCCCTCACCTCACCCTCTACCCAGTCCTTGAGAAGTCAGCCAGCATGAATCTGTAGATTTTCCTTTGAAGTGGATAATGTAATAGCTGGTCGATGTCATCCTAGCAACAGTGGGATATGCTAGAATCCTGGTCCTGTACCTGCCTTGCAGTCCTCACGAGACTGAAAGGATAGAGCTGGCCCACCACCCTGCCTTTAGATCAGTCACCTCCTAAACCGGATGAAAATGTTGAATCTGTGCTAAAAGACCCCAGGAAATGGTGGGACAGCCTGTTGTTCATTTGGATTTTTCCCAGCCTTTTCACTGTGAGAGAAGGTCTTGTTGAATTTAGCTCAGAGCCCTCAGAGATGCATTTGCAGTTCATTTTCCCCTGAATTGTCCAGCTTAAAGGTGGAAAACAGTGTTATACCTAAGAGGCAAATATATTTTTAAATTAATTAATAATTAGTGATGTTAGGGTCTGCAAACTACAATCCATAGATAAAATCCGGCCCAGCACCTATTTTCATAAATAAAGTCTTATTGGAATCGAGCCATACTCACTTGTGTCATCTATGATTGACTTCCTACTATGGCAACAGAGTTGAGTAGTTCTGACAGAGATGGTAAGGGATTTTCTATCTGGCTCTTTATGGAAAAAGTTTGCTCACTGTTAACATCTGTAATGAGCACCTACTGTGTCCCAGAAACTGTTTGAAACACTGGAGATGCAGCAGTGAACTTAACAAAATCCTGGTGGTGAAACACAAACAGATACAGATATAATATGTCGATTTGTGATAAGTGCTATGAAAAAATAAAGCAGAGTAAGGGCAGAAAGACTGAGATGGGGAGTACTATTTTAGATATGGCTGTCAGGCAAGACCTTTATGGGGAGCTGCCATTTGTGTGGATGGCCTTATGAATGCTCTCTGGGGACAGTGCACAGAGATGGCAGAGGTCTAGAGGCAGAAGCTTGCTTGTGTGAGGATTAGCAGGGAGAGCCTTGTGGGCTGAGTTAGGGGCTTGCTAGCAGAAGGAGCCAGGGATGAGTAGGAAGGGAGACCAGCTCATGTAGAACTCTGGTAAGGACACAAACATTTATTCTTCATGCAAGGGGAAGCCGTGGTAGGGTAAGAAGCACAGGGTCGACAGGAGACGGCCTGTATCTTAGAAGTGCCACCAGATGCTGTGTGGCGTGGAGACAGCAGAGGAACAAAGGTGAAAGCCAGGTGGCCAGTTAGGAGGCTGCTGTAGTTGTCCAGGGACCAGGTAGTGGTGAGAAAGTGGTGAGAAGTGGTTCCATTCCAGGCAGGTCTCGAAGGTAGAGCTTGTGGGATTTGCTCCAAACTGGGATGTGGGACAAGGAGAGTCAAGAGTAAGGCCAAGGGCTTTGGCCTGAGCAAAGCCCATTTCCTCTGACGGGAGGATGGGCAGGAACGGCTTCAGAGGTGAAATCAGCATTTGGAAACCTTTGGGTGCATCTTAAAATTTATGCATATATTGAACACAGTGGCATTCCTTTTTTCCTGTAAAAGCTGACAATAATCAGTGTTGCTTCTTATGGTTGTTTTGACATACTGGGATTGAGAAAATATTGTAGGAACCATCTGTTGAGCTCTCAATGTGCCAGGAGCCAGAATCTGAACGAGTTATCTATTGCCGAGTAACAAATTATCCCAGAATTTAGCATCTTAAAATAGCAAACATTATCTTGCAGAGTATCTGAGGGTCTGGAAGCTGGAGTGAGATTAGCTGGGTGGCTCTGGCTTGGGGCATTCACGGGGTTAGAGTCAGGCAGCTGTTCAGGTCTGCTGCCGCCTGGAGGCTCGACTGGGCTTGTGGGGTCAGCTTCTGGGTTCATACACAGGGTTCTTGGCTAGAGGCCTCAGTTCTTCCGTGTGCGGACCTCTCTAGAGGTGCCTGAGAGTCCTCATAATATTGCAGCCAGCTTCCCCTTGACCTTAACAACCACAGTTTCTTTCAGCTTTTAAAATGAACCTTTCAGCTTGACTTTTTAACCTAGGTTTCCAGATGAGGAAACTGAGGCTCAAGAAGATTGGTTACACAAAAACCAACAATGAGATCAGGACTCTATCTCTGGTAAGGCAGACTCCAACCTCAGTGTTTTTTCTAAGGCCCCACAGAGCTGCTCATGTTTTTCTAATGCTGTGATCTAGGATTGACGCCAGGAACCTCTTCGGGGTCATTATGTTTCACTTCAAGTGTTTGATGGTGTTGTGTGGCCCATGCTAATAGTCACGGCTTAAAAAAAATTAATCATCGTGTTGTCTTTGAGACCCGTTTTGTCTTCAGCCCCTACTCCCCACCCTGTCGACTTTACTTTCTTTCCTTAGTCTTTAGTCCTCCTGGCTGGGGCGTCTCAGAGGCTGGGCTGTGTCCTCTGGGAAGGCGCCTGCCTTTGTGCTCAGGCGCAGCAAAAATCCCTGGTGGCTGTTCCTGTGGTGGCTGCCTCCTTGGCAACAAGTGGCTGGTGCTGGCATGACTCTTGAGTCCTTGGCTGGGCAGTGACGTGGGTTGGGGGGTCCTACTTCTCATATCATGCATTAGTCTGTTGCCAAGAGAAAACTGGCTCCTCCTTTCTGCAAGTAATGGTTATTAATATTTTTTTCCAAATTAGAAAATGAATGCCTACTCCTTACAGAAGATTTAAAATATATAGAAAAGTGTGAAAAAGAAGGTTCATAAACCCACTACTTAGAGATAACTAATGTTTTGGTGTATCATTGTTTTTGTGAGTATATGTATATTTAAAAACAGAACTGGAAAAAATCCAGATTTGGAATCATACCGTGTGTGTGTGTGTGTGTGTGTGTGCGTGCGTGCATTTCTGTATTAAACTTTTTTCATTTAATAGTGCTCTGTAATAATTTTCACATGCGCATCAGGTTGTTGTAAAAGCATAACTTATTTTCTCTGCATAACATTCCATCATCTCGATGTAAAATACAGATATATTTTAAATATGTCTTACTGCCAAGAACAAGATCTGTAGGATGTAATTTCATACCACACAGGATAGCACAGGGTAGAGCAGAAAAAAGATGCTACTTGAAGTTAGAATTACTTAAATTCTGAGCCTCAGCTTTCTTATCTATAACATGGGAACAATACTATGTACCTTATAGTTGGCAGAATTAAATGAGAAAATGCCTGTACAAAGCTTTCATAAACTGCAAGTTGTGTTATTTTTGTTAAAGACCCTGGTTCTGTTTCTTCCATATCAGTTGTCTGGATGTCCCATACTCATGCCTTTGGGAATCATGGTTTTTTAATGTTTCTTTGTCTTTAGCAGATGCATTAAAGGATATTGTGTTGGTCAGGGAGATGGTTTATGCTATTGGATGGATGGCAGTCCGTTTGGCCGTTTGACAGAGAGCTGAGTGTGATGGAGGTGACTCCAGGAAGTTTTGATGACAGTAGGGAGAGAGCCCTTTCCTGACAGGGTTTTGGGAGCTGCAGGTGGTGGTTGTTTGAAGGGTGCTTTCTACAGTGAGGAGCATCCTATGACTTGTCCATCGCCTTGTACCGTGCTGGTGCTTCTCTAGAAGGGACAGTGTCAGTGGGTATGGGAGTCTTGAGTTAAGAAAAATGAGGAAGAAGTGATAGCTTGTCTCAGCTCTCTGTGTAGCTGAAGGAGCACATGTCAGAATGTACACACGGTGACGGCACTGGACCACTTTTGTTTATTTTGATCCTTTTATCCATCTCCACATTGAAGATAGACTTCTTGAGATGAAGACTCTTGCCTGTCTTATTTGTGCTGCATTCTCAATACTTAGAATGCCGTTCTTTATGTGGTAGGTGCTCAATAAATGAGTGTCAGATGAGTGGCTGAAACAAGGAAGACATCCAAAGAAAAAATGACCAGCCAGACCAGAGGCTCTTAAAGTGAGATGCCAAAGGTTTGAGCACAGACATAGGTGTCCTGGTTAGTTACCCTGGGTTTTTTGTTTTTGTTTTTGTTTTTTTTGTTTTTTGTTTTTTGTTTTTTTTTTGTTTTTTTTTTACTTTTGAGACAAGTGGGGATGACAAGCCCCAACCTGCAGGTGGTAGGGGCATGTGATAATATATATGCCGACTGCTGTCCCCGGGGCCTGGCAGGGAGTAATGGAAGACTCAATCTTTTGCAAATAGAGGAGGCCGTGGGGAAAGGCAGAGAAGACGTGTTGGCCACACAGCCACAGTAGTGCCTCTGCAGTTCATTGGTGGTGAAATATGGGGCACGTGGCCTTTCCATGCCCATATTTCTATTCAGGTGTCCATGAGAGCATAAATAAAGACTAAGTGGTTTGGCAGGCCCCACAAAGACTTGTTGCTCCCAGGTGCTTGGGGGACCCTGGAGGCTGCGTAACTCAGAGCCGGCTTCTGCCTTGAGCAGTGGGCTGGCACGAATCCACTGACCCAGCGCCACCATCCCCGCCTGTAGGTCTCTCCTTCCTACTGGTGCAGAATCCTCTCTTCCTCATTTTGGCCCCCTGTATGGCTTTTTGTTCAAGGCTGCGGTTTCAGGGCGCCTAATTGAGTTCTACCACAAGGCAGATAATGTGAGATGAGCAGTTCACAGCGCAACTTCCTGTGCTCCCTCAGACCTCCCTATTGTCATCTCCAGGAGGCCTGGGACTGGGGATAGGGGAGAGACACCTGCCCCACCGCTTCCCTTTGTCTTCCTTGTCTCCTTTGCAAGAAGAGTCCTTTATTTGTTCTTTTAATGCATCTGGCCTCTCAAGATCCTTTCCAGATCAATTTGGCTTGTCAGGGGTGCCAGGCTTAAGTTTTCTGGCTTCTAAAGAAGAGGAGAAAGGCGGGAGTGTGTATGTGGGGGCGGGAGGGGGGACTGGGGATCAGACTTTCTCTCTCTTTGTGGCTTTCAGAAGAAAATCATGCATGTTAAAATAAATGATGCAAATATCTGTATTTTATGTATCAAAGAGACAAATGGCATAAATGCAGATTATAGGGTATTCCTTAGAACTGTCCATCACACAAGTGCTCCTGGGAAAGCCAGGCAAGCACAGCCGGTTCTGCTGAGCAGTGGCTTTGCTTTGGGGCAGCCTCCAGGGGTCGGCATATTTGGGTCATTGTCTCCTGGATTGATTCAGGATCGTCTTCAAAGCCAACTAGTGTTCCAAGTGTTTCATCTTAACATTGCACACTTAAAAAAGAAAAAGCCGTTTCCACTCTCTTATGTGACCAGCCTTCAGTTTCTGCCTCCACTTGTGCAATTATTTCTCTCCTGGTTTAAGATCTAACTAACTGGCAGATCTGGTGTGTATGGGCCCTGCTGTCATGAGTTAGGGTCTGTGGTGGAGCGGGGTCGAATATGATTACTCAGTGTTTGCCTTTTTACAGTATGCCTTGATGCCAATATGTCCATCTTTCCTTGCCAAGAAAGATTCTTCATGCAGGTATTTGCGGATGAGAGCCGTGGCCTTCCTGTGCGTAGAGTTGTGGTGGAGCTGCTTCTCTCTTCCACCACTGGTTGCCTATCAACAGTTGGGGGCCTTTGGATCTCATCCCTCCTGGAGCCTTTTCCAGCTTTCCATGGTCTGGCCTCAGTGTGTGCTCCCTCCCAGCCGTGGTCTCGTGGGAATCAGTTTTCCAGCTGAGAGTGCTTCCCCAAGGTCCCTTGTGTGGTGGCCTTCCAAGAGTCCCCACAATAATCGGGATTCTACTCTTTAAACTCATAGGCCTGCATGAAACTGGACAGTCACGTGAGGTACAGCAAGGGTCGCCCTAGATCCAAGCCCGTACCGGTGCGTTGACTTTGAGTGATAACAACCAACATTTTTTGACCATTTGTCGTGGGCTGGCTCACCTTAAAATGGAGATGTCTCATTTAGTCCTCACAACAACCCTGCAGGAAAGTTTTCATTCTCCCTGCACTTCATGAGGCTTATCAAGGCTCAGATTCATGCAGCCAGAAGTGGTGGACCATTGTCAAGACCCGTGGAGTCTGCCTCCAGATCTCACACCCGCAAAACTGCTGCACTGCGCCAGCCTAACTGGTGTGCTGTGACTTAACATGACCAGAAACCCTGTTGCCCCGTCTGTGAAATGGAGATACGGTGTCAACACTGCAGGGTCCTTTTGAGGATACAATGAAGTGAAATGTCGTGGCTCGGTCCCTGGCACAGAGGAGGAGCCCAGCAAATGTTAGTTCCTTTTCTTTTTTTTCTGGGGGTGAGGAGTGAGAGCATGAGAAACAGAGGGACATTCATGTCCTGCGTGGCAGTCTTGGTGGTTAGAAGGGCAGGACCAGAAAAGGAAAGCACAGGGAGGCCCCACCGCTGTGGCCAGGCTGGTTCACCGTAGAGATCTTCCCAGAGCGGGCCTGCTGCATTATGGGGTGTGGGACGGGTGGTGGGATGCTGCTTCCTGCAAAGGAATGTATGGGAGGAAATGTTGGTAGGTAGACACTGGAGTCTCATCGGGGTGGTGGTCGAGTGCTTGTCCATTTTGACTCTGGGGTGGGCTTGGAACTGGGCCCTGGAGAGTGAGCATGTGCCCCTCTCTGGAGATGTCCAGTGTGCCAAATGCGCCCATCAGCACGGGAAGCCTGAGACTCTCCATCTTGAGCTGCTGCACCTCGGCAGTTGTCCTGCCACCCTGCCAGGAGGTAGCCTCAGCAGGAGTAGGGTCCATCTCTGGACCTGGATTTGCTTTGCTCTGTAAATGTTCTGTTCTGTCCCAGAGGGTACCCAGTTGGGAGTAAAACACTGAGAAATTTTGGTGCTGCCTCGGGGGAGTGTGCCGTTCCAGTCCTGGTCTGAGAATGTTGTTTGGCTTTTTTCCCCAGCCTTCTTTGTCCTTCTAGAACATAGACTTTGCAGGAACGCAGAGAGGGGTTTCCCACTTAGAATCAAGGTAACAGAGGTCAAGTCAGGGCAGAGTCTGGAAGGACAAGTAAACCAGGGAAAGAGGCCAGGACCCTTGGCTCAGTGGGATCCCAGCGTCACTTGGGAGCCTGTTAAAAATGTAGAAGCTCAGGATCCCTGCCCCTTCCTCCAGACCTGGGAGTCCTTGGAGTCGGAATCTGCATCTTACCAGCCTCCCCAGGTGATTCCTGTGCATGGAAAAGTCCAAGAAGCCCTGACTTTGACTTTCTTTGGAGCTGTGAGAACTAGGGATATACCCTTCCACATACCTGCATTAAGAAAATAAAACAATAATTATGTTTTTAGAAGATCAAAATTTGTTCAGTGAAACTATGAAGAAGAAAAACAAAATGAAACAAAGCACCACCCGGTGCCTGAGTGAGAGATGGATGGAGTTGGGAGCTTCCTGGCTTAGGACACCCTCACACCCCGCTGTCTGGGGGCCTGCACCCTCAAAGGCCAGGACACCATCTGTCTGTCTGCCCTTCTCGGTTCTCTTTCCCTGGTACATTGATGGTGATGACGTGACTTTTGGGGACAGTGCGTGTAGTAAGTGGGAGCTATGTGTGGATAGTAGCTTTGTTGACTACTTTTGCTTTTCTTGCTTTATTTTTATGGATAATGGTAAAGTCACTGCTTGTGGGCACTGCCACAGATAATACAAAAAAGCCCTTTGAAAAGAGCTTTATCTGCTTACAAAGTACTTGGAATTGAAGACCCCCAGGGATCCGCCTCTGTCCCTCTTCTTTCTCTTCCCCTTTCTTCTCTTCCTGTTCTCTCTCTTCTCACTCTGTCCCTCCTGGTCCTCTTTCTCTTTCTCTCTCTCTCTCTCTCTTTTTTTTTTTTTTCATTCAGACTCACAGTGGAACGGGAGTGAGCTACAGTATTGCCCTATTTTCAGCTGATTTGCATGTTAGAGAGCAGAGTAATTGGTGTTTAACCAGAACAAAAGAGGATCTGTTTTCTAAAAGAAAAAGAATTTTTGAAGTAGACCCTATTGCATCTACTGCCTTTGTCTTTCCTCTCATTAAGAATTGAATAGGATGGCCCCGTAATGAGGATGTGGGAGATACTGCTTTGGTTGTGATGCTTTTGAGCTAATTGGTTTGAAAATTATATTTGATGTGTATGTGAGGGATGTTGGCAAAACACCTCGTTGGGACATGGACTTCCTGTCTCCATATCAGTGGGAGGATTGGGCAGTAAGAGGTGGTGTGGAAGCTCAGTTTACCTTCTGAGTTGAATGCTTTGATGGGCCACCCTGAGATTCTGATCTTTCTCCAAACCTTCCGGTTGGTCTCTGTCCTCTGGGATCAAAGGAAGCCCCTGGGTATTGTCCAGGGGAGACTTGAAGAGCAAAGTTCAGTAGGAACTTCCTTGGCTGATGTTTAACTTCTAGTGAAGCAAAGTCTTAGTAATTTGAGATATTTTAGTAAAAACGTAAAGTTGGAAAATGATTTTTTTCTCTTGGTCAGAGGGAGGAAATCTAAATCTAAACTAGGAAATTTGGCAGCGTGTCAGGTGAAAACCTCCAGATTGCCCATTCTTTATTTTACGTGCTTTGTCAACTCATACGGTATGTTCTCTTCCTCCTGGAGTCTACCAGCATCTGATGGCATATAGTTTTGAAGTGAACTTTTTAAGACTTTCAGTAATGTTTCCGTGACCACAAAAATATCTATAAAATTAAAAAAAGTAAAATACACTCTATCAACTTTGAAAATTGAAGAGGAGAATAAGTTATAATCACATCTCTCTAGTGTATTATCCAGTCTTTTGCCATTGCAATTCTTAAACACACACACATAAACGTTTTGAAATGATCATAGAATAATAAATACACTGATTACTTTGGGAATTATGTTTAGGCAAATATTTATTTAATAATACCAGAGTTCTATAACCTTGATATCTTTTTTGAGGTCACCTAAATTTGCAAAAATTTATTCCTCCTCATTTTTATTAGGAAATAACTTAAAACTTACAGGAAAGTTTTAAAGCATAAATGTGAAGCAACCATACATCCTCCACTCAATCAGTCCTTTGTCAGTGTTCTGCCCCTGCCCCCATACTCTGTGAGTTGCACTCTTTTCCTCTATAGAGACATATTCTTTTCCCTGAGTTTTTTTGGAATAACTGCATATATCATGACCCTTCACTCCTAAATCCATCTGAGTTCCTATTAATGGGGACGTTCCCTTACAGAACTAGTCCAGTAATGAACTTAAGGAAATTTAACATCGACACAGTGCTTTTTTGTAATCTACCATTCTTGCTCCAGTTTGTCAGTTGCCCGAATATGTCCTTTACAGAATTCTTTTTTTCCTCAAGAAGAGGGTATGTATGATGCAGGATCAGGTATTACATTTAGTTTTTTAATGTTTCTTTAATCTGGAATATTTCCACAGCCTTCTTTGTATTTTATGACATTGGCGTTTATAAAGAATATAACCCCATTTTTTCCAGGAGAGCATTCTTGCTAATATTTTCTTATGATTAGATTCAAGTTCTGCATTCTTGGCCAGGATACTACATAAATGTTTTCGTGTCCTTCTCAGGGTGTCACATCTGGAGGTACTTGATGTCCATCTACCCCTCTTTGCTGATGTTAATTTTGATCACTTGTTCAAGGTGATGTTTGGTTTTCTCCACTATCTAGTCATTATGTTTTGCCTTGTAACTAGTGAGCAGTGTGTGGGGAAAACTCTCTTAAGACTATGCTTCTCATCAAAATTTCCACTTTGAGTTAGCATTTACTGATGATTTTTGCCTGATTCTGGCAAAATTCCTACACTCCCTCCGTGTTTACCAGCATTTTACTGTAAGAGAGTGTCCTTCCTTGTCTGCCATTCATCTGTTAATCTATTTACTGTAGGTGTAGACTCATGGATTCTTTTTTTATCAGTGGCTTGTAATTCATTACTATACTTCATTATTTTGGTGCTCAGATTGTCTCAGATTTGGCCAGTGGGAGACCCTTCATTCTGGTTTCTTAGAATATGCACCCCAACATTTTTTTTTTGAGTACTTCTTTACTTTCTGGTAAAAGATAACTCCAGGATCATCTTTTATCTAGCCCTCCCCATCCCTGGAGTTAGTCATTTCTCCAAGGAGATGTTTTCTTTTGCTGGGGAATGGATTTAGATATCTGAGTGCTAGATATATTCATTACTACCAGTGTCTTTGCTCATTATTACTGAGATGTCTGCCTCTCGGTCATTTCAGTGGAGCGATCTAGGAAATACATGAGTGTCAATATACATATGTGCACACCCATATACACATGTATATATGGACAGACAGATGTGTATACACATACATAATACCATCCCTCCAACTCCAGGCCTTCTGCACAGTGTTCTTTCTTGCCTCCCTCATTCCATATTTGTATGACCCCTCTTCTGTGGTGTGAACCCCGACTATCAGCATCAGTAGCACATTAATAGTTTGCTCAGTCGTGTAGTATATCTAAAATAGAACCAGAAAGGCTTGTCCATGTCACTGCAAAAGACGAACCTATTAAAAAGGGCTCAGGATTTGTTGGAGATTCTCTCCTCCCACCCTACCCACCCCAGCTCAAAACTTGAAAATATCTGGTCAAATACTGTTCCTAAGTTAGTTGGAATAGATCTGCCCCCTGCCTCACCTACCCTTCATTGTGGTTATGGTTTGCTTCTATTTTCAGATTTTTCTCCCCTTCTTTCCTTCCTTGTTAACTGAATCTTCTTTACTATGTGGGACATTTATATGTGTTTAAAAATGTCCTTCTGCTCCCATGCTATATCCCTCCCACCTTGTCTCCCAAGCTCTGAGAGGTCACCAATGTCTTTGTTTTCTGGTTTGTTTTATATTTTTGTAAAGATAAACAGATGTTTGTAAGTTTTCTTATTTTCTCTTTTTTTTCTTAAATAGAAGGTAGCAAAGTATATTTTTCAAGGCATCTTATTATTTTTTAAAATTAACTAAAGTCCATAACTCATTCCACATTTCTCAGTGGGTTTTTTGTTTTTTGGGTTTTTTTGTTTGTTTTTTTTACTACCCTTTTGTATTCCAGGATCCCATTAGGACACCACATTACATTCAGTAATCCTGTATCCTAGACTTCCTTCGGCTGTGTCTTAGTTTTTTAAATATATGGGTAGTGGATGGAGGAGAGTGAGAAAAAGGAAGGTCAAAGGCGATAGATGACAAACATTAGGTCCGTATCCCCAAATGTTATTTATTTCCTTCCCTTTTTTTGCCATATTCTCATGCTACATGTATAATTATTAATACTTTTCTTTATATTGACACATTTTTGACCATAAGGACATTTTCTAAGTTTACATCACTACCATAAATTGTCTCACTATTACTTGTCCACTTGTATTTCTTGAGAGTTGCATAAAAAGCACAGCTTTTTGAAGTTTAAAAAGTTTAGTAAGTAAAGTAACTCCTAATATTTATTCTTAACAAGACTTGAAACATGTAAATAATAATGCATGGTTTTGGGGGTGTAATTTTTTTTTTTAAATGACAGCCTTATTGAGATATAATTCACATTCTGTACAAAGGTCTAACTTTTTCTTAATGATCATATGAACACATTGATCCAACCCTTTGATCTATTATGTGCAAGAGACTGAGGCTGGGCTTTTCAGAGGAATTTGAGAAAGAGCTGTATCTTATAGGGAAATAAAATGAAGACATGAATAACTATAGTCCAAGCTGAATGACTTAAGTGCTCTTAAAACCAAGGATTCCTTCTTTTTTTGTAGTCATTGTCATTGTTGTTTAAACCATTAATTAAACATTTTAACAAGTGTCTCTTTATAAAAAATTTAAACAGAATAAAAGAGTGGTACAGAATAAATAGATGTGTGTGTGAGCATGCGCACTTTAAATTTACTCTGGTTATCTTTAAGATGATGTCTGGAAGATTCTGGGCCACATCTTAGCCATATCCAATCCATCCCTGTGATGCTTCTCTCTTTGTCATGGAGTTCCAAATGGAAAAATTGCCAGCATGTTACTGTCACAGATTTCTTAAATAAGCAACCAGTGGTCAGTACTCTTATTCACCGTTGTTCCTGGAAATGAGCTATGACAGTCCTGGCCCTTTCCGCTTGTCCTTACGTTGCCATAGATAATAACAATGTGACATGTTCTGGACTTGTATCCTAGAAAGGAAGTGGGAATTAATGGAGTACTCCAGAGTGTACCATCTTATCAACATTTGTATAATGAGAACGTTATTTCAGAATAGCTCTTTAAAAATGATCTTCACCATTCTTCTTCTTATTTTTAAAATAATGAATGCAACATTATAGCAGCACTTTTCAAATTCTAAAAGAAGAAAAGGAAAATTTTCACCCACCATCTTCCCTGAGGTGTCTGGCTTCCCATCCCTGTCCCCACGTGTACACCCACTTATGTAGGTGTTATTATAATGCAGTTGTACAGTCCTCTGTCCTCCTGTTCCCACTTAGCATTACACATGTTGTACTCTATGGCTCTATTTAAAAATATATTTTTATTTTTTAAAAAAGCTTATTACCTTCTGGCTTTTTTATTGGAGTTGTTCTGTCTTCAGGATTTGTGAATGAGATGGTCAGTTGTCACCTCTCCGGGGTTTCCACCTTGGGAAGCAGAGAGGTGGGATTTCATTCTGGGTCTCTCTTGGCAGAGTAGGTTTGTCTCTAGGTTCCCCCATTACCTGCTGCAGGGGAGTAAGCTAGAACAGATGTTATCAGTTCCTTCTCAAGCTGTCTAAGTGATCCTCAGTGTTTTTCAGGACTTTGGGGTTCCACGGGTGTAACTGTTCCTTCTTCCTTCATTTGCGGAACCAACAGTCATAAGCCTTGCCTTGTGCCAGGCCCTGGGCCAGCTGTGAGGATACAGCGGTGAGCGAGATAAGTGCATTTCGTTTCGGTCTTCTTGGTGCTCGCGGTTCGTTTGCAGGATGTATGCAAAGTTCTCTGTGCATTGCTGCACATCCAGCCCTTTCTGTCCAACTCAAGGACACTTACATTTCAGTAGCAGGGAGAGGAGCTAATATTGTAGGAAGAACTTAGGATCTGCTCTGCCTTCCTGAATGTTAAGTTCTTAGCATGCTTCGGTACTTTACTAGTGGCACAAGCAACTTGTGGCATGTCTCACGATGGCTTGGACAAACATGTGGTGCCGAGTGTGAGTACTGTTAGACGAAAAGGCTGAGACAGGTGAGTCTGGGGAGATGGGCTGGCAGTGATGGATACCTGAGCTGCCCCATTGGACTAGAGACCACCCCTCAGCTCAGGAATTCAAATGCTCAAATCACTTTTGTACCCAGAGACAAGGACCTGTGGGAGAATGGTGGCTTAAGTTGATGTGCTCTCCTCCGCAAGTTATATCCCCTGTAGGGTATTCTGGCTTCTTAATTTTCAGCTACACCTGAATTAAGAAGGATCTGATATTATTTACAGTTGTGCCTATTAACTCTCCCAGCTATACCTTTTATCTCAAATTATGGACTAAAAAGTCTTTGTCTCTAGTTAAAGGCTTTGAGTCCTGGCTAGCAGGCTAAGGAGCTATTGGGGGCACTTAGAAGCCTACTTCTAAGTAAGAATATTCTTGGGCTGGCTCTCCATCAGGTCCCTGGATGGCCACTCTTTTCCTCTGTCCTTGGTTGAGAGACCTGGGCTTGATGAGTCCAGGCTGTTGATCCTGAGCCCACCCTCTTCTACTGTTGGGCTTACCCTCTGTCCACCATCCTCTTTCTTGTGTGTGTGTGTGTGTGTGTGTGTGTGTGTGCGCGCGCACGTGACCAGCAGCACCTGAGCACATCTGGAGAATGAAAACTCATGGGAAGAACAAGGAAACTCAGAGATTCTACATTTGGCACAGTTCGGGGAGTAACGTTTAAGTTTTCTTCTTAACACTAGGAGTGAAAGCTCTCAGCATATGAGTTCATTCTGTATACTGGGGGAAGAAGAAAGAAGAGGAAAATGAAACATTTGAATCATCTGCTTTAGAAGTGTGAATTGTGTATATTTTTTCTAAGTACTGTGTATCAAATAATAGTAACATAAATACTTAGAGTAATAGATTACCTTTTATTAGTTTTATTATAATATTCAGTGGGTACACGTGTGTGCTTGTGTTCCAGCCTGTCTGTTTTATAACCCAGGAATAACAAAAAGTCAAAATACTGGTCAAAGTAAGCTTATCAAATAGATAGACTTTAAAAATTATTCTACTCGAGCCTTTTAAAGCTAATTTTAGGAATATATGTATTTTGACTACATCCTTCTTTGCTGCCCTTTTGGAAAAATAAAAGTACATCTAGCGACTCTAGTAGGTGTCATCTGAATGGATTCTTGCTGACTGATGCCATGTAAATTATAAATGAACCATATGGAACCACTTTATACTAAGTAACTTGTGTGTTTCAATGATAGTTATTTAGGTTGTAATCTTCTCAAAATCTGTTGTTAATGACTGGTGTGTTTTCACCTGAGGTTGTTAATGCTCCAAAGCCTGTTGTTAACAGTGCTGTGTGTGTGTGTTCATAGAAGGATATTACTGTGAACCATATTTCATGGTCTTACAGCTTTTATTTTTTTGCCTTAGAGGCCAGACACAGTGCTCTGAAATAGCCGTTTTAGGGATTATGTATATTTGTCTTAAATGAATGCCAGTTTTCAGTTTGTCCAAGGAAGGGATGTGTGTGGAAGCACATGGGGTATCGGATGGAACCGCCATGTGATTGGCATTTGAAGAATGCCCATTGATTCAGGATGAAGTCCAAATGCCTTAGCACTGCTAGAAGGCCTGCCATTACCCGGTGTCCCACTCAAGCATCATCACCTGTCCTTCTCACACTCTATTGTACTGAGCTGCTGGAAGTTCTCTAGTCCCTCTGGCTTTGATGCTTCTGTGTCTTTGCTGATGGGGCTCCTTGTCCTGGAATGCTCTTTTCTCCATCTTGCTTATTCAGCTGAAACATCACCTTGTCCATGAGCTTCTTTTACCCTCTCTCTGTCCTCCTCCTGTGCTTCTTTTGTCAACACTCATAGTATTCTTCAGACTTTTTATTCACCCACTGTATCATATCAGTCAGGGTCCCTTTAGAAAACAGATGCCTTTCAGATGGGGATAATTGAAAAGATCTACAGAGGTGTAGACAGAGTTAAAGGTTCAATGAGGAATGATGAAGCACCCTGGGGTTCTCAGCAGTGCTAAGCAGTTACTGACTCTTGATCCAAAGGGGCAAGAAGAGGAAGCAGTTACTGGAATGAAGCTGTGGGAAGGGGCTCCTGGATAGGAGCTATAGTAGAGGAAGAGGAATGAGGGCCAGCAAACAGGGATGGGCCATACCTGGCTTCTCTTCTCATTCTATTGGCCAGACCCAACAGGAAGCCAGAGAGCAGGGAGCCCAAGAGACCCATTTTATAGTGATCAGTCTTGCCAGGCACTGAGCAGAGAGGAAAAGAGCATATAATGGTTCTGGAGGGTCAAACAGAGAATGACCAGCCCACCTGACATTCCCCTGTGGGAATATAATCTCAGTGAGGGTACCAGCCACATCTTGTTCATTTCATATTTCCAAGGTTTCCTATGGTGGTATGCTGGGCCTGGGGCTTTGATCCCTTCCCCAGTCTCCATCAGCACCTCCCAGCCACCACAAACAAGTATACCATCTAAGTAAAAATAGTACTTCTTCTGTAGCTTCAGGACAAATCCTCACCCGCTCCTTCTTCCCACTTAGGCGGTTGTTGCTCCTAAGCCCCTTCTATCTCTAAATTCTGGAGCCACCGCTGATCTAGCTCCATGCTCGACCTAAGGTTTGTTTGTGTTCAACATATACTTGTTGATGGAATGAATGAATGAATGAGTGAACAGATGAGAAAGTGAGACAGTGAATGAATGAAAGGATGTGTGAAGAAACACCAAGGGTGTGAGGGTGTGAGGTGGGATGTCTTCTCTTTGTATGCCTTCCAAATTCACGTAAGTAGGAATATAAGTCTTAGGAAGGTAGGGATTTCTTGTGTGTTATTTACTGTTAACGTACGTGGCACAGGGCCTGCACATAGTAGGCACTCTAATATTGTCAGATGAAGGAATCTGGATGCTAAGTCACAAACCTGGCCAGTTTCTTCTCCAATGGGCTGCTGTCTGAGGTGCACCAGTGTATGAGTGTATGAAATCTTGGGCCATCATATCTCTTTTGGAACCTCAGGCCACAAAGTAGAGGTATCTATGGCTGCCTTTCCTATTTATTCTTTTGATTTTTGGAATTTAGCAGTCTGAATAGAGGCTTCCAGATTTGCTTCTCTTGTTTTTCAGGAGAAGTAGGGGAAAAACTAGGACTTTAGACTTTGATGGAAAAGAGAATGGAGGCAGATGAAAAGAGGGCTCCTGGTAATGGTGGCTGTTCCTAACGTGAGCCAATGTGAGTGGCCTTGCTCAGCAGCCAGGTGTCTCTTCTTGATCTTCCAGTTTCATATTTAATTTTAAGAGGAAACTTTGAGGGATCCTGGGTGAGAGGCGAAGGGGCAGGCAGGGTCAGTGGAATAAATGTTGGCTAATCCTTGAGTAACACTCACCTTGCAAAGGCTGTCCTTGGACTAGATTTTGCTTCTTGAAGTAGTCGTTTTCATGTGTTCCAGCTTCTTAGTCTTTTGCTATGGGAATTTAATTTGGATGGGGTCCCTTAGGTCACCAATTTGCTCTGGCTGGGAGCTCCTCCTGTGCCTCTGCACAGGAATTTTACAGGGCAGTGTTAAGGATCAGGGTGTGGAAAGCAGGAAATTAGTAATGACTGGACTGGGTGAGGGTGACTCTTATAATTTTAAAGAAATGCTTAAACATTAATTGGTTCTCCGAAGCTTTAGTCTGCTGAAGCCAGAAAGAAAAGTCAGGATGGAGAATTTCCCACTGTGATGCCTTTTATTTCTGCAAAGTTGAGTCATTTAATGATGGTTGGAATATTAACAGCCCCCTGCCCCATCATTCCCCAGACAGCTCCGGTTGATGTGTTCCCTTCTGGGGAAGGACACATTTCTTTCCTTTAGTATCCTGGCAACTCAAGAAGAGTCTGAGCTCCTGTGTGTCCCAGACCATTATTAGACATTTGCTGGCCAAGATGAGAGTGGGTTTCAGCCTTTACCTGCTGCTCCTGTTTAAGTCGTCCTTGGACCAACTGTGGGGTGGATGGAGCAGGAGCAGGTGCAGATGTACCTTCCATGCTGGATGGAGGTGTGTTGGTTGATTTGACGTGATTCTGAAGTGTAGGGCTTTCTTGGGGTTGTCCCAAGGACCTTTGCATGCTGGAGTACCTCAAGGAGCATATGGCTAATGGCAGACTCAGTGCACTGATGCACAGTTAGGGAAAGACAGAGAAGCGCCGCAGGAATTCTGAGGTAAAACACGGTTATTTACGAGGTACGTGGAGATGGAGGTTGGGCCAAGCAATGTGGTCATTCTTCCTGTAGGGGTATTTGCTGAACCAAGAACCAAAATATCTATTTTCTGTCAAGGGTCTTTGAATTAAAAAGCTTTCAGTAGATTGGAGACTTAATCTGATTTTTTTTTTTCTGGGTCCCAGGGTATTTAGAGCAACTTATGACCTGGTCTTGTTTGTTTCCTCATTAACAATCAGTCTTGGATGGTGCCAGGATTGGGCTGACCTATTAAATATTCTTTCCTTCCTTGATAAATAGTTAAGTCTATGCAGGGGTTGGCAAGCTTTTTTTTTTTTGTAAAGGGAACAGACAAATATTTTAGACTTTGTGGGTCAAAAAGCAATAGTGAGAATATTATATAAGTTCTTATATAACAAGAGAGAAAACAAATTCATACAGATATTTTACTGATATAAATGTAACAACAATAATTGAGTATAATTTTTTATAATATAGGTTTACCAATAAGAATGGATATGATTTTGAGGGGTGCTGACTTAGAATTCAAAGTTATTGTTTTCTATTATCAAATCAATTACAAATGTTCATTTATAAAAACCATTTGTAGTTTACAGATTATATAAATACAGGCTGGAGACCAAATTTGACCCACAGGCTTTGGTTTGCCAACCCTTGGTCAATAGCATAAACCTGGTGATCTTAAGTTTTGGAGTGGAAAGCCTGAAGATATGGAACAGCCCAGGATGTCTTGCTGGCCTTATTTCAGTGCCTGGAAGATGATGTGTGGGTGCCATAATACTGGGATTTTATTTATTTATTCAATAAATAGTGACAGAGAAGCTAGGCACTGGGAATAGAGACGTGAACAACGTGATTAAGGCCACTGCCCTTGGAAAACTTACATTTTAATTGACATTTAATTGGAGAGACAATACACAAATGAATAGGTATAAAATACAATTCCAGGTCATGGTGATTGAAGACGTGGGGTAAGGAGTATAAATAATGCTGGGAGAAGTGTTTAAGGGACACCCACCCAAGGTATTTGGATAGAGATCTGAACTAAGGGGTTGGGGGAAGGAGCGCCAAAGCATTGGGTGAGGCAACAGGAAATGTGGCGATCCAGAGGCAGGAGCAAGCTGTGAGTGGGAACCAGCAGGAAGTGTGGGATGGTGGGAGCGGAGCGGGTCTAATCGAAAGGGCTGGGAAATGTGTTGGAAGAGGGAGGCACGGGCCAGATAAGGGGAACCTTGAAGTCCATGAAAAGGAGATTGTGATGGGACGTTATTAAAAGAATTTGAGCCGGAAGATGATGTAATAGGATGAGATGCTGAGCCGAGAGAAGATTCTAAAAAACAAGACTGGAAGTGATTTTATGGGCCACAAAACAGAAAAATAGAGATAGTCTAGAAAACGTGGAGTCTGTGGTCAGTATATATTTAACAGTGTTTTATGTGTCATAAGTCAGCATCCTTTTGGTTTCAAATGACCTCACTCAAACACGCTCAAGGAGAAGAGGGAATGTATGGGCCCATGTAACTGGTAAGCCCAGCAGCTTTCACAGCTTTGTCGCAGTTGGTTCCATGGGCTTAAATGACGTCATCATGGCTTGCTCCCTCTGTTCCTCATCTCTCTCCTCTCCTTCCCTCTGTGGGTTGGCTTCATTCACTCCTTCTGAAGATAAATCTTTTCCATGAGTTAGACAAGATGGCCATCAGGATCCCGAATTCACGAATTAACTTGGCAATTCTAATTCAGAAATATTACTGCTTTCTTTCAGCATCTGAATGTCACTTTCAGGGAAGTTCACTGATTGGCCTTACTTAGGTCACACACCTTGCCCTCGGACCGGTGTCTGATTGACAGTCCCATTAGAACTGCATGGGGTGAAGGAGGTTTGCTTCCCCAAAGGTAGGGGTGCTGAGCAGAGAAAACGGTATTCATGGTACAATGATCTATTTCCTTTTGTCTCTCTTATTCCTCTTCCTGGGGCCTTTCCTTTGGGGAACATGCTAAAACTCAAGTGAAACCTGTGTCATTACCTTCGAAATGTAGCCTCATGAAGAAAGTAGCATCACATGCCATTTCTTGGTTAACATTATTCAGACTGCATCATTCTCTTGTTCCGAGGGCTGCACCCAAACCCCTCTCTTGTTCTGATGATGCTCTCTTGAGAAGCAGTGGGTCAGGCGGGACCTGCTGGGTTCTAGGTTCTGGTCTGTCTCTAACTAGCTCTGTGACCCCAGATAGGCCATTTAACCTTTTTGAGACTTACTTCCCTTATCTTCATGTTACTCAGTTGCTGTGTGCCGTGACTAAAATATCCACCATGTGCTTTGTGAGATGTAAAATACCATTTTGGCGATAGCTGTTAAAGGTGTTTTCTAATCCTTGCTTAGGAGATAGAGTGATGGGGGAATGAAAAGTGTTATGTTTTAATTCTGGACCTCATTACCCACACATACAAGCCTAGCTTCTTTTCCAGTGGTCATGCTTTTTCATTTTTATCTGCTTGATACTTTTACTTCCTGGCTGGACTTTTAAGCAGATATCCTTAGGTGGGGATGCTGGCACAGAAGCACCTCAGATCGACAAGATGTATGGTTTTGTTTTTTCAGCCACAAGTGGTCTTAGCAATTTGACATAGACATAATTTTAGATATAGAGGAAAGGACAGCTTGTTCCGTATCGATAAGATTTCAGCAAGATTCAAAAGAAGAAAACGTAAAGCCTAATGCATTACTATGTAATGCCTTGGTTCCTAGTTCCTTAATTAGGCTTGTGGTTTAAGCAGAGTGCACCATCTCAATACACAGATGGTTTTTATGTAAAATTTTTTTTCAAATGTTAATTTCCAATGACTGATGTTCTCTGCCTAAATCATTTTCCATTGTTTGTATTTGATAAGAACTGTATTTGAACTGCTCCTTTATAAGTTGGAGTCTTTTGTAATGGGATTTAACTTAGTGGTTTTACAGGTGTATGAAAATGTTAAGCTGTGTATTGTACTTGAGAGTTTGAAAATTCTTAGTTGCAGCTAATTTAAGAAATAAAAATTAAACAGGTGATTAGCAGCTGCTTTCGGTTTTGAATGTTCTCGCTTTGGGGTTTTGTGCTTGCTTATTCGTGTGCAAATTGGTGTGGTTATTTTGGAGTGGGTGAGATGCGCCAGCGGCGCACCTCCCGGCCAGCTGCCCGCCTCATTCAACGGACCCTGCCCCAGTTCTCCAGGCGGATTTGTTCCCCGCCAGCCTTCTCAGCGCTTGTTCTCTCCCTAATGATTCAGGTCTTACTGAGAGGAAACAAAGCAGGCCTGCCTGGCTCTGGTTCTCCTCGAGGACAGCCTCGTTCATTGCCACAAAGTACTCCCTTTGCCCCTTGCAGAGGACTTGCTTCTTGGAGCAGCCAAGAATGGCAGACCCAAGCGGTTGCACTCCTGCCGCCTGGTTAGAGTTCTGAGCTGGTCTCCTGAGTAATGGCTTCTGGTGGCTTTAGGCTCCTGGACCCTCGAAGGCCTCCAGATTGGGGGTCTGCAACTGGTGGGAAGAATGTTAGGAAGTGGGTGGCTTGGAAAGGGCTGGTTAAGGACTCTGGGCTTCAGAGCTAGAGTCAGCCAACCCAGCTCACTTTGGACAGTGCGTGGGACCCTCACTCTCTCCTGCTCAGCCCCAGACCCTGTGCTTCC